>CM054184.1:50733325-51411450 GCA_028829895.1 Sinotaia quadrata | reverse complement strand
AAACAAACAAAGCACAAAATTGATACATTTTTGTGCCAACTATATTCAAAACATTCAAAGAATTTTCTTTTCTCAATGCATAAAATCCTTAAACAAACAAAAGTATTTCTTATATACCAACAAGTTCAATATAAACTAGTAACAAAACATCTCTTAAAAATAAATATATAACCCACCTGATCTGCCGTCATGTCCCCACTGAGAACAACAGTGAACCTCGTCTATTACCAGGCGTGCAAATCGTCCCATTGCATACTGTCACAAACTACGAGAGGCTCGTTAGAACCGGGTACGAACTGAAGTTTGAGATGCAAGGGGTGAGGCCTGTTCTGGCCCACTCCGGTGCATAGTCCAACAAAAGCCCGTGTGACATGTGCCAGTAATACGTCATTTCAGGTTGTTACGTAGACACACATGACATACACCATTGATGTTTGGGTGGGGCCCAGTTTTATTATATCATGCCAAGGAACGTTTTATCGGCTGTGTGTGTTGTGAGTATCATGAAAGTGAATAAATGGACGAACAGACGAACAGTACAAAACAATACGAATACAAATTCTTTCGCCACTCTCAAAATCTAAGAATAACAAGAGAGTTGAAAGATGGTTAAATCAGGTTATTTATTTCCCTATTTAAAGGGGCACTACTCTTTGCACAGTGATTAGTCATACTTTCAACTTTCCAATGTCATACACTCTGTGGAAATAAGGGAAGATGAAGATGATAAAATTCAAAAATGTCAAATAAAAGTTAATCATATCGTATACAAAAGTAGGCCTACATTAGCCATCATATTAATTCACATTGTATACAAATACCCAAAAATAGCAGTGAATTTCTACACACAAAAATGATAGTAATAATAATAAATTTCTGATCGATCAAAAAGAGTACAATTCTATGTTCCTATCATTAACAGTTCTAGGTGTGCTAAGCTTTTAAATGTTCTCGTTTCTATCAGTTCTTAGTGTACTTTTGCCTTCTAATTTTATTAACTACTCACAGTACTGTCAAAAGTTTGAAGGTCAGTGACATATCTTACGTGGGATGTTTTGAAGAGGTGACGTCATTCATAGAGATGTTTTGGAGAGAAGATGGTGCATCGTAGCCTGGCTCATATTCATAAGATGCTTTGAAGTGAAGATGACGTAATCTGTCGCGTCACTCACAAAGGATGCTTGAGAAAATAGTGATGATAGATGGCGCCTCGTAGCGTCGTTCATAAGAATGCTCTGAAGAGATGAGGTGACTTTATCTGTTGTGTCACTCAGAGGTGCTCCGAAGGGAAGATGACGCAATTGCGGCATCACATTACAGGTGAAGACTCTGCAGAATCTAGGCACCACTCAGATTATCGTAATCTGATATTTAGTTGACTGCTGTCAACCTCGATAATTATCATTGTTTCCCGGTTGTCATGGCAACAGACATCCCAACGACGTTTGGCATTATCAGATGATGATTCGTCTAGTGAATTGTGTCATCGCATCCTATTGAGTGTAGTAATTCGGGTCGTTCCCACGAAAACCAGCCCCTCAACTGCGGGATAGAATATTCAGACGTAGCTCAGACAGGGGAGAACAAAAATGGCCTCTCGTATCATTAACGCATGCAACCGTTGCATACTTGAGCTGTCTAGAAGATTGAACTTACTCACTTGCCAGGTAGTCATTAAGCAAATTACCTCAATGCTTAACACAAGGCGGTAGACGCGATGAAAGATGAGTGGAGAGAGATATTTCCAACTCTCCTCAGTAAATCACCGTATACGTAATGAGACTTTACCACATCATTCAAGAGAACAGTCTCGAATATGTTTCCCATGTTCATCAAACAAATGGAGACTCTTCTTTCTTCCTTCTAGCAAAAAGACTGCATTCTTGGACAAAGTTGCTGTTACAAAAGCTTGATGTTACATGGAGAGAAATGCTTCTATGTCCTATGGCCACACTGTTTGACATGAGGTCATAACAGCGGCCACGTTTCTCAAAGTGCTCCCATTTTTCTTTCAGGTGTTAATTTTCTCTCTGTTGATGGTATTTCCTCTCCCAGATTTAGCCTTCAGTCCTCTTTATTTATACAAGTTTGAGAACTGTAGGATGAACTGTAGAACCTTCCAGAAGTTCCGGTCATGTGACAGGCTTGGTCCTTGAAAGTTTACTTATTTATCGTGCTGCATGCAAGAGGACCATCACTTCTAATACTCAGTGGCTTTCTTGGTCACTTAAATGCGCACTAGTTTTCTACTTCATAAACAAGTATGCATGTACACACACACACACACACACACATATCTATAAATCTAAATACAACCTATTCATTTACATATAGATCCTTCTTAAAAATATATATACATTTTCATGAAATAATATACATGTATTATGTCTATATACAGTCTGTCTTATCTAGATAATGTAGATGGATGAACTAGTGTTTAGAAATTAAAAGTTATCTAAGCGTTACCTCCCTTATTTCGCGCTTTGTTTACGTGGTACATACGCGATTTTAAGTGAAATAAAATATTAATTCTGAGTCCCCCCATCCCCGTGACACATACGCTCTTTTTAGACAATTCAAAAACTGTTTAGATTTAGCCAGCTTCTCTGGACTTATATAAATGAGTTTCAGAGAGGAGGAGTTGTCTGTGTTATGGCATCTTGAATTCTCTTCATCTCTGCCTTGTTTGTGTCAGCAGTAAGCTTGACTGCTTCCACACCAAAATTAAGGTTTATACAAATTAAAGTCAAAAGGTTACAATTAATTTATATACAATGAAATCTTTAGGCTTCAGTCATTCTATCGAATCACGTATGCTTGGAGGAGAATTGTAATAATTCGCACACAATACATACATAAATTCATATACAAAAATACAAATAGTAAAATGCAATATCATCTATTACTAGATGTGCAAAACGTCCCATTAGATTTGCTCTCTTTAAACAATTCAAAAACTGTTTCATGGCCAGCTTCTCTGGACTTATATAAATAAGTTTCAGAGAGGAGGAGTTGTCTGTCATGGCATCTTGAATTCTCTTCATCTCTGCTTTGTTAGTGTCAGCAGTAATCTTGACTGCTTCCACGCCAAAATTAAGGTTTATACAAATTAAAGTCAAAAGGTTACAATTAATTTATATACAATGAAATCTTTAGGCTTCAGTCATTCTATCGAATCACGTATGCTTGGAGGAGAATTGTAATAATTCGCACACACAACATCTCCAAATGATCAAAGTTACATGGGTTAAATCAATGATTAGTCTCAACTTGCTTAAAATAAATTAAACCAATGGTTAGTCTCGACTTACCTAAAAAAAATTAAACCAATATTTAGTCTCGACTTACCTCAATACAACCTTCGAGGGAGGACTCTCAGTGAAACGCCCCTCACTATACTCAGGGGTGGAGTAAACAAAACGAATCTTTGACCAGTCGATCTCAAAGCGGAGGTCTTCCTGCTTAAGATGAGCATGGCGTCTACTGCGCGTACGGAGAAAGTAGGTCCACGCACACTCTCTGACTATCTCATCCAAATCTGCCATCTTGCTGCTGATATATAACACTGATCAACTTCGAATGACTAACATTGAATCGCCATTACTTGAAAACAACTGAGTGAAATTGATTATGTTTAGTTCAGTCTGAGATCAGAGTTGGCTTAGAACAATTAAATCAATTATAACTTGAATATGTGGTGTTACTAATGTAACATTACCCCACACACACACACACACACATAGAACTAAATAGATATTTAGAAAGACATGTTTTTAAAAGTTAGATAAATAATTAAATACATGGGTAGAAATATATAATTATGTTTAATTATACAGATATTTAGATAATCATATAGATGTACATGTGATACAGAAAAGGACAAAATGCACATATAAACTGTTTCTTCAAAATAAATTTTCCTTTGCAATTTAGTCTATGGTGGACCTCAAGTAGCTTTTTGGACTCAACGCTTTCAATGCAGGAAGGACACTGAAAGACAGGTTTCTGGTGTGATTTAGCAAGATGTTTTCTATACTTTCTTTTGCTGCAAATTAATAATATCTCTGCATATATAGCACACATATTTATCTGAGACCTCGTTTATGGCATCAGAAGTGTGAAGCCTTCCCTTTGGTAATTCTTGAAGATTCTCACTCATTGAAATCAATAAATTAGCTCTGATATCAAACCCTCCTTGCTGCTGTTCTTGAATCTTGTATGAAAGGAAAGGTAAAATGCAGTCTTTTCACAATCTTTTTCCTCCATTGCTACCTGATGGTAGCCACTTGCCAAGTCTAGCGTAGAAAAGAATTTGGAACCCCTCAGTGCGTCTAGAGACTTGTCAATACGGGGTAATGGATAAGCGTCCTTCTTTGTCTTTGCGTTCAGCCATCTAAAGTCCACACATAGTCTTAGACTACCATCTTTCTTTCTAACTACAACTGGTGATGCATATGGGCTACTACTCTCTTTGATAATTCCCCTTTTCAGTAGTCCACGTATATGGTCTTTTACTTGCTTGTACTGTGTAGGGGGCAGCCATCGGAAAGGTTGAGTAACAGGTGTGTCATCGGTAAGAGTAATTTTACATGGAAACCTTTAAATACTAAAAATGTTATATAGTTACTTTCGAATGCTGTCTATCCAATTCTTTATACCAGTATAAGCAGTCCTTCACTAACTAAAATATCAGTTGGAACCACTACTGAGCTATATCTTGATTATACTGTAAGACTTCTGATCACATCTGCTAAACCAGAGTTGCTTTCCGCACAATGTTTAACAATGGGGTTGCTTTTAAGCTCTTCCCCTCACTGCTACATAACCTCTAGGAGCAATGTATACTCTTAACAAAATCAATACTACAGCACCACAGCTGTCATCTCACTAAGATAATATTCCTGGAGCTTTCTCATGCTCCTTTAAATCTATATTGCAAACCTCAAGGGGTTTGATGCTAGTGCAGAGACAAGCGGGGGGCCTTTAAACTCCTCCCCTATTGTGCACCTACCTTGAGAGCAATACTTAACGAATCTGCAGCATATCAGCTGTCCAGAAAAATAACCAAAGAAAATAACCAAAATAAATACATGTAATACCTTCTGAGCATCCTGGCTCCAGTACACGTAGATTTCCTTTGACCACACCGCTACTCTAATTGCATCATTCAGTCTTGCCTACCAAAAGGGTGGGCATATGTTGTTTTGGGGGGTTATTGATCATTTTTATTTTTCTCCATCCCTCCCTGATGTTTGTTTGTGTGTCTATTGAGTTGCAAAAATTTATCCACTCTTGTGTTTTGGTCTTAATTATTGTCTCTTTTGCTAATTTGGTGGCTTTATTAAATTTCGTTTTATTGTCTGGTCGTCATGAGCGTTTGTATTTTCTTAATACTGTGAGGAATATATCTCCCATTCATAATATACTACGCTTCTTGATGTAGATCTGGCCTATCCCCCCTTCCTTTATCTCCACAATGCCCACCCCCACCCCCCCAATTTTAGTCGCCATATAACTTTAATATTTTGATCTAGCATTGTCCTGACATCCTGCAACTAATCACTTTCATTGGTAGCTAGAATGAAAAGGGAGATAATAACTGTTTATTCCACAAAATTGGTACAGCTCTGGTATAATAAGTAAGACTTATATATTGCCACAGGTATAATAATTTTCTCAATAAGCTTACAGTACATGAACTTTACAGAAAACAGAATGAATAAGTCATTATATTTAATTCAAAATCCTTATTTGAGGTTCTTTATAATCTGCTTACTTGGAGTAGAATTTATTTGCTAGGCTATGAAGATTCTTATTACCTTCATGTTTTAGTGTCAATCTAACATTTGTGACGAGGTGCATTGCAGACATCCTGAGAGAATTTCTAAACTAACAAAATTTATGTATGTGTGTATTTGAATGTCATCTGTTAATGACAAAATCCAAATTACTTCAGACAAGATTATGCTTTGAAAGTTGCTTGCGTTATTTAATAATTATCATTACAGACAAATTTGTTGTATGCTGGCATTTTTTATTGTTGTTTTCTTTTTCCCCATTATAGGCATTGAACTAAAACCTTTTGAATTCATTTAATGTATGATTTGTTGTATAATTCTTAATGTCCACTTGTTATATTTGTTTTCTTGGTTTAAAATAAATTTACTATGGTATTTCTGAAGTAACTTTTTGCTTGTCCTTTTACCAAAACTATTAACCATGAATACAAATGTACAAAACAAACATTTCTTCATTTCAGAGAAATTAAATTTAATTTATCATTGAAAAAGCACATATAATTTAATTTGGTAGCCACTTTTATATGGTATATGAATTACTGGTGCTTTATTCTCATTTTGATGTTACATGGAGAGAAATGCTTCTATGTCCTATGGCCACACTGTTTGACATGAGGTCATAACAGCGGCCACGTTTCTCAAAGTGCTCCCATTTTTCTTTCAGGTGTTAATTTTCTCTCTGTTGATGGTATTTCCTCTCCCAGATTTAGCCTTCAGTCCTCTTTATTTATACAAGTTTGAGAACTGTAGGATGAACTGTAGAACCTTCCAGAAGTTCCGGTCATGTGACAGGCTTGGTCCTTGAAAGTTTACTTATTTATCGTGCTGCATGCAAGAGGACCATCACTTCTAATACTCAGTGGCTTTCTTGGTCACTTAAATGCGCACTAGTTTTCTACTTCATAAACAAGTATGCATGTACACACACACACACACACACACATATCTATAAATCTAAATACAACCTATTCATTTACATATAGATCCTTCTTAAAAATATATATACATTTTCATGAAATAATATACATGTATTATGTCTATATACAGTCTGTCTTATCTAGATAATGTAGATGGATGAACTAGTGTTTAGAAATTAAAAGTTATCTAAGCGTTACCTCCCTTATTTCGCGCTTTGTTTACGTGGTACATACGCGATTTTAAGTGAAATAAAATATTAATTCTGAGTCCCCCCATCCCCGTGACACATACGCTCTTTTTAGACAATTCAAAAACTGTTTAGATTTAGCCAGCTTCTCTGGACTTATATAAATGAGTTTCAGAGAGGAGGAGTTGTCTGTGTTATGGCATCTTGAATTCTCTTCATCTCTGCCTTGTTTGTGTCAGCAGTAAGCTTGACTGCTTCCACACCAAAATTAAGGTTTATACAAATTAAAGTCAAAAGGTTACAATTAATTTATATACAATGAAATCTTTAGGCTTCAGTCATTCTATCGAATCACGTATGCTTGGAGGAGAATTGTAATAATTCGCACACAATACATACATAAATTCATATACAAAAATACAAATAGTAAAATGCAATATCATCTATTACTAGATGTGCAAAACGTCCCATTAGATTTGCTCTCTTTAAACAATTCAAAAACTGTTTCATGGCCAGCTTCTCTGGACTTATATAAATAAGTTTCAGAGAGGAGGAGTTGTCTGTCATGGCATCTTGAATTCTCTTCATCTCTGCTTTGTTAGTGTCAGCAGTAATCTTGACTGCTTCCACGCCAAAATTAAGGTTTATACAAATTAAAGTCAAAAGGTTACAATTAATTTATATACAATGAAATCTTTAGGCTTCAGTCATTCTATCGAATCACGTATGCTTGGAGGAGAATTGTAATAATTCGCACACACAACATCTCCAAATGATCAAAGTTACATGGGTTAAATCAATGATTAGTCTCAACTTGCTTAAAATAAATTAAACCAATGGTTAGTCTCGACTTACCTAAAAAAAATTAAACCAATATTTAGTCTCGACTTACCTCAATACAACCTTCGAGGGAGGACTCTCAGTGAAACGCCCCTCACTATACTCAGGGGTGGAGTAAACAAAACGAATCTTTGACCAGTCGATCTCAAAGCGGAGGTCTTCCTGCTTAAGATGAGCATGGCGTCTACTGCGCGTACGGAGAAAGTAGGTCCACGCACACTCTCTGACTATCTCATCCAAATCTGCCATCTTGCTGCTGATATATAACACTGATCAACTTCGAATGACTAACATTGAATCGCCATTACTTGAAAACAACTGAGTGAAATTGATTATGTTTAGTTCAGTCTGAGATCAGAGTTGGCTTAGAACAATTAAATCAATTATAACTTGAATATGTGGTGTTACTAATGTAACATTACCCCACACACACACACACACACATAGAACTAAATAGATATTTAGAAAGACATGTTTTTAAAAGTTAGATAAATAATTAAATACATGGGTAGAAATATATAATTATGTTTAATTATACAGATATTTAGATAATCATATAGATGTACATGTGATACAGAAAAGGACAAAATGCACATATAAACTGTTTCTTCAAAATAAATTTTCCTTTGCAATTTAGTCTATGGTGGACCTCAAGTAGCTTTTTGGACTCAACGCTTTCAATGCAGGAAGGACACTGAAAGACAGGTTTCTGGTGTGATTTAGCAAGATGTTTTCTATACTTTCTTTTGCTGCAAATTAATAATATCTCTGCATATATAGCACACATATTTATCTGAGACCTCGTTTATGGCATCAGAAGTGTGAAGCCTTCCCTTTGGTAATTCTTGAAGATTCTCACTCATTGAAATCAATAAATTAGCTCTGATATCAAACCCTCCTTGCTGCTGTTCTTGAATCTTGTATGAAAGGAAAGGTAAAATGCAGTCTTTTCACAATCTTTTTCCTCCATTGCTACCTGATGGTAGCCACTTGCCAAGTCTAGCGTAGAAAAGAATTTGGAACCCCTCAGTGCGTCTAGAGACTTGTCAATACGGGGTAATGGATAAGCGTCCTTCTTTGTCTTTGCGTTCAGCCATCTAAAGTCCACACATAGTCTTAGACTACCATCTTTCTTTCTAACTACAACTGGTGATGCATATGGGCTACTACTCTCTTTGATAATTCCCCTTTTCAGTAGTCCACGTATATGGTCTTTTACTTGCTTGTACTGTGTAGGGGGCAGCCATCGGAAAGGTTGAGTAACAGGTGTGTCATCGGTAAGAGTAATTTTACATGGAAACCTTTAAATACTAAAAATGTTATATAGTTACTTTCGAATGCTGTCTATCCAATTCTTTATACCAGTATAAGCAGTCCTTCACTAACTAAAATATCAGTTGGAACCACTACTGAGCTATATCTTGATTATACTGTAAGACTTCTGATCACATCTGCTAAACCAGAGTTGCTTTCCGCACAATGTTTAACAATGGGGTTGCTTTTAAGCTCTTCCCCTCACTGCTACATAACCTCTAGGAGCAATGTATACTCTTAACAAAATCAATACTACAGCACCACAGCTGTCATCTCACTAAGATAATATTCCTGGAGCTTTCTCATGCTCCTTTAAATCTATATTGCAAACCTCAAGGGGTTTGATGCTAGTGCAGAGACAAGCGGGGGGCCTTTAAACTCCTCCCCTATTGTGCACCTACCTTGAGAGCAATACTTAACGAATCTGCAGCATATCAGCTGTCCAGAAAAATAACCAAAGAAAATAACCAAAATAAATACATGTAATACCTTCTGAGCATCCTGGCTCCAGTACACGTAGATTTCCTTTGACCACACCGCTACTCTAATTGCATCATTCAGTCTTGCCTACCAAAAGGGTGGGCATATGTTGTTTTGGGGGGTTATTGATCATTTTTATTTTTCTCCATCCCTCCCTGATGTTTGTTTGTGTGTCTATTGAGTTGCAAAAATTTATCCACTCTTGTGTTTTGGTCTTAATTATTGTCTCTTTTGCTAATTTGGTGGCTTTATTAAATTTCGTTTTATTGTCTGGTCGTCATGAGCGTTTGTATTTTCTTAATACTGTGAGGAATATATCTCCC
Organism: Sinotaia quadrata; assembly: GCA_028829895.1. Classification (NCBI taxonomy): domain Eukaryota; kingdom Metazoa; phylum Mollusca; class Gastropoda; order Architaenioglossa; family Viviparidae; genus Sinotaia; species Sinotaia quadrata. The sequence continues at coordinate 51,401,590 of CM054184.1, read as the reverse complement.
ATTCATAATATACTACGCTTCTTGATGTAGATCTGGCCTATCCCCCCTTCCTTTATCTCCACAATGCCCACCCCCACCCCCCCAATTTTAGTCGCCATATAACTTTAATATTTTGATCTAGCATTGTCCTGACATCCTGCAACTAATCACTTTCATTGGTAGCTAGAATGAAAAGGGAGATAATAACTGTTTATTCCACAAAATTGGTACAGCTCTGGTATAATAAGTAAGACTTATATATTGCCACAGGTATAATAATTTTCTCAATAAGCTTACAGTACATGAACTTTACAGAAAACAGAATGAATAAGTCATTATATTTAATTCAAAATCCTTATTTGAGGTTCTTTATAATCTGCTTACTTGGAGTAGAATTTATTTGCTAGGCTATGAAGATTCTTATTACCTTCATGTTTTAGTGTCAATCTAACATTTGTGACGAGGTGCATTGCAGACATCCTGAGAGAATTTCTAAACTAACAAAATTTATGTATGTGTGTATTTGAATGTCATCTGTTAATGACAAAATCCAAATTACTTCAGACAAGATTATGCTTTGAAAGTTGCTTGCGTTATTTAATAATTATCATTACAGACAAATTTGTTGTATGCTGGCATTTTTTATTGTTGTTTTCTTTTTCCCCATTATAGGCATTGAACTAAAACCTTTTGAATTCATTTAATGTATGATTTGTTGTATAATTCTTAATGTCCACTTGTTATATTTGTTTTCTTGGTTTAAAATAAATTTACTATGGTATTTCTGAAGTAACTTTTTGCTTGTCCTTTTACCAAAACTATTAACCATGAATACAAATGTACAAAACAAACATTTCTTCATTTCAGAGAAATTAAATTTAATTTATCATTGAAAAAGCACATATAATTTAATTTGGTAGCCACTTTTATATGGTATATGAATTACTGGTGCTTTATTCTCATTTTGATGTTACATGGAGAGAAATGCTTCTATGTCCTATGGCCACACTGTTTGACATGAGGTCATAACAGCGGCCACGTTTCTCAAAGTGCTCCCATTTTTCTTTCAGGTGTTAATTTTCTCTCTGTTGATGGTATTTCCTCTCCCAAATTTAGCCTTCAGTCCTCTTTATTTATACAAGTTTGAGAACTGTAGGATGAACTGTAGAACCTTCCAGAAGTTCCGGTCATGTGACAGGCTTGGTCCTTGAAAGTTTACTTATTTATCGTGCTGCATGCAAGAGGACCATCACTTCTAATACTCAGTGGCTTTCTTGGTCACTTAAATGCGCACTAGTTTTCTACTTCATAAACAAGTATGCATGTACACACACACACACACACACACGTATCTATAAATCTAAATACAACCTATTCATTTACATATAGATCCTTCTTAAAAATATATATACATTTTCATGAAATAATATACATGTATTATGTCTATATACAGTCTGTCTTATCTAGATAATGTAGATGGATGAACTAGTGTTTAGAAATTAAAAGTTATCTAAGCGTTACCTCCCTTATTTCGCGCTTTGTTTACGTGGTACATACGCGATTTTAAGTGAAATAAAATATTAATTCTGAGTCCCCCCATCCCCGTGACACATACGCTCTTTTTAGACAATTCAAAAACTGTTTAGATTTAGCCAGCTTCTCTGGACTTATATAAATGAGTTTCAGAGAGGAGGAGTTGTCTGTGTTATGGCATCTTGAATTCTCTTCATCTCTGCCTTGTTTGTGTCAGCAGTAAGCTTGACTGCTTCCACACCAAAATTAAGGTTTATACAAATTAAAGTCAAAAGGTTACAATTAATTTATATACAATGAAATCTTTAGGCTTCAGTCATTCTATCGAATCACGTATGCTTGGAGGAGAATTGTAATAATTCGCACACACAACATCTCCAAATGATCAAAGTTACATGGGTTAAATCAATGATTAGTCTCAACTTGCTTAAAATAAATTAAACCAATGGTTAGTCTCGACTTACCTAAAAAAAATTAAACCAATATTTAGTCTCGACTTACCTCAATACAACCTTCGAGGGAGGACTCTCAGTGAAACGCCCCTCACTATACTCAGGGGTGGAGTAAACAAAACGAATCTTTGACCAGTCGATCTCAAAGCGGAGGTCTTCCTGCTTAAGATGAGCATGGCGTCTACTGCGCGTACGGAGAAAGTAGGTCCACGCACACTCTCTGACTATCTCATCCAAATCTGCCATCTTGCTGCTGATATATAACACTGATCAACTTCGAATGACTAACATTGAATCGCCATTACTTGAAAACAACTGAGTGAAATTGATTATGTTTAGTTCAGTCTGAGATCAGAGTTGGCTTAGAACAATTAAATCAATTATAACTTGAATATGTGGTGTTACTAATGTAACATTACCCCACACACACACACACACACATAGAACTAAATAGATATTTAGAAAGACATGTTTTTAAAAGTTAGATAAATAATTAAATACATGGGTAGAAATATATAATTATGTTTAATTATACAGATATTTAGATAATCATATAGATGTACATGTGATACAGAAAAGGACAAAATGCACATATAAACTGTTTCTTCAAAATAAATTTTCCTTTGCAATTTAGTCTATGGTGGACCTCAAGTAGCTTTTTGGACTCAACGCTTTCAATGCAGGAAGGACACTGAAAGACAGGTTTCTGGTGTGATTTAGCAAGATGTTTTCTATACTTTCTTTTGCTGCAAATTAATAATATCTCTGCATATATAGCACACATATTTATCTGAGACCTCGTTTATGGCATCAGAAGTGTGAAGCCTTCCCTTTGGTAATTCTTGAAGATTCTCACTCATTGAAATCAATAAATTAGCTCTGATATCAAACCCTCCTTGCTGCTGTTCTTGAATCTTGTATGAAAGGAAAGGTAAAATGCAGTCTTTTCACAATCTTTTTCCTCCATTGCTACCTGATGGTAGCCACTTGCCAAGTCTAGCGTAGAAAAGAATTTGGAACCCCTCAGTGCGTCTAGAGACTTGTCAATACGGGGTAATGGATAAGCGTCCTTCTTTGTCTTTGCGTTCAGCCATCTAAAGTCCACACATAGTCTTAGACTACCATCTTTCTTTCTAACTACAACTGGTGATGCATATGGGCTACTACTCTCTTTGATAATTCCCCTTTTCAGTAGTCCACGTATATGGTCTTTTACTTGCTTGTACTGTGTAGGGGGCAGCCATCGGAAAGGTTGAGTAACAGGTGTGTCATCGGTAAGAGTAATTTTACATGGAAACCTTTAAATACTAAAAATGTTATATAGTTACTTTCGAATGCTGTCTATCCAATTCTTTATACCAGTATAAGCAGTCCTTCACTAACTAAAATATCAGTTGGAACCACTACTGAGCTATATCTTGATTATACTGTAAGACTTCTGATCACATCTGCTAAACCAGAGTTGCTTTCCGCACAATGTTTAACAATGGGGTTGCTTTTAAGCTCTTCCCCTCACTGCTACATAACCTCTAGGAGCAATGTATACTCTTAACAAAATCAATACTACAGCACCACAGCTGTCATCTCACTAAGATAATATTCCTGGAGCTTTCTCATGCTCCTTTAAATCTATATTGCAAACCTCAAGGGGTTTGATGCTAGTGCAGAGACAAGCGGGGGGCCTTTAAACTCCTCCCCTATTGTGCACCTACCTTGAGAGCAATACTTAACGAATCTGCAGCATATCAGCTGTCCAGAAAAATAACCAAAGAAAATAACCAAAATAAATACATGTAATACCTTCTGAGCATCCTGGCTCCAGTACACGTAGATTTCCTTTGACCACACCGCTACTCTAATTGCATCATTCAGTCTTGCCTACCAAAAGGGTGGGCATATGTTGTTTTGGGGGGTTATTGATCATTTTTATTTTTCTCCATCCCTCCCTGATGTTTGTTTGTGTGTCTATTGAGTTGCAAAAATTTATCCACTCTTGTGTTTTGGTCTTAATTATTGTCTCTTTTGCTAATTTGGTGGCTTTATTAAATTTCGTTTTATTGTCTGGTCGTCATGAGCGTTTGTATTTTCTTAATACTGTGAGGAATATATCTCCCATTCATAATATACTACGCTTCTTGATGTAGATCTGGCCTATCCCCCCTTCCTTTATCTCCACAATGCCCACCCCCACCCCCCCAATTTTAGTCGCCATATAACTTTAATATTTTGATCTAGCATTGTCCTGACATCCTGCAACTAATCACTTTCATTGGTAGCTAGAATGAAAAGGGAGATAATAACTGTTTATTCCACAAAATTGGTACAGCTCTGGTATAATAAGTAAGACTTATATATTGCCACAGGTATAATAATTTTCTCAATAAGCTTACAGTACATGAACTTTACAGAAAACAGAATGAATAAGTCATTATATTTAATTCAAAATCCTTATTTGAGGTTCTTTATAATCTGCTTACTTGGAGTAGAATTTATTTGCTAGGCTATGAAGATTCTTATTACCTTCATGTTTTAGTGTCAATCTAACATTTGTGACGAGGTGCATTGCAGACATCCTGAGAGAATTTCTAAACTAACAAAATTTATGTATGTGTGTATTTGAATGTCATCTGTTAATGACAAAATCCAAATTACTTCAGACAAGATTATGCTTTGAAAGTTGCTTGCGTTATTTAATAATTATCATTACAGACAAATTTGTTGTATGCTGGCATTTTTTATTGTTGTTTTCTTTTTCCCCATTATAGGCATTGAACTAAAACCTTTTGAATTCATTTAATGTATGATTTGTTGTATAATTCTTAATGTCCACTTGTTATATTTGTTTTCTTGGTTTAAAATAAATTTACTATGGTATTTCTGAAGTAACTTTTTGCTTGTCCTTTTACCAAAACTATTAACCATGAATACAAATGTACAAAACAAACATTTCTTCATTTCAGAGAAATTAAATTTAATTTATCATTGAAAAAGCACATATAATTTAATTTGGTAGCCACTTTTATATGGTATATGAATTACTGGTGCTTTATTCTCATTTTGATGTTACATGGAGAGAAATGCTTCTATGTCCTATGGCCACACTGTTTGACATGAGGTCATAACAGCGGCCACGTTTCTCAAAGTGCTCCCATTTTTCTTTCAGGTGTTAATTTTCTCTCTGTTGATGGTATTTCCTCTCCCAAATTTAGCCTTCAGTCCTCTTTATTTATACAAGTTTGAGAACTGTAGGATGAACTGTAGAACCTTCCAGAAGTTCCGGTCATGTGACAGGCTTGGTCCTTGAAAGTTTACTTATTTATCGTGCTGCATGCAAGAGGACCATCACTTCTAATACTCAGTGGCTTTCTTGGTCACTTAAATGCGCACTAGTTTTCTACTTCATAAACAAGTATGCATGTACACACACACACACACACACACGTATCTATAAATCTAAATACAACCTATTCATTTACATATAGATCCTTCTTAAAAATATATATACATTTTCATGAAATAATATACATGTATTATGTCTATATACAGTCTGTCTTATCTAGATAATGTAGATGGATGAACTAGTGTTTAGAAATTAAAAGTTATCTAAGCGTTACCTCCCTTATTTCGCGCTTTGTTTACGTGGTACATACGCGATTTTAAGTGAAATAAAATATTAATTCTGAGTCCCCCCATCCCCGTGACACATACGCTCTTTTTAGACAATTCAAAAACTGTTTAGATTTAGCCAGCTTCTCTGGACTTATATAAATGAGTTTCAGAGAGGAGGAGTTGTCTGTGTTATGGCATCTTGAATTCTCTTCCTCTCTGCCTTGTTTGTGTCAGCAGTAAGCTTGACTGCTTCCACACCAAAATTAAGGTTTATACAAATTAAAGTCAAAAGGTTACAATTAATTTATATACAATGAAATCTTTAGGCTTCAGTCATTCTATCGAATCACGTATGCTTGGAGGAGAATTGTAATAATTCGCACACAATACATACATAAATTCATATACAAAAATACAAATAGTAAAATGCAATATCATCTATTACTAGATGTGCAAAACGTCCCATTAGATTTGCTCTCTTTAAACAATTCAAAAACTGTTTCATGGCCAGCTTCTCTGGACTTATATAAATAAGTTTCAGAGAGGAGGAGTTGTCTGTCATGGCATCTTGAATTCTCTTCATCTCTGCTTTGTTAGTGTCAGCAGTAATCTTGACTGCTTCCACGCCAAAATTAAGGTTTATACAAATTAAAGTCAAAAGGTTACAATTAATTTATATACAATGAAATCTTTAGGCTTCAGTCATTCTATCGAATCACGTATGCTTGGAGGAGAATTGTAATAATTCGCACACACAACATCTCCAAATGATCAAAGTTACATGGGTTAAATCAATGATTAGTCTCAACTTGCTTAAAATAAATTAAACCAATGGTTAGTCTCGACTTACCTAAAAAAAATTAAACCAATATTTAGTCTCGACTTACCTCAATACAACCTTCGAGGGAGGACTCTCAGTGAAACGCCCCTCACTATACTCAGGGGTGGAGTAAACAAAACGAATCTTTGACCAGTCGATCTCAAAGCGGAGGTCTTCCTGCTTAAGATGAGCATGGCGTCTACTGCGCGTACGGAGAAAGTAGGTCCACGCACACTCTCTGACTATCTCATCCAAATCTGCCATCTTGCTGCTGATATATAACACTGATCAACTTCGAATGACTAACATTGAATCGCCATTACTTGAAAACAACTGAGTGAAATTGATTATGTTTAGTTCAGTCTGAGATCAGAGTTGGCTTAGAACAATTAAATCAATTATAACTTGAATATGTGGTGTTACTAATGTAACATTACCCCACACACACACACACACACATAGAACTAAATAGATATTTAGAAAGACATGTTTTTAAAAGTTAGATAAATAATTAAATACATGGGTAGAAATATATAATTATGTTTAATTATACAGATATTTAGATAATCATATAGATGTACATGTGATACAGAAAAGGACAAAATGCACATATAAACTGTTTCTTCAAAATAAATTTTCCTTTGCAATTTAGTCTATGGTGGACCTCAAGTAGCTTTTTGGACTCAACGCTTTCAATGCAGGAAGGACACTGAAAGACAGGTTTCTGGTGTGATTTAGCAAGATGTTTTCTATACTTTCTTTTGCTGCAAATTAATAATATCTCTGCATATATAGCACACATATTTATCTGAGACCTCGTTTATGGCATCAGAAGTGTGAAGCCTTCCCTTTGGTAATTCTTGAAGATTCTCACTCATTGAAATCAATAAATTAGCTCTGATATCAAACCCTCCTTGCTGCTGTTCTTGAATCTTGTATGAAAGGAAAGGTAAAATGCAGTCTTTTCACAATCTTTTTCCTCCATTGCTACCTGATGGTAGCCACTTGCCAAGTCTAGCGTAGAAAAGAATTTGGAACCCCTCAGTGCGTCTAGAGACTTGTCAATACGGGGTAATGGATAAGCGTCCTTCTTTGTCTTTGCGTTCAGCCATCTAAAGTCCACACATAGTCTTAGACTACCATCTTTCTTTCTAACTACAACTGGTGATGCATATGGGCTACTACTCTCTTTGATAATTCCCCTTTTCAGTAGTCCACGTATATGGTCTTTTACTTGCTTGTACTGTGTAGGGGGCAGCCATCGGAAAGGTTGAGTAACAGGTGTGTCATCGGTAAGAGTAATTTTACATGGAAACCTTTAAATACTAAAAATGTTATATAGTTACTTTCGAATGCTGTCTATCCAATTCTTTATACCAGTATAAGCAGTCCTTCACTAACTAAAATATCAGTTGGAACCACTACTGAGCTATATCTTGATTATACTGTAAGACTTCTGATCACATCTGCTAAACCAGAGTTGCTTTCCGCACAATGTTTAACAATGGGGTTGCTTTTAAGCTCTTCCCCTCACTGCTACATAACCTCTAGGAGCAATGTATACTCTTAACAAAATCAATACTACAGCACCACAGCTGTCATCTCACTAAGATAATATTCCTGGAGCTTTCTCATGCTCCTTTAAATCTATATTGCAAACCTCAAGGGGTTTGATGCTAGTGCAGAGACAAGCGGGGGGCCTTTAAACTCCTCCCCTATTGTGCACCTACCTTGAGAGCAATACTTAACGAATCTGCAGCATATCAGCTGTCCAGAAAAATAACCAAAGAAAATAACCAAAATAAATACATGTAATACCTTCTGAGCATCCTGGCTCCAGTACACGTAGATTTCCTTTGACCACACCGCTACTCTAATTGCATCATTCAGTCTTGCCTACCAAAAGGGTGGGCATATGTTGTTTTGGGGGGTTATTGATCATTTTTATTTTTCTCCATCCCTCCCTGATGTTTGTTTGTGTGTCTATTGAGTTGCAAAAATTTATCCACTCTTGTGTTTTGGTCTTAATTATTGTCTCTTTTGCTAATTTGGTGGCTTTATTAAATTTCGTTTTATTGTCTGGTCGTCATGAGCGTTTGTATTTTCTTAATACTGTGAGGAATATATCTCCCATTCATAATATACTACGCTTCTTGATGTAGATCTGGCCTATCCCCCCTTCCTTCATCTCCACAATGCCCACCCCCACCCCCCCAATTTTAGTCGCCATATAACTTTAATATTTTGATCTAGCATTGTCCTGACATCCTGCAACTAATCACTTTCATTGGTAGCTAGAATGAAAAGGGAGATAATAACTGTTTATTCCACAAAATTGGTACAGCTCTGGTATAATAAGTAAGACTTATATATTGCCACAGGTATAATAATTTTCTCAATAAGCTTACAGTACATGAACTTTACAGAAAACAGAATGAATAAGTCATTATATTTAATTCAAAATCCTTATTTGAGGTTCTTTATAATCTGCTTACTTGGAGTAGAATTTATTTGCTAGGCTATGAAGATTCTTATTACCTTCATGTTTTAGTGTCAATCTAACATTTGTGACGAGGTGCATTGCAGACATCCTGAGAGAATTTCTAAACTAACAAAATTTATGTATGTGTGTATTTGAATGTCATCTGTTAATGACAAAATCCAAATTACTTCAGACAAGATTATGCTTTGAAAGTTGCTTGCGTTATTTAATAATTATCATTACAGACAAATTTGTTGTATGCTGGCATTTTTTATTGTTGTTTTCTTTTTCCCCATTATAGGCATTGAACTAAAACCTTTTGAATTCATTTAATGTATGATTTGTTGTATAATTCTTAATGTCCACTTGTTATATTTGTTTTCTTGGTTTAAAATAAATTTACTATGGTATTTCTGAAGTAACTTTTTGCTTGTCCTTTTACCAAAACTATTAACCATGAATACAAATGTACAAAACAAACATTTCTTCATTTCAGAGAAATTAAATTTAATTTATCATTGAAAAAGCACATATAATTTAATTTGGTAGCCACTTTTATATGGTATATGAATTACTGGTGCTTTATTCTCATTTTGCATTAAAGTACAGAATGCTGTTAATTAAATAATTTTATTTGAAAATAATTTAAAAGCACATTTATTATCTTGCATTCGAGAATATAATGAATTTATAACACAGCATGTAATGTGTCTTGTAAAAAAAAAAAAAAAAAGCTGTCAAGTTGAAAAAGAACACACATTTCTTTACCAGTTATGGTTGTAGCTTATTAAACCAGATTTTCTACATTTTTCATTACAGAAGTACTAATATTTGCATTTACCAACAAATGGTTTATTAATATTGTGTGGAGAGGTGATAAATGGTTTATAAATATTGTGTGGAGAGGTGATAAATGGTTTATTAATATTGTATGGGGAAAAGGTGACAAATACTATACTGCTATAAGAATAATTATTTTTTGCTACTGTGTACATAAATAAGTTTTAACTTTAAAATGTGCATATAAATTAGTCGGTGTTGTACTAAGATGCCATATTTGAACAAAATCTTTTGTTTATGAAAATACATATTTGACCGTTAATGACTGTGTTTTGTTTAATATTCTTTGAGGTTACAAATAAAATTAAATACAGACTATGACTTGTTATGCTTATATTTTATTCTTATAGTATTTTACAATACAGATGTATTTTAAATAAGTAAAAGTAGATCAATGTCATTCATGTATTAATGTTCAAGATCTAAATTGTTATAGTGTTATTTGTTTGTGTCCTGGCCTTTTAGACCAGTGTGATTAGGAATAAAAACAAATTTAAGTTATCCGTTACCTATATCAGTGATTCCCAAACATTTTAGAACTGCAGGCCTTTTTTTAAATAAAAAAAAAAAAAAAGCTAACTTTTCACAACACACCAAAAATCAGATCACAACACAGTTTTGGAAATACTGATCTAGATATTTTAATGCATATACACACTTAATATATTATTAGTTCTGAGAGAAGCCTTACACATTTTAATCATAATAACAAATTCATAAGTTAGTGAATAAGTGAGGGTTGATTGACAAAGATCCCTATGACCAAGGCAGGATGCCAGCAAAGACTTGCTCCTTTATATTACTAAGAGCCAGCTCCTCAGAGAGTCAACAGCAAGATCTTCAGCTTGTCCTGACATCAGATTCCTCAGATAGCCTGACACCATGCTCTTTAGACAGTCTGGACACAAAATCTCAGACAGTTTTGATATCAAGCTTCTCAGAAAGCCTTGATAGTTTTGATTTCCTTAATGGAATGCATACAAAAGTGCAGCTTTCCAATTCTTCTATTTTACTTTTTTCCCCCCCACATGAAAAAATCCTGGAATCTGCTGATTTACTCTGGAAATAGTTTATATTTATGGATTTGATCATGGGTTAAACAGCTGATGGGCTGGAGAAGTCTACAATTAGTAAACAACTTGTCACACTGCATCCAGAGTGTATCAGTTTTATTACTTAAATGTACATTATAAGTTGACAATCATTAATCCTGGAGTTGCATGCCTTACCTCGCTGCAACTGTCGGTGAGTCTATTGAATAGTACAGAAGATTTGATATACCAAGATTGGTTCTAAAGAATAAAATTAAGAAAGGATATAATTCGTATATTGTTATGAAAAGGAATTTTTAAACATACAATAATATTTTCCTGAATACTTGGCAAATAAACATGCCTCAGGAGAAAATAATTGGATTTCTGTGCAAACAGATTGGAGCCTGAAAGAGATCACATATTATAGGAGAGATAATGACAGTTTATTCATTGTGTATCCCATGAGTGACATCCCTTTAGTACCCACAGGAAAGATGTTCTGAACAATTTATTCATCTGGTATGTAGAAAACAGTTTTTTCATCATACAGATGATCATATCAAAGGAGAAAATAGAAGTTTGGCATTTCCTGATAAGAATTCAGTTTATTATGTCCGATGTGCACACATGCAGGAAAAAATACTAGAAAAAAACTACTCAGGAAAGAAAATGGTGGTGTTGCCAATGCACCTATTCGACCAAATAGACTCAATGACTACAACCTCCTTTAAGACCAAATAGACAACTAAATAGATGTCTTCCATCACACAATGACTACAACCTCCTTTAAGACCAAATAGACACAACTAAATAGATGTCTTCCATCACACTATGACTACAACCTCCTTCAAGACCAAATTGATGCATCTAAAATATCTTATCTCACACTATTACTACAATCTCCTCCAATATCTAAATAGATATCTTCCATCATGCTATTGCTACAATCTCCTGCAAGGCCACTTTCCTATAAAATGCTAAGCTAGAATAAATTGCTTTGTGAACTTTAACAAATTTGGGTATGTAAGTGGTAAATGTTTCTAATGGACTGTTTCAAACAAGATGTCGTCAATTGACCTAAAATCTCTCTAAATCTGAGAGTTGGGCAGAAATAGTCCATTATTTACTTTCTTAATTGTGATATCTAGATAATTTTTCTTTTTTTAAGTGCCCTAACTGGTCCTGCATAAAGATGGCATTATCATCTGATGAACTGCAGAAATGCGAGATGATGACTAACTAAATATATGATCAGTGAATCTATCCATTGCCAGGAAAAAAAAGATTCTTTTTCTAACTTATTAGTATTTTGTCACTAAGGGGAGCTCTTGTTGAGAGATCCCTAGAAAAGACATGTTTTTACAGGTCCTTATTTTCCAACGATTTAACATGGTTAGATTTCAGAAGTTCAGTACTGTTCACATTTATGTCCTATACAATGGAGAAAAAGATACATATTTAGTCCTTTTTTTTTTTTATATAAGCCATGTTGACAGATCTAAGATGAGAAGGGAAGGGGAATAGGGGGAGAAGATATCTGTTTTCATATAAACCTTACTACCTGACAAATCTTTGATATGTTGGGTCCAGTAAGCTGTTTTTGTGTCAGCAAGCATGGACCTGTAACCTTCTAAAAGCCATATAAAGAAGTCAACTTAGGAAGTAACACAAACATTGAGGATCAAAAACTCAAATCCACCAGTGATGAAAAGCATATTCCATTTAGCCTGTAGCTGAACTAGATTCTATTTCACTTGGTCTTTAAGCTTTAAAATACATTTCTCATTTTGAATTCCTGATTAGGGTTAAACATTTTGTTTTCTACAACAAATGTTAATTTAATGTTATTTTATTTTTTTGTTGAAAAAACATAAGGAATTTGATCAGATACATTATTTCTTTCATACAAATATAAAACTTGATAAATGTTTTATAGTACATTTTCTTAACATGTACACAAAACATAAAGTTTCTGATCACTTACATACTTTCTGGTGCCATTTAATTAGATTAGATACTATGCAGCACAACAGCTTGCTACCCTGAAACTAGCAGCATTCTTGGCAAAATACTGCCATACAAAAAATACAAAATAAAAAATACTGAAGGGCAAGAGGCAAGAAAGGTTCTACCAATGGTTTTCTGTTTCATGGGGCAAAGAGTCAGATCCTGATACTCAATGGGTATTGAAAGTGTGATAAGAAATCGGAGGAGAAATATATTTTGCCCACCAGCTATACAGTGTGACTGATCTCTTGTTTTATGTCATCCCCCAAGAGCTGTACAGTCTGATCTCTTGTCAGATGTCCCCACTGTCAAGAGCTGTGCAGTCTGTCTGATCTCTTGTTGAATGTCCCCCTGTCAAAAACTGTAGTCTGATTGATCTCTTGTAGAACAGCCCCCCTTTTAAGGGCAGGACTTATAAACATGTCCATATAAATATACATATTTAATATTCTGCATGTGCTTTGAAGAACATTTACTCTTTACACCCAACAATCAAATCCTTGCATAAATTAATAAATGCTTTTAATGAACTGAACCATTTAAAATGTAGTACAAATATACATTTGCCATAGGTAAAATGTAGAAAAATTCACATTTCAAAAAGGCACTTTCAGATGACAGATGATGATTGTCCAAATTTTATTTATTGTCATTTTTCAAAACAAAAAACAACTAAAACAACAAAAAGAAATCAGTAAATATGAAAATTAGCTATTGTTTAAATTTTGACTCTTTCCTCTGAGAGCCAAACTAAATAAAAAAATTTAAAATATATACTAATGCCATTTAAATCATACCCACTGGAGTAACTTTTTTCAACAGAATTCTGTATTTTAATTTTAACCAAAGAAATAAGCCTGAACTAAACTCTTTGATAGTATATTACTGTAATAAATAATAAAGATACTGCTACTACTTATGAATACTTTCCTCAATTCCAACATTCACAATAAGTGATACATAACTGTGTAAGAAAAAATCTTTGAGGGAGGTAAACAAGAATGGAACAATTTAACCAAAGCAAAAATATAGATTATTACAATGATTTGAATGTTTGGAAATTACAACCATGGAGTGGAGTTTGTAGGAAATTCTCCAGCCATAACTGGCATTGGAAGTACAAGATCATACTGATAGATGCAACCACTTTTAAAGCACATAATTACTGGAAATTTCTCAGCCACAGTACTCTGGCTGGCATCACATCATTTAATACCTATCAGTTTAACAGACTGCAGCAATACAATTAAAAATTCCTTTAAATTAAATAGCTGTAATAATGTAAGATGGTTTCACAGCATTTAAGATAAAAGATTATTCCAAAACATTTTGCAAATGAATGCTGTTATAACATATTTCATTTAAGTGAATTTCACAGTATTTATTAATTTTTATGGCCAGCATACCTTCACATCTGTGAAATCTATTATTTAAAGTGACTACAAAAAATAAAGTAACTACAGTAAAACAAAATTGTAAAGATAATATTCAAGTAAATAAATGATTAGTAGCAATATGTCTGGTTTGTGGAGAACATTATGCTCTGACATCTCAAGAAAGTATACACATGAAATACTTTCTGTACTGCTATTTCTGGATGAGAAAGAAATTTGATTCAAACTGTCTAGGTTCAGAAAATAGAATGACTGTCTTTCATGAAGTCTGAGCCAACATCTAACAACGGTTTTCATGAAAACTTATATACATGGTTCAGTTTTTTTTGATCACCTCACTGTTTTAAAAAAGTATTATCTAACAAGAACTGACATTCCTCACATCCTTATCCATCCAAGTAACATCTTGATAATTACACTGTACTGATATTTTTTGTGCTATAGTAACATGATTTAAATAATGTTAATATTATTAATAAAATAAAATTGCTTGAAAAACAGTTTCAGCTGCTAGAAATCATATATGCTGCCTGAAAATAAATATGCTGGCAACAAGGAATGTTAAGTAAATGCTTGGATAGCATGTGGAATGAAAAATAATGGCAAAACAAGACAAAAACCCACTACAGTGATTTAAGATCAAATGATAAGAACTAGAAATGCAGCAAGACAACAAGGCCAGCTAGAAGGTGAGCACCAGTACTTGGGAAGTAACTCCTAAAGACCACTATGTTGTCTCTTTACCAAAGACCTGTTGACTTTCCTCCAGGTGGATGGCTGATTCGAGTGCCTGACTTTGTGCATGTCTTGTCATCTATCTGTGCACCTGGTAATCAAAAATTTTTGAGTTATATCTACAGGTATTAAAATATGAATGCATGTGAGGAAAAGAAATAAGGAAAAAAATTAAACTAAACAACTTAAACTGTTATTTGGCACTCATGACCATCTAATGAATGATTAAATACTGTTCAGAGAGATCAATTAACATATTTTAAAAATTAGGAGTTCAATAAGTTTAGGAAGAGATGACCATATTCTGGCAACATGAATTAGCTTGACTGATTTAAACAGATGAACATTATTAATGATTGGTTAGTTACTGTGAAAAAGCACAAATCCAATAGGATATATAAAAATATCTCTTTTTAAATGCAAGTCTGTTTTCTAGAATAAACCTCTTCTTGAATATTAAAAAAAAAAAAAAAATGACCATTTAGTTCTGAATGTATTAAAGGGAGACAAATGAAGATAATCTGCAAGGACTTTTTGTATATCACTGTTTACAACCTAGCAACATCATCAAGCAAAAGTGTTATTAACAAAATCCAATCATCCTGTCATAAAAAGAGGAAAAATTAAATAAGGTTATTTTATACATAACCTATCATCAGGGAATTAATATAAAAAAAACTCAGCATAATAAACTCTTAAATAGAGAAGACTACAACAAAGTCATTACAAAACTAAGGCAACCATATTCTAAGGGTTAGATATGTAACAATAATTACACATGAGATTATAAGCAAAATATGATATACTATCTTAGAAAAAAAAAGAAGAAAAAAAAATTCCTATTCTGGGAAAATAAATGAAAGAATGGAGAGAAAGGCAACAGAGCACTCCTAATTAAAGGAAAGATATCATTAATTCTACAATCTGACTACAATCAATCCACAGAAGACCATTTTCAGAACATTTCAACTATCACCTTTAAAGTCTTCAGAACTCATCACAATCAAAACACACAACACCATTCTTACATGCAAATTACCTTTATTCTGCAGACCCAATTATTAATTAATAAGTAATTAATATTAATAATTAATATCACAAATCCACAGATCCACGACCATTATTCCACTGATCCACTACCATCAATTACTATTATAAAGATCTAACATCAATACCCCAAAACCTACCACTGAGTGAAAATGAGGAATCCTGCATGTGACGGCCTCCACTTCGAGTGGGTGGGCGTGAGTGGAAGCTGAGATCAGAGTTGTTATTATGTGGTGATGTAGGGGTGAGGGGAAAGTCAGGTGTCTTTTGGACTTCCTTCTTCAGTTCTACAACCGGTCCTGTGTAAGGCTCTCTCTCTACAGCCATTGGCTTGCGAGCCTAGTTAAGGAAAGATATAGATTAGGAGGTCCTAGGGTACCAAAGTACTAATTTTATCAAATCAGTGTGGTGAATGAAAGTGTTAATCATAGTCTAGATTTAATTAAACTATACCAAACCAATAAGTTATTTTCGAAAATTAAATTAAAAGAAAGTACCCCAGCAGAAATTAAACAAAACACAAAAATATTATTGTATTTCATGTTAAAGCTACATGACCCTGGAAATGTCATCTTTAATAAATAAAACAATTAAACCACCCACTTATTTACTAAAATAAAAATTATAACTAAAACAAACCTCATTCCTGGATTTGATTCGACCGTAAACTGTCTCTGCATTGCAAGGTGTTGGAATAAATCGACCCAGTCCTTTGCCTACTTTGATCTGTATGAATGAAAACAAAGGAATACAAGTGAAAGTCTAGTACAAATAAATTAGATTTATCTTAAGATTCAGACTCAGTCCTTGCATTACCGGGAGTTTTATGAATGAAATCAATGGAGGAGAAGTTAATGGTTTGTTTAAAAATATAAATAAATACAAATTTATCCTAAGATTTTTTCTTGACACATAAACCAACAGCAGGATGACCTAACTTTGCTAGCTTTGACTGTGAAACTAAAGATTTAATTGTTTGCACATAAACATTAGATATATTGGTTGGTTTATCCCAAAACAGCAATAAAATAAATTTGAAGCTTATTTGATATAAGCAAATTGCATCTTAAATCGTAAATATCAATATGGGAGAAGCAACTGCAGATCACATAATGAATCTGAAATGAACTTAAACAGAGGTACATGTATATTAGATATCAACTAGTGGCTATACCTGACCATTCTCCACAGCAATTCGTCCATTGGTTATAACATGAACAGGTACTCCATGACACTCCATTCCTTCAAAAATGTTGAAATCGACTGCCTGGTGATGAGTGCTTGCAGAAATTGTACGCCTTTGATCAGGATCCCAAACAACAACATCTGCATCAGATCCTTCAGCAATTCGGCCCTTGTAACACAAAGTAAAATAATGGTGCTTGTTTTCACCAAACTAGGGAGGTGTCACCCATCAAACAATATGTATCTAATATGTATTGCCCTAATACAGTGTGCAAAGGTTTCAGTCTAGAAATTCATAGCAATCACCAATCCAGTCCATAACTTAATGGAAATAACCAAATTCAGTCCACAGTTTAGTAGCAATAATCATATTCCGTCCATAACTTAATGACAATAAATTCAGTCCATAACTTAATAGCAATAATGAAATTCAGTCCACAAGTTAATGGCAATAACAAAATTCATACTATAACTTAAAGACAATAATCAAATTATTGACATAACAAGGCAATAGCCTATGTGTCTCTGTTTAGAGCAATTTGTTTGTTTTAGCAATCACCAATCCAGGCCATAAGTAAATGGCAATGACTATATTAATGCTATAACTTAAAGACAATAATCAAATTATTGACATAACAAGGCAATAATGACCTGTCTGTCTCTGTCCAGAGCAATTTGTTTGTTTACTTGTCAAGCACCTCCAACTTAAAAAAACAATTCCATCAACATATCCTCTAAAATCAATTGCACACCCTAATGAATATAGGGATGCACAATTTAACACCATCCTGATATATGTAAATCTGTTTAAAAGTACTGAAAGTAAATTGCTAATTTTGATGTTTTCATAGTCAATCATTAGTGCATCAGTTGTTTGGTTAAGTTGCTATAGATCTAGCATTGTTCACTTTATCCTCTTCCTCTGAGTTTGTCAAAGTATGTTTTGCTGAATTATAATTATCTTTTTGCATTTGTATGCCTATTTTGTTGAAATATGCGCTAAAAGAATAAATTTAAAAGACATCTTTCCTTAAAACTCAAAATAAAAGTGCTTACAAGATTTGTACATAGCAAGAACAAAACTGAAGTTCATAACAGGAATTTAGAACTATGGTGACAACAATGTGTTAATTCCAAAGTTCAAGATATATCAGGGTTATGGAACCACTAAAACTTAATCAAATCTGACAGAATATGGAATATCCTTAGCCATATGAATTGAACCCAGAAACTGCCCTTTGTATAAAAGTCCTAACAATTGTTTTCAATAAATTATTTTATTAGTTTCTGTTTCTTTCACTTTTAATTTATATTTTCAAGAGAGTTTTATACCATTAACTTACAAGTGTAAAACAAGCAACAACTGTATATGTCCCAAAAATAGATCTGTTCTATTTAGTGCATACACTGTTCTTTTTAGTACAAGCATTGTTCTACTTAGCACAACTCTCTTCATCCAGTTCAATGATTACTTATGCCTTGTAAGCAAAAATATAGGGGCAAGCATAAACACAAACTAATCAATATATTCTACTTCACTCACTTATTGATAAATATCCTATCTATGTGGAATACATTCGTCCTGTTTTACACAGATAGATCCTATTTCTAGAATACTCTTTGTTCTGTTTTATACAAATCATATACAGATTTTATCCATTCTTAAAACACACTTGAGATACACATCTTATCTATTTCTAGAGCACATCTGTTGAACTTTATACATATTAGATACAGATCTGATCCTATTTCTAGTGCATAACTGTTTTATACACATTAGATACAGATGTGATCCTATTTCTAGTGCATAACTGTTTTATACACATTAGATACAGATCTGATCCTATTTCTAGTGCATAACTGTTTTATACACATTAGATACAGATGTGATCCTATTTCTAGTGCATAACTGTTTTATGCACATTAGATACAGATCTCATCCTATTTCTAGTGCACAACTGTTTTATACACATTAGATACAGATGTGATCCTATCTATTTTTGGTGTAGATCAGTCCTGCTTTATTATACACCTCTATATTTTTTGAGTATATTTCTTGTTTTACATAGCTGAATGTCCACCATAATGCTGACCCTCACCTTCCTGGGATAGAAGTTAAACACTTTTGCAGCAGTAGAGCTTGTTACTGCCACAAATCTGCAGGCATCCATTTTACCTGTTTTCTGTATATAAGCACAGTTCATTAACATTAAAAATGTCAAGTGTTTCAAAGCAATAGAAGACAAAATAAAATAACTGAAAATTTATAAAAATTATCTCCTATATTTAATTGGTAATCTTCTTGGCTTGCTTTCTACAAATCTGACTACCATACAAGTTAAAAATAAACCTTTTTGATATAATATATATATAATATATAATTTCAATAGAAGTTTGTAGTTATATAAAACCCTCAAAATCCTATTATTTTACATTAATAAATCCAGGTTTTGTAAATTATTTTGACAAGCAATTGTGTATGATTAATTCCAAGGGAATTATTGCTATTAAAAAAATATATATATATATATGTATGTTTAGATCTATAAGTAAAAAAAAACAACCCAAGAACAAACTCTAGACTTAACATAGATCATAAATTCACCCCTCATAAAATCATTCCCAGGATTATAGATTCGAAAAAGTTCAAAATACAAGTTCTGGACAATGTTTGTGTTTGAGACTGCATAAGTTCTTAATGTTATGCAGTCACAGTAAAATCACTGAGAAAGTAAACATTATTACACATATTTTTATGTCTCCTACCTCAACAAACAACCTCAAAATGGTATCTCAAAAGTAAACTAATGAGCCTTTTCTGTCTCAGAACTACTTCATAACATTTATTTTGGATAGCAACTGTATTCAACAAAAGTAATTTTGTTTCAGCATATAAGGAAATTGACATTATGATTAGTGATGATTTTTCAATAAAAAGGTAATCATGGTTCCCTTGACAAAGAAGACTGATGCAATACATCACTGTCCAACCATTTATGGAAAATGTATGCCTGTACTGAAATATGGGTAGTATTAAAATAGTCATGCAATAAACTGTGCGAGGTGGCACCTAATGCAAGTAGTAAAGATGAATATTTATGTTTATCCGTCTAGGAATAACTGTCTTATCCAAATCAGACAGAAACACAACAGATTTACCCAAGCCAGACAGGAGTAAATGACTCAAATCAGATGGGGAATATCTAGCCAACCCAAATCAGACAGAAACACAACAGATTTACCCAAGCCAGACAGGAGTAAATGACTCAAATCAGATGGGGAATATCTAGCCAACCCAAATCAGACATTAATAACTATCTGAACCAAATCCAAAAGGAATTACTATTAATTTCTACCTGACTTAGATTAGATAGAAACTACCTAGAATAATTGACCCAAATCAGACATGAATTATAATTATCTGACCAAGGTTAGCTAGAAAATATCTGGCATAACTCTGACCCAAATCAGACATGAATTATCTGACCAAGGTTAGCTAGAAAATATCTGGCACAACTCTTATCCAAATTACCACAGGAATAACTATCTGACCACAAAAATCAAAGAGGATTTACAACCACAGGAAAACTCACCACACCCTTTTCCCAGATGACAGACATTCGATCCTCAACTCCATTAACTCCATTTGGAATTTTACGAAAGTCATCTTTGCCAAGAGCTTTCTGGTCAGCATTGAAAGTGCAATTGTCTGTTCCTGTCAGCTGCAGGTCGTTACTTCAACAAACAAAGAGCACAGAAAAATTTAACACAAAATAGAACACACAAAATATTAAATATTTTTTTTAATGTCATGAATTTTCAATTTGTAAAAATTCTGCATTAAGTGTATTTCTGCTAACTAATGAAAAACTTACCCTTTCAGAGTTAATTGTGTATTACTACTAATTAATGGAAAACTTACCCATCTTGAGTTAACTGTATTTCAGCTAATTAAAGGAAAACCTACCTTTGTACATGCTTTTGTGTAATTATTGTGAATAATTTGTATATTATTTTCTTAGAAAATCCTAAGATTTTTAATAGTTGCCTCTTAAATGATTTCAATAAATAAACACAGGACACAAGTAAGAAGATTACTTTGCAAGCAAATCCATGAGATAACCTGGGGTGGATGGATCAGGTCGGAGAGGCGGTCCCATGACATGACCAGCAGCATGCCGCCAACATTTGTTCCAATGATGGGTGCCATCTGTCCCAAGACATGCTGCAATAGGCTCACCAAAAACCACCTTGCCTGCATCAAACATAATCATTTTTGGACATTTTAGTTTGACTAATTTTTAACATTTGACATTAACTTTTTATTGTACAGATAAGAAAATTCAGTTAGTGCATCTCATACTTTCTTTTCACCAAACTTACAGCATTTTCTTTAAAAAAAGATTTAAAGAGTAAATGTCACTTCTAAAATTACAAGCTGAAAACACTTAAGAAAACAGTGTTTTGCAAATCTGATATAATATCTAATTATGTCAATTGTATTATCATTTGACTCAAATCAGACAGGAATATCTGACCCTAAACAGATAGTAATAACTATCTGACCCAAATCAGACAGGAACAAACAACGGAGTCAAATCAGACAGGAATATCTGACCCTAAACAGATAGTAATAACTATCTGACCCAAATCAGACAGAAACAAACAACGGAGTCAAATCAGACAGGAACAAACAACGGAGTCAAATCAGACAGTAACAAACAACGGAGTCAAATCAGACAGTAATAACCATCTGACCTAAATCAGACAGAAATTACTACCTAACCTCTGCAAGTAAACTCAACACATCTTTTTTTCCAAATGAACAATTGTTATTGTTGAGCAGTTTAAGGGAAATACAATTTTATTTTTAAATAAAAAAGGAAACATTTAATAGGAAAAAAAAATCATTATAATTTTTATAACAACTTTTACAATCATATAAATTTAAAATGTGCCAGTTACCTTTCCTTCTTGCAGCAGAGATGACATCAGCAGATGATTTGCTCATAACATGTACAACATACAGGGGAGCACCTGCCTGGTCAGCAACAGTAATGGCACGTTGTACTGCTTCGGCCTCGACCTGATTTACAAAGACATTATTTTCAACAGCAGTCACTGGAAAAATCTATGCGAGGTAAACACAACTGGAATTGTAGACTCAAAATCTGCAAGCAGATATTTAAGCAGATAACTCTTCCTTAATCTAATGTGCATATCTTAACCCTTTGAACTCGAGATCCCGCTTTAGCGGGATTACCAGAAAACTGGATTTCCCCGGTTGCCTACAATAGCGAGATGAACGTATAAAATTATATCCCAATATACTACAACATCAGTATATGCTGACTTACCATAGAAATGAACTCTTCCAAGATTTTGTGTGTGTGCGTCTTGGCGTGCAAGTTCAGTGTAGTGTACAAGGCTAAATATGGCAATGGTCTTTTGATGTTCTGCATGCAAAGACTACCCCTGTGCATTCGAATTCACAGCTGCTGTTGGTCAGATTATCATTCCAAGAAGGAATTTTGGCGATAAAGTGTTTCACACATTGAGTGGCTAACTGATTTCACATTAGAAAATTTTAAAAAAACATTTTTTAAAAAAAATGATGGATTTTTTGCTCAAGAAGCTCGGGTTAGGGGCTTGTTACGTACAGAAGCGTAGTGTTCAAAGGGTTAAAAGTAATGTATATTACAGTGGTTTATATAACATGCATGTGGGGTTGTATGTCAGTATATGCAGTGAAAATCATACATAGTTAAAATTATGATGATTTGTGATGCTTCTATGATGAATTGAGATGATGAATGCTGGTGCTGTACATGTATATAGGCTTCAATGATCAGTCTTCCTCTTCCCCTGACAACACTAGCGATGTGTCATAACAGAAGATGATGTGCCACGTTTGTGTGAAGGAGAGTGAGCTATAGATGAAGTGTAGGTTCTACATGTACTTAAACTCAAAAAGTTGATGGTTGTTTGTTCCTGACAAACATGGTGATTGGCAACTATTGCTGATGTATCCTGACTTGTTCAAACATTTCTTGGAGTGTCTCAAATTATATTCAATCATTCAAGTTTCTGCTTCTTTCAAGTACATATAGTTGGCTTGCATTTAGGGTCATGCTATACAAAAAATACAACACAAACCTGCATGAATCTTTAAATATGATGTACTAGAATTATATTCAGTGTGGCAAGTTTGTGACATTATAACAGGCATGCAGGAACTGAGAATGACTTTGGGAACAGCCTGTCACAAGCTTCAGCTGTGTTATAATCTACTGATGTTTTAGGTCTGTCAAATATGACTCAACAAATAACATGATCAATCAGACAATCAGTAATGCTTCTGTACTGGTAAAAGTGTATTATTTCCTGAGCCTGCCATGTCATCACTAAAATCAATACTACATCTTGAAAAAACAGTACCAAATTTTCATTCCATACCTGACAAGATACTGTTGTTTCAAGGGAGGGGAGAGGGTGAAGTTGGAGAGTGTTTACTGTCCTACATACAGTAGGCATGGCCAAGAGTGGTCACAGTGTAAGTCATATGCATCACCAAGATTAACAGTGGTCAGTGTCATTTTCCTTGTATTGAAATTGTCTGGATGAGTTTGTATCTTCAATGACTGACGATTCTGCATGCAGACTGAGAACTTTCACCCATAAATTCACCTAATTCCTCCAAGGTGGGCGATGTAAATCCTGGAGGTTTGGTTATAGGTTATAGGTCCTTATTTGCATGCATTGCAATGGTTGCTCTTTCATATCCTTTCCACCAGAATATACAAAGAATACTTTTATCCCATGTCATTGACAAATCACACACCAGAATTTACAAAGACTACTTTTATCCCATGTCAATGACAAATCACACACCAGCATTGTTTTCTCAGGCCAAAATTCAAAACATAATTCTTGACTATTGTTTGATGGATATCTTACTGTCAAGGACATTACAAAGGTGTCCAACCCATTTATCACTATGCTTACTGACATTTCTTGATGTGATGTAGCAAAGCCCTAACTGTCCCCAGCAAATCACAAACATAAAGGTATGTTCACTTTCTCAGCAATTCACAAACAAAAATGCAGGTTCACTTTTTTTAATTTCTACAAATTATGCAAATGGGATGGGATTTTATATCTTTTTCATCAGCCACAAAAAATCAGCCATAATACAAAAAAGGTATCAATTAACAAAGAGTAAAGAAAATACATCCGACCTTATCTTGAAGACAGACCAAAAGGATTATAGGATTGAAATTAAGGATTGTAGGTTTGAAATTATCTAAGTAACAAAAAACACATGGAGACACTAAAGGCGAAAACTTTGAAAAAAAAGACCAAAGTAACCACAAAAACAATCTAGGAGAAGATAACCTCTTCTTAGAAAAATACAATCCTGGTTTGATATATATATATATATATATATATATCTTGCCCATATCAAGCAAATATGGAACTATGGAAACAACACCTAGGGGACTTGCTATTGAGTTAATCTCTTTCTTTCATATTTGCTTTCAGGGTGTGGGTTCCAAGCTTCAGCTCACAAGAATAAATATGCATAATCTGTACATAACTCCTATAGTATGCTCATCCGGTTGTATGATAGAAAAAGCAATGAAAAAGAAAAATATGTTTTACCATAATTTGGTGATATACAGACCCAAACAAAGCACAATGAAAAAAAAGTGACACAAGAAAACTGGAAAACTGCAAAGCCTGGCTTGCAATATGCCAGAAATGTACCAAAGTGAAAAATATACTGAATGGGGACTACTCTGGACAAGGAGCATGTTACTAAGAACAATTATACATGTATAACAAGAGCAGGGGGTAAATGAACACATATTAACAACAGTGATCAATGAGCCACAAGAAAAAGAAGAGAGTATGGATTAGGTTCAAAGAGTTAAAAATTAAATTTCTTTCCATTAAATTTAACTCACATCTTCTGGACGACATAACTCATGTCCCTCTGGGCCCATCACTCCAGAGGATATCATCTCATCAGATTTCTGAAAACACAGAACACACATCGGTAGATGTGATCAAATGTGCAAACAAAAAAATTCATATTACTCATATATCACTAAACACAACCAGGGAATTTTTAAAATATCGTGCAAACTGGTAAATAAGTCAATCCTAGTGTATGCAGAACTCGATGTAAAAGCTTAAGATTCCAAAATTTATGACATGATAATAATTCAAAGTAAAGAGAAACTGGGAATTAGTAAAATTCTTTCAACAAGTTACAAGATAACTATAATGGTGCTCAATAAATCTAGTGTCAAACAACAAAGATGTCAACAAATTAGTAAAGCACTTTTAACAAGTTACAAGATATACATGTATTTGATGATAATGCCTTGAATAATTTTTTTTATATTAAAAGCAAAGATAAATATGAAATGTTTGCAATATTTAATGGCATTATAAAGTCACATAATAACATCAAATCCACTTGTATCATTTTAGTTTTGTTAATTTTAGTAAAGTGCGCTAGATTAGCAAATAAATCCTTTCATCTTGTTAAAAATAAAAATAAATATTTAATTAATCAAATTAAATTACACAACTTAACTTCATCAGCAGTATATGTGTGCAGCACTTTGTAAATGTAAAGCCCACATTTGTGCAGTATTTGTACATATAAAACCTACATGTGTATGTTACTTGTACATGTAAAACTACATGTGTGCAGTACTTGTACATGTAAAATCTACATGTGCAGTACTTGTACATGTAGAACCTATATGTGTTCAGTACTAGTACATTTATAATTTACATGGGTGCAATATTTGTACACGTCAAGCTTATATGTGTGCAGTATTTGTACATGTCAAGCCTAAATGTGTGCAGTACTTGTACATGTAAAGCCTGTGTGGTGCAGCATTTGTATATGTCAAGTCTATATGTGTGAACCACATGTTTAAGACAGCCATAAATGAAAATCCGAAAACAAGTTGTTCTTCAAATGAATGGACATCTGAATGTGAAACAAATTTTCTGCAATAGACCAATCAATAAAATAATTTTCATTGTATATCCTTAGCACCATTGTTTATATAGGTTGCTGTAGTCATAGCTCTAAGCATGCGCGCATATTCTTTGATTTCAAGTCTTTACTAAATCAAATGATATATGCTGACAAACACTGCTGAAGAAGTAAGCCAAAACACATTTTATTTCCCTTGGCTTGCAGAGCCAAGCTGTAAACGGAGGACCAAGAAAAAAAAAGGGAAGAAAAGTTGTTTATTTTAGAAATACACAGAAAAACCAGATTTACAACAATATCCAATATAATTCTGAACACTTGACGGTTTTACCAAGGCATTTAAACTGTCTTGTTGAAATGTATTGAACTAAAATACTGATTATTATATATTGACTAAAATATTAAATATTATATTAATATAAAATTAAAACACTATTAATTGAATGTTAGTATTACCATGTTACCATTTCAGAAAGCTTATAAAGCATAAGTTTAATGATTAATATCAGGGTTTTTTTAAATTTGTTTTTTGCAGTTTTTATATCTTCTTATTGCTCAAGAGATTTAATATTTTGATTTCAAATTAATTTAATCTAATTTTTGTGTGTTAATAACAATTTCATAATTCAAAAAAAAATTCTGGATTAATTTCCCCATCATAAAGCATGAATGTAGTTACCTTAAGTGACAGAAAATTTATGCACAAGAAAACAGGTCCTCTTTATCTAGCAAGTTAGAAAATAACTTTTCTATAAACTTCTCATCATTACCCGTTAAACAAAATATGTCATCAGTGCACTCTGATCAGCTAAATCTACCAGATGAATAAGAAGAAATGAACTCTGTGATCTTTCTGAAAGGTGCAAGCTTCTAAGTTTCTAGAATTACTTGGTTTTTGTTCCATCATGTCAGCTTGTTCATCTGTTCCTGATGCTACCTCAGCTTTAGTGACTAATGCTAATCTGGTGCAGAGGAAGGCTGCACTGAGTTATTATGTTTCCATATCAGCAATGAAAAGTTGTTCATCGGTTACTTGTGTTACTCTCAGAACATTTGTTCCATAATTATAAATATATAAAAATGAAATGCAATTAGGAATGTTTGTAAAATGAAGAGGGTGGATGGATGGGAGACCAAGGTAAATATTACCTAGACAGAAAGCATGAGTAGTCAGAACATTTGTTCCTGAAGTAATAATATAATATAAAAAAGAAATGCGATTAGAAATTGTTTGATAAGTTGGGGAGGGGAGAGGAGAAGGAAGACCATGGTAAAGTGGCTCAATTACCCACGTCTTTTCCACATAATATATACAAGAAAGACTTTATAAATGTTCGAGAGCAATGGTAAGTATAAGATTTCTGTCTGTAATTAGTATTCTGTGTGGTACTATTAGTTTTGTAGTCTAATGAGCTAAGCTGTAATTAGTACTCTGTGTGATACTATTAGTTTTGTAGTCTAATGAGCTAAGCTGTAATTAGTACTCTGTGTGGTACTATTAGTTTTGTAGTCTAATGAGCTAAGCTGTAATTAGTACTCTGTGTGATACTATTAGTTTTGTAGTCTAATGAGCTAAGCTGTAATTAGTACTCTGTGTGGTACTATTAGTTTTGTAGTCTAATGAGCTAAACTGTAATTAGTACTCTGTGTGGTACTATTAGTTTTGTAGTCTAATGAGCTAAACTGTAATTAGTACTCTGTGTGGTACTATTAGTTTTGTAGTCTAATGAGCTAAACTGTAATTAGTACTCTGTGTGGTACTATTAGTTTTGTAGTCTAATGAGCTAAGCTGATCAAGATTTTACAAGAGTACATGCATCAGCTATGCAGTAAAAATATTTTAAGAGACAGGTACAATTACTGTTATTTTTATTATTATTATTAATAATATTTTATTACATTATCTATTGACTATTTAATATGAAGGGAGTTAATTATGGTGTTTGGGTTGTTTTTCTGTTTGATTGAGAAGGCATTTCTCCTATTATAACAAATAACCTTTATGAAAATATTTGTTTTGTTCCTGTTCAAAATTTGACTGTCTATCCAATAAATTTATGATGAACTTTAAGATATGCCTATTCATTACTTTGGTATTACAGTCGGAATTAACAATGTGATGATCCCTACAAGGAAAACAGTACGTGAAGTATTATACCGACCTTATGAAAGCAAGGGTCCATTAAAAATGTCAATTAATTATTTTAGTATTTGTTATGATGATGATAGATCATTTATATTACCACAATACTAAGCCAGATTTGTCTGAGACAATCTTCCCATGAGCAACAAACTGACCAGGGCAATAAGATGTCCATTCTCTGCATGCACCATGGGCAGAGCACCCAATTCTTTACAACGTGTGAATGCAGCATAAAGTTCTTTGTCCTCAAGCATAAATACATCCTTGTAGGCCATGAACATTTTGAATGAATTAACACCTGAAATACACACAATATGCAAACAATGAACACTACAAACTTTATACCTGTAAAAAGAGCAGATTTCATGTTGTCCTGTGGCAGATTTGTAAACTATAAACACTTAAAATAAAAAATCACTCCAGCAGAAATCCACTCTAAGATTTCCAATTTCCAGTCTCTTGATAATATTGTCCAAGTGAAGCAGTCTGACTGACATCAATACATGATGGAACACATTAATAAATTATAAAAAAGTGAAAAAAGTGAGTGCGAATTCTGTAAACAAAGAAGTAACAGAGCAAAGTACAATGAAGAAAAATCAATGCAGGTTCTGTAACTGAGGCAGTAACAACAGCGTAGAGCAATGAGAAGAAAGTGAGTGTGTGCTCTATAATGAGGAAGTAACAACAAGAAATATTTTGAATGGCTAGGGTGGCAGTGATGAGATGGTATAAATACAGTTTCAGTGCAAAATCATCTCAAATTGATTTTCTTTCTGGGTGCCTTGTGCTATGAAAGAATTGGCATACCTTTCTCTCTGGCAAGTACTTCCATCTCTTTGGACACTTGTTCGCTCCACCATGTAACTGCTACATGCAAGGCATAGTCACAGCACACTTTGTTGTCTGCCCATCCACGCCATTTCTCATAGGCATCTAAAAGTGACACGCCCTTATGATCCAAAACAAAGTCCACTGCAATGTACATCACACAATAAAACTACTTTAACAATAAAATGGTTTCTTTTCTTCAGATTTAGTACTTACTATTTGATAATTTTATTGAAGAAATTCAACAGGTAAGAATACAAATTAAAATACTTTATATTTTTCATAAGAGGGTCATAGTGGAATCAGGCATTTAATAAGCTTTCAATAAGCTTTATTCCCTGCTTTAAAATTTTTCTTTCGAGTTGTATCTTCAAACATCTCAATCCTTCTGCTATATTGTCTCCATTTATTTACTTCCCTTTCTGTAGTTCTCCTTGTGGTTCATTTATGTATGTCTTCTTCTTATTTTCTTTTCTTTAAGATGTATGTACAACTGTTTTATTTTTAAATGACAAAAGTACTATCTAATTATATTTGTTTTTCTGCCAAGGAAAATTCTAAATGATTTTTTTCCTGCACAGTACTAAATTATCTCGATTGTAAAAATTACAGCTACTATAAATAATTTATGGTACTCACAAATGCAAGAAATTAAAAAGGATAAGAGAGCTTTTATTCAATTTTATAATCAGCTGCAATCAATCCTGTGCAAGGTCTATCCAATTATTTATAGATCACTGGCAAGAGCCAGGAACTATCACTCTCATTTGACTGTTTAATCAAATAAGGAGTGTTAATTATGTAAGTAACACAAGTGTGTCTTCTGAGCATTGTTTACTTGACAATATGTTAAGAATTGCTCATTCTAGTTATAAATATAGAGTAAGCTTATTGCTGAAATGTTTAAATTTGGGAAACATATTCAAGTCAAATATTTGTACTATAGATTGATTAACTGCTTGACAATGCAAAACTATACTGTATTGAGACTATCTATTATTTCATTCATGCATTAGGCCACAGACTGATTATATCTTCCTGACAATGCAAAACTGTATTGTACAGAGACCATCTGTTATTATTTAATTCACGCATTAGGTCACAAACTGATTATATTTTCCTGACAATGCAAAACTGTATTGTACAAAGGCTATCTGTTATCTATTACTTCACAGTTAAACACTTTCCTTTTTATTAACATTACTTTTATGATGCAATAATATGTAAGTAAACAGTATATACTAAAAATATTTAAAAACAAATTATCTTATGACAAATCATCAAATGTTTCACATATATACTGTCACCAAAACTGATATGCTGCTCATTTATCAATGGATTCAATAATTTTCCACTTGCTCAAGATTCAGACTGGGCAAAATTAATAACATGTTAATTCAATCATTTAAATTTAAAATATATGTTACTTACCTTTATGTAATAATTAAATTATCTCTATAGTGCTAGAGTAAGATACTGGAAGTTATCATTGTGGACCCTGGTGGAAACTGATCTTTGACAGCTGCTAAGCATGACAGCAGCAATGGTTAAAAAAAGATACAGAGTCCCATTACTAACTCTCAGAATGATTTTTGAAAAAGTTGCTGTTAGCACTGTCAGCGCTCTGCATAAAAGATATAAGATATACATAAAAATCTGGCCTGTGGGTTCCAATATGGTAAATCATTGCAAGGTGACTGACTTAACTCAATGGTGGTCAGCTCAATGGCAGAATTCAGTAAATCAATGTATTGTATTCTGATTTAGTGTGTTGTTGCAATATTCCTATCACATTAATGTTTACTGATTTAGGTGTGGTTGTAATATTCCCTATTACATTAACACTTACTGATTTAGTGTGTGGCTATAATATTCCCTACTACAAAACCTAGAGATTCTTATTTAACAGGAACTTACTAATCTCATGGCTGTCAACCACAATTACTCAACCTCAATTACTGGACTCTGCCCACCCCCAACCCTAGACAAAAACTCAATTACTGGACTATGCCTACCCCAACACTAGAAAATATTGTCATTGTTTATTCAGTGGATATTTTCCCATGTAAAAATTAACTAATCTGTTACTCAGTTGCAGTAAAAATAGAACAACTGAATCTTTTCTCACAAAAATATTTAGAAAACAACTTGTGGTTCATTACCAGCATGAATTAATATTCCATCCACATGACTAGTATACACATCATCTCAGCATAACAAACTTCCTATTTTGGTCTCTCTATTGTAGTGAACCATAAAATCTAGTGAGCTGCTTTGTGCTGATGAGATTTATCTATGACTCTATGTTCTTAATATTTTTCAACCCTTGTTGAACCTAGACAAATTTATATAGCTAAATTAACCCTTTGTGTATAACTGTATATTAAAGTGAGTTCTGCGTCAGACATTACAATTAATACAAACATGTCTTGTTTCTTGAAAGGGATAGGCCATATAAGACTCTTTGAGGCATATCTGAACTAGAGTATAATGAAATTAACCCAGGTAATTGATGCCACTCACTGATCATGGTGGTACCCCCAGCCAGTGCTGCTTTTGTGCCTGTGTAAAAGTCGTCCACAGCCTGTGTGCCCATGAATGGCAGTTGCATGTGTGTGTGAGTGTCAATTCCACCTGTCAAGTATGAAACAAGAAAACCCCAAATATACCATGATTTAAAGGCAATGTACAGTAAATCCAATAAGAGACAACTAAGTGTAATAGTTAAAAACATGTTATTGTTAAGTTTAAGAATATTTATTGGGAAGCAGTATTTGATAATGAATGTATTACCATTTATATTTAATAAAGAGACTTTAAATCAAAATGAAATATGAGTTTGAATGCCAAGTCAAGATTATTCTAAAGATAAATGAAATGTGAAAAATTAAGATCAAAATGACCAATCAAGTGGGATCAAATTGTAAAAAATTTAAGCAAACCAAAAAAGTTTAAAACTCTGGACACCACAGTACTGACCACAAGGAGAGGAACTACAACAAACACCCCAGTAATGACAATCTTACTGCAATGTGATAGAGACACTCTAGTGATGACTTGTAATGACAATCTTACTGCAATGTGATAGAGACACTCTAGTGATGACTTTTAATGACAATCTTACTGCAATGTGATAGAGACACTCTAGTGATGACTTTTAATGACAATCTTACTGCAATGTGATAGAGACACTCTAGTAATGACTTGTAATGACAATCTTACTGCAATGTGATAGAGACACTCTAGTGATCACTTTTAATGACAATCTTACTAGGTGTGGTGAT
Organism: Sinotaia quadrata; assembly: GCA_028829895.1. Taxonomy (NCBI): domain Eukaryota; kingdom Metazoa; phylum Mollusca; class Gastropoda; order Architaenioglossa; family Viviparidae; genus Sinotaia; species Sinotaia quadrata. The sequence goes on along the minus strand of CM054184.1, from coordinate 51,369,196 downwards.
AAGATCATAGGCAAATTATGCCATTATATTTTTCTATTTCCTTTTTTCATATTTTTACGATCTATAGCTGATAATTGTTTATAACGTCAAGTTGCATTGCCGGTTATGCAATAATGCCGCACCCGTATATGCTACTTGTAGTAAACAACAGAGGTCAAGTTCAGTGATCATGCATGGACAGTGGAAAGATACACCAAGGGGTAAGGGTTACCAAGAGAGTGGGGGATGGTGACCAGAAGTGGGACGCCCTTATTTGGAATTTAGTGATGTAGGAGAATCCGTCAGCCAACCGAGACTCATTCATTTACATTTATATGCATTAATGAAACCTTGTTTAGCAGACGCACTGTGCCCAGCTTTGAAGGGTAGACCTTAGCGTACTGAGACAAGCCATGCACATTTTCTGAGAATGGTAAATATATTGATTTCTTACAAATTGTTGCTTCACATTATTGATGAAATATTGTGTATAATGTTCCTGTATCTTTAATAATGATTGTAATACTAACTTTATGTATTTTTCTCTCACAGAGGTTGAGTGGCATTAGTAATAACTATGTTCATTTAGAGATGATGAAATAGTACAAGCATGTGTGCGCACCATTATCATGTATTGTGAAACCATTTGTAGTCAGTACAGCTAAACGGAGATTGAGATGATTATTTAATGAATATTTAATGTAAACTACCCATTGGGTATGCTTGTAATTAGCGAACTCATGTAACTGTACAAACAGAAATATTATTGTTCATTTTAAACGTTTTCATATAGGTTTTGTAAAATGTATGATAGCGTATAGCTAACGATTGGGATAAGAATTGTAAGAGTTGTCTCTGTCGCCACAAAGCCTTAACGATTGTTTATGTTTATGGGTTGTTACAAAGAGAAATGTATTGTTCATTTCAGCTGGTTCTTGTCCGGGTCAAAACATGTCTTCAATCCATGTGGTTTAATTTGCATTTCTTGATCCATGTTGATCCACGGTCTGCAGTCATACCTGCGAATCCATTTGGTGGTGCATTATTCCTGCCTGAGGGAGCAGTTGCCGATGTGATGTCACCAGCCAGACAGAGGGCGCTGCAAGCAGACGTTCGTCGAGATGTGACCTCTAGTTAAGTACCCGAATTAACAATCTGACTCGATAGAAACATTCAGTTTAAACAATCAGTGCTTTCTTCTTTCTCAAGTCCACACTATTTTTGCTCTGAACATTACCAATGTCTCCTCCTTCAATTTTGTTTTCTTAATCTTGATTGTTTCTGATGCTTCTCTAATAATAGGAAATAGCACTTACAGACTTGCAGGCATGTACATTTTGCAGGAAAGTGAGGGAACCTCTCCATCTCAATACTAATGAAAGACTAAGACTGAGATTTGCAGCCAAGATGGACACCATTCTGGTCAATTCTGTGATACTTCAGTAACGTAACTCTAAGTTACAAACTAGTACCTCTGAAACATGAAATAATCTATGGCTTATTTTCACTGTTCCCTTTGCATACTATCCCTGAATTAAATATGCCTGTAACATGGACTTAATTCACAAATGACTTTATGACTTTAAACCAATCCTGAAGAGGAGATGAGTTATCTCATGAAACTTACCAGGAATGACAAGTTTTCCTTTAGCATCGATAATCTTACATCCAGCAGGGACATCGAAATTCTTGCCCACCTGTCTAAAATGCAGTGTTACACATGCTTAGTGAGAACAGATAAACATATGGACAGCTTTAACAGGTGATAAACGCAACGAATAGTGGAGCTTTACTGTTGAAAGGTAGTGCACAGACAACAATACAAATGTCACAGATAATGCACAGTAGCTAACAGGCAAAGACAGACAACAGTGCACTTTAAAGAGGTAACAGGTAGACAATAGTACAGCTTTAACAGGTTAAGCACAGACAACAGTGCAGATTGAAGAGTTAAAGCACAGACAGCAGTAAGATAAAACACAGACAGCAATAAGATAAAGCACAGACAACAGTGCAAACAGTAGTAAGATAAAGCACAGACAACAGTGCAGACTGAAGAGTTAAAGCACAGACAGCAGTAAGATAAAGCACAAACAACAGTGCAGACTGAAGAGTTAAAGCACAGACAACAGTACAGACTAAAGAGTTAAAGCAGACAGCAGTAAGATAAAGCACAGACAACAGTGCAGACTGAAAAGTTAAAGCAGACAGCAGTAAGATAAAGCACAGACAACAGTGCAGACTGAAAATTTAAAGAACAGACAGCAGTAAGATAAAGCACAGACAACAGTGCAGACTGAAGAGTTAAAGCACAGACAGCAGTAAGATAAAGAACAGGCAACGGTCCAGTGATGTACAGCACACACAACACTGACAATAGTGTAACTTTAAGAGATTAAGGACAGATAACAATGCAGTTAAGAAGCACAGACAACAATAAAGTAAAGAATGGACAACACTGCAGTTTAAAAAGTAAAGCACAGACAAAACAATACAGTTTAAGAGTTACAGCACATATAGCAGAAAGATAAAGCATGGACAACAGTACCAGTTTAAGAGGTAAAGAACAAACAGTAAATGAAGGACAAATAGTATCTGATGATTGAATACAACCAATATCTATAGCAGCCACATAGTGGTGAACTGAGTTAAACCCTATTATAACATAATAATTTGGGTTCAAGTGTGTGTGTGTGTGTGTGTGTGTGTGTGTGCGTGTGTGTGTGTGTGTGTGTGTGAGAGAGAGAGAGAGAGAGAGAGAAATATAGTACATGTATTGTGCATTAGCTGGGCTATGAAAATGTGCTATTTTAAGCCAGTCAACCTAAGTCTTGTTTAAAAAAACAAAAACAAAACAAAGGCACACCCATCCCACTCTGACTGTATATATCATGTTATTATTTCATTAACCCAGTTGGCTTCCCAAAAGATTACAGATACTTCATACTGTATCTGGAAAAAGTGTTTTCAACTAAGCATTGATTTCATACACTTGCCTTTTTTTAGCCAGGCAGGGCCAAGTTCATAAATGTTCCAGGTACTGAGAGAACACATGGGAAACAAGAGGGCTTATATAAACCATTCCCTACAGTATATGATCAAGGAACTTTGAAGAAAATCTTGAGTTTATTACAGTCATATATTTTTTATAGAAGGGGAAAATGTTGTCAATACTCAGATAAGCAAATAAGGTCCATTTTAAATTACACACCTAGGATTAACAGTAGATTAGCACAGAAACATATTCAATGAATGACAGATGACATACTCAAAGTATGGAACTTTAGAGAGTATATTTGTTACATTTTGTAAGTCTGCTATCACATCAGGTAGTTTTATTTATTTATCATTTAATATATAGTATCAATCAGTAAGAGTCTGAAGAAAAATAAATTCAAGCACCCAAACATCAAATCTATTTTAGTACCTGTGACTGTGAGGGGGTATATGTTAATCTTGTATTATTTATAAGAAATATTCATATTACAAAATAAGCATGACCTTGTGACCCTGACCCTACTTCCCACCCCACACTTATACTGCATAAGAGGAACATGCCTTCCCATTAAGCTGGACTTAATCTATTCAATCTTAGCATGCTAGCCCCACCCCTTACAAGCCTTAGCCGCATTATGTGGGATGACAATGATGTGAGAAGACAACCTTTAACTGCATCAACAATTGTACAGTCAATACAGTCAATAGCAAAGCAGACAATATGACAAAATAACACTTAGTAACTTGTAGACAACTCACTTAAAATTAACAATAAATTTAATAAAAGAAAAGTGAAAAATAAAGATCTAAATTCAAGGTTTGAGTTTCGAAAATACACTTCTGATTTCTAAATATGTCACACATTTAATCAAATAACTCAAAGGTTCACATTGCAATTATAATTTTCTAGCAAAACAAACTCAGACAAATGACAGACAAAATGAAGGCTGCCTTCATCAACACTCTCACATTCACAATACAAGATCAATAAACTCAAGACTACCGAAATGGAATATTGGATGAATCTCACCCAACTATCCTCTCAGTCTTATCAACAATACCAACGCAGCCTAAGGCTACAACTCCACTTAATCAGAAATGCCCTGTCACCTATCAACCCTCTGATATCGACCAGCTACAAAATCTGCAAGATATACACAATCAAGGCTATATACATATCAGATTCTCTAAATCTGAACTATATGTTATCGCATATTAACCACAGAATACCAATAAGTACTATAACTGTCAAGACACACACAATCAAGGCTATATACACACCAGATTTATCTAATTCATATGTTATCGCATACTAATCAAATAAATACTGATAAGTACCATAACTCTCAATGAGTAACCGCTTCTCCTAATTTAAATAAATTTAAATAGACACTGACTACACACTACACAAGAAATGCATCTATTCCAAATGAGAACAAAAATAACTGACCAAAAAAATATGCCTAGACAGAAGTAAATCAACACACCAGCCCCTTTAATGCCCATTCACACATTTGTACACCCACCTTCAGATAAACACTAACAAGGGAAAGCATGCATAAAAAAGCTCTAGCCTAAGCATAACTAACACAAAATATGATCACTGCTTACAAAAATATATCAGAAATCATAATTATTAACTAATAATAATCAACTAAGGATGCAATAGAATCATTTTGTTACAGCACCTAACAGCAAACGTTTTTTGAAATATTATTAAAATATTTTGTAATAAGATTAAGAGGAACCTATTGTGTCTTTAATATGTTTAATCAGTACTAGTAAAAATCATTCTACATTATAAATATTTATTTATTTATTTATTTTTTTTTTTGGTGGTGGGAACCACCATAATTTTTTTCCAGTTGTTTAAATGTCATTATATAAATTCATTCTAATCAGGACAGAAATAATATTTTATCTGGTCTCTGACAGATACAGTTAATACTAAAAAACAAATAGTCTATACCTATGTGAATAAACATTGTTTTAAAAAATAGAAAATATTATGAATGATGCATAGACACAACCTCATTTCCCCATAAGTCTATTTGACATTTCTGTTTCCTGCAAAACGAATAACAAACTACTACTAGGCCTAAAAAACCCAACACAAAGTTATGCAATGTATGCAGACATATTAATGGTGCAACACGCAGACTCACTTACGGATGTACATAAGTTCATGTTTCCTACATAACAATAAACAAACTGCAATAATTGGCCTTACTAAACTACAAGAAATTAGGAAACACACTTACTTAATGATGCCATCCTTGATGTAGACATCAGCATCAAATGATTGGTCATCATTAACAACACAACCGCCTCTGATCAGCAAGTCTACCTGTTCACAAGGCAATTAAAAAAAACTCACATGAAATATATTATGTTTATAATTATATATATATGTATGTGTGGCCACCTTTGATCAGCAAGTCTACCTCTTCAAAAGGCAATTTAAAAAAAGCAACTACATGAAATATATGTTCATATATACTGTGTGGATATTTGGAAAGGAGGTTGCTTATAAACTTGATTATAATATTTTATTTACAAACTTTAGGAAAAACCATTAGTTAGTTTAATGTGCCATTAAGCATGTTTTTCATCTACAGATTAATACTGTTGGGTTTATACTGAAATGAATGCAATGAATATACCTTGCCCAGCTCAAAGTGAACTACAAACAAACCACTAACATATATGCTTGGTAGTCTATGAATGCTGTCAGTGTCACAGAAGCTCAGAGATCAAAAAAAAAAAAAAAAAAAAAGTAAAACTGTGTATAAGTTTTATTTAAGAATTGCCTGGACAGTGACGCCTAATGACGGGGACCATACATATTAAGAAAGAATGTGGACGGCTGGAAGATAGCTAAGCACCTCACTATTTTAGCAGATATGTCGAGTAAATTTAATGTTGGCGAGAAATCGTCTTGTCAACCCTACTAGTAGTAGCAATCACCTTCAAAGCTCGGATATGAGCAGGCAACAGTGACAGCTGAGAAATCGGCACTGTACACAACGGTCCCGGTGACTCACGGGTAGACAACACAAATGTGCCCATTACACACAGCCCGCTTGCTCTAGGCCACATTTCTTCAGTCATCAATGATTTAGCTTACTTACAAGTAAAACTTTCAAGATTAGGGCATAGGATATTTATTTGCGAACACGGCTGGAAGAATCGCTGATTTTAACAGGCAGTGACACACACACACACACACACACACAGTCAAAACACTTAACAAAACACAATAGGAGTTCGGTTGATCCTCTCGTCAGTGAAGTTTGGGGCCACAGCATGTTTTTAGTTCGTTTTTTTTTTAAATTTAAAGTCAATGTGATCTCGGTTCCTCTGCAGATGTCTTAATAGGCCTACCTAATAAACCAAGTTCTAAATTTTAAAAAAAAAAAGGTGCGTTTAAACAATTATTTCTATTCTTAATTACTTTCCAGTCAAGTATGTGAGTGGAGAGTTCATATGATGTCAAAATATTGGTACTTAATTAAAATATCCCGTCTTCGAGTGTGTGTGTGTGTGGGGGGGGAGTGGGGAGATCATTATTCGTGGCATGATCGTATGATTTTCTGGTAATCAGGTGTCAGTTTGGTGTCAAATCCCTCAGCCACCATTTTTTTACATGAGTCAAGATCAGTTGGAATCAGGACCCTACTAATCTACTAGCGATCAACAATGGTAGTCTCTCTCAAATCTAAAACAATGACACAAAGTCATACTGATCACTTCATGTTGATCAAGTGACTGTCATTACTCCCCAATCTAACAATGACACAAAGTCATACTGATCACTTCATGTTGATCAAGTGACTGTCATTACTCCCCAATCTAACAATGACATAAAGTCTTACTGATCTGCCGATCACGTCTGAGTGTCATTACTCCCCAATCTAACAATGACATAAAATCTTACTGATCTGCAATGATCTCGAAATCGGCGCAAACCGGAAGCGCTCCCAAATTCATCATTATCTGCCGATCAAGTGTAATCAATGGCTGTACCAATTTATCTGTGTTGTTTTTGCTTGCACATCGTGATTCACACATTTTCCACTTTATCTGAAGTTTTACTTATTTGCTGGGGGAGTGGGTGGGGGATTTTTATTAAATCGCTCAAACTTAAAATTCCTTCATTTTTTCATCACGTCACAGATTTCACACATCAAAGCCAGCCGAGATAAGAACTGGCTTGTTTTCCTCAGCTTTTTAGGTAAGTCATCGTATTTCGTACACCCCACCCAGCAGACCCGTAACTGATTCTTTGCTGAACTGGCATGTGGTGCACTCCAAGTGGGTGGCCTTATGACTGAAGTGCACCTCTCTACTCGTGCTGTCAATTTTGTGCAAGCGAGGATCAAACAAGCACAAGTCTGAAAGAGCAAACGGCGGTGTGCAGTCACGTGACTATCCATGCCTCAAGGTTCGACACTACTGGCAGTTCTGAATGAGCCTCATCGATTTGTGCAATTTCATGTGATTTTTTTTTTAATCACTAAAATTAGCTTTATCACTGATTGATTAATGAGGGTAGTCTGTGACTGCAAAATTGTTGGTCGAAGTAACATACAAATAGTAATATGACAGGCAGGGAGAAAACTTTTCTATTTTAAAAAAATCCTAAAGTGGGAAAAATCAAGATATGAAACAGTTTAGTGAGTGACGATAGCAAGAATGGAATCTTGGACTCAACATAAATGCAATGGCAAACCTCAAAAGGCACACTCCACAGAGATAGTAGTGATGGCAAATCCCTAAAGGCACACTCCATAGATAGACTAGTGTTGGCAAATCCCTAAAGGCACACTCCTCAGAAAGACAAGTAATGGCAGATCTCTAAAGGCAGACTCCAAGAAAAGACTAGCAATGGCAAATTAAAAAGGCACACTCCACAGAAAGACAAGTGAAGGAAGACTCCACAGAAAGACTAGTGATGGCAAATCTCTAGACTCCACAGAAAGACTAGTGATGGCAAATCCCTAAAGGCACACTCCTCAGAAAGACAAGTAATGGCAGATCTCTAAAGACAGACTCCAAGAAAAGACTAGCAATGGCAAATTAAAAAGGCACACTCCACAGAAAGACAAGTGAAGGCAGACTCCACAGAAAGACTAGTGATGGCAAATCTCTAGACTCCACAGAAAGACTAGTAATGGCAAATCTCTAGACACCACAGAAAGACTAGTGATGGCAAATCTCTAAAGGCAGATACCACAAAAAGACTACCAAATCTCCAAAGGCAGACTAGTGAAGGCAAATCTCTAAATGCACACTTCACAGAAAGACTAGTGATGGCAAATCCCTAAAGGCAGACTCCACAGAGAGACTATTGATGGCAAATCTTTAAGGTAGACTCAACAGAAAGACTGTTGATGGCAGATCTCTAAAGCCACTTCAACAGAAAGACTAGTGATGGCAAATCTCTAAAGGCACCTCAAGAAAAAGACTAGTGATGGCAAATCTCTATAGGCTTCATATCACTTTATTTCAGATACCAATTATAATTAAAATAAAATCATACTATTCAGTGGATCATTTTAATTCACAAATTACTACATAAATTGAAGTGACTAAGCTAATCAGTTGTTGCTTCTTGTACAATTATGCTAAGAGAAAAATTCTACTCAATCACACTGTACAGTGTGTTAATAGTAGAATGAAGGCCTACATAGAGAGTCAGTATATGCAAAAGATTATGATTAAATAAACAGATCTGACTTTTAGAATATTATCTTATAAAGCCAACTCTATCAATAACTGAAGCAAACATCAGTACATCTTGCATTCTATAATCTGTAATGATGCTAAAATTTGGAAATAAAAATGTCACTTCAAACATAAAGATTATGTGTTTATGTGTGTGTTCTGACCCATTAGTGACACATAATTACTATATACAATTTATCAATTTTAATTTATGTACAAAATCATGTTTAATTCAGTCATGAGCAATATTATTATAGAATATAATTTTAAAACGGCTAATATATGTATATTACACTCATGATGTGTGTGTGTGTGTGTGTGTGTATGTGTATGTAAAATAGTATTAAAAGACAAGGGTGTAATAAGCAGTGAAATAAAATTAACAGTACAGTATACAATTGTTTTAAAATGCTAATAGTAATAACAAAACATACTTGACTGGCAAAACAACTTGTTATTTTCATCCTATTTTCTCAGTGACAACAGACTCAGTGAGGATGAGTCAATTTGTGTAAGATTAATATAATTTTATTAAATTTTGTAAGCATCAAAGTTATAGCCAAATGATTACTAGAATGCCCCACAAAGATGTTGCCTTAACTACTGAGTGAAAAATATGATAAAAGTGTTAAAAAAAAATTCAACATTTTTTACCCGGTTTTACATTCATTAATCAGCAGCAATGGCTTTCTCTAAAGTACAGTCTTCATTAAATATCAAGATATATATTATCTACAGAGCCAAACTTAGTCATTCCACTGCATACTATCTAACTGGGGGGGGGTGGGGTGGTAAAGGAAGGACACACAAAAGGAGTTTTAATTATAAGATGCTACTGCATACAATCTGACTGTGAGGTCAATGAAGGACGTATACAAGAAGCTGTTATTTCTATAACTTACACAAAAGAAAAAAGGTCAACAGAAATGAAGGTCAAAATTCTGGGTTAAAAAAAACCCATAAGTATCAACGGATTTATGTTCAAAATACATGTACTACCCCTTGGAAGTTAAGCTTGCTAGGAAATGTTGGATTAAACCTGTCTCTGTTTATCTCAGTACACAAAGGGCAACCAATTTCTTTCTTAACTGAAGACTACCAACAAAGAAAGCAATCAGTAACCATGCCACTAGCAGCTAGCTACATGTTTTTATGGTATTCTCCCCAAAGGGAAAATATAAAATCCTATTCACATAGTCTACATGAAGAAACTAAATATAGCAGTAAACAAAAGATGTAACATAATCTCTGTGTGTGTATAGCTTTTTACTTTTTTGACAAGAAAACACTTTGAATCTAGAAGTAGAAGCAGTAATTGCATTGGATATCTAGACATTTCGAAACCCTCTGTATTTGAACACTCATTAACAAGAGAGAGCACTATACATGTAATTTTAAAGTATAACTGTAAAACAAAGGAAGCTATACTTCTATGAACAGCTTGGAATTGTTTAGCACTAGCTATAAAGAGAATATGGAAGCATCATTATTACACCATAATTTGTGTTTTACAGAACTATTATTTAAATTTAACAACTGATGATATACGAATATATTGCTATAAATTAGCATGAAATATGCCATGTCTTTAATTCAAAGCAAAACATCTGAGAATTGTGTGAGCTGCATTGTTTAGAGCGAGGGTGTGCATTAATTTGTACAGGTTGGTCACTCAATAAATTTTAATGTTGTAAAGCTCCACAAAGTTTAACTATACTAATAAAAGTATTTAGAATACAATTTATTGTATTAATAAAAATCCCAGTGCATTATTTCTTGGGCAGAATAAATACATTAATGAACAATTCACTGATTATATTATATATATGAATCTATAGCTTATTGTAAAAAACAATTTGAACTCAAACCACTTGTGAACACATAAAATTAACGCTAAACTGATTCAGTTACTCAAATTGAATCAGTTTAGCATTAATTTTACGTGTCAATTGTCTGATGTAGCAAAGTAGCAGAAAATCAGATTGGCTAGATCCTATCAATGGGCTGTAATTTGCCAACCCCTGGTGTGAAGAAAATGAAAGGTGTATCTAGCCAAAGTATTAACTGCACAATTCACAACTTTATCTTTACTAATGATTTTCCTCTATCTTTCCTTTAAGAAAAAACAAAAGCAGCTTAACTTTGAGAATTGCAATCAGTATTAATATTATTTATTAGTACTATAAAAATTAATTTGCCAATAATTTGCATCCAATGACACTCCTTTCATTGCTTTTATTATCTCATAATATATAGTCACTTGATAAAATGGCTAGATTAACAGATGTAATCATCATCTTTGAAAGGAAATGGCAAAATGAGTATCTATGGCACCATTCCACTTTGCTTTATCATGAAAAGATGCACCTTACTTTCTCTCCAGTTTTATTTTAATCCTTCGGCCTACCTAAGATCTAGAAACTACCATGGACAAGAGAGTCACATGAGCCCTTGCCACTCCTTTAACCTAATCAGGGCAGGAGTTGTTTGAGAAAGATAGAAGATTCTGAAGAACATGATATTGCAAAACACACAATAGCCATAAAGAAAAAAGGTATTCACACCTAATGATTCTGAAATAAAGTCAGGAAATTGGGTACTGGACAAATCTTTCTCCAACCTAATATATATATGGAGTATCTTTCGAAATGTAAAAGGTGAAGAAGAATGTATAGACCTAGTTAACAAAGTCCCCTTTAATTGTTTAAAGCGGTAGCACTTCACAAAAAATACCTCTCAACATCTCGAAAACCACCATTGACAGACAACACAGCTCAAACAACCATCATGTGGAAAATTCCACCAGCAACAAAAATAAACTTCACACAGATGGAAAAAATGAAAACCTGAGAGGTTTTTTCACAAACCCCAACCATTCCAACAGAAGAAAAAACTACAAATAAAAAAGATGACGGGGGGGGGGGGGGCGGGGGAGGGGGAGAGAAGAGAGAGAGATATTTCAAAATCGCCAACCACCAGATGAACAAAATGGAAATGAAAGAAAAAATAATGCAGTCAGAAGTGGATATCACAAAGAAATCTGACAAGCAGGCTGAGACTGAAGTTGATGACATACTGAAAGAGTTTGCAAAGATGCTTGAGGCACCACCATTCTCACCATTACCAGAGATGCCACCAAGACCAGCAATGACAACAACTTCATCAACACCACAAGTCCATCCTCCAACAATAAAGTGAGATCCAGTAAACATCCACCACAGCATATATGAGACAGCACCAACAACAGCAGCGACAACAACAACAATGGTCATATTATGAGCAGCAGTATCCACAGTGAGAATATTTAACCACCCTGTTGTGGATATAATCCAGCTGATCTCAACCATTTATACTAACCACCAGCACCCATCTTCATGCATCCCAATGGACATGGGACAGCCACAACATCAGTGAGAGTGATGACAACTCCACCAGTGAGGAGGCCAGGGGGATTGAATATCCTGGGCTCATGTACACACTTGGTAAAACTTGGTGTGCTACTAGCCTAGGCTATGTAATACACCTCAAACCCACTTGAACAACGGGAACAACAACATCCACCACAACTTAAGCCCATGGAATACCAGATTAAAGTTTGCCTTTGCCAGCCATGAAATGTTTGTAATGAAAAATAGGCCACCCTTTATCATCACTTTGCTTTCTGCTACCTTCCATCCTCTCTTTCAACATATTCAACTCTACTTAAAAAGGCACACCTCACGCCAGGAGATGAAGTCTGTAGAAGCTGTAAGACCCCTATCAGCTAAATATCCATCCATCCCAATATCTATGGATACCTGCTTGCAAACTCAATGAATGATGCAAGTGTCAATGATTATACATATAAATCAAGTAATGTATACAATTGGAAAAAGAAAGAAAACAACTAGAAATGTCAAAATAGAAAGAGTTTGTCACTACAATGGAACTTTGTTTTCTGTACAAATTAAATTATAAGATTCTTCCTTGCAATGGAGAGATTCAACCTTTCTGTTATATAGTGGTACTGGTAACTAGATGGGTAAGACAATGATTCAGAATATGATTTTAACGTAAAATTGAACAGTGTTATTTTGTTTATGGCAGTATTAATTTATTGCTGAGATTGTGATAACAACAACATCAAATAAGTTTAAAACAAATAATGATATTACTTACTGTATAAGTTCAATAATGTGACAAATAAAAACAGAATCATATGTAAGCTGGACAGAAAGTTATTATATTAGTAATTACCTACAAGTGAAAATGCATTACCATGCAATGTTTTGTTAGTAGTGAGTTTGAACTGTAGTATTGATATCATTTGTCAGTTCAAATTTAGTCATAAATGTGTGTCATATTCTTAATTCTTAGTTACAAAAGGAAAATGAAATGAGATTTGATAAAGTGCAGTCAGGAAAAGTAGAGAAACTGCCTGGATAGTCAAGAAAATTAGATATCAAGCCTTGATGCTATATGATACCAGCAGTCAGGGAACAAGCCAAGACTGAACTATTTTAGTCATTCTTTGTTCACAGTCACAAAACATAGATACACAAATTACAGGACAAGGTCAAAATTAAGTAGACTCACTTGCTTCTTCTCTTCATACTCATAGCCAGATTTAAGGTGATAACAATTACTAGAAGCTGCAGACAGGCAGAGTATTTCAGCAAATTCTTCAATTAAATGCCTGAGAATCATCTTTAATAAATGTAACCTCTATCCATGTCAAAATGATCCAACACTTAAAAATTCAAGTCTTTTATCATGACACTGTTTATAGGTGTGATCCTCTCCCAGATACTCAAGGGATCATATGAGCAGTACCTGTAAATCTCACCACTGTTAGTGATTTTAGTGCATACCTGAATTATGTCACAATACACACAATGCTTTAGCCAATGCAAATTATTTGGTCAGCCAAACAAAGTCATGCCTGAATCCACACATACATTTTTCTCCACCTACCCTTCCCTCCTTAGACTCAACCCATGTTAAATCCTCAAATAAACAGGATAGCCTTAAATAGGCTTAAATAATATATCTACCTTCAGAGACTCAACCCTGTTAGTTTTTAAAAATAAATAATAATGTGTCCACATTCAATTTTAATCCATCTCACAAATTTTATATTGGAGTATTGAAGATGCTATGATTTTTATTGCCCAACTACAGTTCACTTTAAGAATAAGAAGCATTACTGTTGAATGATTATTTATTTACTTAACCTATATTGCATTTACTGAGTATATGACATTATTGTTCATTTAAGACCTCTCTACTGAGTGACACTAACAGGTATTTTTGACCTTTAGGCCTATGTGAATGATCTCTCTGATTGACAATGACAAGCACTGATGTCACCTTTAGATCAAACAATCAGGGTTGTCACCTTATGACCTAATCTCTCTATTGAGTGACTGACAATCATTGGCTGTTACCTTTAGATCTAACAAACAGTGATGTCACCTTATGACCTATTTAAATGTAAGTCACCTCTCTGCTGAGTGAAGCGGACAAGCACTGTTGTCACCTTTAGATCTGTATAAGTAATCTCTATTCAGAGTAATACTAACAAACATGTCACCTTTAGATGTGTAAGGAAGTGACAAGCAATATGGTTACCTCTAGATCTGATTAAATAATAGTACTCAGCTATCAACCTAAATTAGTTTAAACATAATTAATTTCTCTTAGGAGTGATAATATAATTTTAACTTCTCTATATTATGTAACGCATTGTCTTTCAATGTGTTAAGTTAGTGTAAGCAAATATGAAATAAATGCAAAAAACTTCTGCCATCTACATGGCAAGCACTATCTGTGAGCAATGTGAAGGATGTCTTCTATAATCTAAATAAAAGGCATTGTCTCTGTAAGCAATGCAATGGATGTCTTCTATAATCTAAATAAAAGGTATTGTCTCTGTAAGCAATGCAATGAACATCTACTGCCATTTCAATGAAAGAATTGTCAATGTAACTAGTGTTAGCAGGCCAAGGACTTTTACTGCAATCTAAATGACAAGCATTCGCTGTAATAAATGCAAGGAGCTTCTACTGCCATCTAAAAGTAAGGCATTGTTTCTATAAAATATAAGCAATGTAAAGAATGTATATTTCACCTACATGACAAAAATTGTCTTTGTAAGCTGTAAAGAATTTCTACTACCATCTAGATCTACTAGTCTGATAAACACTGTCTCACAAAGCAATGTAAAGAACTTCTAGTGTCATTTAAATGACAAGCAATGTCTCAAAAAGCAATGTAACGAAATTCTAGTGCCTTTTATTAAATGACAAGTACTGTCTCAAAAACTAAAAGCAACATAAAGACATTCTATTGCCAATTAAATGATAAACAATGTAAAGAATATCTACCACAATCTAAACTACAAGCAATATCTCTGTGAGCAATGTAAAGAATGCCCTACAGCCATCAAAGAAAAGCACTGTAACAAATAGCAACAAAATGAATCTCTCCAAGAAATGAGGAGCTTTAAGACTGCAACTTTAAATGTAACCAATGCAATAAACCTCCACAGGGTGAAAAGTACTACATTAACTAAGTGTGCGTTTACTTTTTATTAGTATTAGGTCAATTCTATAGGATGGTGAACAAAATAAAGAAAATTATTCCAGGAAAGTCAAAACGATGTTATGCATTGTGGATAGTGAGCAAATAATTGTTCACCCTTATAAAGATGTAACTAAACTTTTAAATAAGAAATTAAGAAATAAAAAAATTAAGATATTAATAAGACATTAAGAAATAAGAAAATAAAAATAATATGCCTATGAAAGCAAGACTGAATAAGGGTATCAAGAGATAATTACCCTTATATATTTACAGACTAATCTTTATTGTCTATATTATATAGCAATAGAATGACGAAGGGGGAAAATGAAAGAAATGTGAATAATCAAGCAAGTGAGTGAATGAGTGAGTCAGTAATGAAAGAAACCACATGTGAAAAAAACACTAACCTCCTGGGTCCATCCTCCACCACCACTACCCTACATTTACTACAATATTTGTAAATGATATCAGTTTCTAGGTTTAGCGGCAGGATCTTGTTACACTAAGCAATAACTGTAAAGTGCATATTGGTTTCCTCCAGACCTATCTCTGAATCTACCCAACATAATCAGATCAACAAAATGAATGGTTTGCCCAAACTATTTTGAAACTAACAGCATTTAGTCTATTACAACCAAAATACCAGTACTATATTCTCCTTCCTTATAACAATTTTCAAATCTATAAATATATGTATGTTAAAGTAACTTTTTCACTTAACTATATCAATGATAATTGTATTAACAGATATATTGTAAAATGAATTGAAAAAAAATCAGCAAAAGGGAAAATTGTTGAAATAAAATTTCTTGTGTCTACTGTCAAGGACATCAATATATACTATATTACAACAGTGTACTATTTAAAAAAGTTATCTATATCATTATAGAGTATGGCTTTCTCTAGTAGTATAATGAATTTAGTAACTAATCACTACACTAATGAATGAAAAACACAAGTTCATGTACTTCAAATAGCTGCTATAGTGCTACCACTAGCGAAGTAATTATATTTATAATGTCAGTGTAACTTTATTAAGAATATAATAAATGAATAGTCTGTGCCATTAAATCAAACTGGAATTGTAGTAAATCAGTAGTACACTCATTTATGAGCAATGCAAGCCCTCTGCTATCAATCTCCACCGTATTATAAGTACAAACATGCCAGCTATTAAACAAATCCATTTTGACTGAATTAATGCAAACGATCTCAAACTTTGCAGTAAATTTTCAGCTGGGGTGGGTGGGAATGAGTAATGACTCAGGACTGTTAAGCCTCAAATGGACTAATGATTAAAAAATGATCTCTAACCAAGACAAGCACAAAGGCAAGGTAGACTACTTGCACAAACTTTGAGAGTAATGAAAACTTAAAGATGGAATTTAACAAACAGCCTGGGGTAACAAAGAGTAAAAATGTCAAACACAGGAGTTTATTATCTTCAAGCCAATGACACATCTATTTGTACATTTGTTGCTATTCAGTATTTCACATTCTATTTAAGTGGTTAATACTAATACATAATAGTAATATGCACCCTTCCTTCTGCATATTTACACATTCAATGATATTGCACTAAATAAATACTCAAAAGTATACATTTTCTGTATTAAAACAGTTTATAAAATATTAACATATAAAAACTTTAAAGATTTTTAATTTTGTACATTTACTACAACATCAACTCAAACTGCAATTCTTACAGTTTTTAATGCAGTGATTTTCTAAATATACATTAACAATGGCAATGATTCAGAATTTCCAGGCTAAAGTGAATTTTTCTTTTGATATTAAATAATTGAAGATAATACTTGACAGATATTTTTATGATGTGTGAATGTCATGTGTGGGTAATGTGTATGTAAGTATGTGTTGTTTTTTGGTGCATAGGATATGTTATCATCAAGCCTTGATTTTAAATTGAAGAGCTATGCAAATGGTAGTTCTCTTTCAGACTCAGCACATTTATGCGAGTTTGAAAAGTTTTATAAAATAATACTTCATTAAATGTGATGCTAAAATAAAGTAGTTAGTAATAGTGAAGATAGATTATTTAATTTTGATTATTTCTAATTTTAATAAATTATTTCTGGTTTAAAGAAGTTAGCATTATTAATATAAAATGTAGCCAGAGAATCTGATTCTTTTGCTCTTCGATAGCTGTGAATTTATATATAATTATAAGAAGCCATTTTATTTACATGTAATGTACTATTGCTAAAATACTAGTCTACTACTAAGTACTGGTACTATTAACAACAAATGTAGAAATTTGAAAATCACTAAATTTAATACTCTGCTGAACTGCTTTTTGATCACACAATGCTACTGTAACATAACTAATTAGGATGTGACAACTTGTAGAACTAGAAGACCTGGAGTGCAAAGCTGACACAATTGACTTTGATATAAAACTTAGCACAACTAGGGAATCAAATAATTATCCAAAAGTAGTGAATCCCTCACTCCAACTTTCAATTTAACCTAACTAGTAACTGTTTATATTCATAACATGGACTTTCAAATGTACAAGTAAAATATTTTTTCTATATTATATACTGGTACATTTTACCTTTCTTATAACTACATATTTTTTTAAGTTTTAAACAGTATTGTGAAAATTCTTTATTGTTTTTAAATTGCATATTCACTGATGTATTTTAATTAAATAATTTATATAACTTAGAACATATATACATGGAATAAAAAGAATTACTGTTTACAGAACAAAATTTTAAAAATAATGTTCAATTAAATAATCTGGCAATCTTTATTTGAAACAGAAAGATTATTTATAAATTAAATAATTAAAACTATCTGCCTTTTATATGATGCAGTTAAGATAAAGTCTGTACATGTAAACTGATCTATCAGGATATGAAGAAAAAAGTGCACACTTTATCATTAAAAAAAGAGAGAAAGAAGTGGGGAGATGAGCTTTTCAATGTGAAACATTCACAGCAAAGATCACCTATTTGATAAATTAATGAATATGTAGAGGACTATACAATTCTGACGCTGAAAAGAAACTGCTTGGTTTTCCATGCTCAACCCTTCCTGGCCAGCCCTTTATTATCTACTTTTAAAATGTCACTTCTCAAGGTGTACATAATCTCTGAGAGCTGGTGATAGGCTATTGAGCAGAGGAAAAGCTCTTTACTTTGCTTAGCAGATATTACTAGTACTATACATGGAATAATATTTTTTAAATATATAATATCCTTTATGTTTTTATATAATTGTATCAATTACTCAAAACAGCCAAACAGATCAAGTTGTCTGTAGATATATATACCAATAAAAAAATTACTATAATAGAAACAAAATGCTTAAACGTTATTAGTAATAGTAGTAGAAATAGTTTTACAATCCAATATTAATAATAGTAGTAGTAATATTTATACAATCTAATATTTTTTAATAAAATTTTAAAGCATATTAATAATTAAGGCATTAATTTAGGCCAGTATTTAGCTAATTTCAATTTCAATTATACTCTGAGAAAAATACTCAGCAGATTTCATTTTAATTTACAAATATAAAACCAAAGTTACAGATTCACTAATGAACTTTACTGTTACAATTATCAGAGTAAAATACAACAATTAACTTTCTAATCTTAGTCATTATTGGGATGCAAATGCAAATAGTACGTCCAAGTAGTTCTCTGTTACAGTCACCGTTAAATCTTAGGCCTATACTTTTAGTTTCGGTGCTGTTTGACTATCATTGTATCAAGTGTCACACACTAATTAAACTATATGTTGAATCTACATAAATAAGTCAAGTACTAATTACTATAGCCTATTTAAAACTGCTGCGAATGCCATCTAATTATACTTGCAATTTAAATGAAATTGTTTCGAAATCCACTGCGTGTATTATTAATAGTATCGTCAGATCCAATGTTATTTAACTGTCGTTTTAAAATAAAACATAAAGTAAATAACTAAACTAAAAGTACCTGTACATGATCATGCTCTCCTTCTCCTGTCGTCATTTCGCTTGGTCTATGACAGAATTCAGATCTGCAAGAGATACAACGGTTTTGTGGGTGTCTCAGAGATTTCAAGTCACTTTAAAACTTTTCTGCTGCTGTCACAGATGTGTCCACTCGCAATGTAAGAGTTGTCCCCAACCGGCGTCCTTGCTTCAGCCAATGGAATGTTTCTAGTAGGGCAGACAAACACTCACACCCCGCTATGCACTCAACCTCATGACCCCGACAGAGAAGCGAATGAGTAAACGAGCTAGAAAGCCTAGCATGACTCAGAAATATAAACTTCGCTTTCAGTAGGATTTTAGGCGAGTGCTTTTTAATTAGATAGTTAATACCGCCCACAGCTCTTCGAAAGGTTCCAGGGAACGATTGTCGAATAGGGCGGGAGATAATTTGGTGAAAACTATCAAGTTCTTATGAAACAAATATTTTTCTGATTACATGTAGTAGCGATTCAAAGTAGAAAATCACATTCTGCTCAACTGTCTGCAAACATTGTCTTACAGTTTTTGGTTACATCAAAAAGAATCTTAATTGCACGCGTATCTGCTGTACACTACGTTTGGGACTCGTTTGTGTCGGAATATTTCTTATTTTGATAAATTTTATTTAAAAAATGAGTAGGGCCTATGATGTAACCTTAACTGGGAAAAAACACCAGTTTGCAGTGCCTACTTGACCCTTGTCAAACTATCTTAATTTAACCGGAACCTTTACCCCCCCCCCAAAAAAAAAAAAATTATTAAAATATGGCTTGAATTGTTATTGAATGGACGTTCCTAAAATCATGTCTCTGGAGAAATGTAGTCTTTTTATTCATCTTCCGCTTAGACAGACTTGTTTCAAAAGTGAACGGTTGAACGAATATTGGCATTGTAGCCTGTATATACAGTGCACACTTGCAGCAAAATTACACTTTGCAAGAAGTTTTAAATCTAACGGTCTAAAACCAAATCCAGTTTTACAATTGATAAAACAATGTTAGCCTTTATTTGTCTTTTTAACCATCAGAACTGAGTGGTTGATTAAAGTGGATAATAAGACATCACATATCAGTGAGCAGATGGACTTTACAGGGTGCACTTCTTCTTCTTTACGTTCACTTCTTTTCCCCACAGGAATTGCAAGGAAACTTTTCATCTTTTTGATGTTCTCAGTTTCTGTACAGTTCCAGTGGGTCCTTCCTCCTTTCTCTTATTCTAGAAGGGTAGACTGTTCTTAAAAAAAAAAATGTTGTGGAAGATTTATGGAAGTAGTTTTCCAATTGCCTGTCATTGTTTATAGTTTACTTACATGTTTTAGTAGTGTTTCAATGATTGTATGCATTGTTTTCCCTAGGAATTGTGTTAATATATGTATAGAATTTTTTTTAAAAAAATGTGAGGAAGCTATTGCTAACTTCCTTTAAGTTTGTGGTTTTCTTTTTTATTATTTAGTGCCTAATGGTGTGTGGGGGGTGGGTTTTATTAATATTTATTTTTATAGAAGGTGAAGTGTGCTTGTGTGAATATGTGATAATGGCTTGGTGAATGTGATTTTGGTGATATTTATTTGGAAAGAGTAGTGTTTGTGTGGTAACTGGTAAATGTAATAGTCTCATTGTATCAGTCAAGCATTTTCTTTCTTCTCTGTATTTGTAACAATGTAGTAGAAAGTGTTCTATTGTGTTGTCTGTTTGACAGTGAGTGCATGATTTTGGTTCATTATTTAGGTTATGTGTAAATCTTGTGGAGTTGTATCTTAGTCTATATATTGCTCTGTTTGTTAAGAATAGGTGGGGTGATGTGGGGAACTTGTTTTTAAAGATTTGTTTTATTTGTGCTTGCAGTTCTGGTATGTGTATTGGGGTGTTTAGAGATATTCCATGTTTGCTACCATATTTTTCTCCTTTGTCCGCTATTTCATTTCCAGTTATGTTTATGTGACTGGGGATCCATAACAGTGTTGTTTTTATTTCTTTTTTTTCTAGTGTAGTTATTTGTTTGCATATTGCATTGGTGGTTTGTGCTCTTGTGGTTTGGAAGGTGTTAGATAAATTTTGTAGTGATGTTAATGAGTCTATGAGAGTTTGTGGTTTGGTTGTTAGGGTGTTTTTAGCTATTGTCAGCGCTTTTTGGATTGCTTCTAGTTCTGCTGTTAGTATTGAATGTCTTTTATCTAATATGTATGTTTGTGTGAATGTGGGTGTATGTGCTGCAGACTCTACTATATAAATAGTTACCCAAGGAAAAAATGTACCTAAAATTAGAGCAGAATTTTTAAATTTAAAACTGTCATAATCATAATTTATCATTTTCATCATATAATTTCACCAAAGTCAAAACCTAAATAAAATATTTATTTGGTTTATTTGCACTTTTTTCTTTTTTGGGGGGAAATGGGGGACATTAACCAGGAAAAAGACATGGCTTACTATTACTTGATAGATTTTTGTTTGTTTGTTTAGTGTCCGCTTTGATTGACCTTTTTTTTTTTTTGGTTTTGACCATTAGATTGTATTAATTTTTATAATTAGTCGTAGGGTACTTAAAGTTAATATGAAAAAAGGGAATGCAAAGTTACCAAGGATTGTTTAGACTGTTAAACTAGTATGGCTACAATCAGCAATTACAGTGTTGATGCTTTAATGCTAGGAAAGAGGATGGGTACCAGGACTGCCAGATCAAAAACTGCTTAACAGCTCATAGACAGTGGATAAAAGCTAGTTCAGAAAAGCAACTTTTCCAAGAAAAATTTACTTGCATGTCCATAAAACAATTTTTGCACTTTTTTTTTGGTGATCAAATCTGGGTAAGCAGTGGAATCCTACCATGAAGGTCTGCCCCATATAAAGAGTTTGAGAAAGCCCTGCAAGGATCATATAAACTTGTCCTTTTATGGTTAAATCCCTCAAACTGCCATCCGAGGACAGCTTTGAACATACTTTTATCTAATCGAAATATTACTTTTCCTAACCCAAAGTACTGCTCTATTCCACTTTAGACCAATAATTACACTCGCATTGATATCAACCCGATCGAACCCTAGGGGTTCGGCGGAGGGAGGTCAAGACACACACCTGACTAATATGATTCATGATGACAATAAAGAAGGGTTTGGTGAATGTGCATATGAAACTGGTGGGGTTCAATACCTCCAAAAAGGTTAAGAACCACTGATCTAGTCATTAAATATTCAGATGATAGTGCTGATACTGTTCAAGATCTAACTATATTCTACAGACTTCCAAGAAGTTCAGTTCCTCTGCCTGGTGTGAAGCTAACTTCCTCATTAAAATATATTTTGTTTTACAAAACTTAAGAGATGTTATTGGTTTAGAAAGAAATCAACTGTAGTGCTTGACATGGTGATGGTGCAGAAGTGGAACAAATGAACCAGTATAAATAATTTGGAATAAATTTTACAGAAAATGCCAATCAAGTAGACAAACAAGACAGGCCAACCACAGGAGAAATTTGAATCACTCAATAGGAGCAAGTCTGTTTTATTCTCCCTTCATTAGTAATTTATTAAGCCTCTTCTTACTGTCTGTGTGTGTGTGTGTGTGTGCGCCCGCATGCTGGGATGTGTGATCAGAGTGTAAAGAACAGAAAAGTGCTCAAGAGAGTGACTTATGTATAAAGGAATGTGTGTAGTGAAAAACTACACAAGCTTATGTCAGTGGATTGACCATTGAGTGATCCTAAAAGATACTTCTTGTATTCTAGCAAATTGATTTATTTTCTTCTGGTATTCATTTCCAATGCATAAGTTTTGGAATCTTTTGTCTTTAAAATCTCCTGCTGATGTATACTCTGTAACTAGTTATAGGTGTGTAGAGTATGTAATAATAACAAATATATATGGTATAAATCAATAGTTTCAAATTCTAGTGTCAGAGTTATAGTAATGCATATTCTTATAGACTTAAATTGCAATGCAATTATTTTTAAATTAAAACTTTTATCTGAAAGACTTAGGAGTGATTTTGTTTTACAGTAGCATAGCATGTGTTTAACTTTCTCAATATGAGATAACGTATCTCAAGTGATAGTAAAGGATGTTAGTAACAAATTTTGTTTAAATCTACATTTACTTTTTTAAAAAGGCACTTTCATAGCTACAAGAGCTGAAAATTATGATATCAGGTTTTGATTGGTAACTGCCATTGTCCAAAATATCTATTCTGTCTAAATGTGACTGACCTGGCTCAATTTTAAATTCTTCTAAAACTACAATTTTATTGTGCTTCCTCGTGATACTGAAATAATGCTTTTAACTATTATGCACTGTATGATGCTTCACAAATATTGTTGATACACAAAATATACTAAAATGTTACACAATAACATTTGACACTGTTACACAAGTATATCACACTGTTATACAAATGTAAAAATGGTAGCAAATAAACATTAAAACAAAATCATATATGTCTGCAAACATTTTAAATCTGTCTGCATGAAAGATGAAACAGATATCCATGTTGAGACAGAGAAACCAATAACCACAAACAAAGTATGAATAATAATGACAATTATTTTTATTTTCTGTACCCAAATTCACAACTAAAATACAGAAATCTGCCATTACTGAAGGCATGTATGACTGACACACATTACACAATTGTTAAACAAAAGAAAAAAAAACAACACACTAATGCACTGCCTTCATGTATCCTGAGATGATGTAGTGATGACCTGAACATTAATGCTAATTATCTCTGGTGTTAGCAATGACACAAACTTCTTCACATAACCTGAGTGTTGTCGTGATGACCTGAACATTAATGCTAATTATCTCTGGTGTTAGCAATGACACAAACTTCTTCACATAACCTGAGTGTTATAATGATGATCTGAACATTAATGCTATTATATCTGATGTTACAAATGACACAAAATTCGTAATATGCAATGATGATTTCAACATTAATACTAATTACATCTGATTGTTGAAATGACATAAACTCAATCATATACCTTGAGGTGAAGTGATGACCTCTGACACTAATGAAATTCCATCTAGTATCCAGAAATGATTTAATTAAATAATACATTTTAATACTAACTCTGGTATTAATGGTACAAACTCCATCACCTACTCAAAGAAGTAGAATATAAAATCTTTGAAAAAAATGATAGCAGTAATAATAATGATATTTTTAAAGAAAAAATTAATACACAACTCTTGACAAAATGGTATCATATTTATAGTAAAATTTAGACAAAAAAAAACTTTAAAAAAAACCAATGCAAAAATAACCAAAACGCTTTTTAAGGAAGTGAATGCATTTTCATCAGAAATGTTTCCAATCAAAATATATATAAAATATTGAATGCAAAACACTGTCTAATATAAAGTAGTTCGTAACTTTAAAGCTTAGAAATATTAAAAATTTTTTAAAATCATTAAATATACAGATTACCAACTGCTCATTTAAATATGCTGATTATCAATTGTTCATTTAAATATGCAGATTACCAATATCCTTTAAGAAAATAATTGCAAAACCAGATTCTTTAAAATGGGTTTTAAATTGACATTCTTTCATGTCTTTAAAAAACAGGTAGCAAGTTATCATAGTTTATAAATTACCAATGACAAGTCCCTTTTCCATACCAAACTAAATATATTTAACAATGCTTGAACATTTCTGTAGCTTCTTATATAATGACTAAAATCAAGGACAGGTAATTCAAATACGGTCATGACCTAGAGTATATGCTGCAGATCTTTCTTTATCAAAATTCAACCATAAATGGTAGGTACAATTGAGAAATAATATTATAATTTTAAAGAATACAATGTCAAATTGACATGAGAAAATTTAATGATAAGCAAGCAAAGTAAGTAAAATGTACAGATTTTTAACAAGTCACTATCATTTTTTTTTTCAAATGTCGCTTGTATATTTTAAGTTTTGAAGAGGGGTTGACTTTTTTAAAGTGCAATGATGCAATATATATAGATAACTCAAAGTTGTTTTTTTAAATGTCTACCGAATCCCTACACAAAAAATAAAAATAACTAACAAAGACAAAATGAATCGCAATAAAATTAGAGAGTTAGATTAAGTGGAATTCCGATGCATTTTCTTTTTACCAAATCACTCATGCATATTAATTTAAGAAAGATCATCCTGGCATTTGCAAACTGCATTACAATTACATTTACACTTTATGCATAACAACAAGAAAAATATTACCGGTACTCGAAACCACAACATGCCAATAAACAACAGAATTTCACTTAAATAAAGACAGATAAACAGCAAACTACAACAAGCATAAATAACACAAAAACATTTACTCTGCAACAGTCTAAATGACGTGTGCACAGGCTACTACAAAAAGATGAGTTTATTAATTAATTAAATGCTGCTCTCACAACTCTTCTTCCTGCCTTCCTGCTTGCTTTCCCTCCCACTCCTTGATACAACAAAGACTGTACATCTATAGTCTTCAGTATTATGAAAAATATTTACTGATGACTGAAAGCAAGAGTCAAAAACCTGCCAGAGATTTACAATATTATTTTTTAACTCACAACATGCATTGAATCAGCAACACTGATCAGAGGTAAGAGTCAAAAACTGTTATTTATAAGCAATTAGCGATAAGAAAATTTCATTCAAAAGCTTCACCCTTTCGACCCACATTGGAACGACCTTCATACCTCCATTAGGTCTGCCATCTTTCAGAGACAGACAGGAACATTATTCAATCACTTTCACAGCTTGACAATGATTGGTTTTTTTGTTTTTTTAAAAAAAAATAATTAAAAGAAATGTTGACCTTTAATGACAGTAGGAATAGATTTTTTGTAAATCATCAATTCATGTCCTAATAGTAAATTATTTACAGCAAAGGAAGAGAAAGGGTATGGAAATTAAAATGACCAGACATAATTAAAACTGTGAATTTACATGCCTATCATCCAAGTAAACACGAGAAGTAATATTCAAAAGCACAGATGATGATGTTCTCAAAAAAAGAACCCCACTTAAATCTCCATCTAGCCAATGAATATTTGGCACAAAGTTATTGACTTACTAATACTGACTGGGTTCTGCCTGTCTTGTAAACACCCCAAGTGCCAGGCAAAAATCATAACAGTATAGTGCTAATAACTTGAATATCATTATTTAATTGACATTAGATTATGCAAAATGTTTCTTTTATATTATATTATATATAAGATAATAAGTTAATAATTTTATTACTAGTCAGTTTAAGCTCATCCATTATAATCTACATTACACAAGGTGCTTCTGCAATACCACTGATAAGAAATTTGTGGGTGTTGTTTGCATCATCTGTTCACTATAATCTAAGACACTGCTAGTCACTTTATTTTCCAATGCTGATAAATTTTTTTTTTTAATTTAAAGCAAAAAATGCTGCATCAAAAATCATTGGAACAAAAATATCAAATGGACTCACATAAACTTTGAATAAAGCAATACCAGAAGCAAAAAGCTTTCCAAGAATTTCCACACAGAGAGCAGACATTTCAGTACCAGAACTTACTGGCTGACTGGAACTAGTCAACTGTCCACAAAAGCATGCACCACTGCCAGAGATGGCCACAGGTCATTAGAAGCATAATGACCAATATTTACTTTTAAATTTAGGATTATACCACATATGGCAACAGAAAGAGAGAAAGATGAAGCAGTCTAAAAGTCTTTCCTTCACCAAAGAGCTGTTGACCTGCCACCAGGTGGGTTGCTGACCCGAGTACCTGATCTCATACCCATCTTGTCATCAATTTGTGCACCTGTAAACACAGACATGAGCATATGAAATAATCTATAATAAGAAATAATAATTGCTATAAATTAATTTGTAATATAAAATAATTTTAATATACTTGTAAAATACATACTGATGTTCAATTTCAATAGATAATTATAATTAGTACACAAAATTATGTATAGTATGATTTGAAATCTTATGCTCAAATTCAACAATAAATTTATAAAACATAATTTATAATAAGAAATAAAATTTTGATGCTCAAGTTCAGAAACTTCAGGAAATTATACTCTGGATATATTTGTTACTGGTATAAAACTTTGAAATCCTGAATGCATGAATTGTCTAAACTGAAATTCTACAAAAGCAGTTGAACCAATGTCAGTCAAGACTACCCTACTAAATATGAAGTATGCAATTAAAAAGACAAGATGAGAGAATGCAAAATGTTTCTGCTTACTGGACGTCAATGCTTAATTTAGAACTTAACTGGTGAGCAACTAAATTTATGCAAGGAATTATTAATGTTTAATTAAAACTTTAAGCAATGAGTGAAAAAAAACTGAGGGAATACAAGTGATCACTAGGTGAATTCATTGAGTATTTTTACAAGTATGAATAAAATTTTTTGAATTAGTATGAAACCACAATGAAAAGATTGTGGAACAAATATATTTCATACCTAAATAAAGGGTGAAACAAACTCAGACCATGTTAAACTTATTTGATTGTAACCAGTACCAGCAAATAAAGAGAGAAAATGAGCATACATCACACTGAACTTATCTGATGGTGACCACTGCCAGTGAATAAAGAGGGAAAATGAGTGTACATTAGACTGAATTTATCTGATGGTGACTACTGCCAGTGAATAAAGAGGGAAAATGAGTGTACATTAGACTGAACTTATCTGATGGTGACCACTGCCAGTGAATAAAGAGGGAAAATGAGTGTACATTAGACTGAACTTATCTGATGGTGACTACTGCAAGTGAACAGTGATGAACATATTTGAAAGTAACCATTACAAATGAATAAAGAGAGACAATGGGAATGTACAAAGATGGGGTGGCGGTGGGAGGCACCAAAATCAACATGAATTTTCTTCTTTTAAAAGGCTCTTCTTTACCTCTTCAAACAAAAAAAAGAAAAAAAAAAGGGGGGCTGGGGGAGGGGGGCAAAGAACTTTCATCTCTGTAAGGTAAGTAGGGGAAGAGTGATGCAGTTATCTTGCCATAACTCCATAGTTTAGAGGGCTTCAAAAATTTCATAAGTAGGTCTGATGCACAGATACATATACATGTGTGCTGGATGTGAGTAAGTATGTGATTTTGCACACTGAGGCACTTATTTAAGGTATTTAGTAAATGCACACAAACAAAACATCATTTGCTCAGGCCAAAATAAGAAAATAAAGCTTTTATTCTCCAGGTAATTAATGTCAACATTTATCAAATGACAATTTAAAATGGGCAGATGGAAGTGGATTTTGTGCCTAGAATTTACAATTGGTAAGACATTTCTTGGAATTTTTCAATTTTATTTTTATTTTAAAAAATTTTTGTGGCTGATAATTTTATATTATCAAAAATATCACAAAAATATTTAAAAACATTTGGAAAGAAATTATCAATAAATATTACAGTGAAAATGACAGCCTTTCAGAGGTATCCAATCACTTACCGCTAAGAGAGAATGTGGAGTCCTGCATGTTGCGGCCTCCACTGCGTGTCGGTGGACGGACATGGAAAGATGGCTCAGCATTAGATGGCAAGGGATTTTCTACAGATTTCATTTGGGCAGACTCTTGGATCTCAGCCACGGGTCCAGTGTATGCTTCACGGTCTACTGGCACAGGCTGACGTGCCTGCAAAAGTGTGCAATTTTGGTTATTTACTATTGTAAACTGTTCTTGCAGCTTTTTAAGAAAAAATAAGTCTAAAAATAAAGTGGACTTTATTAGGTGCTAGGATATTTATTTATGAAATGGAGAATTTAATTTAAAAGATATGCTATGTATTTAATAATCAAGACATTCGGCTTGACAATTACATCAAAGGAAGATGTACAGTATTAATAAATATTTAATAATCAAGACATTCGGCTTGACAATTACATCAAAGGAAGATGTACAGTATTAATAAATCCCACAGTTCGGGTGGATGCTGAGCCTTTGACCTGCTGCATGTGAAGGTTAGCACTAGACTTCGCCACAAGACATGGGTTTACAGCACACAATTGTAGCACTGAGGGGAAAAATATGCGAACACCAACCTTTGCTCTAAATCATCTATTAATCTCACTAACTCATGTACTATATATTGAGGTTTCAGTTCTTTGCAATAAAACCCATCTAACGGTATAATACGTATTAATACTGGTAAAATCTAGACTCTTCTGATTGGCCAACTAAAAGAAAAACAACCTATCAGACAATTATTTTCCCAAAATGTTTCTGTGGACATAAAAAGCAAATCAGATAAAATGGATAAATGGCTAGATCTAGTTTCTTCTGATTAGCTAAATGTTGGAAGTCAAGCTTAATGAGAAACAAACTATCAAACAAATTTTCTTCCTCAAATGTGTCTGTGGACATACAATAAATCAGGTAAACTGCCAATTATTTATGTCATTCTACCTTTTTGTACAGGATACAAAGTATTTCATGCAGAATTTTTTAATACGCATTATTGTTTTAGAACCACTATAACCTTTGTTCCTTATTTATATTTTTAAATAAAAAATGTAACTCCTTATGTGGTTTTAAGCTTTCATTTTGCCATATACGACATGATTACTCTTTAAAATATTTTTAAAATTTTTAAAAATTCCTATAATCCTAGAAACAGACAAGAACTGAACTTACTTCATCTCTGGCCTTGATGCGACCATAGACAAGCTCAGCATTGCATGACATTGGAACAAAACGGCCAAGCCCCTGTGTTACTTTCAGCTACAAACAGATACACACAAGTCTGTTGCTTATAAAAGCACCTTAAACAAATTTAATAGAACATATTTCAGATTTAGCTGGCTTTGGTCAAAAACAATAATAAAATTTTTAAAAGGACCCAAACTTGTATCCAGTTGTCTGCATATAATTTAAACACAAAGGTGAAAAGGCAGAGAAGACCAAATTGATGACCAAAAACACCAGTGGCATTGGCAATGACATCACGATTGGTGATCAGAAATTGGAAATAGTTAATAAATTCAAGTACTTTGGAGCCATCATGATAGAGTACTTAGGAGCCATCGTGACAGAAGAGGGATCAAAACCTGAAATATTGTACAGGATTGTGATGACAATAACAGCAATGGCACGGCTGAAGACAGTTTGGAAAGACAGAAACATCTCTGTCAGACTGATGTGCTCCTTGGTTGTATCTGTGTTTTTATATGCCTTTGAGTCATGGACCCTCACTGTGGATCTCGAAGGGACAAGCTACTGAAATGAGATGTTTTCGAAGGTTGTTTGGCATTTCGTATAGAGATCAATTCATGAATGAGGAAATGGGAAACAGAATTGGGCAAGCCATTGGGCCCTGTGAAGAGCTATTGGCCATTGTGAAAAAATGCAAAATTAAATGCTATGGGCATGTCACACGATCAACAGGGCTTACCAAGACAATCATGCAAGGTACTGTGCAAGGAGGGTGAAGGAGAAGAAGAAAGAGGAAAAGATGGAAGGATAACATCTCAGAGTGGAGAGGACTGAAACTGAGCAATACAGTAAGATTAGCAGGGAACAGAAAGGAATGGAGGAAGCTGGTTGTCAGGTCATCAGTGGTGCCCCAACAGTCAACAAGACTAAGGGATAGGTAGAGAGAGAGAGAGAGAGAGAGAGAGAGAGAGAGAGAGAGAGAGAGAGAGAGAGAGAGAGAGAGAGAGAGAGAGAGAGAGAGAGAGGAGAGAGAGAGAGAGAGAGAGAGAGAGAGAGAGAGAGAGAGAGAGAGAGAGAGAGAGAGAGAGAGAGAGAGAGAAAGATGATCATAACTTTTCTGGTATGCAGTAATATATCTATAAATGACAAAAAAAAAGTTCCTTTGTCTCAAATTATAACAGGCAAATCTGTTTGATTTATATATTTTTATATAAGCATGAAAATAGACAAGATAAATTAATATACAGAAATCTTGAATTTGATCAAAGCAGAAGCTGTTTCATTCATACCTGTCCTTCATCTACCACAACATGGCCATTGGTAATGACATACAGGGGCACCCCATGGCACTCCATGTTCTCAAAGATGTTAAAGTCCACAGCTTGATTATGAGTTTGTGCTGAGATCGTTCGAGTTTGCCGTGGATCCCAGATCACAATATCAGCATCTGAGCCTACTGCTATACGGCCCTGTAGATATATATATATATATACACATATATATATACACAACAAGGTACATACTTATTACGTAAAGTGGCAACAAAATGTTGTACTTTTTGTTGCCACTTTAAGTAATAAGTATGTACTTCATAGAAAATGTTAGATTTAGGTAAAAGACCACAAACAATCTGCAGATATTTGGTAATTTATGATGCTGCAAAATTTGTGCTTTTATAGATTCCAGTAATAGAAAATAATTGTAAACAGACTGCATGAATATGTATATTACTCAACAGCTTAACACCTCTACTACAAAGTCATATAGCACTCCAATCATGTGTCTAAATTTGTCATTGAAAAGCTTTTACGTATACCCACCCACAAGCTTCACTTCCATAAAAACAAAATTGAACATGCTTGCCATGTACACAGCCAAACATGACTATGGTACTGTGGCATATTCATTCTGAAGGCATTTTATAATCAAGATTTGCTTTGTTAAACAAGTGACTTAAACAAAGCAAGACTGCCTTCGAACTCCAAGACAATACCAAGTAGTAAAACAGAATGCTCAATAAATAACATTAAGCACTGATGACAATGCACCCACCTTCTTTGGATAGATATTGAAGAGCTTAGCAGGTGTAGTACTTGTAGCTGCCACAAAACGACAGGCATCCATCTTGCCCATGTGCTAGAGTTTTCAACAAGCAAAAAAGAAATCCCCATTTTTTTAAAAAATACAGTGCATTTATCTAAAGCTGGCCATCAGAACACGGCCAATCTAATAAACGAAGAATAAAATGTGCTATTCTCTCAGTTCTTAAATCAGTTCTGTTTATTTTAATAATTGGCTGGGACAAGGGGTGGGAGTGAGGAGTGGGGAATTTGTAAGTATTTTATAAATAAGTGAGCAATACACCATTTTAGCAAAATACAAGGCAAGGCGTCACTATATACTACTACTATATACTATCACTATATACTACTACTGAAAAAAATGAAAACTACAAGCAGTAACAAAAATAAAATGTACTACAGAAATTAAATTTAAATTAAACTGCAACTGTCTGATAATTTAAAATTATAAATTAATGAGAATTTGGAAACCCTCACCACTCCCTTCTCCCATAGGACTGACATGCGGTCTTCAACTCCATTGACACCAAGAGGAATTTTGCGGAAATCGTCTTTGCCGAGAGCTTTCTGATCCGAATTGAATGTGCAGTGGTCAGAACTAGCCAGCTGTAGGTCATTGCTACAACAAGATCAAACAACTAAGCAACATTAATGGCGTAACAACTATCGTACATAAAATGTCATATATATATACGCACATGCAAACAATAAGTGAATCTGCTAACTTCCTTCTGTCTATATAAATATTAATGTATGAACACAGCAACAAAAAAGTATGACAATCAAACTTTGAGTTTTTGCTTGTGTTCTTGATCCTCTGAAAATATTCATGCATCTCTTTTAAGTATATATGTGTGCACCTGTCTGTGTGTGTGTCTGCATGCATGTGTGTTGATTTTTTGTATGCATATAATAGTGTATATTAATGCATACTATCAGTTTGCTCACTAAATCATACTCACTGCACATCAGTTTGTTCAACAAAGCAAAACTCATTGCCTATCAGTTCGCTCACTAAATCATACTCACTGCACATCAGTTTGTTCAACAAAGCAAAACTCATTGCCTATCAGTTTGCTCACTAAATCATACTCACTACACATCAGTTTGTTAAAGCATACTCACTGCCTATCAG
Source organism: Sinotaia quadrata (assembly GCA_028829895.1). Taxonomy (NCBI): domain Eukaryota; kingdom Metazoa; phylum Mollusca; class Gastropoda; order Architaenioglossa; family Viviparidae; genus Sinotaia; species Sinotaia quadrata. The sequence continues at coordinate 51,336,087 of CM054184.1, read as the reverse complement.
TTTACTCACTATATCATACTCATGGTCTATCTGTTTAGTCCCTAAGTAATACTGACTGCACATCAGTTTGTTCAACAAAGCATTCTTACTTCCTATCAGTTTGCACAATAAACTGCATTCACTTGCTAATCAACTTCACACCAAATTACACTCACTTGGCAAGGAGATCCAGCAGATATCCTGGTGTAGATGGATCAGGTCGAAGAGGTGGTCCCATGACGTGTCCTGCTGCATGCCGCCAACACTTGTTCCACTGGTGAGTGCCATCAGTTGCCAGACTAGCTGCAATTGGTTCACCAAAAACCACCTTGCCTGTAGATAAGTACATTTTGTACAAAGAATTTAAAATTAAAAGTTGCACAATGAATTCCACTTTGCCTGCAGACAAGCATATTATTACAAAGAATTTAAACAAATTATTGCCATGGTGAACACCAATTTGCCTGCAAATACATTTTGTACATAAGATTTTATCTACAGACAAATATATTTTGTACAAAGAGATAAAATTATTGCAAGGGTGAACACCACTTTGCCTGAAGACAAATAAATTTTTAATAAATAATTGGCCTAGTGGTCACTAATCTCTCTGCAGACAAATTCTGCAATCAGAGCAAGTAAAGATTAGTCTGCTTAACTTAACCCTGGAGATAAAGAAATTTCTACAAGCAACAAATTATGGCTCACTAAAAGATGCCAGACATGTATGCAAAGTTTGTGAAAGTTTTTAAAAATGTATGCTAGCATGCTGAAAGTTGTTATGTTTCTGATCTGGTTTTTTATTTAGAGATCTATTCATTTTTAATTTTCCCCTGGCAAGTCTTTTTGTTCATAGTGGCCCTCAAAGGCTTTCTAAAGACTTTAGCAACAGACTACCCATCAAACTAAGTGAAAATCTACTGCAATCATACCTTTTAAAAAATCACCTTTTCATAATCATTCTGATCAAAGTTGATCAGAATTTTCAGGATTCACAGATGATTTTCTTTTCTGTCTATTAAAAAAGTTTCTTATTCTAGCAAATATATTTCTGGTTATTATTCTAATATTTTTTATTTTCTTAAACATTACACATTTGATAATAATACTATGATGCTCTCTTTAATTTTTTTATTAATCCTGCTTTAGTGAATGCTCCAAAAATTAAAATTATGCTTTTTTGTTGTCAATTTAAGGTTGTCTTTTACTTATACGGCAAAACGTTTTGGTTCTTCAGAGGTTTTACACAGAAATCTTGGAACATTCGAGTAGCCTGCCTAGAAGCAAACTTTAGACCTATTATCCAAAGCGAGGCAAAGTGAGCCTATATCGCTGTTGCAAAACCAAGCCAGTGACAGCTTATGTCATAAAAAGGTCAAGTAAGTTAAACTGTTTCTTTCTACTCCTGCTCTGAAGAGAAAGACTCATAAATCTTATACTGATTATTAACTTGATTATTTTATTGTTAGGATAGAAGACTGAATAAGTGGTAGTCATTATCTGGACATTTATCCTCAGTATCCAACTGTATTTGTCTGTATGTTTCAATTGCTGATTTGATAAATTTATTGTTGTTTCTTATTTGTCCTTCTTACACATACTATTTAAATTATATGTTTGGAGTAATAGTGGATGGATGGGGGCTCATTAAGATAAATTAAAGACAGATCGAATTATTCCTTTAGTAAGAAGTTCTACCTAAGGGAAAGAATTCTGTCAGTAGAATGTGCTGTGGGTAAAAGGTAGAGTTCTACAATGACAGGTGATCTGCCAAGTGGAAGACAAGTTGGGCGGGAATCTTACTGGGACTTATTAGATTAATATATGAATTAAGATTCCAACCACTTGTATTTAGTTATGCACTGTTATTTAATAATAATAATCATCATCATCATAACAGCAGTTTGTCACAAAAACATAGTGTTATCTTCATAACAACTTATGTTTCTGTATATTTCTATAAAGCACAAAAACACATACCACTGTAATTGTAAAACAAACATTTTATTATTTTTCTGTACTCTCCAAAATGCAACTCTTATCATCTTAACATTTCTTTCCACAAATAAAAATACAAACCATTTCGCCTGGCTGCAGAAATGACATCAGCAGATGACTTGCTCATAACTGGAACCACAAGGACAGGAGCACCTGCCTGATCAGCAACAGTTATTGCTCGCTGAGTTGCTTCAGCCTCCACCTAGAAAACAGCACCCAAAGTTAACACCAGCATCAAGAAGTCAACAACAGTTAGAGTATAAACAAGAATCAAAGAGCACAACAACAATAAGGACAAAGCTGAAAGTCTACATCATTTATCCAAAAAAGTTAAACATTTAAAAAAATAAATAAAAATTTGTATAAAACTGACTGCAGTCAGATAAAAAGAGTATTAGTGTACAAACATGAGTCAACATCAAACATAACAAAAACAATGGCAAGCATTATGCTAAGTATAATGATGACTGTCACTAGATGATTGAACATTGGCCTTAGCACACAAACATGAGCAAACACCTCAACAAGTACAAAGGATGATTGTCACTTGATGACAGAAGACTGGCTTAGCGCACAAACAAGAGCAAACACTTCAACAAGAACAAACATAATTGACAGTACATGAATGAAGACTGGTTTAGCATACAAAAAAAAATCAATATTAACTCCTGATAGATGGATGAAAACTTCTTAGTGAATACAAGAGGAAACACCTGGACAAATACAAGGATAAAATGTTGTTAGATGAATGAAGACCGGCCTTAGCACAAGAACAAGAGCAAACACTTCAACAAATACAAGGATGAATGTCACTGATAAATGAAGCCTGCCTTAACACATTAACAAAAGCAAATGCAAAAGCAGTAATGAAGATTAACTCCCATTAGATAACTGAAGATTGTCTTAGCGCACAAACAAAAGCTAACACAACCCAAACAGAGCCTAACATAAGATTTTATTTTTAATATTATAATGGTACATCATTTAAGTTAAATTGTAGATAGTACAAGAATGAAGAGTGGGTGTGGGAAATGGATGACAAACCATAAGCAGATGTATGTCAGACAGGAGACAAGTTAAAATTAAGTCAGTATTGGGCTATTGATTATATAATAGCAGATTACTTGTATCAGATATATCTGCCCTACACTATATCCTGATTAATATTTTTAAGTTTTAAGTTTTGCTTTCTTTAAAAAGCTACCATATTCCTATAAATATGAGCAAACTATATATATTGTATGAGCAATGAGCAAGCCTTATGATACAATACAAATGCCTAAACAGCCACTAATGTATGTATTTTAACTCACTTCTTCTGGCTGACACAACTCATGTCCCTCAGGGCCTGTCACTCCCATGGAAAACAGCTCAGCAGATTTCTGTGTAGAAAACGTGCAGACCTCTTTCACAAATATTTAAATATAAATTATTTACTGTTACTGTGCACTTAATAAGAGTCATCTTTAATTATAGTATTTCCAAAGTTAAAATGATCACAACATTAAGAGTTAGATTTAAATTAGTGTTCCCAAGGTCACTATGCATATACCATTAAAGGGTAGGTATTTCTTTTAGAATGTTCAAGGATGTCATGCACATAGTGAAGAGTTTTATAATTATATTTCCAAGGTTACTTTGCACAAAACACTGAAAAGTTAACTTCAGTCATGTTCCCAAGGTTACTGAATACACAACTTTAAACAGTTAGTTTTAGTCATCTTTCAATTATTGTACACACAACACTGAAGATTTAGTTTTATTCATGTTTCCAAGATTACTATGTGTGTGTGTGTGTGTGTGTGTATATATTATATATATATATATACTAGTGTTCCCAAGATTAACTTGCACACAACACCAAAGAGTTAACAGCAATGAAGACAGTTTTAGTTAGTTTCCATGGCTAGTGTGTCCTGCATAGCAAGTGAATTCAGCTCATGCTGAGTAGAAAGTTTTTACAATATATGTGAACATCAAAAAAGAATTTAAAAAATGTTTCAGGAATTACTTTCTGCTAATTGGCAAATTAAACTACAAAAAAATGATCAAATAATTAAAATGGTTAAATGCTTACACAATAGAAGTTAAACTAAATATAATAAAGATTATTTCAAACTAGATTTTTTAAAATTTAAAATAAACAAAAAATACCCACGTTAAAATAAAAATAAAACTTTATTTTAACTACTTATTTTATATAACCCCAAACTGTACAATCCAATCAGTCAACTGCAGCATACATGTTCAAATTAACCAATGCGACCAGCCAACCATTTTATGCACACTTAATAAACAATCCATTCAGCTGACTATTTTATACAAGTTCAAATTAACCAATGCAATCAGTCAACCATTTTATACTAGTTTAAACTAACACAATTGGTCGACCATTCTAATTAAGTTTAAACTAACCAATGCTATCAGTCAACCATTTTATACAAGTTTAAACTAACACAATTGGTCGACCATTCTAATTAAGTTTAAATTAACCAATGCAACTGATTGCCTATTTTATTCAAGTTTAAACGAACTGATGCAATCTGTTGAACATTTTATATATCAATTTAAACTGACCAATGCAATTGGTTGACCATTTATACAAGTATAAACTAATCAACGCTATCAGTCGACCAATTTTATCAAGTTTAAACTAACCAAAGCAATCAGTCGACCATTTTCTGCATGGACCATAGGGAGAGCACCAAGTTCTTTACAGCGATGGAAAGCAGCATAAAGTTCCGAGTCATCTAGCATGAACATGTCCTGATAAGCCATGTACATTTTGAACGAATTCACACCTGTAGAATGAAAAAAAATATAATGAATAAACAATCAAGGATTCTATATTGTTGAATGCAAAATGGAGACAAGTTATTAATTAAGGGTTATTATATTTTAAAAATAAAATAAATATTTCACTCCAGTTAAAAATCAATGCATTTTATAACATTACTTCTTTAATGTAACTAAATTTAATTAGATATCTATTAAAACTGTTAATTATAAATAACAATACTGTTCAATTTTAGTATATAAATAAATATGCATACCCTTTTCTTGCGTCAGAATCTCCATTTCCTTGTACACCTGGTCACTCCACCATGTGATAGCCACATGCAAGGAGTAGTCACAGCATACCTTGCTGTCTGCCCATCCCCGCCACTTGTCATATGCTTCCACCAGTGACACACCTTTTCGGTCACACACTAAGTCAACTGCAACAGTTAATTAGTCAGGCTCCCACTTGAAATAATTCATTTAATGGTGCTCATGTGAAAGTTTAAATTGTAAATTCAAAAATTCTGTGCCTGGATTTAAATAAATTGTGGAATTGAGTGTTTGCATGTTCAATTTATACTATCAACAGAATCTTAGTTATAATGTAAAAGTTCATATACAACTAAGATTCTGTGATATAATGTTTGATCTAAAATATAACCAATTCATTGCTGCAGATATTTATATTTATTTATTTTTACAAGGTAAATAGTAACAGCCTGCCTTGAGATAAAGAAATACTTTACTGTCAATGGTCACAAACACAAGAAGCATGGAACAGTATTTGACATCAAAACCTTAGTATTGCAGCACACTCTCTCTAATATGTGACATCAACACCTTAGTATTGCAGCACACTCTCTCTAATATGTGACATCAACACCTAAGTATTGCAGTACACTCTCTCCAGTATGTGACATCAGCACCTTAGTATTGCAACATGCTCTTTCTAATTAGTACTCTTCCAGCTAAAAGCTAAAGAGAAAGGTTAAACTTATCTCTTTTAAGTAAACACCCATGGGAATCACTAAAAAGAAAAAGAGAAGCCAGTAAACTGGAATTCAATCTCGGTTTTTTGTAAGTCTTTTCCAGGTTCAATCAGCCCAATTAGGACATAATTTCTAATGTGGGAGGGGTTAATATTATTATTTATTTTCCAAATGTTATAAAACTACCACAGAAACAGCAGCACAATCAATATTTTTTTTAAATACACATTTAAATTTTTTTTGTTTCAAAACATTCCATTGCCTTTCACCAGCATACTGAATCTATTCCCCAGTTTGTCTTTCCTTTCTATGTACATCTTCTGTCACATCTGTATTTATAATGCCATCATCCAAGCTTTCAGCCAGATGCAAGTTAAGATCATCATATGACTGAAATAAGAGGAGATAATTAAAATTTACTCTTTGAATAAATTTTTGACCCAACCAAACCACAATACTGGTGGAAGCAGTCAATCCTACCAGATAAACACTTACAAAGAAAAAACAAACTATTTTTAAAAATGGGCAAAACATTTTGGTCAAAATAACTTCTTAAGACTGGGCCAACAAAAAGAGACAATATCACATACTAATCATAGTTGTCCCTCCTGCCAAAGCTGCCTTGGTGCCACTATAAAAGTCATCTGCAGCTGTTGTGCCCATGAATGGAAACTGCATGTGGGTGTGGGTGTCAATGCCACCTGTTTAAATATAGTAATTAATGATTGAGAGCACTTATAATATATATTTCAAACAACAAGAAAAAAATTATCAGTCCATTAACAAAATGTGTCCAGTATAAATAACATATATACTCTATATAAAACAAAGACTACTCCATACCAAAAATAAGAAAGAATTACACAACAGATATAGAAAAACTGAGCAATACAGTAAGATTAGCAGAGAACAGAATGGAATGGAGGAAAGTGGTTGTCAGGTCATCAGTGGTGCTCCAATGGTCGACAAGACCAAGGGATTGATAGATAGATAGATAGAGGTAACAACATTTATGTTGCCTTTCATTGAAATCATTATCTCGTCAAACCTGAACTAATGTATTTTTAACAACCTGATCATTGTGAAAAGAAAATTACCTGGAATAATAAGCTTGCCACGAGCTTCAATTGTTCGAGATCCACCTGGAATGACCAAGTTGTTCCCCACCTGCCTGAGAAATGAATACTCAAATATTATTCATTAAGTCACCACTTTTGTTTAAATTCAAAAATTTTAAAAAATTCACTAAGTGACTAAGTCATACATTTTTCAATTAAAGCTTGAGTTACCTACCTACATGCATTACTGGAGATGACTGAAAGGTTTCATGATACCTGATAGCCTAATAATGTAAATGGAATATTTCTATATTAAGTACATGTCGATTTTGTTGCTGCTGCTGATCCCCCCCCCTCCGAACCTGTTCCGAGTCAATCAGGTACAATGGATTGACTATAGTCATGGAGTGAGCCACATGTAAAATCAAAATGTCATCTGTTGACCGCTGAGTGAGACTAATACAATCAAGTTCTTATGGAAATTCACAGAGTCAAATGTAAAATCAAGTGTACTGTCTCTTGACAGCCAAGTAAGTATAATAAATACAATCAAGTTCTTATGGAAATTCACAGAGAGTCAAATGTAAAATCAAGTGTACTGTCTCTTGACAGCCAAGTAAGTATAATAAATACAATCAAGTTCTTATGGAAATTCCAGAGAGTCAAATGTAAAATCAAGTGTACTGTCTCTTGACAGCCAAGTAAGTATAATAAATACAATCAAGTTCTTATGGAAATTCACAGAGAGTCAAATGTAAAATCAAGTGTACTGTCTCTTGACAGCCAAGTAAGTATAATAAATACAATCAAGTTCTTATGGAAATTCTAGAGAGTCAAATGTAAAATCAAGTGTGCTGTTTCTTGACAGCCAAGTAAGTATAATAAATAAAATAAAGTTCTTATGGAAATTCCAGAGAGTCAAATGTAAAATCAAGTGTACTGTCTCTTGACAGCCAAGTAAGTATAATAAATACAATCAAGTTCTTATGGAAATTCCAGAGAGTCAAATGTAAAATCAAGTGTACTGTCTCTTGACAGCCAAGTAAGTATAATAAATACAATCAAGTTCTTATGGAAATTCCAGAGAGTCAAATGTAAAATCAAGTGTGCTGTTTCTTGACAGCCAAGTAAGTATAATAAATAAAATAAAGTTCTTATGGAAATTCCAGAGAGTCAAATGTAAAATCAAGTGTACTGTCTCTTGACAGCCAAGTAAGTATAATAAATACAATCAAGTTCTTATGGAAATTCTAGAGAGTCAAATGTAAAATCAAGTGTGCTGTTTCTTGACAGCCAAGTAAGTATAATAAATAAAATAAAGTTCTTATGGAAATTCCAGAGAGTCAAATGTAAAATCAAGTGTACTGTCTCTTGACAGCCAAGTAAGTATAATAAATAAAATAAAGTTCTTATGGAAATTCCAGAGAGTCAAATGTAAATCAAGTGTGCTGTTTCTTGACAGCCAAGTAAGTATAATAAATAAAATAAAGTTCTTATGGAAATTCCAGAGAGTCAAATGTAAAATCAAGTGTACTGTCTCTTGACAGCCAAGTAAGTATAATAAATACAATCAAGTTCTTATGGAAATTCCAGAGAGTCAAATGTAAAATCAAGTGTACTGTCTCTTGACAGCCAAGTAAGTATAATAAATACAATCAAGTTCTTATGGAAATTCTAGAGAGTCAAATGTAAAATCAAGTGTGCTGTTTCTTGACAGCCAAGTAAGTATAATAAATAAAATAAAGTTCTTAAGAATCTTATGGAAATTCCAGAGAGTCAAATGTAAAATCAAGTGTACTGTCTCTTGACAGCCAAGTAAGTATAATAAATACAATCAAGTTCTTATGGAAATTCCAGAGAGTCAAATGTAAAATCAAGTGTACTGTCTCTTGACAGCCAAGTAAGTATAATAAATACAATCAAGTTCTTATGGAAATTCCAGAGAGTCAAATGTAAAATCAAGTGTGCTGTTTCTTGACAGCCAAGTAAGTATAATAAATAAAATAAAGTTCTTATGGAAATTCCAGAGAGTCAAATGTAAAATCAAGTGTACTGTCTCTTGACAGCCAAGTAAGTATAATAAATACAATCAAGTTCTTATGGAAATTCCAGAGAGTCAAATGTAAAATCAAGTGTACTGTCTCTTGACAGCCAAGTAAGTATAATAAATACAATCAAGTTCTTATGAAAATTCCAGAGAGTCAAATGTAAAATCAAGTGTGCTGTTTCTTGACATCCAAGTAAGTATAATAAATAAAATCAAGTTCTTATGGAAATTCCAGAGAGTCAAATGTAAAATCAAGTGTGCTGTTTCTTGACATCCAAGTAAGTATAATAAATAAAATAAAGTTCTTATGGAAATTCATAAAATCATTCTAAACTATCCATATCTGCTTGTCACCAAAGACTGGTTACAAAGATAAGATAAATAAAGAATCTGAGTGCAATTTACCCAGAAATTAAGGAACATTTAGAATTTTATTCAACCAAAAAAAAACTACAAGAGAATGTTGGGGTGGGGAACTAATACAATACAGTCCAGTGTTAAAGCGGGTCTTAAGTGAATTTATCCTAAGCATTAGTTATTCTGCATAAACATAAATATGCTGTGACCTTTTGTGCACACAAGTCTATTATGTTTAATATTAAGGGTGCTAGAAAATAAATCATTCAAAATAAAGAGAACTAAAGAAAAATATCTGTTTAAGTTTTACAATAATTTTTTCTTTACTTATTACTAATTTACTGTTAACTGGCCTAAGTAGTTCTGTTGACTTTACAGAAGAAATACAATATTTATCCCAATTAAGAACACAATTACTACTGCATTCATCAAATCTAAAGTATTTTAACACTGAATTTACTCAAAATTAAAATATTTAATTTGCTAAAATTAATGCTAGCCATTCATAGATACTATTATTGCTTTTGATCAATTAGATCTCTAAGGCCACACAGCAGACAAGTAGATATAATTAACTGTTCATAACTTCATGCACTTGACTATTAAAAAAAAATGAATGACATGTTCTTTGCCCTAAACTGTGCTCTGCCTTTTAATTCTAAACTATAATGCATATATTCAATGGTATGCAATCAGAAAGCTGACAAAACAGTGTAAAACTTGTATATATATATGGGACTGACTGATGTAATGTGATGGGGTGTACACTCCATGAGTATAATGACAGGTGGAATTGTTTGTATTGTTATTTTTTCTCCCTCTCCTTGGAGTGAATGTGTTTGATGTACAAGTTAAATGCATGTATAACTCAGGTCCACTATAGTCCAGTTTTATCTAAACACTATGTTTCAATTTTGCTTTTCCCCAGGAGTGAAGGCAATGTTGAATTAAGCAGCTAAGATATCATTCATCTGGAAAACTGCCTTAATACCACACAGACATTCTTGAAAACTATTCCATATATTCCTATTCCATATAAAATGCTCCATCCATTGAATGATAGGACCTAATGATTTCTCCCATCTAGTGATCTACTTAAATTTGGAATGATAATCTCTTAAAACAAGGCCAGACATCAAAGCACTCTAAGCCTGTTTCCAGGTCAATCAACAAATAGTTTTTGAGCTAGAGTCTGTTTCCAAGCCAACCAACAAACAACTTTTGTGCTAGTGCATGTTTCCAAGCAAACCAACAGTCTTGGAACTAGTATCTATCAAAAGCAAATCAACAGTCTTGGAACTAGTATCTATCAAAAGCAAATCAACAGTCTTGGAACTAGTATCTATCAAAAGCAAACCAACAGTCTTGGAACTAGTATCTATCAAAAGCAAATCAACAGTCTTGGAACTAGTATCTATCAAAAGCAAATCAACAGTCTTGGAACTAGTATCTATCAAAAGCAAATCAACAGTCTTGGAACTAGTATCTATCAAAAGCAAACCAACAAGCATCTGCTCAGGTTCAGAGTTTTGCTTGAGTTTAGTGATAAATTTTTCTTAAATACAAAATGTAAGTTTTCTTTTTGATCACTGACAAAGTGAGATGCAGAATCCCAAACCTTTCGCAAATTTATATTATCAATGTGTTACAAACGTAAACAGTTTCCAGTATGAGCTATTTTTAAATTCAGCAACACTGTCCATTTCATATGAACACTTTCAGTTTTGCACCACTGACAAAAATTACAACAGTTCCACTCTCTAAGAACTTCAACTTCTGTTTAGATCAATGTCAGCTTGAGGACGTATGTAAATCCTGGCAATCTTAATAGTACTAATAACCATTTATATAATCTTTTCTCATTCAGTCCTTGAATAAAATATTAACAACTCTTTGTAAATACTCCCAGCCTGTGCTACATGAACGGTTACATGACGAGTCATTTGTTAAACCACTAACCATTGGTTATACAGTAAGTCATTTGTTACATAGATTATATCACTGGTTTAGTGGTTAGAATGCCAGCCACTGATTATGCTGTTGTTATTTTGCTGTATGACAAGTAAGTAATTATAATAATTACAAGGCAAGTCATTGGTGCTACCATTAATCATGTTACTAGTTAGTTACTTAATAAATCAATTACAAACTACATGTAATCATTGGTCATACAAGTCACTGAATATTTAGCTAATTATCAAATACAAAGCAGGTCATTTGTTTACATGGCCAATCACTGGTTTACCAAGCAATTTATTGGTACACAACTAATTACTGTTTATATAGCAAGTCAATTGTTTACATGGCTAATCACTGGTATATCCAGCAAGTTATTGGTACACAGCTAATTACTGGTTATACAGCAAGTCATTGCTTGCATGGTTAATCATTGGTTTACACAGAAGTTATTGCTATACAACTAATCGCTGGTTATACAGCAAGTCATTGCTTGCATGGTTAACCACTGGTTTACATAGATCATTAGAAGTTATTGGTACACAGCTAATCACTGTCTATTAAAGCAAGTCAATGCTTACACAGCTAATCATTGGTTTACCCAATAAGTTATTAGTACACAGCTAATCACTGGTTATAGAGCAAGTCATTGTTTACATGGCTAATCACTGGTTATAAAGAAAGTCATTATTTACATGGCTAATCACTGGTTTGCACAGATGTTATTTGTACAGAGCTAATTACTGGTTATACAGCAAGTCATTACTTACATGGTGATTAAGTAATCATTGGTTTACTCAATAAGTTATTGATACACAGCTAAGTACTGGTTATACAGCAAGTCATTACTTAAATGGTGATTAAGTAATCATTGGTTTACTCAATAAGTTATTGATACACAGCTAATCACTGGTTATACAGCAAGTCATTACTTAAATGGTGATTAAGTAATCATTGGTTTACTCAATAAGTTATTGATACACAGATAATCACTGGTTATACAGCAAGTCATTACTTAAATGGTGATTAAGTAATCATTGGTTTACTCAATAAGTTATTGATACACAGCTAATCACTGGTTATACAGCAAGTCATTACTTAAATGGTGATTAAGTAATCATTGGTTTACTCAATAAGTTATTGATACACAGTTAATCACTGGTTATACAGAAGTTACTGGTACACAGCTAACCATTCTTTAAACAGCAAGTCATTGTTTACATGGCTAATCATTTTGGCTATACTACTAATCATTGGTTATACAGAAGTTACTGGTACACAGCTAATCATTCTTTAAACAGCAAGTCATTGTTTACATGGCTAATCATTTTGTCTATACTACTAATCATTGGTTATACAGAAGTTACTGGTACACAGCTAATCATTCTTTAAACAGCAAGTCATTGTTTACATGGCTAATCATTTTGGCTATACTTCTAATCATTGGTTATACAGAAGTTACTGGTACACAGCTAATCATTCTTTAAACAGCAAGTCACTGTTTACATGGCTAACCATTGTGGCTATACTAATCATTGGTTATACAGCAAATTATTTGTTTCATGGCTAACCACTATATAACAAATCAAGAGTGACACAGCTAATGATTTTTTTTACATGTTGAATCAATGGGTTATATAGCTAATCACTGGTTTAGTGGTTATACAGCAAACCATTGATTATATGGCTATAACTAGTCAATGGCTACACAGCAAGTCACTGACTGCACAAGTAATCATTGTATAATACTATTACACAGCAAGTCATTGGTTACACAGCAAGTCATTAGTTATGATGCACTTACTTGATGATACCATCCTCAACATAGACATCTGCATCAAATGACTGATCATCATTGACGATGCGGCCACCTTTGATTAGTAACCGAGACTGTGCACTCTGAAACACAGATAAATGTCCTGATTAAGCCAGACATTGAACACAAATACGAAATCATGCAAGCAAACTTATACACAGACAGAGAAACCTACAAATGAAGGATAAAAATAAATATGTACAAATGAAACATACATATATCATAAATTAAAATATATTATATACAAACATTTAACATTAAAAGAACTAAAAAGTCACTAATCTATATATTAAATTACTGTAGATAAACATTTTTTTAAAAATCACTTGCACATATTGTTTTGGTACTTTTTTCTCTATAAAGATATAATATTTAATTATCTATATTGCTGATGATAAAACATGACAAAATCTACTGATTTCAAAATGTTTGGTTTTTACTTTTTTCTTTCAAGATAGAATATCTAATTTGCTGCCAGTTAAACATAACAAAATCTACTACATGTATTTCCAAAGTTTTTGTTTTTATTTTTCTCTTTAAAGATGGAACAGTTAACTATTTTATTGCAGTTAAACATAAAGCTACTGATTTTTCAAAGTTGTTGGGCTTTAACTTTTCTCTTTAAAGATGTAATATTTAATCATCTACATTACTGCCAGTTAAACATAACAAAAATTACTGATTTCGAAGGTGTTGGATTTTTCCGTGGAGAGGAGGAAGAAAACTGAAAAGAGATCACAGCATTCTGACTTCAGCTTTTTGTTTATCATGACAATAAACTGCCAAACCAATTAAACTAGAGAATCACATCCAAACAAATCATACAAGCAGCAAGCTCATGATGTTTCAAGGCAACACAGCCTCAAAAAATTGAAAAGTATTCTGCAAACCCTTACCACTATATTATACTACACAGATAAACGTGATCCAAATGCCAGAAACATCTTACAAACTAATATTGTAATAAGATTACAGTTTTACACAGAAAAATATGATCCACATGCCAGAAACATCTTACAAAATAATAAGATTACAGTTTACACAAACATAACAAAATGCCAGAAACATCTTACAAATAAGATTACAGTTTTACACAAACATGATCCATATGGCAGAAACATCTAACAAACTAATAATATTATTATAATTTTATATAGCCAGACATGACTCAACAACAGAAACAACATTTTTTTTAAATCCGGTTTTAAACAAAGACTTTATATAACAGTTTCTTTCAAAAACAGGACCATACAAAGGTAAAAAAAACTACCACAACAATGCCAATGGACAGAAGTTGCACTGCAAAATTACAACAAACATGGATATTTATATACTGTGAAAAACCTGACTAGCTAATTGTCATCAAAATTATAAAATCAATTCTAAAATTAAAGATTTTTTCTCCCCTGAATAAATATGCACACTAATACAATTAACAAGACTCCCTTGTAAAATAGCCTACTTTAATGGAAGCATTTCTGAATCCTGTAACATGACATCAACTAACATTCTTGTCATGTCATACCAGTTACAATAAACATCCAGTCATACTGTGTAGTATGAATTATCATTCATCCCTATTATCATAACTGAATGATTCACCATTACCAAAACCCCATTAACATATTTATTAATAATATTTAAACCTGAAAGATATTTCTCAACTATTCTTTATTTATTTTTTAATCTTCAAAACATAAACACCACAGAAAGTCTACTGAAATGTGTATTTGTGACTAAAGAGATGTTTTGAAATATCACTTTTAATTATACAATTCCGATGCACGTAAATAGTTCTCAATAATTAGTCATGCTAATATATACCAGTCAACCAAATAAAATTAAAATTGCAAGAACTAGTACCGAAGTCATAAGGATAGCATATGAAACTTCATTTAAAACATTCAAACAATCTACATCTGCTAGTACTGACCACCTACCCACACCACCCTCATCATATAAGGCATCTTACCATTTTTTTGTCCAAAGTTACCGGTAAGTCTAGACAGCCAAAGACGTTGCCCCAGGCTTTCAAAGACTTGACCAACAACAATTCCAGCTCGCTTGCTTAAAAAAATGCCAAAAGGCTGGTGCCCTAAAGTGTTCGAGGGCAAGATTCTTATTCGTCTGCTAGCGAGACACAAAGCAAGGTGCAAGCCAGCAGACCGGCTCTACGTGTAGATCATACAGACTTATGCTAATTTCCCCGTTCAGGAAAAGGTCAGATTGACACTTCAAATATCCCCCCAAACCGCACTGTGACGACGCATCGAGGCTGACTATTGCAGAGGCGCTAGGCCAGTACACTTCTCTTCAAAGCTCGGAACAAACTACAACGGCCTCTGAATTATAAACAAATGTGGCTTGAGGTATTTATTTTTCTTCTTTTTTCTCCCCTCTGTTTCTACAGATATTTATTTAACAGCTTGTCCACCGCAAATCAGTCATGTAGAATTCGATAAATATTAATGTCCAGTTGTGGTTCAGCTTAGTAACATCTGCCGATCTCAACCGCCTGCATATATTTCAATTTTTTAACAACAATTACAACAAAACGAACCGCCACACTTCTGTTAACTCTGAATCAACACCCCAACCAAAAAAAAAAAAAAAAGACTCTTCATCAACCAGTCGCAAGAAAAGCCAGCGAAGCTAAAGCCGGGTCGCAGTGGCCAGGAGGTGAGCTTGAGCTGATCTCGCTGCCGCCTACGGGGGTGTAGGCAGACCAGACTCCTGACTATCCGGGTCAAAAAATCAATACCGGTCTTCGGCCTTGCCAGTGGCATATGGTGAGCCAGTGAACTGTGAAGTACGACAGACAGTCTGACATCAACACGCGCATACGAACGTGGCTCTGTCTTGTTCTGGGCAAGGGGAGATCAATACTTCTTCAATAGCCTGCAAGCAACACGCTCTGCATTCTAGATAGAACACAATTCCTTTAGTCTCACCTAGGACAATGCCTTCCACTGACGCGGATGTGTACTCTCGTCTGCTAGCAGCGCGGACGCGAGGTGTTGGCGCCTCTCGCCTCGTGCAGCTGTCGCCATATAATTAATGTGCGAGTCGTTTTAACTAAAACCGATGTTGGACAAAGATCGAAACATAGAAAAAAAAATTTTTCCAGTTGAATGACTTTTGTACATATATTAAAATTATGTGGATGTGCCTTGGCTCAATAAAAATAATGCTAATTTCCAAACTGATTCACACAATTTATTTCGTCATTACATTAATGTATGCAGCCAGGTTTCATCATAATAATGAATTACAATAATACGGAACTGAACCAACAACGATCGAATGATGTTGGGCGTGTATTAAAGTACTAGTAGCAGATAGTGGGTCAAGATCAAAGAGCTACTATATATATATATATTGGTAAAAGAACATGGTCAAGAACATGACTAGCCGTACCATAGACCCATAGCCAAGAACATATCAAAACTAGCTGTATGACACAACCATTCACAGGAACATACCTAAATTAGCTGTACGACAGAACTATAGCTAAGAACATAACTAGCTCAAGAACTAGAGCCAAGAACATAAATAGCTGTATGACAATGCAATTATCGGAGTTGTATTGAGTCAAGTGAAATTATTCAAACTATATTAAACCAGTTTTGAAAACAATAAAACACTGTTGTAGAAATACTGCATGAAGTCACTGATAACTTTATAAACCTATGAGTATGACACAATTATTATTTATCTGACGTCTCGATGCATTTTTTTATAAAGGAACGACACTACAAGGACCATTAAAGCACTGTCTGACGTCAGTGTATAACTTTATTAACCAATGACATTATAGAAAGAGTAACAGTATGTATTGCATAACGGCTTGTTAAACCTATGCGTAAGACACTATAATTGCTTATTGGTTGACGTCATACTGTATAGATATATAAATCTATGCGTAGAACGTCGTATTGTTTTATGAACCTATGAGCATGACGCTATAATTATTTATTACCTGACGTCATACTGTATAGTTTTATGAACCGATGCCACAAAAGAAGTACCGCCTGACGTTTCTGTATAGCCTGACAAATCAGTCATAGAGTAAACTTTACCAGGCTCAAGCCAGAGCTAGAAAATAACAGCTGGTTTGAATAAAGATTTATTTTCAAGATGAACAAGAAGTTGGATGTTAAAATGAGTGCACGCGGGAGAGGGAAAGGAGGGGGAGGGCCGCGAAGCGGAGTACAAAGCAATAACTGTACAACGGCTCTTCTGTCCTGCTGTATGCATCCAGCATTCCAGCATCTGGCACAGCACAGCGAAAAACAGTGAACGCAAAAGAGGGAAATAAACGATGCAATAACTTTGCAAACGACACCCACAAATTTTCTTAATTTTGTTTTCTATACTATAAAGGGTAAAATGTATATAAACCTCATCAGGATAATTCGCAGACGCACACACACTCACATACCGCTTTATTCACGTAAAAGATTACTGATGAAAACTGTCAGGCACACGTAAATTAATGATCTGTCGTATAACGTATACGTCACTGACCAGGTCACGGGTCAACCTCACGTCACACTATGCACCAACGATCATGTCTTAGATTGCTTAGAGAATAACAGAACACAAGGGAGATAATGCCATTTCAAAAATAGGCAACGCACTGTTGTACGAGTGAACGGACTGTATATGTTTACCGTCTACTCGGACCTATCGACGCCCATTTGTGTACAACTGGTCAACTAGTGCGGACAGTGTGATTGTGTCAACAACACAGTTTACAATTTTACAGGCTGCTAAAACAAGTTATTTGCTTTAACATCACCCATTAGCGTGCGCAACTCGTCAGTGTACCAGAAACGGTCGCAATTGTGTGTGTGTGTGTGTGTGTGTGTGTGTGTGTGTGTGTGTGTGTGTCTGTGTGTTTGTGTGTGTGTGTGTGTGTGTCTGAAGTTTCATGCCATACCTTTCTGACATCCTTCTTGGGATCCATCTATTTCTCAGTCAAGTCTACAAGATCCTTGCCCAGTCTAGTTCGTGGCCCGACTCGATGATAAGTGTGCAGGGCGGGGGGGGGAGGAGGAGAAGGGCCACACCCACGAATGTTCACATCCCGTGGCTCTGCCAGTCTAAGAGTGCACTGCTGCCACTGGGCGACTAAGACCCGAGTCCCGTTCACTTTGCTATTGCCGACCGCTGAGGCAAAAAATATTTTCCGGGATGCCTAACATCACCGTTCTTTGGCGATGCTGAGAATTGTTGGCAGTTACAAATAGGTCAGCCAAACTTTGTCTTTCCCAGAAGCACACAGACCCCACCCCAGCCTCACTAACCACACTCACACGCCAATGTCTCGAGCTCTTAAAAACCTATTTAAAGAAAGAACTGCACATTCCAACAAAGAGACACACGCAGAGGTTACAGAAACCCAACTTGTTCCATGTACTTTACATAATTAGCTTACAATATTCAAAACACCAGCACCAATTTTTATGTACAAGAGACTGTACAAAATGCTGGTGTATAACCGTGAAAAGGGGGCGGGGGGGGGAGATAGGACTTGATTCCAACCTTCTGGAGTGTATAAGGTTAATTTCAATATCTTCATTTCATTGCTCATTTTCTCCCCGAAACAGGAAAAGAAAACCAGCTTCTATCGCTGGCATATCCCATGAGAGAAGGCCGAAAGTCGTCCAGAGAAGAAATTCTTCCAGAATTACTCCGCTCCCCCCCCCCTCCCAAGTGCCACGTCACTTACGTCACACAGCGTCAGCGTACATAAATGTTACCACCGGTAAACAAACACGTCAATGCGCAAAGTAAATCGCCGCGAAAAGGGTACTCAAGTGATCTGCTGGGGGCAAATTACGATTGCTGTGTGCGTGTGTGCTTGTGTGTGTGTGTGTGTGTGTGTGTACTGAGAGTGACATTAGTTTGGAAGAAAACGACAAGAATGGAAGAATTTCAGTGAAAAGGCAGAAAATGTCACCTTGATACAAATGGTGGAAACTAATCTACTTACTGTAATTTAATCTGAATGTATCTCCAAACAGTAAATATTAATCATCCGATAAGATGATGGCGATAATGAAGACAAAAAATATTACCTTCTTGTTTTGTTTTGTTTTTAAAGAACGCACAGAAACGCGAATTAGAATAGTTGACATAACAAACTAAGATTAGTTTTAATTTTAAAACTCATGAACAAAAATGTCTTGTCCAAGATTAGTTCATACACACCGATAGCAAAAAGAAAGAAAGAAAGTTTTCAAATGAATTAACACCCCAAACAACATTTTAAAACTCAAATGTATTTCCTGCTAATCTGATTATCACACCACACCAATAATTAATTATTAATCAAATCCTATAGCACAGAATGCAAGATAGCGTGTAGAGACAAGGGATGTAATAATATACTGCAAGGCTGCTGGCGAAAGAAACTGTTCTTATCTCCCCTGGGAGGGGGGGTAACTTTCTCACCATGTCTTTATGTATACCAGCAGGGAAATTGTAGCTGAGCAGACTTTCTTGAATCCTCTCGATCTTTCTAGACTGTGTATTTTACTCATAAACAGATTTCACACTGCCTGTGATACTCATTTTCCATGCACCCCATAACCCCATTTTTATTTATGATCATGGAATAGAGTGCAAGAAGTTGACATCGTGAACTCAAAGGTGGTCATATAATGGTCACAGGATACACTGCACAATGACCGCAGGGTTCATATGCACTATACAGTGGTGACAGGGTACATACATACTGCACAATAATCACAAGGTACACATTCATTGAATGAATACAACTGGCACACTGGCACTGACATTGTTAAAATATTTACTAACAATACACACTTCTTTTTTTTTCGGGGGGGGGGGGATGTGTTTACAAAACTACATAAGGGGCTTGGCGGCTGGCAGTCTAACTCGCTTGTCGAACCTGAGTCCTACTAATGACAAGCAGAATGTTCTGACCACGTCAGCGAAGTTGTACTAACTCGATGTAAAGGCACCGTCGCTACGCAACCAACGTGTGAAAGAAACAGTTATTTATAATACTTTTTTTGCGCACTCTTTCCACCTCCACACTTTCATCAAAACGTCACCACTGAAAGTTTCAAAATTGTTTGACCTCCATGCGATATATCCAGTCAACTGCTCTGAGACTTAGCGACACCTATTTGCATCTCAAACAGCAAAGTTATTAATGTGAGTACATACGGGTTAGGGCATGCATTTCTCATTAGCCGAGCTTTTAACATTTAATCAGACGAACAGATTTTCACTTAGTCCGAACTGTTTAGTGTGCATGTAACAATACACTCGAATGCGAGGCCTAGAATATGTATATTGCGCCTTTAATTTGATTGTGCAGCGTTACGGAATGACAGAAGACAAACTAGACTATTTTTTTCCTTTCATTTTTCTTCTTTCTTCTACTTCATAAATAATGGAGTGAGATACATATAAAACAATATTATGTGATTAATGATTCAACAGGTTGTAATTTGTGCTGTCTAAACACTCAGTATCACTGACCTGAAGAGATACCCTCTCGCATGATCCAAGAAACTTCTCCTGTAACAACGCAATACGGACGCCCACGTCTGTCCCTTCTAACCATTATTCCATTATGCACCACAATAAAGGCGAAAGGCTTGCTGTGAGCACTACATAAAATTTAAGGCAAAGACTTAACGATATGAAAACCGTAACCACTTCAATAATTGCACAAAAAGTGTACAAGGTCTGTAATGATAGTCCCACGATTACGTCTTGTTCTCTTTCCATCTATATATCTATTTATGTACCTATTTTATAAAATTTATTTCTCGGTTTAAATAGCTTAGTGGGGGCCTGGATCGTCACCCCAGAGTACTACATCTCGACACGCAGATTTACTGGGTGGCAGCCAAAATTCAAGTGCAACAGTCACAGAACGTTTCTCCACAACTTTCCAACTTTCGCTGATTTCGCGCACACACGGGCGCGCAAACACACACATACGAAATATAAATGTACAAAAAAAAAAAAAAAAAAAAAAAAAAAACCAAGGAAAAAACCCCGTGTGTTTTACTATGTAATGCGACAGAGCACAACATAATGATAGCAAAAGATTGTATAACTACACTACACAACTATGTTCCAAGTAAAATTGAAAGGTAATATCTCTTTTATCTGTCTCTCAAGAACCTAATGGGCTAAAAATGGCACTCTATCTTACACCTGAGGCGAAGGAGGGCCGAGCGGTGTAGAAAGTAGGACATGCAGTGAGTGATTACCGCCGAACACGATACGGCGACAAAAGTCACAATGTATCACGCAGTGTTAAAGGGAAAATGGCTCGCCCGTTTGCTTACATTATGCTTTAATATGGATTAAACTAATAGGTCTGATGATTGGGGAAACGGATATACTAATTTTTGACGCCTGAATACCTTCTGCCCATAAAACAACCATCGCTTTCTGAGAAGTTAAAACAAAATGCACAAAAATAAAACGTACGGTTTCACCGTAAAGAGAAATCATTTTCGTAAGTATGTCGTCACAAACACAAGAAGAGGATGACACTAGCACTGCCAACAACGACTGCCAAAGTTAAGAAAACGGGCTCGCTGGAACAACCTTTTCTTGGAGTCGGCTGACTATCATATAATCAAACGAGCAAGCCAAGAAAAAGTCGAAGAGGAATGAATAAGTAAAGGATATATATAAGAATGCAAAATTATATCTCTACCATGCACAATAAGACTTAGTCAAATGTCACTACGTCACTCACAGTAACAGTACCCAGATATATCTCTACCACACACAATAAGACTTAGTCAAATGTCACTACGTCACTCACAGTAACAGTGCCCAGATATATCTCTACCACGCACAATAAGACTTAGTCAAATGTCACTACGTCACTCACAGTAACAGTGCACAGATATATCTCTACCACACACAATAAGACTTAGTCAAATGTCACTACGTCACTCACAGTAACAGTGCACAGATATATCTCTACCACACACAATAAGACTTAGTCAAATGTCACTACGTCACTCACAGTAACAGTGCCCAGATATATCTCTACCACGCACAATAAGACTTAGTCAAGTATACGCTATCACGCTATCAGGAATAAAAACCGATCATAACAAAACGGACTTTTATCCTGCATACATAAAAACAATAAATCAATAAATGATATCGCTTCTGTTTGTGATTCGCTTCAGTTCACTTGAACTGTACAGTAACTGAAAACTCTGTCAGCAAAATCAGCTAACTTGGAAGCAGCCGTTTAACCCAAATTAATCAGCCTGGTCCAGTGAAAACTACTTGCTGGCTGACTGCTAATTTAAACCCAAATTAATCAGCCTGGTCCGGTGAAAACTACTTGCTGGCTGACTGCTAATTTAAACCCAAATTAATCAGCCCGGTCCAATGAAAACTACTTGTTGGTTGAATGTTAATTTTCAGTTGGTTTCGATGAAAAACAGATTTGACAGATTTCACAAAACTATTAAGTAATCACTCGTGCTTGAAGCCCGGGGGCCGATGGAAAGCCTGCCGTCAGTGCTAGCAGACGCCTTCCTGTGTTGTTTCAGCAAACTTACCTGGCAGCGAAGGTTTAATTAGCTGAAAACTATCTGCCAATCAAACTGACATTAAGCGTCTTCCAGACACTCTAGTTAATCAGGCAGGTTCTAGGGAGAAAGGGAGAAGGGTTTGGGTATGTGAAGAAGAGCTCGATTTGATTGAAGATAAAAATTTCAGAGATTCATGGTGTGAAATAAATGTGAATGTATAAATACTGAATCACTCCCATCGTGTTTTCACAAAACTACATGCAGTCTGTTCATTATTCACAAAACTACATGCAGTCTGTTCATTATTCACAAAACTACATGCAGTCTTATCATTATTCAGGGAAAAGAATGGTCATGCTTTTTGTTTTCTTTTGTCTGTTTGTAGTATTTTTTTTTTAAAAAACACCTTAATGAAAGCAAAAAATGCACATAATGGTTAAAATAAAAGGGTACTATCACACACACAAAAACAACACAAATAATATGGCTGAATTAAAACAGAACATATGGGAAGTATGTGCCCGATTATTTGTGAAAATGTCTATAAAGTGCCGATAGAAAGTACCAGACCATCCGACAGACGCAACCGGAAATGATAAACGCCGCGCACGCCAGACGAGCAGACACACTAATTTTTCATCCAATCAGTAAGGCTTAAAAAAAAGAAGCAAAGCTCGGTTTCATTTTCTATCTCATTCCTCTTTTATAAAATCGATTCTTCAATTTGGTACTATTTATCTTCATTCTTCAAACTAAATGAATTTGAAAGATTAAATAACCCAGCCTTATATCACCAACCTATCTTTAGTGTACCCAAAACTCAGCTTTAGTTCACCAATCCAGATTTAGTGTACCCAAAACTCAGCTTTAGTTCACCAATCCAGATTTAGTGTACCCAAAACTCAGCTTTAGTTCACCAATCCAGATTTAGTGTACCCAAAACTCAGCTTTAGTTCACCAATCCAGATTTAGTGTATCCAAAACTCAGCTTTAGTTCACCAATCCAGATTTAGTGTACCCAAAACTCAGCTTTAGTTCACCAATCCAGATTCAGTGTACCCAAAACTCAGCTTTAGTTCACCAATCCAGATTTAGTGTACCCAAAACTCAGCTTTAGTTCACCAATCCAGATTTAGTGTACCCAAAACTCAGCTTTAGTTCACCAATCCAGATTTAGTGTACCCAAAACTCAGCTTTAGTTCACCAATCCAGCTTTAGTTCAACAACCCAGTTTAAATTTAATTCACCAACCGAGCTTAATGCACCAACCCAGTATTTAGTATAACACCCCAGCTAGAGCGTATGAAGCCAGCTTTGTTTTCTGTATTATGTTTACCAGCACATCTTTTCGGAAAATAAAAATGTTACTCGTCTCGCATCCGCTCCACCACCACCCACCCCCAAATCGTAAAAGGAAGGTTAATTTGTTTATCTTTTGTAATAAAAAATATTTAATAAAAATGTAAGAATATAGTTAATTTGTCCAGCTATTGCGAAAGAAAAATGATAGTAAAACTGTTTTAACATTTCTCAAAACACAACAGGCATTCTGTTTTAGCTCCACTGTTTAAAAATAATCATTAATAATTTTAAACTGTTGTAGTATTTTCAAGATTAACTACTCAAGCATTTTTCTTTAAATTTTGTTAACACGAAAAATTGTTTTAGGCGTACGTGTTTCAGCAGTATTTCAATTGAAAAAGCACCAAAAACAAAAATGAAATAGGTTTTTTAGAAACTAGTTTTCTTTTGATTCAAAAACTGTATAAGTGTAATGAAATAATTTATAGCCTTTTTATTCATCCCCGGGAATGCACTCAAATATATCATGTGACATAGGCAAATTATATAATATAGTATACACATATAATGCAAGGGTTACTGAATTTTAATATCACTTGACATATGCAAAATATATAGTATTGTATATAATACACATATAATGCAAGGGTTATGGAATTTTAATATCACGTGATATATGCAAATTATATAGTATCATATATAATACACATATATTGCAAGGGTTATTGAATTTTAATATCACGTGACATATGCAAATTATATAGTATAGTATTTACTATATAATATAATGCAAGGGTTATTGACTTTTAATAGCAAAGTCGTATAATAATAAATACAGAAAACGTTATGACTTTCTAATTTAAAGTTAAATACCTAATACAAAGATAATATTAAATATTTAATATTAAAGTTAAATACCTAAATACAAAGATAATATTTAATATTAAAGTCAAATACCTAATTACAAAGATAATATTTAATATTAAAATCAAATACCTAAATACAAAGATAATATTTAATATTAAAGTCAAATACCTAATTACAAAGATAATATTAAATATTAAAGTCAAATACCTAACTACAAAGATAATATTTAATATTAAAGTCAAATGCCTAAATACAAAGATAATATTAAATATTTATTATTAAAGTCAAATACCTAAATACAAAGATAATATTTAATATTTAATATTAAAGTTAAATACCTAAATACAAAGATAATATTTAATATTTAATATTAAAGTTAAATACCTAAATACAAAGATAATATTTAATATTAAAGTCAAATACCTAATTACAAAGATAATATTTAATATTAAAGTCAAATACCTAAATACAAAGATAATATTTAATATCAAAGTCAAATACCTAAATACAAAGATAATATTTAATATCAAAGTCAAATACCTAAATACAAAGATAATATTTAATATTAAAGTCAAATACCTAAATACAAAGATAATATTTAATATTAAAGTCGTATAAATGTATGCAGATGTAAGTATCGGCGCCAGACGAATTAAGTCTTAAATCGCACTACATCCGTATCCAAAAAAAAAAATATATTTCGGGTATTAATGATTCTAAGTCAAGACGAGTGTATTATATTATTATTCTTACTTATTCTAATTTTAAAATGATACATGTTTTAATCCAAATATACCAACTTGTGTTTAAAAACTGTGGCTCGATTATTGCACTCGATATTAGGAGAAAAATTTAAAACTGCTCCAAGACTGAAAAGAATAAGCGATTTCTAATAGGATGGGGATGAGGGATGGAGGCGAGAGAGTGGCACCACCACCACCCTTCCCGATCCAAGTAGGCAGTTGACTAGAGCGTGCGAAGAAGTCTCGGTATACACCTCCTAATCCAATCTGACGCAATCCGGCACACGTCGGAGCCATACCTGTCCATGTTCTTAGCACATTACCCATGATTAGGTGAGTGGCTTGCTGCCAATAGCCAGGACTGCGCATGATCCGGTTAAACAGCTGCAGAATCAAAGGTCAAGGGCAGCACTTCCTGGCAATTTGCCTCGCAATACTACCTACAGCAATGTTCCATCCTCACTCCAACCTCCACAACAGTATATACAGGAAGCTCTCTGTCAAAACCAGTTTCAGTTCTGCACAACTGATTGACTAACCTATTTCGAGTGTAGTGGGTAAATATAATCTCATCGGATACCCCCCCCCCAAAAAAAAAAAAAAAAAGTTTCAATGCCGGCAGGGTTAATTTGAAAAAAAAAAAGTGGAAATGCTATATCGAGACATCCTATACATCGATTAGTGCACGCATGCGTATTACGTCATCGCATTCGTGATCTGCTGGGCTCAGGATAAAATGAAAAGCAATATCCAGACAGCATTCCTCGCGCACAGGTCACAGTTCACGTTTGTGTTCTGCCGGTGCACTGACAGAATAGGAATAATATGCGGGATGCAGATAAAGGCAATAACGAAAAACTAGCCTTTAGCTCAAATGATCTGTTTCAAACACCGCAAAATTGAAATTCTAACGGGTGAGTCGTAACAGCCCCGAAAAATTAAAATGATGATCTTAAGTTTTAATTCGTTGGAAGGGCCGACATTTCGGGTCAGGTCCACAACCCCTGACCGTTGAAAAGCGGAGGGGGCGCGGACGTTGATATAGCAAAAAAAAATCCACCCAAAAAAATTCACTCAACTCCCCTCATACTTCAGACTCTCTTTCCCCTCACTCGTCATCTGCAGGCTGGAAACTGAAAAAGAAATGCGATGACTGTTCAAGCACCATGCCTCCGGCACTCGTATTACGTCATGACGCGATTATGTTCTGCCGCTGCACAGTCTGGACGAAATGAAAGATTCAACCTGAGGCACCCATCAAACACTTGCATTACGTCATCGAAATAGGTGCTCTGCTTGACTCGTAAAAGTAAAGTCGATATTTTGATAGCATGTCTCTTGCGCAGCACCACCAGAATTCGAACTCCTCCGGCATAGCACAGATGACTTTCGATTATATACAAAGTTCAACCTCACGCGCATACACACACACACACACACAAACACATACACTATCTGTCTCATCATTAAGTAGTGGTCTGTCACACTGCATAGTAAAAACACATTTCCTTATAAATGTGCGTGTGTGTGCGTGTGTGTGTGTCGTGTGGATCTGAGAAGCCAGTACTAAAGATCGCTAGATACATTTGTACGTGTTTCTACTGACATTCTAAACGAGGATTTTAAAAAAGGGGACAGGTTGTTTGAAGGTTAACAAATCTGACATTCACTTCATTTGGCTATGTTCTAACATTGTTAGCATGAAAAATTTCAATTAATATAAATGCCGACTGCTGAAGTGTTATATATACCTTTGAGAGATAACACAAACAATATAATGCAATACTAAGTGATAACATTTATAATTAAAATACTGTGTCGCAGAGATAGTGCGCCTCAGGTCTTGATATTTAATACTTTACGGCAGTAACCTTTGAATTGGTCTCATCAAAAAGTAGTATTTGTATTTTATGTTAATTAAAATATAAAGACAACAGTAACAACACCAAGCCTTCTCGGTGTATGGATATCTTTCGAATGCATATTCTTTACATAAAGTTTATTTCGTATTGGTTTACTGCAAGGTAATGACGTCAGATTATTAGAAAGACGTATATATAGGCGTTTTCTTTTGATTGGTCCAACAACAGCAACGACGTCCCACAACTGTTGCGTGCAGGACCTGCCTTCCCCCCCCCAACAAAAAAAAAAACCAACAAAAAATCAACCAACCAAACAAACAAACATGCGAAATGAAAAAGCCTAAAGCTTCACATCCATCGAAGTTTAGACTTCTCACTCCTCACTGTCACCTACTGTGCATAAATATGACCATCTTTAGGGTGGGGGGAGATGAAAACAACACAGGAACATACCATCACTCATACACAACAAACATCACATATTTACAAACGAATAAACTAATCCATATTCTTCCTACTTCCAATGACGTTGTTTAAAATGTCGATTAATAGTCTTTGACCAAGCTACAGATAGTACTTTTGTTCTCACATGAATATGAAATGGGAACGACTTGGTGCAGACATTACGTTCAGCTGTATTACGTCATTTATTCACAGTTACGTAAATTAGAGTTCCAAGCTATCCTCAGGCAATCTTGACAACAACAAAAAATGAAGGCTAAAACAAATGAGTAATCAGCACATCAACACAGGACAGAAGCGGCCAAAGTGAGGCCATTTGTACATAATAAAGTGTATATAGCTAATAAGTAATATTGGGGCTCAAAACAATTCCTATTACAATTGTATATCTAAAACTCTCTTTTGCAAAGACAAAACAATCAAAACTGTTACATTATTATTATTGCTAATGATAAAATTTAAAATGTGAACACAAACTTAAAAAAAAAAACTGTATAAACAAATTATTCAAACAAATACGCGCAGAATGATCGTTGTATAAGATTTTGTTCATGCCGGCATTATTACTTTAAAAAAATAAATATAAGCAATATCTATCTGATCATCGATTGTACAATGTGACGTAACTTTCACTGTTTGAAGAGAGATTTTATCTCTCCCTCCCTCTCTCTCAGACACACACCCATACACACAAACACAAGAACTAAAAATGATTGGAAAATGGTAGCATTAACCAGACTGTGAAACTCAAAACATAAGTAAAAATTAAGGCCAAACATAACCGACATCTTAGGGTAACAGAAAACATAACACCAAAGCATTTTGTGAACAGATTTGATTACCAGCAGGAAATGGTACAAAGCAAACAAATTCAAATAAACCGTGGAAAAACAAACGGTAAATAAAAATCACGATACTTCTTCAGCAGAGTAAACAACCCAGAATAAAATATGGTAAGTTTAGATGACATGTGCACAACTAACAAGCAAAACATAAAATCAGCAACAAAACAAGCAGCACAGCACCGGGCGTACATCAAAACAATACAAAGTGTAGCGTAACCTTAATAGTGTAAGACAAAAAAACAAAAGTGTAATACCAGCATAAAACACCACAAGAGTTGAGTAACAAATAGTGCAAAAACATCAAGCAACAAAACAAAAATAACATTAGCTTACCAGTGTGAAGCAGAACTCCACACAACCTGAGCATGAACATCCTTTGGGTTCTAGCGGAGAAGTCACGTGATCTACTGCTGCAGGCATTACTGAAAGAAAGACCTAACACGCTTGACCTACAACAAACCTATGATCCCCTAACTTCAATGTTCCTTTCAGTGCTTTCTCCGAGTCTCTTTGTTGCTTTGTTTTATTTATTTATACTTTACAGACAAGGGACTATTCATATCTTGGACAGATATATGCCCGTATGCGATGAACTGAAAAAGACAAATGCCACCGGATATAGTGAGGTACTCTTTGAGAGAGTGTAGTGCTAACACTGTAACATGTCCGAGAGCTGAAATCCGTGCGACTGCAGTCTTCTTTGTGCACGTGACCTCGAAAACAGTACCAACGGACACTCAGAAACCAAAAAAAAGTAAAGATGTTATTATGCATTCCTAAAACGAATCAAAACATTTCACCTCCCACTTTCCATGCGGGAGATTTTTGTGCATATTAAAACCAGCTTCCTTTGTAACGCGGCCAGATTCCTTCTGTCCAATTATTCTTGATTTGGGGTTCTCCCTCCCCTACTTCCCCTCAGCATCCGAAGGGCCAGCGGTTTAGAGTTGCACTTCCGCTCTTCATTGTATTGAAACTAACACGGGCTTAACTGCTGACTCATGCTAGAACCGGAAGCTCTGTACAGAAAGCCCCTTGTTCTTCACAACAAGCTATTCCTTTTGAGAAAAAGTTACCTGCCCGCAGCCAGTTTCGCACAAGATGATGAGAGTAGTACAGAAATGCAAGAGAAGGGGCAGACAATCTCTCTTTCTCTTTAAGTTTTATAAGTGCAAGGAGATCTGTCTTCTATCTCTTTCAAAGTCTCAAACCCTTAGGCACAAGTGCAGGTTCTGATATCACCCAGCTGCTCTCGTTAACGCCTCGTCTTCCAGCCTCACCCCACGGCAAACACTTGATTTAAAAGCAGGACAATCTCACGTATGCGTTTTTTTTCGCTATAAATTTGTCAGACCACGAGACTGTGTAAAGATTTCGTGAGGCTGTGCGAGAGATTGTTTAATTAATTGGAAGTCGTAAAATAAAATAATATTTTTTTCAAAGTAGAGAAACATCTTGTAACCTAATATATTATATTTTGTTTACAAAACTAACAGCAACATGGTTACCAATATCATAAAACAATATGGTTGTTTATAATGGCAAATAGTATATTATGGTTATGTAATATGGTTATCAAGGCTAGTAGTAAATTATGGTTATTTAAATGGTAACCAATTCCAGTAGCACATTAATGATTAATCATTTAAAATTAAAGTGTATTATGGTTATTTAGCATACTTAACAAGACCAGTAGCAGAGTACGGTTATTTAAAATGGCAAGAAGTATATTATGGTTATTTAACATGGTAAGCAATTCCAGTAATACGTAAAGGTTATTTAACAAGGATGCCAAAGCCAACAGTATATTATGGTTATTGAAAATGGTAACCAATAGGACAAATTTGTTGTTGTTGTGGTGGTGGTGGTGTGTGTGTGTGTGCATATTATAACATGATGGTAATCTCACAGGGTAATTTTGTGTGGTAAACAACTGCAAAATATGGTTATTTATCTATCATATATGCATGTAGGACACAACTCCCCCCCCCCCACCTCCGCCAAAATACAAACATGAGAAAGAAAAACAAACTTTTATAAAGAAAAAATCGTCATCATATAATGAATGTTTAAAGTTTTTATTACAATAAAAAATAAATGAAAAGTTATTTGAAGACAGTTTGTGCTTGTAGCATAGCCGATCACCCCACCTACATTATAACACTTTAAAATAGTAACATACAACCCGCCCCATTCCGATTATTAAACTTTAAAAATAGTTAAATTCATTCCAGGTGAGCATTCAACTGTCTGTCCACGTGTTCAATCTGATATTAAACAATGCGTTCAACTACTTGGATGAATATAATACTTCACGTACGCAAAATATTCGTGGAAAGTCTTCTCCATTCCTTACCAACGCATCTCACGAAGTCTCATTGCATCGCTTTCTCGTCCGGAGCACAAACTAAATGTCTATTGAACGCAATCTAAGCAAATTAACCCATATACGTCAAATACCTTTATCAAAATAATAATGATGATGATATTTGGGGATTTCTTTGTTACAGTGGTCGTCATGGCGCTAACGAAACATGTTGTGTGAATGCTCCAATATGTGAGGGTGAAGTGGCTGTGAGATAGATAGATGAAGGTGGCCGTTGAAGTGCTAAATAGAAGAAGATCAATAGTGGTTGTGACAGGGATGAAGGAAGGTATTGTAAGATGATTAAAAGGTGTCTGTTCTAGATTTCAAGGTGGCTGAGTAGGCTGAAGAGGCTTATGAGAAACTTGAAGATGGTTACATGAGTGTCAAAGGTGGGCTTTGAGAGACTTGAAGACGGTTGTCATGGAGTCAAGGCAAATTATACTTGACCTCCTAACCTGCATTCAGTGAATTCATTATATTTAGTTTATGGACACAGTCCTTTTCATAAAAATCTAGAGCATATCGATATCGTGTGCACACTGCATTCAGAGAGACTGGCTCCAGTTATGTAATATTTTAGACAATGGCCGATTGTATGTCGTACCCAAGCACGACACGTGACTAAAAGATTTCCCGCCACAAATTTTTATGCTTCTTTAAATACCGCATAACCTGCCGCGAAGGAAGGAGATGGACTTGATGACGCTTGTCTAGTCATTAGCGATATTCCGTGAATCATCACCAGAAGACCTGTTATGATTGTATTTCTATACTAACAAGATAACACATCGATTTCTTAAAATATTGTTTTGTATTTCATTAAGATTTCATTGTGTGAATTTGTTTATCTATTATTACAGAATTTGTATTTTATTGCATTTTCTCCAAACACGTGGCTTGATGAACAGTATGGCTAAACTAAAATATTTGCACTTCTAAAATTGATTGTTAAATTGAGAAACGATAATTTTATTAAACTAAATTAAGTGAATTGCGATTGCAGAACGACTGTGCACAATGACTGTAAATTTTTCATGTAACAATTTTAATTCACTTTGCGTGTATAATTTTGCTTTAATTGTAACACGCATGTGCGTGATTTAAATTGCATTTTGATTTTTCTTATCTAATTTTTCATTGTAAAATGTAAATGTTTTCTTTGAAATGTTTAAGTCTTTTGCGTGCTTTACGCCGTATTTAATTGTAACATGCATGAGCAAAATTGACTTGTATCTTTATTATGCAAATGTAAATATTGATGTAAAGATACTGAGTTGGTCAGTGAAATAAGTTAATAAGCCGCTGAACCACTCCCTCCTCTCACCACCACCACCCTTCTCCCAGTAGGAAAGCAGGGAAAGCAGGAAGTGAACCCTGCATTAACAACAACAATTGATGGTACTACTACTGCAGTCAGAACAGGAAAATAGATTAATTTTGGATTGCCTCATGCTTCTTGTACTTTGTTGAAACTCTACTATGTTCTATGAGGTTGGCCGTGACGTGTTTCTCGAGCCATATTTATGACGCAATCTTTAATAGCATGCTTTGTGTTAAATAAATGCGATTTATACCAGCAATAACGTGCCTTGTGCCTCAGTCCCCTTCAACACACACTCTCTGTGTGACTGCCGCTCTTTATGACCTACCACTCGTGATTAACCATGGCTTACAAGTAACTAAGTGTGCAGGTACACGCATGGCCCTGGATTAATACGAGGGCCCGGTAGAGCTGAGCCCCACAAAGGCCACTTACTGCTCAACCATAAATATGGAATGAAGTTAGGCAGGCATTTTTCAGATTTTGCCAACTACAAGACAGGCCAGCCCTGTAAGAAACAGCATGCTGCGAGTTCCAAGCGTCCATAAGAATTACTATGGATACGCTATGACTGTCTGACAGGGCCAATTTTACTTTACGATGGGAGTTATCGTCTGCTCAACTCTTTATGTGTCTACAGGCAAGTCAAGGCACAAAGAGGAGTAAAAATAGACTGCTGTATAGTAAATTTGCACTGATTTATACTAGCAAGGCAAATAGCCAAATGTGTAAAAATAGACTGCTGTATAGTAATTTGAACTGATTTATACTAGCAAGGCAAATAGCCAAATGTGTAAAAATAGACTGCTGTATAGTAATTTGAACTGATTTGCGGCAGCAAGCCACAGAGACGAGTAAAAATAGATTGCTGGACAGTAATTAGCAGATCCAATGCACTGATTTGCCATATGAAGTCCCCAAGCCACTTAGACGAGAGTAACCGAGAGCTTAACTATATTTATATGTAGTCAAGCAACAATGAATAAACAAGCAAGCAACAATGAAAGAGAAAGGAAAAAACCGACCCAAAACGGAACTAAGCCAGACATATTCGCACACACAGTGGTGCGGCACTAGCTTTGCAGAACCAAGCCAGACATATGTGCACACACTGTGGTGCGGCACTAGCTTTGCAGAACCAAGCCAGATACATATTTGCACACACTGTGGTGCGGCACTAGCTTTGCAGAACCAAGCCAGACATATGTGCACACACTGTGGTGCGGCACTAGCTTTGCAGAACCAAGCCAGATACATATTTGCACACACTGTGGTGCGGCACTAGCTTTGCAGAACCAAGCCGACACATATTTGCACACAGAGTGGTGCGGCACTAGCTTTGCAGAACCAAGCCAGACATATGTGCACACACTGTGGTGCGGCACTAGCTTTGCAGAACCATTGTAGGCTCGAATCCTTCTATCTCGCAGTGGGTTCATGAAGCCTCGGGGCGCATGGAGTTTTCCGTCGCCTACCAACTCTTTATCGTAATCACTGGTAGACTGTTAAATATAGGGAAAATTAACAGGATCTGATACTTACCAAAGTCAAAACGATGGCCGCAGTTGTGGTAGGTAAGCGTGCTACCCTCTTGACACAAATTTATGAGGGGCCTTGTTACTTTTTATTCAAGACTTTATCACAAAGTCATTAGAAAATTCATTTTTATTGGGGTTCATTTTACATTTTATTAACGATTTTATATCAGTTTCATTTGATGATACTCTCAAATTCGAATTAATTGCATAATAAAATCAACCAATCTGAATAGCACAAATATGTGATATCATAAAATGAACTTGTGATTTTATAAAATTTTGAATGAAATGTAAAACTGCTTCTCTACAATGCAGTGCAGTGTTTAATTCTAAACTCTAGAACAAATATTCAACTTTATGACTGATGTGCCTATGTACTCAATAATTTAGATATGCACACGCGCGCGCACGCACACACACACCATCAAAGATCACACTGTACAATTTAAATTACTAGTTACGATTTGCGGACGAAGCACAAACTAACAAAGCGGTATTTACATTATCACAAAAAGCACATAAGAAGGGACACAAGCAAAACTGTGGCTTTCCCCATTGCTTTCAAATAAAACCCAATCCAGTCTAAAACTGGCAGAATAGGGTACCCCCAACAGGTGTCCATTTCTGCATAGCCTCACAGTCTAGCGTGCTGTGGCGCTGTAGGCAATACTGATCAACCTTTGTCAGATGTAAAACTGGCAGAGTGGTGTGCCCCCAACTCACCCACCCAAACAGGGGTCTATTTTATCTAGTCTCGAGTTATAGCCTGCTAGTGAGTCATGGACAATACTGATCAGCCTTGATTACTACATGAATACCGCTAGGCCTTTGGATATCTATAGTACAGCTACTGCACGGTACAGGAATTTAAAAGTGTATGCACATATATATATATATAATGTGTCATTTTGGCGTATGCACATATATATATATATGTGTCTTTTTTGCATAAGCATATATATAATCTGTCATTTCTGCATGTGTGTGTGTGTGTGTGTGTGTGTGTGTGTGTGTGTGTGTGTGATTTTCACTTGGAGTACGTCAGTAGTATTCACAGATCTGTAGAAAATATTAAGTGAAACACTGCTAAAAGTACTTGAGATGCATACTACATACAGTGTGTCGTTTTCATATATCGCGTGTCAGCATTCTTTTTTTCAGGGATCTGGAATGAAAACGCGGTTGAAATAATGTGGCAATACATGAGAACTACTATGCGAAAATGTAACTGAAATTTCGTGGCTGTTGTTTTGTTTTCTTTTAGCTTTCTCTTTTAGTGCTGTTTTATTTCATCTTTGTTTCACTTCTGTTTTATTTTAAGCTTTTTCGTTTAGTTCTGTTTTATTTAAGTTTGGTTCAGTTGTAGTTCTATTTTATTTAAGCTTGGTTTTGTTTTAGTTATATTTTAAGATTTGTTTTTAAATGTGTCGTTTTAAGTTTTGTGTTGTTTTGTTTCAGTTGTAGTTTGCTTTAACTATTTTTTATTACATGTATATAGTTTTGTCTTGTTTAAAATTTCTTTTGTTAAAGTTTTGTGATGTTATACCTAAACTTTGTTGTTTTATTTGTGTTATTTTGTTTAAGCTATGTTTTGCTTTACATTATTTTGGTTTGGGTTGTCATGTTTTTTTGGTATGTTATTTTGTTTAAGCTATGTTTTGCTTTACATTATTTTAGTTTGGGTTGTCATGTTTTTTTGGTATATTATTTTGTTTAAGCTGTTTTGATTTAACTCTACATTATTTT
The DNA here is from genome assembly GCA_028829895.1 of Sinotaia quadrata. Classification (NCBI taxonomy): domain Eukaryota; kingdom Metazoa; phylum Mollusca; class Gastropoda; order Architaenioglossa; family Viviparidae; genus Sinotaia; species Sinotaia quadrata. Next base: position 51,300,495 of record CM054184.1, on the reverse strand, counting down.
AGCGTGTATTGTCTTGTTCTAGAGTTTATTTCGTGTTATCTTCAAATGCTGTTTCCTTATAATTTAGATTTTTAAAATATTTTTCTTTAATTTTAGGTTTTCTTTAAGCTTTGTTTAATATTTATGTTATGTTTTGTTACATATCAGTTGTTAACATATATGGGCTGAATTGTTTTATTTAAATGCTAACTGGCAATATTTCATTTTATTTGAATGCTAACCGGCAAATTTTCGTTTTATTTTAAATGCTAACCGGGATTATTTTATTTTTAATGTATAATGTACAGCTTGGTTTTCCTTTCTGTTGTTTGCAGTAACTTTATACTTAAGAGGTATGGATGGACAAATGTGACTCTAGACAGTGACGTCATGCATGAAACTCAATCTGTCAATACTCTATAGCTTAAGCAGATACACAATTATAAACTGACATGATTGACCGCACACCAAACAGATTGATAAACAGATGCAATACGGTTTGCCTTCAGCCTCGTTCAGTCGCGCCCGGTGAGTGAACAGGTGTAGCAGAACTGGCTGTATTAAATAAATCAAAACAAAGGCTAAACAATGTTTATAGTTTATACAATAGACAAAGATTACGCAAGTAAAACTAAAACAATCGTTATGTTAAAATAACAGTTCACGAGTACAGGCTGATTGAGTTAGTTTGCAACACAACAATATAAATATCCTGTGATGATCGATCTCCTCTTGGGAGGATGATTCTAGAACAGCTTTAGTATGGCAGAGGACACCTTGTCTCCCCAGAAAGAGATGATGACTGAGGATAAGTATCTGTCCGCTTGGTCTGCAATTAGGACGACAAAAGAATGACAGGATCAGGAATGCCTGCTCTAGCCTGAGGGTGATGGTTAATATTGCAGCACATATCTGAAATGACTGGTCTATCACAAGGGTGATGGCTAATATTGCAGCACATATCTGAAATGACTGGTCTATCACAAGGGTGATGGCTAATATTGCAGCAAATATCTGAAATGGCTGCTCTAGCATGAAGGTGATAGCTAATATAGCAACACAGGTTTGGAACCAAAACAAGTAGCCAGAACAGGACTCTCAAAGTTTCTGTACACTTATGCAGGAAGTGTCGCAGAATAAGACAACTCCAGCACACACAAAATTACGTTCTTTGTATGTGCAGTGACCCAAACCTCAGTAATTTTGCAGTTAAACTTGTGCAGCCTTTGAAATTGCTGAAAATGCTATCTAATCAAGCCAGATCTAAACAAATGGAACCTAAGTTAAACTATGAAAAGAATTAAGCATTTGAGAACACCATTTGTGTCTGCATATACCAAACAGATTGAGATAAATAATTAATTCGCATGTGCAAGGCCTTCTAACAGTCAGCTGGCCTTTAATTAACAGTAGCTTTTCTCAAAAGACATCAAAGAGGGAAAGGGAGACCAAACTGGGAATGGACTTCCAAGGTGCCATTTTTATGGGTCACCCTCCCTCCCCAACATACATACAAACACATGCTTGTATCAAACAATGTACTGTGACAATATCACCACAATATACTTAGTTTTTATATTGCTTTTAATTTAGATGGGTTTTATTTCAGTCAAATGTGGATTTGTTTTGTGTGAACTGTGTTGTTTAGCTTTGTTTTAGTTTCGTTCTGTATCTCTGTTGAGTATTTACTTTAAATTGGTTTTGTTTCATGTTATTCTGTAGCTCTGTTTAGAACTTATTTTAAACTGTTCTTGCTTTGAGTTTGTGCTGTTCTCTAGTTCCGTTTAGTAGTTGTTTTTAAATTGGTTTCGTTTCGTGCTGCTCTGTACTTCTGTAATTGGTTTTTGCTTCATGCTGTTCTCTAGTTCTGCTTTGTACTTATTTTAAATTGTTTTGCTTCGTGCTGTTATGGCACTTGTTTGAAAATGGTTTTGCTTGGCATCTTGGCAGCAAATTTTGAATAAACACCAGGAAGAATTAATCTCGGCTAAAACAGACGAACGCAAATGTGGCAAGCACAGGCATTTTAATTTTATCTTTTAGTTGAGTTCATCCACCAAGACAAAGACAACAGCGAATGGCAACTGTAAATTCGTCAAATAGTGAACAGCCTCCATGCCACCATATCCACTGCTAACCGCCCAGGTGCGGGTTTTAATTGGGTTTTAAAAGCTGCACCTGTCCTACACAGTAACACAGAGACTTTTGAACACAGTGACAAGGGCTTAACTGCAGCGTGATCAGGACCTAACACACACGCGCCTGTATAATACTGTAGGCTCCCGCATGCACACACACAAACGGGTATAAGCATACATTAAACAAAATTTTAAAAGTGAAAATACCCAATATTTATTCTACTGAGATACAAAACCGAAAATTTCAAATTTATGATGCACTTTCATTTAAATAATTAAATTAAAATCTTTCAACAACGGATTAAATAAGATAATACAAGAAATATCCCTTATTTGATTTAGTAGGTTGTCTTCATTAAGGAAGACAGTTTTAGGAGACATAAGATACTGAGCACCTGCCGTTAAAGATGACTGAGTTTCGAGTGCTACGAAGTTAGTATAAAGAAATTTTTTTTAACCTCTCCTTGGAATTTATAAAGTATGCATTACTTTTCTTTTCCTTTTCAACCCGACCCCTTAAGGCGTTATGAATACTTGAGTAATGTGATATATAATCATCTTTTCATAGAATACAATGTTTTGGAATGTCATTTTACTTAACACACATCATGAACAGTCTCGTTCACTTACTGATTACTTACAATAAAAGCTGACAATGGAAAGAATGCAGCTTTATTCAGTCGCACAGACTAAAGATAAACCGGAAAGGCATTCTTCAGGTAAGTCTCCTAGCTGATTACGACCTCTAAAAATAGTTTCACCAAAAAGTGAGTTGCACTAAATAGACGTAAACACCAGAATCATGCAATACATTGTGAAAACAAAGAATCAGGATCACAAAACCTCAAGAGATTAGCTGAATGAATGACTACATGGGTATATATTATCCCTAGCGCGTCGAAGTGTGACGAGGGTATTATCCTCGAAGAGACGAAAGGCTACCTAATGAGTGGTGACGATGGTACATCTCCAGAGGGGTGACGGACGAGCTGGCTACTGTGAGACAAGGGTACTTCTCCAGAGCGACGGAGTGACTGAATTTGGGGAAGCGCTTCCGGCCTTTCGCGCTGAAAGGGAGTGGTATGGGGAGGGAGGCGATAGGGTGGTTGGGCCTGATGGCTCCCTCAACTTTTGTTATTATAACATCTATGCCGAACATATCGTTGCTGTGCTTGTTGTCTCTTCGAAGAGCTGCCGTTGTTATTGCATTGCATTCTTTTGTCTTGTCGCGTTGTCTGTCTAGGCTGGTGTTGATTATTTGTGATAGCTTTGAGACGGTTTGTTTTTAATTTTATTTATTTTTATTATTAATGTCTAAGATTGGATAATTTAGCTTCTACTGTCTATGTTGGTATTTTTCTATTCTTCACCTTGTATTTGTTTTATCTTTCTAATTGTTGCTGATTAATTTGTTAATATTTTTGATTATTATTATTACTGTTAATGTTTCTAGGATTAATTTGCATTTGTGTTTGTAATTATGTTCGTTATGTCATTTTATTTTGATTATGTATTTAGGTTCACTTCTCAATCACTACTCAATCACAACTCAATCACTACTGTCCTAGCACTTGGGAATGGGTTAACTGTTAAGTGAATAGGGTATATCTACATAGTGACAAAGGTATACCTTAAAGTGATGAGGATATATCTCCAGTGAGAGTAAGGGCTACCTGTAAAGTAGTCCACCCCACCCCAAACTGAAGAAACTACAGAGCGTTGAATGTCTGACTTGCGAACTGCAGAGAAGCTTGAGTGATTATCCAGGGATTATTTAGCAAGTGACGACGGCTTGACACGTATCACTGTCACGATATACGAAAAGCACTAGAAAGAGTGCAAATAAGGTGGGTCAAAGGTGTCTACAACGCTCTTCTGACGTCAATAATTTTAAAAAAAACAGGAAAAAGGGTCGCTGCAGCACCGTCAGTCAACACAGCGCAAAATCACCAACCGGAATAATCTCGTCCACGACTATACGTACATAATACCAACCACAACAAAACACGAGGGAAGGGTGCCCATGAAAGGGGTGATGGTGGTGGAACTAATTAACAAGCGTACATTTCCACGTCAAAGTCTGAGAATCGCTATGAACTCACAAGGTCATGGCTAACTAAACTATATGTGGGTGTTTGGGAGCATCTTTTTCGCCAAGGTGTGCAGAAATGAGCTACAAATATTAAAAGCCAAGGTGTGGAGAAATGAGCTACAAATATAAAAAGCCAAGGTGTGCAGAAATGAGCTACAAATATAAAACATTGCTCCAGACAAGAATTAGAAGAACGAGTATTAACGTAATTTGCTGAAATAATAATAATACGAATGCTACAAAAGTCAAGGTGTGCAGAAATGAGCTACAAATATTAAAGGCCAAGGTGTGCAGAAATGAGCTAAAAATATAAAAAGCCAAGGTGTGCAGAAATGAGCTACAAATATAAAACATTGCTCCAGACAAGAATTAGAAGAACGAGTATTAACGTAATTTGCTGAAATAATAATAATACGAAAGATTTGTTGTTAATCTCAAGTGAACTTCCGCACACACAAAGAGTGCGCACAGTACCGCCAAATTATTGCCGAAGATTAATTTTCTTATAATCCGATTCTCTTGAAAACTAAAGTTTAAAATTATTATTACTACTTTTAAAACAATAAAATTTGCAAGACAACATTGCCATGCAGCGTTTTGCATTGCTTGTCTTGCTAAATAGAGGTGAGAGGTGAAGTTTTGGGGTCACCCTAACGTCAGTCGTTATTGAAGAATGATGTTATGACTGCAAAGCGCGGTTCTTCGATTTAATAACGTAGCGTGGACATTGCTGACGTTAAATGAATCACAGACGAAATTCCGGAAAGGGTCAATATTTTATTTCCCTTATTTAATGTCATCTGTAAGAAGTCTTAATTAAAGCACGAATTAAAACGGGATGGGGTAGTAGTAGTTTTTTCCCTCCTTATCCCGCCTGAGCTGAGAACACAATTCATTAGTGTAGGTATTAATTTCTTGGTACCGTTTTTATTCTTCCTTTTCTGGCTTTGCGCTCGGTTTTCTTGTGGAAAGTGATTTTGAAGTTTTCAATAGAAATGTCGTTCACTGTTGTTGAATAAAATCATCCAGTACTTTACTATCTTTTGATCTGACCGCTTCGTTGTTTGTTTGTTTGTTTTTAAAAACATGGAAATTAATCAAAATATTGCTTTATCAACCGAATGATGAATTCAAAGATGATGCCCATCGTCTGTCAATTAAAAGAAAAGAAATTAATTGCAACGCACTACCAGTGTAAGCGTATTTTAAAAAATGAGAAACCGATAATGAGCATTGTCCATTACTATAGTTAATATATTGTCACGCCGAGTATGTATTCAGAGAGTAATGGATATATTCTAGACTCGTCGGCGAGAGATTGCCAAGCAACCATTCTAGACTTCTCGGAGAGAGATCGCCAGACTACTACTACTATTCTAGATTCGTGGAAAAGACTTGCCAGACGACAATAATATTGCAAGTCTTGCTCTTCTTGTTAGCAGTATTAATTCTGACAGCGGCTTCAGCCACATTCACACACACACACACACACAACGCCTTGGCGGTGATTACAATTATTATAAGTGATCGCAGAGGGCTGGCAAGACTTCAGTTATGTCTTCTCACCTCAGATTCAATGACGGTTGCAGCTATGAATTTTTCTTTCAGTTGAGGAAAGGAGAGGGCCGTGTCTCTTTCACAATCATAGCTACATATTTTTTTTTCGTTGATTTATTTGTAAAGGCCACCAGTCAGACAGTTTTCACTTATCAGCATTAATTATGCAAAACGCTTTCCAGTTTTACAATCTACATCGATTGGTGGTTTCCCTTTGCACATTTGAGAGCGTAATTGTGACAGCATTGCTTTGTTTTATTGTAAGTAAAAAAGGGACAGAAAAGGCGCCAGAGCTGTGTTATATAGCGGTAACAAAGACAGATGTATACACACGACTATGTACTTCAGGTGCAAAACATGTGTTTTGTTGTGTTGTGCTGTGTTGTGTTTGTTGCTCACGGTGTACTGCATTTGTGAAGTCACACATGCGATGCATGCTTGAGTGTGTATTGTCAATAACAACCATCTATCTCACTGTTTCTCCATCAGCAACATACAACACGTCGTCACATAACCCGTTATGTTTCATTAGCATGTTTCCTTCGAACAAACACCCAAGTGCAATGCTTAAAGCTGTTCTTGAAAATGTAAACGAAGAAAGACCAATTTCGCAAAGGTCGTCATCTAAAGTTTTGCAAATATCAACTGGAATGTGTGTGTGTGTGTGAGAGAGAGATCTTATATAAGCGATCTCTCTTCCCCCACCCTTCTCGTTGTCGTTGTGTAAAATCTAATGTAAAGGAAGTTATTCAGTCGATAAGGTCCTGACACTTGCTTCATTGGAAGCGTTACAGAGAGCGAGTTACGCAAGCTAAAAACTATGCAAGTATGAATCCGGGTTTGGGAAGAGAGGAGAGAGAGCGCGATTGTGTGTGTGTGGGTGGGTGGGGGAGGGGAATTCCGATGTAACAATGAAGGCAAATGCAACCTGTTGCATTGGCAGTACCGTTACATTCCACCCAATCAGTGAATGCGAACTCATTCGTCGAAACTCTCTCCGCCCTACGACATTTCTAAAATGTCAGAGTTCACAGCACTAGATTCGCAAGGGGAGATAAGTATAGTGGTCGTCTATCAGCAATGGTTATGAATCTGTAATGTTAGCCGGAAATGGATATGTAGATAAAAGTGGAAAGCACTCAAAATAAGAGTCTATTTGTTTTCAACAGATTGCGCGTAAAAAATAAAAACATGAAAAAGAAAACAACAAATTACATTTATACACAAGTAATTCTATATCGAGGTAGGTAACACAACGCATGGTAAACCGTTCAACTGAATGTGTGGATTAATGAGTGCGAAGACTTAACGAGTTGCAAATAAATCGAGTATACACAGTTGATTTACCTGTCTGTTTCTCCTGCCTCTTAAGTGCGATTACTTTTGGAATGGTTCTGAATTAACGTTTAAGCCGGTCTCGAGCTTGTTACAAGGCAAAGATGAAGCTTTTGGCAAGGCACAGCTCGAACTTGTTACAAGGCAAAGATGAAGCTTTTGGCAAGGCACAGCTCGAACTTGTTACAAGGCAAAGATGAAGCTTTTGGCAAGGCACAGCTCGAACTTGTTACAAGGCAAAGATGAAGCTTTTGGCAAGGCACAGCTCGAACTTGAACAAGGCACAGCTCGACCTTGTTACAACTAATACAAGGCAAAGATGAAGCTTTTTGCAAGGCACAGCTCGAACTTGAACAAGGCACAGCTCGAGCTTGTTACAAGGCAAAGATGAAGCTTTTTGCAAGGCACAGCTCGAACTTGAACAAGGCACAGTTCGACCTTGTTACAAGGAAAAGATTAAACTTTTTGCAAGGCACAGCTCGACCTTGCTCTATGTTTAAAAAAAAAAAAATTATAAATGCGCGCGCTACGGGTGTGTGTGTGTGTGTGTGTGTGTGTGTGAATTATCTGTCCCAAATAAATTACAACAAAAAAATAAACATAAAAGTATGTGAATCGGAAGATCCTACATGGAAATATTCATGGAGTCAAGAGTTAACTGCGTATTTTGGAAAAAAAAATTATAATGAAAGAAACAATTATGACATAAATGTCGTAATGACGTTTTCTAATAGGTAAATGAAAAAATGTACTCATTATACTGAAGTGTTTGACTAACTACGAATGTGTGTATTGCGCGTGTTCGTGAGCGTATGATTTTCGTTTTGTTGTGTGTAGTGCTGGTGGTGTGGTGTGGTGTCTTATGACCGTTGTTCTCGCTAAGGTGCGCGGCTGCGTAGCTCGCGGCACTAGATTCAATCCACAAGGAAAAATAAAATTAGAGGGAACGTTGATTACGACTACTACATACTGGCAAAATTAAAGGGAACGTTGATTACGACTACTACACACTGGCAAAATTAAAGGGAACGTTGATTACGACTACTACACACTGGCAAAATTAAAGGGAACGTTGATTACGACTACTACATACTGGCAAAATTGGTTGCAGCGATAGTACTTGTATAACGATTGAATTATTCATTGTCCACCTGTAATTTGAAGCAAGATAAAAAGCTTAAATTTATTTTATACCTTTCTTTCATTTTTAATATTTGTGTGTGGGGAGGGGTCAGCATTACCTCTTTTTTTTGGGGGGGGTAGGGGTCAGCATTATCTCTCCCACCCACCCAACCGCAAGTAGTCCCTCTGGAGAAACAAATTGCAATGATATAGCGGTTGATTATTTTATGAATATTAACATGATTTTAAAAGTATTTAACATTGTACTTTCGAGAAGATATCCCATTCAAGTACGGTGAATTTACGGTGGACTTTTTAAATAGAATAAAATTATTATTATTATTAATTAACGCCAAACATTTTGTATTCAAGGGACATAATCCGTTTGAGCACAGTGTCATTTCTTGCCAAGTTTATAATCAAAATTAACTTTTCAAGATTTGCATGCTCGAGAGGTCAAATAGATTCCAGGATCCTAAACAAATGAACAGTTCAAGCAAAAAGACCCAAGATTTAGAAGGGACCGGGGGGGAGGGGGATGAGGTTCATGTCTAAATAGCAAAACACTACCACAATATATTATATTATTTTTACTCAACTGTTCATGTCTAAATAGCAAACACTATCATAATGTATATTATTATTACTTAACTTTTTATATTTAAATAGCAAAACACTACCACAGTATATATTATTATTATTACCCAACTGTTCATGTCTACAAATAGCAAACACGTAGAAGTCACTAATACAATATATATATTTAGCGAGAGACAGGAATCACAGGACAAGCACACAATCGTTGCTTTTACTCTTCCCTCCCCACCCCCCCAAAAAAAAATCAGGTTCCAACAATCACAGAAAGGTGGCTTTTAAAAAAAAACTATCAAAAACGCACCTATCCCAAGCCCTGTGCTGTGATTGACTCATTGGCAAGGTGCTTTCCCGCTGAAAACAGATCGAAAGTTGCGTGCATGTGTGTGTGTGTGTGTGTGTGTGTGTGTGTGTGTGTGTGTGTGCGTGCGTGTGTGTGTGTTTGTGTGCCTGCCTGCAGCACTACCTAGAAAAGTATAACTCAGCAGCAACCCTGAAGCCTGTTAAAATATAAATAAGAATGCAAAACAAAACTGAGGAAAAAAGAAGAGACGAAAACATAGGAGCTCTGAGTACGCTAACACTAAATGCAAAAGTGATCTGTACCAAAGATTAGCTAGAGCCGCGACACTTTAAATGACGTCATATGAGGCAAAAGTGGAGCACGCTACGACTGCAAAAGTTGTCGTCCTTAGTCATCGATGGATCATAAACGGTTGATTCAAGCGGATCGATACATGTGCATGCGTGCAATTTATTTATTTTTCTTTTAAAGAGGAAAAAGGGTAAGTCTTCTGAGTGAACGAGACTAGCAAGACTGTGAGTCATACAGTCTGCACAGCAGCTTAAACAAAAAAGGAAAAGAAATGAGTTATATAAATGCAATCAACTCTACAGATGACTAACCCAAGCACTCAACAATTTCAGTCTCAACCACTCACAGCCTCGTATCTTCGTTTCCGTCTATTTAGTACAGTCGTTAAAACTGCATTCGTGCCGGGAAAAAAACAGAAATGTATATTACTTTTGCAGTCAAGGGACAGGCATAAAGTAGTTTAAGTACAAATGAACAATCTACTGCAAGTTCTAAAGTAACTGAAATTACATTTGTTCCAATGATGAATTATTTCTGCATTCATCAAATGAACAAGTGGGAATGTGAATGAGCTCTGTATTCATTAGCAATACAATCGGCCGTGGCAGAAAAACGTACATAAAGATATACCTTAGATCGTCACTCGTTATGACGGGGCGGCTGTTAATTGCGCACGAATCTCAAATAACGAGTCCTGTGTCATTACGTTTTGCGCTGTTTAGAAATGACGTATGTCGCAAATGAAAATGTGACGCACTCATTGAAAGTAGAAGTACTGATAACAGCAGGTCTCAAATTTTAGTGACACTAATAGCTAGGGCCTCGTATGCACTCACTAAAGATGTACTCATAATAGCAGGTCTCAAATTTTAGTGACACTAATAGGTAGGGCCTGTTTTTGCACTCACTAAAGATGTACTCATAACAGCTCGTCTCAAATTAGTGCTGCACTCATTAGAAGTATTCACTTGACAAAATAACACCAGCCTATCTGTGTAATGGTCACCAGAAATATATAATATAGAAATATAGTTCTCCAAATGAAAATTAACTCTCTAAATGAAAATTAACTCCCTAAATGAAAATTAACTCTCTAAATGAAAATTAACTCTCTAAATGAAAATTAACTCTCTAAATGAAAATTAACTCCCTAAATGAAAGTGAAACGTTTTAGTTGTAAAGATATTGGAAACACGTGAAGCTCACGGCCTACCTACTCCATCAATTAAATCGCCCACGTGATTCAACTTTCCAAACTGCCTCCTTAAAAAGTGACTAATAAATGAGCCGACCACAAACGGAAGGCCGCCATTAAAAAGTGTAACAGCATAAAACTTCCAATGTAAATATCACAGATGCAGGTCTGGCTAACATTAACGTCGGCACGCAAGCACACACACACACGCACGCACACACACCAGAAAAATCAGGTTATTGATCTCAGTATCCTAGACGCCTGATGCCCGCAGCACTGATCACACCATTAGATTGATCAGGGAGCCCAGCCCGTACACGAGCTACGGTGCCCGGCTGCCGGGTTTGCACACTGCATCAGCAGTGGCCAATTCATTTGTCAAGTTTCTAGTTTCTGTAGTTCCTATGTTGATCTTGGAACGGTGCGGGAGGAAAAACACCCCCCGAAAATCAATACATCATTACTGCTTTACAAAAATCAGAGCCGAATTAGCAAGAGAGGGCAGAGCTGCCCAAGCCATTCATTAACTCTTTCTACTCTGGCAGCAAAATGACGCAATGAAGTCAATGCAAAGCACCACACATTCAACACCAAAAGAGTTTCTAGTTAGTGCAAACTACTGCAATAGAAGGCGTGTAATAGCACTTCGGACAGCTGCTGTCACTACTTGAAATGCACAACAGATCAAAGAAATAAAAGGCAGATATAGATTCAAAGGTTGATGGTAAAAGTAGTACAACAGTAACACATCATTTTTCCCTTTAAAAAAAAAAAACTTATAAAATTATGACATGGCATTTATGAACGTAATTACTACATGAATGAAAATCGTTACACTTTGTTAAGAACCACCATTCAATGGGTGCGCGAGAGTGTTGTGTGCTAAATAAGCTGTTTGACTTGACCTTCACATCACATCACAATTCATGAAACGATATTAAATTATTGTACCGTCTAACGAATGTTAATCAGATTATCAGAATTCACCCACCCACCCCACCCCCGGCTAGCTGTCAAATGAAACACTAAGTTAACAAAAGCAAACTCATATATACACCACGTGTACGTGTATGCAAATAGATAATGGGACACTACATCGATCGTTACTGGTGCTGCCCCACAGACATTCGTGTCTGTTTTTCTCTAGATGTTGCATCGCCAAAGTAGCAAGCCAGCGAATGATGGCCGATTCTGAGCTCTTTCATAAAACATGAAGTCCCTAGGAATAAATAATTTAGGAAAACGTTGGAGGGGTAAAGAAATCGAATTACTAACAGTTCTTTGTAGAGAAAACACTTGCACTAGGCCCTAACTGATCATTATTATCAACACTCGACCAACTGTCATGCAGCTAGGTCACTGTGACAATGTATGTATAAACAATGGTTCTGTGAATATAGCTGCCCAGGATAATGACGAACCAGTAATTGTCGCAATCATTATGTTGGATGGCAGCAAAGACTAACGGCAGAGAGTCTATTTTCGCTCAAAGGCGTCATTATCACACTGTGCAAAATGATATGAAAAACCGGTCTATATCGTTGCTGGGTTTTAAGTGGGTGTGGCTGGTGAGCAGCGATGCTGTTCACGAAAACTAATCTCGCGCGTCTCTGGAGCTGAAGGGAGGCTACTCTTGCCCTCTTTTAGTCGACGAGTTCTACGAACATTGCGATCAATATCGGTATGGCACAATATCAGGTTTGGGTGCTCAAGTCTGCACACGTGCTCGAGGTCTGTGTACCGCTTGTGAGAAAAGCTTGTGGGTGTGGGAGGAGGGAAGAAAAGGGAGAGTGGGGGGAAGAAGCTTGGGATATCGATTTTTTTTTCCTTTTCGCTGGCGACGGTTGTTCAATAAGCGTACAGCTATATCCACTACGAGTTTTTTTCGATTACTTTGCGTCTTGAATTCTGATTACACACACACACACACACACACACTTTTATATTTCATAGTATGTTTCTCACACATCTGCGTGTCATTGGCCACTGAGAATAAATGGTTTAAACATATGCAGGTTCAAACAATATAAATTTATTTGCATATACATTGTACAAGTTTTACATATACTATAAGAAAGGTTAGAGCCCGCGTAAAGATGGTAGTGGAGAGGGCTGGAACTCACAATGTGCGTGATGATGGTAGTGGAGAGGGCTGGAACTCACAGTATGCGTGATGATGGTAGTGGAGAGGACTGGAACTCACAGTGTGCGTGATAATGGTAGTGGGGAGAGCTGGAACTCACAGTATGCGTGATGATGGTAGTGGAGAGGGCTGGAACTCACAGTATGCGTGATGATGGTAGTGGAGAGGGCTGGGACTCACAGTATGCGTGATGATGGTAGTGGAAAGGGCTGGAACTCACAGTATGCGTGATAATGGTAGTTGAGAGGACTGGAACTCACAGTATGCGTGATAATGGTAGTGGGGAGAGCTGGAACTCACAGTGTGCGTGATGATGGTAGTGGGGAGAGCTGGAACTCACAGTGTGCGTGATGATGGTGTAGAGAGTTGGATCTTTGGGGGGGGGAGAGAGAGAGAATATATAAATGGATGATTAGAGCTTATGTGACGATGGTGATGCAACTTGGAAATGGGGGGGGGGGGTGATTGTTTGGAACTCTGAGATGGGTGGGTGGGTAAAAAAGAACTAGAACTGAGAGGATGAAAGTGGGAAATGGTCAGAACTTAGGAGTAACGGAGGAAAAGAACCACAACTTGGTGGGTGAAAGATCAGAACTTGGAGATGGGAGAATGAGAAGATTCAATTCTGTAGGAATTATGAATATTTACTGCATGTATTGATTATAATTACATCGAAGCAACAACAACAACAACAAAACCCAAACAAACAGCTAAATGACCTAAACGTTTAAATGTTCAGTATACAGTAAACTCATATTGTGTGTTCTGCCACTGTTAGCCACTGAGTATGGTTGTGTAACACACAATTAAACCTGCATGGCCTAACCGAACAAGAACACTTGGAGTAAATACATTAAATTTACCCAAAATGTAACATACTGTAAATCCTATTTCTAATTAGCACCCAAGCTTGGGAATCCATGCTTGAAAGGTTATAGGAGATAACAATAGACAAGGTGGATGTGGGAGGTTATCATTCTAAGTCTTATATACCCTCCAAAATTGAGGGAAAGGGTGGTTATTTAACAAAGTACCAGGGTGTGGGGTGGATGGGGGAAATGGAAGGGTATCTTACTAATTACTGATGGTTCCAGAAACTGGTTCTTATGGGGTGGGGCGGGGCGTTGAGAAAAAAATGACTGAGGAAATGTGGTTTAAATTTGTGGGAGTCCTTACTCTTAAGTCTGCCAGCTTCAGGGAAGGTAATTATAAGGATATTTCAATCTTGCCTGGGTTCCTTTCAGCAGGGGTGAATAAAGAGCTGGATTTTTAGCTAAATGTGCTAGTTGATGGTGGAAACTTATACAGTCCTTCTACTTACACTCAAACTAAAAAAAAAAATGAAAACAAATCATTTAATTAAATTGAATACAAGTCATCTCCCCTTATATTCCATTCCCCCAAATTTAATGAACTGTCTCAAATGAGACACTGATAAGATAACTGGGAAAAAATGCAGCAATACTAAATTACTATTCATAGATCATGGTTATCCTACTGTAACTGTAAGTCAAAACACTATAGTAAAACAAAAATAACAACTGTGTTATATGCATAATCAAATAATCATAATAATATATAATAATTATGCTGTTAACATGTTAACAATCCCATCCTGCTTCATTAGTAGAAATGTTAAGGATAATGCTTCTACTGTTCTAGCTGGCTGCAGTCTGAAAAATTTCTGGAAATGAAATTTCTTTCATTAAATAATAATCAGAATTGTAATCTTTACACCAAAAAGGTCAAATCACCTAAATGACTCTTGGCAAGAACAACTAACTGAGTATGAAAGAAATGGACTGATAATTTCCATGCTACATGAACCATGATTAAGAAAACCCCACCACATTTCCATGACCACAAGGAATGCTAGATGCAGTACAAAGAATAAATTATCTTCTTCACTTGAATTCCGTATTTTACCTTCCTGAGCTGACCCTTACTTATGTTTGCACTGAAGTTAAGAAAAGAGTGTGCTCATGCTGGCACAAGACTGTGTGCATCTTAAACCTGTCAATATACCTTTAACTCCTTCAGTTCCATGAATTAATAATGCTAATTTTTTCACCAGATTTAGTAGAGTTGGCTTGAAGATAAATAGTAAGAGGGAATTAACTCTTCCAAAGGAAAACCTCAAACTTTATTCTTTCTTTATTAGAAAATACAATTCAAAACATACAAACAAAACAAACAAAATAAACTAAGAGGATGAATAAAAGATGTTTAAAAATTCTAGCATTGAAATGCTCTAAATCTTAAATTGTTTTTAAACTAAAAATACTTAGTTACAATAGTGTACAAACTGAAATAAAGCATGGACCAGGCCTAACACAATTATCTGGCAAAAGCAATGGAAATGCCATCACTTGTCAACAGCTTGAATGCCTGGTTTGGGTGCCAAAATTCTCAGCAGACAATGATTAGCATAACAAAGAGGCCTTGACACACTCCTTCCTCTCCACCCCACCCCCACCACATTTCTCTCTGGATACAGTACATGTAGTTGTAGTAATTATATAACAGTTAAATCACACAACATGCACAGACTAAATTCTAATTGATAACCTACAAAACTATGTGCCTTAAATCCTTCATTTTCTGCACCTTTCAAGAAATCAATAACATACAAATTGGCTTCAGCCTAGGCATTGCATGGCTATATCGGGTATCAGTTTGAATAAATCCATATTAATGACTCCGTTTGGTGTCAGTTTGAATAAATCCATACCATGTATTGATAATGGATTGTATTTTATAAATTATATGCATTTTTCTAATACATTTGAAAATGATGGAAAAGAGTGTGTGTGTGTGTGTGTGTGTGTGTGTGTGTATTTGTGTGTGTTCATTAGCATTATAATTTATATATGTGTGTGTGTGTATTTGTGTGTGTGCATGAATGTTTGTGTTTTGTGCCATATGCAACCTGGAAGAGGGAAGTTGGGGTAGAACATCAACTACAAGTACAACAAATAAAAAATAATTTTTAAAAACTGATGCTGAGACTGGGTGCTTTGTTCCCTCACTTGCAGTAACTGAGACCTACCACACCCTTCCTGTTCCTAAGCTGATACATTTTGCAGATGATTTTTTTCTTTCCTAACTTTAGAGTTTGCAATCAAAGAGGCAACCATGATTTTTTCTCTACTCTCTCCTAACTTTAGAGTTTGCAATCAAAGAGGCAACCATGATTTTTTCTCTACTCTCTCTTAACTTTAGAGTTTGCAATCAAAGAGGCAACCATGATTTTTTCTCTACTCTCTCCAAACTTTAAAGTTTGCAATCAAAGAGGCAACCAGGATTTTTTTTGTGAGGGATACATATTCTATAACTCTGATGTTAATTTTCACTATACATCCATGAAATCCAGATGCAGTCATGACTTTGGACCAAAAATTAAATACAGAATGTGGCACATAAATTTGTTGGCATCATGCTATTTCTGAATAATGCGAAGTACTAATTAATTCTAGACAACTTCTTGGGCTATTAGCAAAAGATGATCAGACCCATGGCAGCAAAACATTGATGAACTCAGAAGACTATGTGTAACAATGCTGGACTATGTGTTCTCCAAATAATTCAAAGAACCAAGTAATTCAACTTCAAAGCAAATGCTTCTATGATTAATCCCAAGCTTAATGATAAGTTTATAAATTCCTAACCTTAGAAGTACTAAGAGTTCAAAATAAATGCCTCTGTGATTCATACAAACACCAGAATAATTCAAAATTGGACAAAGCACTGGTGCTAATTTCATGACAAATGCATTTGTGATTCACAAAAACACACCAGAATAAATCATAACTGGACAAAGCATTGATACAGTGGAGTTGAACTACAATATTTCTATTTTTATTTGCTGCATGGTGTTCAAGATTTGACATACAATTTATTTATTAAACACAATTGTATGAGAGAATGCCTCCATTACTGAGTGTGACCTCCACTGCTAAGGTCAATATTTACTGCCATATCTTCACTGTCTTAAACAGGTCTGCAGGGAATAGACTTATCATAACTTCATACAATATTGTTTTTAATTTTTATGTATCATATGAATTATGAATGTATTTGTAATGCAGTAGTTTACAACACTAACTGTGATAAGAAAAAAGTGAATGTATTTGGAATGCAGTAGTTTGCCAGTAACAAGTGCCTGAATGTCAATCAAGTGTGTGGGTGGGGGGGGAAGGGAGAGAAAAAAACTGTAGACTGGAGCAAATGTAAAATAAAAAGTGACAACAACAATGTGTGACTGAAACAGGCAAACCAAGCCCTAAGCTAAGTCTACCTATTATTGCCTTGTAATACGTCATACGTGCCTTTCCACTGCATAATAATGAGACATCTATGCAAGATGTGCGTCTCAAGTATGAGGTAGAAACTTACTGAGTGAAATTACTACTACTAACAATAGTTGCACCAGAACGTTAAGTGGATAGAGGAAATCACACCCTTATGACACTCAAATACAGGCAAATAATGAATATAAGAGAGATGTCAAAACAAACTGAGGGGTAGGAAATAGGACAGCACAATTTTAAAAAAAACTATTCTATAAATAACACCTGACACATTGTTAATATTGCATATATATACACACACGTTTAATTTAGCTTCAATAAACGGGCACAGAGAAACTGAATATGTTACACTAAACGAGCACAGAGAAACTGAATGTATTACACTAAACAGTAAACGAGCACAGAGAAACTGAATGTATTACACTAAACAGTAAACGAGCACAGAAACTGAATGTATTACACTAAACAGTAAACGAGCACAGAAAGTGAATGTATTACACTCTTCAAATAAATAATACAGCATGCAAATGCACTTCGCAAATTAGTTGGGAGAGGGATGGGTCCAATGAACAAATGCCAGCAGATGGAACAAAGTCGTTAACCTCTCTACCGAATAAAAACAGGCACAGAGCTCTTTCGGTCAAGAACAATTAAACTAACGACTGCAAACTGAACCCACCTGCAAGTGTATGGGAACTTTCTTTACCGGCGTACGACTCATGTTGGCGCCCGAACACTTTTCTCTGATGGGTTCTCTCCCTTTGTTAGACGACTCTCCTTTCTCACAAGGGAGACCGACCAGTCAAGCAGACGACAGGGGGGGACGAAAGCAGAAATAATGCTTCTAGTGGACACGTAAATCCGAAATTCTCTTTTCACATAGGTCCGGTGATTTCTGGCAGTTTCTGAAGTTCCATGCAAACCACTGACTCGCGCCTTAATTCAAACTGCTAAGGAGAAGGGGGAGAGGAAAACAAGGAAAATAGCAACCCGTTAAGCCAGAGCGCAACGTGGTTGTTTCCCTTTGAAATCATCCACAAAATCGCCACCACCGGTGGATTTGGCTGGTTGACTACAACGGCACTAGTAAACGGCTCAGATGTAAATCCCAACAAAGGCGTAGATTAGTACGTTGGAAACACCATTCATACGCACACCAGTTTGCTGGCAAATGTGAGCAAGCCTTCCAGATGTTAAAAAAATTTGCAAAGGGATGCGGAAATGACAAAATTTCACCCCCTTTTAGTCTCGCACGAGGATGATTCTCATAGCGCCTACACTACTTCTCAGATAGCGCGGGTCTCCAAACGCACTACAGCCACGCAGAGCAGTGTGGGCCCTGCCGCGAGCACAATAAAATCGCTACATCAAACAGCTGGCGCCGCCAAAACTATTTTTAGTTGCCGGTGCTAGTATGTTCATAATAAATGCACGTGGTGCGAAGCGGCGAGTTGAGCAGCAACCGTCGCAGCGGAGTTATCTCAAATTTGTCATTTAGTGTTACAAAAAGGAGTAGGAAATGGGATTGACGTGGAAAATTCTTCCGTCTGCAATGCGTGTAACACTGTATATTTATTACACGTAGTTATCTTTAGCGTCAATGCTTATTGCAATGCATTTACTGTATAATTAAAGAATATCAGCACAGAAGATTGACATCCGTGTAGGCTATACCTTAAATTATTTCTTACACTAGCATTAATGCAAGAGATACTGTTTACTTTTAATTTAGTCGTTTTTATGCAACCACGAGCAGACAACTTTGTGAGGATATAAGAATGAATAAATCAACTGATTCAAGATGTCAACGAGACGGGAGTGAAAAGGTTTGGACGGTGTTTGAGACTAATTTATTCACCGATCAATAAGCTGGGTTTATTTACTTCAATGAATGCAATTTGCACTTGCAGACTGGAGTAGAAGACACAAAATGTAAATTGTGAAAATTCGTTTGTGCAAAATCATAATTATAATAGTATTTCTTTTTAATATAACATAGTTGTACAAAAGTACAATAATTTTCTGGCCACGCCCTTAAGGTCTTACAGCTAGAATTCGCCGTCTATATGTACAGTTTGTATAAAGTGTATGTTTGCTAGCTCAAGTGACGTTTGCTGTGTAAAAGCAATTGTTAACAACAATGTAGTTTACTGGATTACTGGAACACTTAAATCAGACTAGAGCCAGAATGAATGCAAGGCTATGGCTGACTGCTGCCGCAGGCTACCGCCCCACCCAGACCGACGCAGACTTTTCGTTATAATGATGCATGTAGCACCGATTGGCCCTCAATCAACTCTCGCGCAGAACGACCGTGTGACTCCCTAGTAACTCGCTCTTCCGCTTGCCTTTCAGCTGTATGTCATACATAGTGATAACTTCCCCTTTTGTTAACCTATTTACTAAAAAGTGATTGTCAGCAGGAACACAGAATACGACACAAATGCATACTTTTAAACGGTAGGAACACAGAATACGACACAAATGCATACTTTTAAACGGCAGGAACACAGAATACGACACAAATGCATACTTTTAAACGGCAGGAACACAGAATACGACACAAATGCATACTTTTAAACGGCATTGTAATTTTAGTGGTTTGTCTTCTCCGCATTTCTTGTTTGCCTTTTTAGCAAAAGCATGAATCCATGTTCACGACAGAAATTTGAGAGGGAAGGTAACTCGACCTGCTCTCTCTCACACATTCACTCTTACATACGTACACATGCACGCATGCTCTCACATAATACACATATACTCTCGCACGCACAAATACACGTATACATATGCGTACACTCTCTGATAACTCTCATAAAGTAAAACCACAAAGGATCTTGACTCTCACTCTGGCTCTCTAGTTTGTTACTATTCTCTCTCTCTCTCTCTCTCTCTCTCTCTCTCTCTCTCTCTGTTATAACCGCTATTAATAGATATATAGGTTAGGTGGCTTTCTTCTCAAAGGGAGATGATTTATTAATGACAAATAACTATCTCGAGTAGACAACTTTACATTCTTAGGTTACACGCATACTGACACTTATATTACATGCATACATATTACACACTTATGTTACACAGATATTGCACACTCAGGTTTAACGTATTCTCAACACTTAGGTTACACGCATACTGACACTTATATTACATGCATACATACTACACACTTATGTTACACAGATATTGCACACTCAGGTTTAACGTATTCTCAACACTTAGGTTACACGCATACTGACACTTATATTACATGCATACATACTACACACTTATGTTACACAGATATTGCACACTCAGGTTTAACGTATTCTCAATACTTAGGTTACACGCATACTGACACTTATATTACATGCATACATACTACACACTTATGTTACACAGATATTGCACACTCAGGTTTAACGTATTCTCAACACTTAGGTTACACGCATACTGACACTTATATTACATGCATACATACTACACACTTATGTTACACAGATATTGCACACTCAGGTTTAACGTATTCTCAACACTTAGGTTATTACGCTTACTATACCATGCGGCCAAAAAACTTGCAGATCTTAAGAGAAAGAACGCTGCCAAACAGTGTTAGAACCTTATCTGCCTTAGTCATTATTCTTCAATATAGTTTATGCCCAGATACGGCTCTTATTTCCTGGCTCGGACGCGTGACATTTGCTGCCAGAAGAGAGCATTGAAAAGGTGCACATCTTCACAAATTTTTAATGCACTCATGAAAAATGTGCCTAAACCCCCAGCTATTATTATATACGATGTATTAAATACTGGCTAAAATTATTGAGTCGGCTGGAGTCTCTCTAAACAAGCCTTGTGCTAATGCGAACAGACCACAATGTGCAAATCGTGTTGAGCTTTTAGAAGGGGGGAGCAGTGTATGATTAAATCAAAGTGTTGGCAAAAATTTTATTTACCAACGTTAAACCAAAGATTGTTGGATTGTATTATAAACGGAAGTGACATGTGCAAGATTTTGAGAACATTGAAATTTATTAAGGTGTTCTTAAAACAGAAATTACTTTGACCGCGTAAAAATAGCACGCGAAACTTTGGCTAAATTATGACTAGAGCTGCTTCCCCTAACACCCCCAGACGCTTTCACTTTTCATGTGAGAGTAAATTTATTATAGACTGTGTAGGTTCTGTAACTCTTGTCTAGAGAGGGAATATAATTTTATTTGCATCTATCAGTCGGTACAGTGAGAAAAAATAAATATTGACAAATTTATCCATTGGATACTAGCAATACGTGGAATCTCTATTACGTTGTGAATCAGTCTGATCCACTGTGAACCAATCTGAATCAGTCTGATCCACTGTAAACCAATCTGAATCAGTCTGATCCACTGTGAACCAATCTGAATCAGTCTGATCCACTGTGAACCAATCTGAATCAGTCTGAACCACAGTGAACCAATCTGAACCAAAGTGAACCACTCTGAACCAGTCTGAGCCAAGGTTAACATTTAAAAAGAGTAAAGCGTTACATGATAACGACCTACGTCACTGACATTATACTTAGTGGAACATCGGGTAATATCAGCCACACTTCTTTGAATACGACAGTTTTGGTGATGACAGAGGAAGTGGTGACGACAGTTTTGGTGATGACAGAGGAAGTGCTGACGACAGTATTAGTGACAACAGAGGGATTGGTGACGACAGTAAAGACTGGTGACGAGAGAGTGACTGGAGACGACAGTATTGGAGACAACAGAGGGACTGGTGACGACAGTATTGATGATGACAGAAAGACTGGTGACGAGAGAGTGACTGGTGACGACAGTATTAGTGACAACAGAGGGACTGGTGACGACAGTATTGATGATGACAGAAAGACTGGTGACGAGAGAGTGACTGGTGACGACAGTATTAGTGACAACAGAGGGACTGGTGACGACAGTATTGATGATGACAGAAAGACTGGTGACGAGAGAGTGACTGGTGACGACAGTATTAGTGACAACAGAGGGACTGGTGACGACAGTATTCTTAACTACAAAGGGAAACGGTGATGACACTATTCTTAACCACAAAGGGACTGGTGACGACAGAGGGACTGGTGGCGACAATATTGGTGACGGACAGAGAAACTAGTGACGATATTGTTGACAACAGAGGGACTGGTGGCGACAATACTGGTGACAGGGAGACTGGTGACATTGACAACAGAGGGACTAGTGACGACAGTACTGTTGATAGCAGAAAAACTGCACAGTATTTAGAAAATCTATTCATCAAATGGAGTTAACGTTAGTAAAACTAATTAAATTAAATTTCTTCATGTTTTTTGTTGGGGGGGAGGGGGTGGTGGTTTGTTTTCTTCCTATTTTACATCTTCCCCCTTTTATTTATTTTGCAGCTTATGTTGATTCCAGAAGTTTTGACTGTAAATCGCATTTACATATTCCATCATCGCGTAAAGCAAGTTATTTAAAATAATAACATACCAATATATGCATTCTCCATTGCTTTTATTCACCATTCGGCACTTCTCTCCTTTCCGTAGTTTTTAAATCACCTTTAACATTCCTAGCATCGATACTCCACCATAAAAACTCTACCTACACCCCCCAACACACACACACACACACACACACACGCACCTTGATCATTTCCACTTTAATTCCTTTCGAAAAAGTATTTTATATAGCCGTATGACATTCGACCTTGAACTTCGACACTGTCGGGCCATGATAGGGCCTACTTTATACACTGGCAATGTTATTTTTGAAAAGGTGGTATTTCTGTTTTGCATCTCACTGACGACTCTTCGTTCAATCCGGTTGGCCACCTAACTCCTTTTCCGCTTGAAAGCGCGGGGTTAAGTATGAATGAACGTAGATCCGTAGGTCTGGGAGTCGGGCGGGGTCAGAAAAAGTGTAGCGTAATTAACTAACTCACTTTTATCTGCAGAGCGCGTTTTCGCGGGGGATAACCTAAAACATGGTCTGGTACGCATGTACTGTTGTTTCAGTAAAAATTTACTTTCAGATTATTTCATTTATTTTTCTCTTTGTTGTACGCGTGAGCGTCTCTCTCTCTCTCTCTCTCTCTCTCTCTCTCTCTCTCTCTCTCTCTCTCTCTCTCTCTCTCTCTCTCTCTGTGCTTGTTTGTATGCGTGTGTCTGTGTTTTATTGTTTGCATATGCGTATGCGTGAATGTATGCACGTGCGATGTAATTATAAAAGTTAGAGTGCTTTTTGCAGTGATCGCATAAGAGCATGTTTGTAGGTTTGTGTGTATGTGTACGGGTGCATGTGTGTACATTCGCTGTGTATGTTTATTCGCTATATCTGTGTGTGTGCGCGCGCGTTTGATAAGTCTGTGCGTTGATGTGTATTTGCTATGTCTCTGTGTGTATTTGATTTTCATATGTGTGTGCAATCGCTGTGTCTCTGTGTGTGTATTTAATTTTCATCTGTAAGTGCGTGCAATCGCTGTGTCTCTCTGTGTGTATCTACTCTGTGGGTGTAAATATCTGTATAGCACTATGTGTATATGTGTATATTCAACAAGTCTGTGTGCTTTTTGCTTTTGTCCGTGTATATAATCTGTGTGTTATACGCTATATCTGTGCAAGTGCAAGAGTGTGAATCTGTGTAAATGCATGCATTTCTGTCTTTATAAATGTGTGTGTATTTTGAGTGTGTCTTGGTTAAGTATTTATAACTGTATGTGTATTTAACATGTGTAAGTGTGTTTATATATTTGCTATGCTTATGAATGTGTTTTTGCTGTGCGTGTGTATGTGTGTGTGTGTGTTTATTCACTATAAGTAAATGTGTATTTTCTATGACTGTAAAAATATGTGAGTGCCTGTAGTCGTTTCTTTATTAGTGGCATGCGATATTCATTACAGCTAATACTTAATTAAACTGAAAATTACTTTTTGTCGTTTTTTTAAAACTCGTTGAAATTAATGAACCTAATAAATCTTCGACACGCTTTCTGACATTCAATGATTTACAGAAAATGTCTTCATGATGCCAGCTCCGTTTTACGAAGGTTATTTCTTTATCGAGGGTTAGCCAAGAGTGTTTACCATTAACCCCCCCCCCCCCGGTGCGACACGGCAAGTCTGGGCCACAAATAAAGTACCCTTCAAGAAAAAATCAAAACCAGATGCACAATTAGTGCAAGCTTTATCCGGAAATAAAACTTGCAGACTGACAGACAGACAGACAGACATAGGTTGTGACAGAAGAATTCCCGACATAAATAGTCAAAAGATTTTTTATTTAATAGTTCCTAATCTTCGAAGGTTGTTCCTCAGCACTGTGGAAGTAGAACTTCGATAGAAACTATCTCTGAAGATTGTCCTCACCTAGCCGATAATGAAGACAACGAGAGCTGGTATTCAGAGATGAATTATCTGGAAAGGCGACCACTCGGCAACGCAGTCAATCAATAAGAATGGTTTCAAATAATTTTAAAACACCGGCCTTCTACTACTCGAAAAACGTTTCTGTAATACAACTGTTTTGTTTGGGAATATAGATTTAATGTCTAATACGAAGTTATTGGCTGAAAAGTTAACCCCCTACTTCATTTGCATCCTTCAGAAATTAGAGCACAGTGAATACATGCAGCGTGGAATCACGGATTTACCTCCCTTATCCAAGGAAATAAAAATCAGTATGTTTTACCTCCCTTACCATAAAGAGAGGAATTTATTTACTCGCGTGGGCGTTCTAACAGTGTAAGTAGGGAGGAGGGGGAGAAAGGACGCGTGTTTTCTAAAATAATATAAGTGTTGAGTATTAAATCTGTAAACACTATTTCTTATTGGCGTTAGAAACTCACCTAAACCGAAAAGGCAACACTTACCGATGTGTTGTGGCACTGTGAAAGAAGACAGGTGAGCGAGCGAGGGCCGTTAATCCTCCCAAGATTGAAATACGCTAGTTTTTAACATAGAATCAGCACAGCAAAAACTTTTAATAGCAACGAGTATACGCTTGCAAAATCTACAAATGACTTAATAATCTTCATACACGTTTAGTTACGGTAACTAAATTAATGCAAAAAAAATAAAAATTATTTGAGAAAAGTGCCTACGAAGAAACCCACTATTTTGACGAAGTTTCTTTAGGCCTTCAACAAATAGCTCAAAGATAGTGGGTGCTCCAAACATTAAAATTATTCCTCTTAGAACCACCACAACGAGATAATGGAGTGTATCTTAACCCCTTGACTGATGCAGATAGGGTAAGAAACTCACCATCTGTTATAGATGATCAGAGGTCACGGCTAGAAAACAAAATTATGTCGTCACGGGTTAAAATTAGTTCGTAGTACAATCACAGGTTATGTACGAAGTCTCCGTTAGTATACCTAATGCAGAGTACGCAACTCACAGCCATGTTATCGATGGTCAGAGGTCACGCTAGCGCAAATGTTTTGACGTCACACATCAAAAATATAGCTGTTACAACCACCACTGTAGGTTACGAGGTCTCTAGTAGTGAGCCTGATGCAGATTAGAGTACGCAACTATGAGTCACGTTATCGATCGTCAGAGGTCACGGCTAGCGCACAAATCTCTGAGGTCACATGTTGAAATAGAACCGTTACAATCACCACTACAGGATACAAAGAGTCATAAAACAGGGACTGGTAAAGATTACGATATACAACTATCACATAGGTTACCACTTGTTTAGTATTGTTTCGATATTCACTCTGATATTGCAAAACTGGTTTCAATATCCACTCTGAGAATATAAAAGACTGGTTTCAATATTCACTCTGGGCGATACAAAACTGGTTTTGAATATGGATTGCTTAGTGTGCTGTTTGTAAATACAGAGTCAAAGTAGTGACCTAATTTAGTCAGCACTTCTTTCACGCACACTGAAGACAATAGACATCATAATTATAGTGACCTTAATTAGTCAACACTGCTCTTTTTGTGGACTCTTATTATAGTGATATTTATTAGTCAACACTGCTCTTTTTATGGACTCTTATTATAGTGATATTTATTAGTCAACACTGCTCTTTTATATGGACTTTTATGACAACAGACATTATTATCCACTAGGAATTGAAATTTTCGTGTGGGGTGGGGTAGGAGGAAAGGGTTAGTACACCGGGCGAAATGCGAGTTAGCGATGCTGACTGACTGTTCACTTACTTAAGTTTCGCTGTAAAACCTGCTTTCGTCTTCAGCCCCCTCCCCCTTTCCAGCTTGTCATCTTTGTCCTGTCTACTAAACCAGCCAGCCAGACTGACTGACAACCATACGATCTCTTAACCTGTTCCTCTAGTTTACCCTCCCCCCTTACAGTGAAGTAATTCTTTTAAGAGAGAGAGAGAATAGTCGTTTCTCTGGAGTAATATGTGAGATAAGATTGTGTATCTGTTCACTGTGTATGCTAATTAAAAGTGCTTAGAAATGGGAGGGGGAAAAAAGAAAACATGGTCGTGGGGTCATGGAAAATCCGACCAATCATTGTCCAAGACAGAAACAAACACATACACACAAAGAGACACCCCCTCACCTCACTACACACCTACAGCTGCTTGTGAAGGACATGAACCCTTTACCATACCCTGCATGCGTGTATAGCACAGACAGTAGCTCGTCCATTACAGTACTAACTATTAGTTTATGTATTTTCTTCGGCTGGAAGCATTATCTGAGTAAAGTAGCTACTGCTCTTCAGTTGTGTTCACATCTCTTGTATTGAGTCGAGATAGTGATGTTGGGTTATGTGCTGAGTTTTTATTGCTTTCTTGTTTGTTTCAAATCTTTTATTAATTGTGATTTAAAGTACATTTTCAAAATTGTTATTACAGTGTACTTTGTAGGGCTTTGCTGGGTTGTGTTTTTAGTGAACTCTGTTGTCTTCTATGTTGTTGTGTATTATTACCGTGAACTCTGTTGTCTTCTATGTTGTTGTGTATTATTACCGTGAACTCTGTTGTCTTCTATGTTGTTGTGTATTATTACCTTGAACTCTGTTGTCTTCTATGTTGTTGTGTATTATTACCGTGAACTCTGTTGTCTTCTATGTTGTTGTGTATTATTACCGTGAACTCTGTTGTCTTCTATGTTGTTGTGTATTATTACCTTGAACTCTGTTGTCTTCTATGTTGTTGTGTATTATTACCGTGAACTCTGTTGTCTTCTATGTTGTTGTGTATTATTACCGTGAACTCTGTTGTCTTCTATGTTGTTGTGTATTATTACCGTGAACTCTGTTGTCTTCTATGTTGTTGTGTATTATTACCGTGAACTCTGTTGTCTTCTATGTTGTTGTGTATTATTACCGTGAACTCTGTTGTCTTCTATGTTGTTGTGTATTATTACCGTGAACTCTGTTGTCTTATATGTTGTTGTGTATTATTACCGTGCTTTATTAGTGCTCTAATGCATCCACATACTTTTTTTTTTTAATGCGTACCTGAGCAAACGTTATGGACGTGTTTGTGTGTATGTTTTGTTTGAGGTAGGGTATGTGCAATTTTGTCTCTTATGCATGAGCATATATGTGGCAGTGTTTGTATGCATGTACATGTTTTGCATGTGTGTTTGTGTGTGTGTGTGTGTGTGTGTGCGTGCGTGCGTGCGTGCGCGCATTTGAGTTTGCGTGCATCTCTGTATTATTGTTTGGTTAATAATATCAGTTTGTTTGGTGTATGTGTGGGGGTGGGGGGTGGGTTAATTGTGTCTTTTATTAACACGGAGCAGAGATAAGTAGCATTATGGATTTATCCAAGACAGATACTGGTAAAAAGCCTCGTGTGATGTCAGTACGGTTCAACTCATATTGAACGGAGAATCTTCATGAGATGAGATGAGACGAAGTGAGAGAGAAGAATTGAAGAGATCAAATAACAATAAAGGGCGAGATATCTCTTTACGTTACAATCAAGAGACTAGTTCATAAACTTTTACAAACGAAATCGTGCGTGCGTGTGTGTGTGTGTGTGTGGTATGTGTGTGGATGTGTTTGAATGTGTGTATGTGTGTATGTGTGTAAGAAAGAGAGAGGATATACAGTGTGTGTGTGCGCGCGAGTGTGAGTGTGTGTGGGGATGGGGTGTGGGGGTGTGTGTGGGGGTGTGGCTTGTTTCAATTACGTCAACACAACGTAAGTTTGAAAACGGGAAGGATGGCACTGAGTTTTTGACAGATATCACGTGACACGATGTGAAAATTGATGATGATGATGATGGTGATGGTGGTGGTGGTGGTGGTAACGACGATGACGAGCTTGGGCTTTATGGCCGCTTCCAATGTTCGATGATTTCGCAAAAGCAATTGCAAGTTGACTCCCACAACTTCTGAAAACCATGAGAAAATGGCATATTTACTTAAAACTTCTGCAAACCATTGCGAAAAGGGCAAGTTGACTCCACCACCACTTCTTGAAACCATTGCGAAAAGGGCAAGTTGACTCCCACAACTTCTGCAAACCATTGCGAAAAGGGCAAGTTGACTCCCACAACTTCTGAAAACTATGAGAAAATGGCATATTTACTTAAAACTTCTGGCAAACCATTTGCAGAAAAGGGCAAATTGACTCCACCATTACTTCTGCAAACCATTGCGAAAAGGGCAAGTTGACTCCCACAACTTCTGCAAACCGTGAGAAAACTGAAAGGTGACGCCTCAGCGCCCTGCGAACGAAGTAGAGATGGAAGCAAAACAAGTTCCTGGCAGTGTATTGAGTTTCGAGGGATTTCAGGACGTCACTGAAACAAGTGATTGCCTCCAGAGGGAGGTAATTCTGTTAAGAGGGAAAAATAGCAGCGGGACTTGTTAAAGAAGTTACAACTGCGAGGTAAGATTGTTCCGACGCGCGTCAGCTCACCATGCAGTTATCTTATCGAGCAAAAAGAAAAACAATAGAACTTCACACAACTCCAGATTCGGCCCAAGCAGCGTGGTGCGGTACTGTGATAAATGCTTGCTTACTTCCTTAATTCATACAGATGACCTCAAACTGGCCAATGATTAAAAAGGCCAGTACCATATCGACAAGACATCAGAATCATTCGTTCTCATGCTTTCATCATCTTCAACATTTCAACTCTTGAGTTCTTAATCCTAATTTTGCGTTAGGTCTTAGTGCTTGCCCCCAAAATCGACACACAACACGTAAATGGACACTAAGAAGAAAATTTTTTTTTAAATCGTCATCTGTCTGAAGACGTACAGGTCTAGATCACATGGTTAGCTCACAGATGTCCAGGTTAAAACAGTGGTGTTAGAGGACATTTAATATCAAAATCGCGTTTCGTGTAATGCAGGGGTTATGGAACTTTGGGGGCTATTACCTAACATCTATTTGTGTTAAATAAAATTACTCCAAGACTTAAAAGTAAACAACCCCCCCCCCCAAGCTAATTGCTCTTAAGGTAAAGAATAACTGCTCTCAAACTCAAGAATTAATAAAAGACTTTTAAAAGCCATACATTCTGACTTCTGTTTCTGTGAAACCATAATAGAGGAACTCTGCCAGGCACTTACTTTTTTTCCCGTTTGATGCCATCTGAAGGGTAAACTGAAAATGATTTAAAACAGGAAAATTTAAACAAAATATTGTTATACTTTGAGCCGATATCCTTAGAAATCAATAAAGAGTTATAATTAAGTCCTCAACTCTTCATCAACATGCAATGCAGTTTGACAAGACCTGTCAAATGTCACACTCCTAAGACAGTATAGCTCTGACACATTACTTTTAATATGCGTGAAGAATGTTGCCATAGTTCAAACTGAACTTACGATTTGAACAAAGTACCTGCTCAAATAGCAGCAATAATGGATTTAATTTTTTGTGATTATGAAAATCTCACGTAAGATTTTTACTGTAGGTTCAATATATTACTGTAGTGGGTTTTTTTTTAATTTAAATTTTCACTACTCGACTGACATACAATAGTATTTAAAAATTTATAAACTGCAATAGCGTCCGATTGCTATTTACTAGATGACCAGCAACACGTCATTAAAGTCTAACAGAAATCCCTAGTTTAATTCATAAGAACTTCATTAGTTATTGAATAGGAACACCTCGCCACGAAAAAATAATAACATACTTACAACTCTCAATCGACCAAACAAAAGGGATTTGGAAAAGAGGAGAATAATAGTAGCCGTTGTAAACGTGGCTCAGAGTACTTTCATAGGATGACGTCACCACCAAAAATCAAGCCACGAACTTTGGAATAAACAGTGGGGATTGACTGGCTGGCGTGCTTCTAGTCGAGAGTCGGTTGGTTGATGTAGGGGACGCTTCCGGCTTCCGCCGCTTTCGCGTTTGGGGTCGAGAGTTGAGATCATAACTGACATTTATATGGTCTAGCTGAAATGGCGTCCTTGATAGGTCATGTGACTTAATTATCAAGGGGAGCTAATTTTATAAAAGTAGGAATTTATTATTGATCTATTAAAATTTGAAGGTGGGTGGTTTGGTTGGTTAGTGAAACAATTAATAAGCGAATGAGTTCGATGATCTCACAACACTTTTTTTTTTTTTTTTTTTTTTTTAGCCTTCATTATCCCCCAAATTTTCATTGTTACACCATTTGAGGTAATTTTCCTTTACTTCCCGACCCCTGGTGTAGTGGTCCAACAAAGGAAATGAGGCGATCGACAAATAGAATTTTGTATGCATGTATCCATAACACTCAGTAATCTTCTCCGAGGTATGTGCCAATTGGCGGGAAATTCCGACGTTTGTGGGGCTTTGAGAAAGCAGAAAGTGAAAACGGAATATCCTTCGACGTCCGAGTCTCGTGTTGTCTAGGTAACTAGATCTAGGATATCCATACCTGGAAGGGGAAGGGAGAAGGTAGGGCGATAGTTTACAAATGCCAAAAATGATAGTATTGCGAGGAAGAGGAGGCTGTGGGTGTGGCGTGGGAAGATGAGAAACAATTTACCGAGGATGTCAGGATATATGGTCTTCTTTCTATTTTCTTTTCTCACAAATATTTTTGTTTGAATCATTCTTTAGAAGAAACGGAATGGTAGCTATTTTGATGCGTTGAAATCAAGACTTCTAGGGTGGTATACTGGTTCTTCAGTAAAAAAGAAGCTGCACTGAGTTTGTGAGTAGATCGTATTGTCTACTTGACCGCCAGTAAGTCCGCGTGTAGATCGTATAGAGTTCGTGACAGTCACTAAGTTCGTGACTAGATGGTAAAAACTACGTAACAGCAGTAAGTCCGTGTATGGTCATCGTGACAGCCCGTAAATCTGTGTGTAGATCGTATGGTCAGTGTGAGAGCCAGTAAGTCAGTGTATAGTCAACGTGACAGCCAGTATGTCGTGTATGGTCAACGTGACAGCCCGTAAGTCTATGTGTAGATCGTACGATCTACGTGACAGCTTGCTGTGTGCGAACCCAGCAAGTCCATAGGTAAGTCAGTCGAAGTCGCAAGTAGCTGGAGTGTAAAACTGACCAAGCTAGCCGAGATTTATAAGCAAAGCAATGAGTCTGAACTTACTAACAAGTCTCTATGCGAACCCAGCAAGTTTATATGCAAGAAAGTAATTATGTACCAAGCTAGCAAATCTGTCTGACAGGCAGTGGAATTCTGTATGCAAGCCAGCAAGTCTGTGAGCAAGTTAGCCAGTCTGTATGCAAACTAGCAAATCTGAATCCAAGCAAGCAAGTTTGTCTGCATACCAGTAGAAGTCTATATGCAAGCCAGCAATTCTATGAACAAACTAGACAGTCTATGGGCAAGCTAGTAAATCTGTATTTATTCTAGCAAATCCATGTTCAAGTCAGCAAGTCTCTTACAAGCCAGCAAGTCTCTGTACAAGTCAGCAAGTCTCTGTGCAAGCCAGCAAGTCTCTGTGCAAGCCAGCAAGTCTCTGTGCAAGTCAGCAAGTCTCTTACAAGCCAGCAAGTCTCTGTGCAATAAGCAATACACAAGTTTATCTATCACTACCTGTCAGCAGCCCTTTTGCACAGTCAGGAGTTTGTATGCAAACCCTTAATCTCTGTACCAAAGGGTGGTGGTATTTAAAAATATATTTTAGCCTGCAAATTAATTAGCAACAAGTGTGCCCATGTTTTCAGCAGAACATCAACCCGACATTTTATTGCACCGCCGTGCGCTTTACGACAAATCGATGCCATACGTCTCGAGACTATGACGAAACAAAGTTATCTATCAATTCAATACTTGCACGGTCATACGACACACACACACACACACACACACACACACACACACACACACACACACACACACACACACACACTCACACACACACAGACACACACACACACTCACACACACAGACACATACACACACACACATACACACACACACACACACACACACACACACACACACACTGCCGTCTACGACTTTAACATCAGCATTTACCTACTACGCAATATCTTCATCTCAGCGATCACAATCAGAAATGTTGCTTCAAAAATACGACACGACTCTATTATTAGCACACGATAAGGCTTTCCCACTTTCATTATTTGATATATATTTAAAAATCAAATAAACTCCATTTACCAAGTATTACATTGTATTTATTTATGCATGTAGTGAATCGGAACGCCTCTATTTTGCAAAATATTTCTGATCTAAGACAGTGCGCTGATTAAATTACGGTCACAAAATAATGTCAAGGAATTTAATACTGAACTGTTAAATAATCAGATTACTTTAATACTTAAGCGTAAAACGTAGAAAACTCCTATCGACTAATTGAAATGCCAAACAATGCCGGGATAATACTGAAGTGAAACGATAAACAATGCGAGGAATTCAATGCTGAAACCAAAAACAATATGAGGAGCTCATGAAATAGTATGTTGTATGACAAGTCTCATCTCCAACGCTTAGGACCATCAGCGAGTGGGACCAACAAGTATTCCCTCCCTTGACTTGTACAAGCGAATTAGCTGCTGGAGAAATATTTCCACCGGAAATATATTTCAATACGGACGTACACAAGCACGTTACACTTTTGAATATATACACATATTACAGAAAAATGCATGTACTCCCATATGTATGAAAACAATTTAGTAAAAGCAAATATTGTGTTAATTATATTATAAGCATTAAAATACACACTAATTTACTTCTCGCTTCCCTTCGTACAGGTCTGAATTTTTTTTCTTTTTCTTTTTTTTTTTTAGGAAGTTTGATGTGAACGATATGTGACTATTAAAGTATGTGTATATAAGTGTGCAGTGTGTGTGTGTGTGTGTATGTGTGTGTGTGTGTGTGTGTGTGTGTGTGTGTGTGTGTGTGTGTGTGTGTGCATGTTATAACATGATGTTATAACAGGGTAATTTTGTGTGGTAAACAACTGCAAAATATGGTTATTTATCTATCATATGATAAAAGTGAGAAAGAAGTGTTAGAGACAAAGATGTGTGGTAAACAATTGAATGCTGTAGGTGTCTCTGTGTGTGTGTTTTTGTTTTTTAGTAGTTTAATAATACAACGGTAACAAATGATAATAAATAAGTGTAACATGTATGCGTTTGCCCAAGAGGAATTAATAGAGCTATATATTTAATTAAGAAGCCTTTCTATTCTTTTTTTAAATGTCCTATTACTTCTACATTATAAATAAATTATGTCCTAATATGGACAAATACAATTCTGATTTTTTAAAAATACATCCGAGGTAGAAAGTACAAATTGAAAGGAGAAAAACAGAAAAGACGAGCTGATAAAAGATGGAGAATCAGATAAGTGATGCTGATAAAAGATGGAGAATCAGATAAGTGATGCTGATAAAAGATGGAGAATCAGATAAGTGATGCTGATAAAAGATGGAGAATCAGATAAGTGATGCTGATAAAAGGTGGAGAATCAGATAAGTGATGCTGATAAAAGATGGAGAATCAGATAAGTGATGCTGATAAAAGATGGAGAATCAGATAAGTGATGCTGATAAAAGGGTCACCACCAATTTCCATCACACGCGAGTTAAAAAAAATGAAGTAGGTTCAGGGATCGCTCCAAAAATATTATATAATTGCAGTTTTTAAATAATAAAATAAATTATTTAAAAAAAAAACTGACTGCACACATATGATGCAATGTTTTGAATCTACACTGCTTACTTGTAATATAAATCAAACTATTTTCTTGCGGGGGGAGGGGTTGGGGGGGGAGGCGTATATTCTGTGGCTGTGCTCCTCGGTAAGCGTGTGATAGGACAGTCTGTAACTGTGGTCCTCAGTAACCATGTGATAGGACAGTCTGTAACTGTGGTCCTCAGTAACCATGTGATAGGACAGTCTGTAACTGTGGTCCTCAGTAACCATGTGATAGGACAGTCTGTAACTGTGGTCCGCTGTAAAAAAAAAAATGACACTGTAATGTGCTCTTCTGTATTATTATATAAATGTTGTCCTCTATAACCGATATGACACTGTAACTGTGGTCCGATGGATTGTTGTATAAATGTTTATAACCAAATATGACACTCTGAAATTGTGGTCCGCTGTATTACTATATAAATGTTGCCCTCTATAATCAATATGACCTTGTGTAACTGTGCTCCACTGTATTACTATATAAATGTTGCCCTCTATTAACTGTGCTCCGCTGTATTACTATATAAATGTTGCCCTCTATTAACTGTGCTCCGCTGTATTACTATATAAATGTTGCCCTCTATTAACTGTGCTCCGCTGTATTACTATATAAATGTTGCCCTCTATTAACTGTGCTCCGCTGTATTACTATATAATGTTTATAACCAGACAGATACCTGCCACCACACTTGCAAGGTTTGTCAGTCACTGGTCTCACCTTACCGAATCTCCCCCACCCTTCCATCAAGAACCCTGTCACGAAAGGGTAATGAGACGATAGGCTACAAATGAAATGATCACGTGTTCTGGACAAGGCGAGATCGAGTGAGGTGCGGAGTGCGAGGTTACTAGGGGCAAGGTGAGAGAGTACGAAATCACTTGACATTATTTTTCAGCACCAGCAGCAGGCAGCGAGGAATGATACGATTTCCAATGCCGATAGCAAGAACACCCGAGGCAGATGTCTGCACTTGAGAAAAGGGAGAGAAGTGTGACGCTACATCGGATCTTTGACTTTTAGAGGGACAAAATGTCTGTAAGGTTGTGACTCAAAGCAAGTGGTAACCACCAGCGCAATTGGTAGTTCAAGCCAATTGGTAAGCGTGCAAAAGAAGTGTGTTGTAAGCTAAAGGAAATGGTAAGCGTACAAAATCGTGTGTTGTAAGCTAAAGGAATTGTTAAGCGTGCAAAAGATGAGTGTTATAAGCTCAAGCAATAGGTAAGCGTGCAAAAAGCGTATGTTGTAACTCTGGGCAATAGGTAAGCGTGCAAAAAGCGTATGTTGTAACTCTGGGCAATTGGTAAGCGTGCAAAAGACGTATGTTGTAACTCTGGGCAATTGGTAAACGTGCAAAAGACGTATGTTGTAACTCTGGGCAATTGGTAAGAGTGCAAAAGACGTATGTTGTAACTCTGGGCAATTGGTAAGAGTGCAAAAGACGTATGTTGTAACTCTGGGCAATTGGTAAGCGTGCAAAAAACGTATGTTGTAACTCTGGGCAATTGGTAAGAGTGCAAAAAACGTATGTTGTAACTCTGGGCAATTGGTAAGCGTGCAAAAGACGTATGTTGTAACTCTGGGCAATTGGTAAGCGTGCAAAAAACGTATGTTGTAACTCTGGGCAATTGGTAGCGTGTACAAAAAGTCCGGGCGCTGCTAATGAAGCACATGAAGTCCACACCAACTTTCAGTTATGTAGCTGACCGTGTACTAAATATAGTCCATATGTTTGTCTGGAGTATGGACAATACTACGTCAGAGCAGCGACCATTTGAACAGAAACAGAAAAATCATAATCCTAACGCGAGCGACAACATATTCTTACCAAAGAAAAAGTGTTTATTTTTGCGAACTGCAAATTCAAAATGTAAGATATATGTAGTAGAGGATACTATATAATAGTTACATGTATTAGGCAGTGCTTTATAGATAGACAGAGAGACAGATAGATAGATAAGCAGATAGATAGATAGATAGATAGATAGAATTTTAACGAGACAAAAACGTTGCAAAAGTTCGAAATGTAAGTAGACATTAATGCCACTCTGCAAATTATGTGGCCTGCATATAAGCTTGAAGGTATAGTGAGGTATACTGATATTGATGACATAACAACTTACCTGGCCTACTTATAAAGCGAGTGCAGCAATATTTTACAATTAACTTACCTGACATACACATAAGGCGAGTGCAGCAATATTTTACAACAATTAACTTACCTGGCCTACACATAAAGCGAGTGCAGCAATATTTTACAATTAACTTACCTGACATACACATAAGGCGAGTGCAGCAATATTTTACAACAATTAACTTACCTGGCCTACACATAAAGCGAGTGCAGCAATATTTTACAACAATTAACTTACCTGGCCTACACATAAAGCGAGTGCAGCAATATTTTACAATTAACTTACCTGGCCTACACATAGAGCGAGTGCAGCAATATTTTACAACAATTAACTTACCTGGCTTACTTATAAAGCGAGTGGAGCAATAATTTACAATTAACTTACCTGGCCTGCATATAAAGTGAGTGCAGCAATATATAACGACATTTAAACACAGGAAATACTTTGAGGCGCGAGTCTGGAATATACTTTTCACTATGAGCAACATTACCAGAAGCAATTTGCGGGTACGTGATATTTTTTTTTAACCTGGTGAAAGAAAAATTTCTGCCATTAGTGAAACTTGTAACGTTGCAGTGCGAGCCAAACCTGTACTGGAGGATGCCTAAGGGTGTGGTTTGCGAATGTCTACTTCAAAGACCTGACGAGTGAAGTTTAAAGAGCGCGAGCGAGCTAGCAGACACAAACAGCCCGGAAACGCTGTGGAGATAATGAGCAAGATAACTTTTGTTTATTTACATGTTCGTGTGCTTATCCGTTTGCTTGACGTCACGATCATAAGTTTGCTATAGCCAAGCACTCACTTTTAGTATTTCAATCACACATAGAGACAGATATATGATGTCACTTTTACAAGTTTCTACATAAACAGAGCAATGTAACATCACTTTCAGCAGTTGAGTAAAAGACTTCAATTTCAGCAGTTGACTAAAGGTTGATACACGAGTGACGTCACTTTCAGCAGTTCACTACGCACATAGAACAAAGTAACGTCACTTTTAGAAATTTATTAAAAATCGACACAAATGTGACTCACTTTTAGCAATGTGTACTAAAGATCGATAAGTGTCAGCTGTTACTAGACATCGATAGGCCTGTGGTCTAAATTTCAGCAAAGATCGATACAAGGGTAACGTCACTTTCAACAGTATACTAAAGATCAATTCACGTTTGACATCAATTTCAGCAATTTACTAAACAGTGATATATGTGTGACGTCACTGCCCGCAGTTCACTCGAAATAAATGCGTGCTGTCAGTTTCACATAATTATGACAGCACTCTCAGCCCTTTACTACAGATCTGGCTGGAACCATTTTCATCCCTTTAGCATAAAAAAGGATGTTTGACGACACTTTCAGCAGAAATGCATATAATATTACCGTCAGCAACCCTCTGCAAAACGATGTTATGACGTCACTTTCACCACAAAAAGGCTTGTAACGCTGCCGTCAAACTCTACATCTAAGCTTATGACGTAGTTTTTATTATTTGACTGAAAATAACGATTTATTTAATGAAAATGGCAAACAGTATAAGCTCCATACAAAATACTTTAGTAATTATATCTTATCTTTGGTGTGTGTGGGTGGGTTATTTTTAAAGAAAGAAAGAAAGAAAGAAAGAAAGAAAGAAAGAAACGCCTACCTATTTATATAAATACTCACATTTGAAGACAGACAAGCAGGCAGACAGAGAGCTGAGGCAGAAGAGAGACTTGCAGTCAATCCCAAATATGCATTAAGATAGTCAGACAAACAGAAAGACAGAAAAGAGACATAATATGCATATAAACACACACAATAATAGTAAGAAGTAAAAGACGGACAGAGAAATTGCATGTCCATAAGTATGGACATAAAGAAAACTGGAAATGAGAGAGAAACTAGGAATATACACAAAATTACGTATTAACTAAATTCGACAAAATTGGTATATGCACAATATATTCATTAATATAAATCTCACAGACGGACAAACTAGGAGGTTCGAGATATCAACAAAATATGCATTAATTATGGCAGACGAAAGTGGAAATTCAAAATTCAAAAGCCCCGCATTAAAAGAGACAGACGGAGATGGAAAATTGGTATGCACAGAAACACGCGCATTAAAATGGAGAGACAGACATGAAGACTCGGCTTTACAGAAACGCGCGCATTAAGACAGAGATGGAGACCATAAATATGTATAGAAACACGCGCATCAAGAGAGACACAGACACATGGAGACCCGATCTGTAGAGAAAAACACGCATTAAGGGGGACATGAAAACTCGGTCTGAAACACGCGCATTAAGACAGAGATGGAGACTCTATATGTACAGAAACACGCGCATCAATGGGGATAGACCGACAGACATGGAGACTCAGTCTGTATAGAAATACAGGCATTAAGGCACAAATGGAGACTATATAAGTTAGAAACACACGCATTAAGAGAGACAGACAAACAGACATGAAGATTCGATCTATGTAGAAACATACGCATTAAGACATACACACACATTAAGAGAGCACATACAGACAAGGAGACAGTCTGTATATATACACACGCATCAAGACAGAGATGGAGACTATGCAGTGCAAAAACACGCGTCTTAATAAGCGAGACAGAGATGGAGACTCGGTCTGTACAGAAACGCACGCATTACTACACGATGGTTCGTACAGAAATAACCAAGTAGAACTTGAGCCTGCAAGTATGTGGAAACCTCCAGGCAGCTGTTTGGGTGTGCAGTCTGATTCCTATCCAGTGATAAATACCCCTTGTTTTCCGGCTTCTGGTATTCCACAACGACAACTTCTTCCAGCTTTACTACCGACTCAAAACGCCACCCCTTCAAAGCAGTTCCACCCCCACCCCCACCCTTACCTAGTCTTTTTCTTCTTCTCTCCACATTAGGGAATAATTTACAACCGCTTGTCTACCAAGAAAATGTGATAAAATGATAGCAAATGATGACATAACAATAGGAAATCTAACTATTATTAACACTACTACTGCTATTAACTACAGTTAACACTATTACTGCTACTATTATTAACACTACTACTACTAATGATTACTATTAACATTTACACTGCTACTAACCTCTAACACTACTACTACCACTACTACTATTAGTAAAACTACAACTGCTAGTATAACATTTACTTCGCTATTAACTAAAACTAACACTACTACTGCTACAACTACTACTAGTAGTACTGTGCTGCTACTTCTACTACTAACTGCTATTGCTACTATTGTTTCTCTTCCAACTACTGCTATTGAAACTACTATTACTAACCATTATACTACTGCTACTACTATTAATCACTGTTGTTAAGTTAATAGTTTGAGTTTGTGTACACCCAGTGGCTGTCATCTGCAATGTCATTGTTTCCGTCGAGTAACGCCCCTTTATCTACAATTGCTTGATATAGCATGACTGCACTGATTGGCAAACTCTTAACACAAATGCATACACATTAATCCAATCACACAGACACAAATGCATATTCATCCACAGACACAAATGCACACACATTTATTTATACACACAAATATAAATGCACACACATTCATCCAATCATACAGATATAAATGCATACATATTTATCCATATACACAGATACAAATGCATACACATCAGACAAAAATGTATACACTTTCATCCATACACAACTAACACAAGGACACAAATGAATACATATTCATCCATACACACAGACACAAATGCATACACATTCATCCATACAGACAAAAATGCATACATACTCATCCATACACAGATAAATGCATACCCATCAATCCATACATAGATACAAATGCATGCACATAGAGACACATTTACACATAAGCATATTTTCATGCAGTCAAGCTCACAAACCACAAATACATAGCCATGCTGACGCGCCATAAACAGTTTATCCTCATTAAAAAATATAAAAATAAAATATAAATATATCTTAAGTTGAAAGTAAGGTATATTATCTGTATTTTGTTTCTATTTATCTCCCTTTTCTTCCACACACTCACACTCGCACATACATATACATACAATAAATATCCAACATGCAAACCCATATTCTTAAAACCCTCCCCCCCCCAAAAAAAAAAAAAAAAAAAAAGAGTGTTGAATTGAATTAAAAATAATTACATGATATTTCAACTGAACAAGGTACCTGTCAAGCAATATATGTCTGGGGGGAAAAGTCTCAGTACATACACAAGTTACCCACACAAACAAGCATACACAATCTAAACATACCTATACACACTCTCGTACGTTAGCGTAACATACAGATACATAAATAAATATGAAAAAGGAACAACTTTTTAAAATATTTTTTTTCTCGAGTTACAAGGAAGGGACGAGTGCTGTTCCCCATTCATAAGCAAATAAACAAAGGTATCTTGATAAGAAACGCGGAGGAGGGGGGGGGCAAGCAAAAGTGCCATGATAAGAAGGTGTGGACAGAAAAGATTCTTGCTCAGACAGGCAGATGAGTGGCCGACAAAACTGACATTTTCGGAGCAATTTACACCTGTTCTTACTCCCTCAAAGGCGGACATATTTCGTCTACAATTTAAAAACACATTTTAAAAAATTTACAAAAGTATTGGAATAAAAAGCATAACATATGATTATAATCTATACTGTCTATTGTGAGTCTCTGTTCCTTTCATATGATTTACTGACTCAGATGTAGTACCACGACCATTCCACAATAAATACGACAAATTTTCGGGAGTAATTGGACGTGTTAAAGGAATTACATCTTAACCTGTAAGCGAAAGCACATTACACAACTGTTTTAGAATTTCAATGAACTCACAAAGCATACCGTTGAGAATCGTACTGAATTTCACATGTGCTATCAAGCACATCAGGAGGAATGTCTCAATTTTTCATGTGTGTAGTGCTCAACACACCATGAGGAACATTCAAAATAATCTTTGTGAATTTTCGAGACCAAACTGAATCCACCATTTCTGCTGTATTGGCTCTTAAATGGAAATCACAGCAACCAACTTACAGCAACACGTTTTACTGGTAAGTTGACAACAACGCTGGATTCACACACCAACGTGACCAAGCAAGTACAGTAGTCACTGCTGCTTGAATCGAAGGGAAAAAAGGCATGCTTTCTCATAAGCTAATGGTCGCCTTTATGACCGGACTCGAGTTACGTTCAAATTCAAAGTGATAGAATAGTGTACTTCTTCAACAAAGAAACTTTCGGTTAATCCCCACTGGGTGAGTTCGTTATGAACAAGTGTGAGACTATTAGTCAGAAAAACTACTCATCCAGTTGGAACTGGTTTTGGATTGCACTAGCATATTCTCAACCCAAGGTGTTTACTCCAACTCTGACACTTAAAAATCTACCATCATAAGGAATGCCCAAAATGGGTCAGTTTGACAATTTAAACAAATTATATAATAATTAAGTTTAGAAATAGGTACATGCAAATTTACTCTGCCACAGAAAGGTTGGGTGGCACTTAGCATTACAGGTTAAGTGCTTTGTATCAAGACAGGTGAAGCATTAAATTACCTGACGTACGTGTACAAGGATTTAGAATCTCAATCCTTTTTACCTGACGATAAGAACACAATATAATAATTAATTGGAAGAAAAAACTAAAGGCTGGCAAAATTCAAAATTCTATTTTATTTTAATGCTGAATGTACTTTTTTTTTTTTAACGCTTTTTATTTATTTTAGGCGAGGGGTGGGTGGGATTGAGAGTGTTGTGGTCGTCGTATGCTGCTGGGAAGTGAACAAATATTTACTTAGCACATGGGCTGCAGTATTTTGCCTGCTGCTGCAAAGTTTCTTCTTTAGATTCTAAATAATGGGCAATTAATTCATCTAGAATGTTTGTTGTGAAGCTGAAAGTATTTAAACGATACACATTAAATGTGTCGTGACAGTCGAGCTCATGGCTAGTAAAACAGTTGCTTGGAATTATTTCCCTTTGGTTCCTTTAGATATGTCGGTAGCCTATGTGGCGCCTACTGAGGTATTTTGTCTTTCCCCGAGTGCCGGATCGCACAGAATCGTCCACGCCAAATCAAGACACTATATCACAACCACTGCAATTGGAAAGGTTCTTGCTGTCGCTATGGTGATTTGTTCTTGTTCTTATGATAAAAAAGACGTTCCTCTTTTACGCATTTCAATTGACGATTGTACAAGTAACCTTGACCCTAGGACAGAATCTGGAGTGAGTTTGGACGGAGTTTCCGGCACGTTTTTATTCTAATGTCGTTCAGAAATAAGTAGCAGTTGTCTGAAATATGTTTTTTTTTTTTTTGTATGCGGTTCTGAAATAAGTGTTGCATACGTCATTACTGAAAAGTGTTGAATACGTCATTACTGAAATAAGTGTTGAATACGTCATTACAAAATAAATGATGATGGTCTCATTACTGAAATAAGTGTGGTATACCTCATTATTGAAATACTGAGTATTGTTGTGAAGTGCGTATTTTAATTTAATTAAATTATAAAAGATGATGTTTAATAAATCATAATTATTATATAGGTGATGGAGACAGAGACTTATAATATATTTTTAACTATTTAGTGTTCCGTTGCATTTGTTGGCATATGAATGGAAATATCTATTTCCAGTTGGATGATTTAATGGTTGAAAGAAACTGAAAGGACGAACATCAGATTTGTAAGAACTGACCACCTCATCCTAGCGTTAAATGGGAGCTAAGGGGCATAACTTTTGCATGAGGAGTATCTGCTAGCATTGCACTTTAGAGAAGTTTCTGTTTGAGATTTACACAATAGACAAATGTCCGCGCGTGTGTGTGTGTGTTTGCGCGTGAGTGTTTGTGTGCGTGCAAGTTTTGTGCGAATCTGATCTATCAATGTAGATAATAATTTTAAGGGGGGTAACATTCTTCGAAGGGGGGATCATACGGGGCGGTAACTGACAAACAAGCCACTGGTGCCAACTCGCTGTTGTATCAGTACTGGAATGCAAGCATCTGTCCAGAAAGGCCATCTGTCAGAGATGTATCGACCGCGCAGTAATTGGCTCTAATCATTTAGAAAACTTAGAACAGCAGTTCTAAACAGATGAGAAAAGTGACAGGTTTATGGTTTCTTACGGGTCTGTAGATTTTTTTTAAAAATCTATATGCATTACACAACAATGACTTTTTCGTTTAGATTTCTGTAAGTTGTAAACTAAGGTTTCTCACCGTTTTATACATTTATATTTGTGCTCGCACATGTAATATTTAAATATCGTCTTCCTAGTTTCAAAAAGTAATTGTAAGTGTATGAGTGCTTGTGTGACTTATT
This sequence comes from Sinotaia quadrata, assembly GCA_028829895.1. NCBI lineage: Eukaryota > Metazoa > Mollusca > Gastropoda > Architaenioglossa > Viviparidae > Sinotaia > Sinotaia quadrata. Next base: position 51,256,915 of record CM054184.1, on the reverse strand, counting down.
ATTACCTATACTTTCACATGTATCACAGTCTGCATTTAGATGTGAATGAGTATTTTCTAAATATATATTTGCTCGGGTAGCTGCTGCTGCTGATGTTGATATTTTTTTCTCGTTTCACTACAAATGAAAGTTTTAAGCACAATGAAACAACACTAGTACATTGCGGGGCTTGACGGGGTAACCTAATCAACGTTTACTGAAGCGTAAAATTAGTTTCTCTGTTTTTAAACCACTTCCCTCACCCTCCGATTTAATTTTTACTGTCAGTCAAAGTGGGTAAAAGCATTATGCGCATGCGTGACAGCAGATCATTTGTAAGCGGACATTTTCTCGCTCTTTCACCCTCTCTCTCTCATCATTCTCCCTCCAAAAAGCATCGATTCAACCCACGCACACATCTATCTACCTGTCCAGCTATCTATATATTCATCCTACCCTACATCTAACTATCCAGCTATATACACATATCAAACCTGCCTATCTATCTACCTAGTTTTCTACATATCCCACCCACATATCTGTCTATTCTACCTATCCAGCGATCTACATGTCCGCCCCAACTATCTAGTTATCTACAGATCCATTACACCTGTCCGCCCCAACATCCACACATCTATCGATTCACTAATCCATTGCACTTAACCATCTACCCGCCCACCAGCTAATCACCCATTTATGCAATCATGCATCTATCCACCCAGCAGCTAATCACCCATTTATGCAATCATACATCTATCCACCCAGCAGTAATTACCCATTTATGCAATCATACATCTGTCCACCCAGCAGTAATCACCCATTTATGCAATCATACATCTATCCACCCACCAGTAATTACCCATTTATGCAATCATACATCTATCCACCCACCAGTAATTACCCATTTATGCAATCATACATCTATCCACCCACCAGTAATCACCCATTTATGCAATCATACATCTATCCACCCACCAGTAATTACCCATTTATGCAATCATACATCTATCCACCCACCAGTAATTACCCATTTATGCAATCATACATCTATCCACCCAGCAAATATCTATCTATGCACATATCCATTCATTCCCTCATCCAGACAAGTAAACACCCATGTCTGTCTATACACTCATGTGCATCCATTCATCTACACATTCACACATTCGTCTGTATGTAATACCCACCCTAGCATCAGGTCATGTATCTATCTATCCAAGCTATCCTCACTTCCACCCATGTATCCTCCCACAAATCAGTGTTTATTTCTTCACCAATCTATCCATTGAGTTGCATATTAAACCACACCTATCTACCCTTCATCAATACGCCCACTATTCCGTTTTACAAATCCATCCACTACCAAACATCCATATATAATTATCTATCTATCCATCCATATACACACCAACTTATTCATTCATCTCCTTAGACCCTCTTCCTTCTCTTCACTTATTCATCTACACTCAAAGGCAGTTTTAATACATTCCCTGAATCTGTAAACTTTTGCTTTTCACTGACGAAAGATCATTGGCGAGAAAAAAAAATAATTTGCTCAATGACGCTCTCATAAACTACGACTGAGATTGAGAGTAAGTTTGAAATAAATTTAAATAAAACTTAATGTTAACAGGGGGTTGTTATATAAAAATTAAAAAATTTTAAAAGTTTAGCAAATACGCAAAAATCATTTTCCTAAAATAACGTTTGTAACTGAAGTGTGTTCACAATGGACACTATATCGATTAAATACTGAAGTGAACTTAACCACAGGACTGCCTAACTGAATTCTTAGATACTGAAGTGAGCTTAATTACATATATCTCCACACACCATTACTCCTGTTTCATGGAGACTCTCTATACACCATTACTTCTGTCTACAACTTAACTCTCTACACACAATCGCTCCTGTCTACAAATGAACTACTTTAAATCCATGACTTCTGATTATAAATGAGATCTCTAAATCCTTGCTCTTGTCTACAAATGAACTCTCTACACACCTTTACTCCTGTCTCCAACTGAACTTTCTACCTACCATTGCTCCTGTCTCCAACTGAACTCTCTACACACCTTTATTCCTGTCTCCAACTGAATTCTCTACACACCTTTATTTCTGTCTCCAACTGAACTTTCTACCTACCATTGCTCCTGTCTCCAACTGAACTCTCTACACACCTTTATTCCTGTCTCCAACTGAACTCTCTACACACCTTTATTCCTGTCTCCAAGTGAACTCTCTAGACACCTTTACTCTTGTCTCCAACTGAACTCTCCACCTACCATTGTTCCTGTCTCTAACTGAACTCTACATACCGCTTGCTCTTGTCTACAAATGAACTCATTACACACTGCTTGGTCTTGTTTACAAGTGAACTCTCTACACACTGCTTGGTCTTGTTTACAAGTGAACTCTATATACATCTTTGCTCTTGTCTACAATTACCCTGGGCCATTTCCAGGGCGCTTGTCTGGAAGCAGGTTAGAGAATAGTCTTGTTGAAGTATTTCTTTGAATGTCTGGTATGCTTGGCGTTTCGTTGCTGGCTTGGCTAGTGCTCTTTTCGCTCCTCTCCCTCCCCTCCCCTCCCCTCCCCTTCTCCTTGAAATACACGCTTTAAGCTGAGGGTAAAATCAAGATTGAAGTTCTTTAGGGGTTTTGTAATTATTTATTAGCATTCCATTTTTTTAAAAAAAAACAGAATACCCAGCAGGAGGTGTAGTTTGTTTATTTTCTTTCTTTCATTTTTTTTTTATACCGCCACGCTTTGGAGACAAAATGAAAGAAAATAAATCTTTCATCGGCACATTCCTTTTTCTTTCTTTTTAAAAAAAATTTGCTTGCTATCTTATTTTCTGGAAAAAGACCAGACATTTTATTTTGATTAAAATTAATTTAAAGATAATTTACCAGTTTGCCGTACATAAATAATAGGCATTTAAGTATAACAAATTTCATATTTCATAAAATAAGCCATCTCTTTTGCAACAGAACAGAAAGTGATTTTCTAGATTTTAAAGTTAAACAACAAAATTGTGCATTTTTTAAAATAAAAATTTGAACTTGCATAAAATCAGATACACAGACACACGTGCATTCAAATACATACGCGAACACAGAGAGATGGCAAACATTAAAACACATCTCACAAACACAACACAAGCACACACTGTGCAGCATGCACAAATGAACAACAAACCACACCCGCAACACACACACACACACACACGCATGCGTGCGCACGCCCGTTCACACGCAGTGACAAACGACACACCAATTACACACACCTGGCTTACAAACAGGCAAACATACACAGCATATATATATACACATGTCGCACAGACACACACACACATACATCAAACTCACAAACACGAAATACATTCACTCGGCATACAGCACGCGCGCACATGGCTCATAAATACGGCGCGTACACACACACACACACACACACACACACACACACACACACACACACACACACACACACACACACACACAGAAGACACATAGTGCACGCACACACACATCCCATTCACCGAAATTGAAACGCCATTATTTTGGACCAATTGGAAACACCTGTGGAAGATGTGGGCTGTCTGTGTGAATCAGTGAGTGTCTCTGTTTGGGTGTGTTTTGTTAATTGCTCTGCATATCAAGTATAAATTAATTTATGCGCTTGTGTGAGCATGTCTGTGTGCTTATGCATGAGTGTGTGCTCTTTAAAACCCCTCTTTCTTTCACCAAGCCTGCTTAATTAAGGAAGCCAAAGCCTGCAACGGATAATCAAATTGCCAGCGCAAGCAGACGACAAAACATTTCTTTTGTTAGTTAGAGAACGAACATACGTGCATTCCTTCGTCGATGTTGTTGTTTAAAGTTGAAACAGGCGAAAGTGTTGGATGAAAATTCCTGTCTTATCAATAAAGTATTGCCGTCAGCCTCAGAAAAAACATTACATGCATTTCAATTTTCAAAATACGTTAACATGGCGAATGTTGGATGAAAATTCAATTCTCGTTAATAAGCGATACGATGGCTAGAAAGAATTTAATAGCAAGGAGGAAATTTACAAAAGGTTCTCACCAACAAATATTTCTGATTTGTTCATCATCTAAATTTGTAATTTTCTTACTCTCCCCCACCACTTTTCTCCCCCACCCCCACGTCTTCTCTCCTTTGGTACGTTAATTATGGAACTCGATGGCAGCGAAAAAAACAAACGCTAGCCTTGAATACAGAAGTCCAGGGTTTCCAATCCTGCTGTGAGCAGTGAAGTGATGAAATATCTTTGGTTAAATGCGTCTCCCGGTTTAAACTGGATGTTAATGGTCCATCCTTATTAAATACAATATATATAATAGAAGTGAATAAACGGCCCATCCTTATTAAATACAATATATAAATAGAAATGAATAAACATGGATGTAAATGGCCCATCCTTATTAAATACAATATATAGAACAGAAATGAATAAACAAATTGAATGGCCAATCCTTGTTAAATACAATATATATAAAATAGAAATGAATAAAAAAATTGAATGGCCAATCCTCACTTTAGGAGGAACAGGTTTCTACTGACTCCACTCGCTAACTAGGGAACTCTCACTACACTCCATTATTTATATCTACATCTGAACTCTCACTACACTCCACTATTTCTCTCTACATCTGAACTCTCACTACACTCCACTATTTCTCTCTACATCTGAACTCTCACTACACTCCATTATTTATATCTACATCTGAACTCTCCACACAAAGTTATTCATGTCTATATGTCGATTGTTATATAAATTGTTAAATGTTAACGTCACCCGACTTAGGCACTGCTTATGCTGATATCTTTAAGTGTCAGAGTTGGAGTGAACAACTCAGGGGGATAATATGCTAGGACGTGCTGATATCTTTAAGTGTCAGAGTTGGAGTGAACAACTCAGGGGGATAATATGCTAGGACGTGCTGATATATATCTTTAAGTGTCAGAGTTGGAGTGAACAACTCAGGGGGATAATATGCTAGGACGTGCTGATATATATCTTTAAGTGTCAGAGTTGGAGTGAACAACTCAGGGGGATAATATGCTAGGACGTGCTGATATATATCTTTAAGTGTCAGAGTTGGAGTGAACAACTCAGGGGGATAATATGCTAGGACGTGCTGATATATATCTTTAAGTGTCAGAGTTGGAGTGAACAACTCAGGGGGATAATATGCTAGGACGTGCTGATATATATCTTTAAGTGTCAGAGTTGGAGTGAACAACTCAGGGGGATAATATGCTAGGACGTGCTGATATATATCTTTAAGTGTCAGAGTTGGAGTGAACAACTCAGGGGGATAATATGCTAGGACGTGCTGATATATATCTTTAAGTGTCAGAGTTGGAGTGAACAACTCAGGGGGATAATATGCTAGGACGTGCTGATATATATCTTTAAGTGTCAGAGTTGGAGTGAACAACTCAGGGGGATAATATGCTAGGACGTGCTGATGCAATCCAAACCGGTTTCAACTGGATGAGTAGTTTTTCTGACTAATAGTCTCAAACTTGCTCATAACAAATTCATCCAATGGAAATAGTCCAAAAAAGTTATTTTGTTGAAGAAAGTCATATATTCTAATTATTTCGATTTTGACGAAACTCTGGTCATAAAGGCAGTCGTTAGTTTGTGGTAAGTTAACTGACTGATAAAGAAAGAATGGACTTAAAAATATTTCGTACATGTTTGTGATTGATTTATGATTTGAATTGGAGAATGCTTTATGTAACTGAACCATTATTTCTATGTTCGCTAATTTGATTACGTTATGAATTTTGATCGATGTTATATTTCTTATGCTGCATGTGTAATGAATATCATTGCAGGATTAGTAAGTTGAGAATGTGTGTAAGGAAGAAAGGAATTTGAGAGATGTCTGAAATTTAGAGCTACTTTAACTTGACTTTTACAGAAAGGAGCGCACCTTTTTATCTTTAATGCTTTTGATCCACTTCGGACTACAGTGACTACTGTACTCTACCAGATCACGTTGGTGTGTGAATCCAGCAATGTAGTCAAACTTATCAATAGCGTGTTGCTGATAAGTTGATTCCTGTGAATTCCGTTCCAGAACAAATAGGGCGAAAATTGAGGCTTGAGTTTGGTCTCGAGAATTCACGAAAGTTTCTCGAACATTCCTCATGCTCATGGTGTGTTGAGTAGTGCACATGAAGATTCTAGAACACTCAGCGTGATGTGCTTTGATGCACATGTGGAATTCTGGACAATTCTCCATGGTATGCATTGTGAGCGTAACGAAGATTCTGAAACAGTTGTGTAACGTGCCTAGAAGGGATACATAGGTGTGTTTAACTATTTTTTTTTAAAGTGACTTGTTGCAAACCACGTGATTGTAAACACGCACTAGTGATGGCCGCCATCATTGAAAAGGTTTCGTACATTGGCTATAATTATCTCTGAAACTCCACTCTCAATTCTATGATGAATTATGTCTATGAACTTGATTATATATATAATATAAACATATATATGTATATTAATTTGACTGCTGATGTCTTTGTTGCATAAACTGAATGATTGTCTAGCATTAATTGAACATTGTTGTGAAGTGATGTAAATGTCAGCGCTCTTTTGATTTTATATGTTGTATATTTATTGTTGAATTTACTAACCGTCTTGCACACATGTTAAAACTTATGTTGGAGTAATAGTGGGTGTGGCTCGTTAAATATGAATAAAAGAACGGAATGTTATTACTTCTTTAGTAAGAACTCTCCACCTACAGAAAACATTATACGACCGTAAAACGTCTATCTTATTAGTTTGTGTGAAGAGTAGAGTTTTACGACATTCTTATAATCCGCCAAAGTGTTGGTCTTGAGAGAGAATTATTAATATATATATAAATTAAGATTCTTGATCACTTGTAATTAGTTATGTGTTGTTAATTTATAAATAATAACCATAATGAGTGAAAGGGGCCCAGAGAGGTGTCACGCCATTATTCATATCTAACTGTCGATTCTCTACACACCATTATTTTATGTCTACATTTTCATTCTCTATACACTATTATTCACATCTACATGCTGATTCTCTACAAAACATTACTCTTATCTAGGTTTTGATTCTCTACCATAGCATTAATCATGCCTATATGTTGATTCTGTTCACACCATTATTCATGTCTACTCTCTACATACCATTATTCATAACTACATTTTCATTCTCTACACACCTTTATTCAGATCTACCTGTTGATTCTCTAAACACCCTTATCATGAATACATGTTGACTCTCTACACAACATTATTCATGTCTACCTGTTGACTCTCTAAATACCATTATTCATATCTACATTTTGATTCTCTTTATAATATCATTATTCAAAGTCTTGGTCTACTTATGAAATCTACCTTTCTACATTTTGATTCTCTTTATATCATTATTCAAAGTCTTGGTCTACTTATGAAATCTACCTTTCTACATTTTGATTCTCTTTATATCATTATTCAAAGTCTTGGTCTACTTATGAAATCTACCTTTCTACATTTTGATCCTCTTTATATCAATATTCAAAGTCTTGGTCTACACGCCATCTATCCTCTCGCCACACTGAGCTAAAGACCTTTATTAAACAGACACATTTGTTTGCGTGTCAAAATGTGTCGAAAATGTAACGCCAGTCTAACTTGTCCGCGGATCAGTACAACTAGGGACTGGCTACAGTTTGAATTCAATTTGGCGCGTTTTATCCAAAAAAAAAAAAAAAGGGGGGGGGATTAAAAAACGAAGTCAACAGAGTTGTACTGTAAACGAAACAATAATCTGTTGGCTGGCGTTGTATACACAGGTGTAAAACCGTTATGTTTTTTTGCAACTGGCATTACTCCCCTTAGAGATCATTAAAAATAGATTATAGATATACATCAGGACAAAACGCTCTTCAATTTGCAACGACACCAAACCACTCCACCCCCGTAACATACCCATTAGCGTTTTAACAAATCCTGCAAGAATCTGAGCCGCGAGAACAACCGATGCTTTGTGCAGAACGCCGACTCGAGTTGCAGGCAGTACTGAACTCAACATAGCAGAAATTCTAACCAGGCACCCTGACATGTAGTCAGAAGATTTAACAGCAGTTAGCACGATGCGATAACCTCGAATATTCCCATCCATCTGGAAATGCGTTTGAATGACAGACACGACGTGCGTACGAATACGCATGATTATTTGTCTTTGATGATAGTAACCATGGATACCAAAGCTTTCACGATGCCATGTTATATGTAGATTATTCGTCTTCGACGACACTCAGTGACCATGGATACCAAAACTATCACGGTGCCATGTTGTGTGCAGATTACTTGTCTTCGATGATAGTAACCAACAAAAGCTATGACGGTGCCATGTTGTGTGCAGATTAAATGTCTACGATAATACTCAATAACCATGGAAACAAATAGTGTCGAGATGCCAGGCTATGTGAAGATTATCGAAAAACCACTGAATAACCAATATGGCTATAACAGATCTACATATATATTCCAAAATGCAAATATTTTCGAGAGTCCTAAATAGTCATAAGTGTCGATGCTGCAGAAACTGAACATCTGATAGGTGAGAAGTTTTCACGCAATTCCTGTGAGGCAAAGAAGTCAACGCGAAGAAGAAGAAGAAGAACATTAAAAGATAGAGAGTGAAAGGCAGAGGCACACATACATAGAGACAGAGGCACACACATATATATAGAGAGAGAGGCTACAAATACACAAAAAGATTTATACAGGACAGAGGTATAAAAGAGACAAAAAGATATATATAGTAAGGGATGCATGTGCACAGAGACAGGAAGAGACATAAAGAAAGGCACATAGGAAGAGACACAAAGAGACATATATATAAAACAGAGAGAGAGAGAGAGAGAGAGAGAGAGAGAGAGAGAGAGAGAGAGACACACACACAGACAAAAAGAGACAGAAAGGTAGATGGAAGGATACACACAGAGAGTAAGAGGTAGAGACAAAAAGAGAACGAGAGAGAGAAAACAGAAAAAGAAGATATAAAGAGGGGTCGCAAAAGAGAAAAAAAAAACTCTGTTGTTAAATACCACCATTTAGCCAGTGCCACTTAAATAAAGTCTACTGAACTTTACCTGATCGCTTATTGTGAGTTTAATTTTCTGACTGTCTACTGAGGTCTGACACTTAAAGTCTACTGAACTTTGCCTGATCTTTTTTTGTAATTTAATTTTCCAACTGTCTTCTGGGGACCAAGACAACACAGTTTTAGTCATTCGCAAGATCATTTTATCCGCATCAATCGCTACGTAATAAAGATTCAAAATATTAACAATATAATAACTGTTACACTAAATCGGATGTTGATGTTGCCATATTGATTCTTCCGGTTCTGGAATACATCTACAATTTCCACGCAATTCTCCAACCAAACTGCTTAAAATAACGGTGCATCCAATCCGCAGGGAAGGAATGAAATGTCCAAACAATAAGCAGACCATAATTAACTTCTGTTGAAAACAGCTGCTTTTCGACCAAATTCTGGGGTGAGTGAAAACTGTCTTAGAATTACGAATGCAACGAGCCGACCGCGGGCTGATGGCATCTTCATGGTCTGTGTGGAGTTTTTCCTGCCACTCAACATCTGCTTGCTATATGGAAGAATGGAATGGCTCACCCCAACCTTGAGCCCAAGAATCCACACACACAGACACACACACACACACGCACGCACGCACGCACGCACGCACGCACACACACACACACACACACACACACACACACACACACACACACTTTTTCTTCAGTTAAACGTTAAATTACCGTCGTCTGAGTCAAGTTTTTAAAGTTTATTTATTTGTTTTGTTGTAGTGTAGATTGATGCTATCACTACTTGATAGCATTTTTAACCAATGTCCACTTCTTTGACTGGTCCATAGAGTACCATAGATAAGTGGGTATCTGGAAGACATTTATACTCCGTAAACTATTAGATCAATCGCATAGTCTCCTTTTGATTTATTCATGTAGTAATAAAAAGTGGACTTAAGATTTATTCATGTAGTAATAAAAAGTGGACTTTAGAAAAGATTGCTACGCTCCTTAAACTATTAAGTCTTGAACTTGAAAATCTCCTCTAGATTGGTTCATGTAGTCCTAGTGTATAATAAACTGGGCTTTCTCTCGTGCCAGTTCATGTGTAATTATTTAAAACGCTTAGAGGTTTTATAAAAGAAAAGAATTCATTGCTTTCTTCCTTCGTCGTCGACGTATCTTCCATTATCATCATCATCATCATCAAATCACAATTCCCCCGATCTCTCTTTCTCATTCTATCTCTCACTCACATAAACTATACAAGTTTTTATACAAACTTCTTGAACACATAAGACAACGGAAATTAACATATTAGAGACAAAATTAATCCACAAAAAAATGACAATACATAATGCATACATTAAAAAAAGAGGGACATACATAAAATGAATTACAACTGTAAATCTGGACTAAAATTGACACAAAGACTAAAACTGACACAACGACTAAAATTGACAGAAAGACTAAAATTGACACAAAGACTAAAGTTGACACCAAGATGGATGGAGTGTAGGGGGCGCTTCCGGCTTCCGCCGCTTTCGCGCTGGGTGAGGGGGTTGTGGGGGTGTCATTAGGAAGAAAATATTAATGGTGACCATCAAAGCAGATAAAATTGCATTTGAAACACTCAAACAGCAGTGATGTGAGGATCGAGTTCACAGAATTTAACGGCAGATTTCTTCAGGTTTATTTCTGGAACACCCACTGTCACTGGCTGAAGTGCTGTGCAAAGTAGTTGTTCAAATTCTTATCATGGCAGTCAGGAAATAACATGGTAAGCAAGTGAGATGTTGTCATTGATTTCTAATGGTTTTCACCTAGTCAAGGGGAAATATTTAGCAAACTGACAAGCAGCGATTGTGGTTGGAAGGTGTAAAGATTTGTTTCTTGTCATTAATTAATCTGATATGAAGAACAGATGTTTACAGCTGGTGGTTTAAATGATTTGTGTACTGCAAATGGCGACTTTTTGCTGAAAGAACAGTATTCTCACCATTTTTTTAATTTTTTTTTTGGGGGGAAGACTTGAAAACCTGATGACATTAGCAGTAACAATTTTACAGAATTCTCTCTTGGCACTGTCACTTATGTTGCTGAACCACGACGTGCATTTCCGCACTGCAAGTCGACTGTTGGTTGTTGGGGTATGCTTGTCACATATTACTGTACCCTGATGCGCATTTCCGCGCTGCAACTCGACTAAAGGGGGGATTGGTGGGTTTGGGGGGAGTGTATTAAGTCGACTTTAGTTATTTTTCTTGTAAACCATGCCACTATGAGTCTTTCAGCCATGGCGGTTGCCGTCGGAATCTTTAAGGCATCGGATTGAGTTGGCTCTGTTGTCCATATTTTACTTATGATAGTCAATGTTTGAGTCTTTTCCTTCAATCTTCCCCCACCCCCACTTGTATCTAGTCTCTTTCAGCTAATGATGTTCGTTGCGATTTGATACTGTCTGTTGGAACATGCTTGTCACTTATATTACTGTAACCTGTAGCACATTTCCACACTGCAAGTCGACTGTTGGTTGTTGGAACATGCTTGTCACTTATATTACTGTAACCTGTAGCACATTTCCGCACTGCAAGTCGACTGCTGATAGTTGGAACAAACTCACTAAACAAAGAAAGCAGGTACATATGTAGTTCCTCTGTGTGAGATTTGCAGGATTTTGGTTGTAATTAACTATTATCAGTTACCTGAAGTCTGTTAATCAAGGTGAAGTTACACTGGAAATTTAAACTGATGGTAGTGGGAAGCAAGTGGTGGTGGTGGGAATCAGGTACAGAGGTGACACATGATAGCTAGACAAAGCAAGGAGACACATGATGGCTAGACAAGGTGACACATGATGGCTAGACAGAACAAGGTGACATATGATGGCTAGACAGAACAAGGTGACACATGATGGCTAGACAAGGTGACACATGATGGCTAGACAGAACAAGGAGACACATGATAGCTAGACAGAACAAGGTGACACATAATAGCTAGACAGAACTAGGTGACACATGATAGCTAGACAGAACAAGGTGACACATAATAGCTAGACAAAGCAAACTGACCCATGATAGCTTGACAAAGTGAGGTAGAACATGGTGGTTAAATTAGTCTGATACAAGATCTTGAGTAGTGGAAATCCGAATGCCACTGTCAGATCTGTATATTATCCAGCCTAATATGTAGCCATGTCTGTGGGTTGGCATGCTGATAGACTAAGATAAAAAAAAAATGTAAACATGTATATGCATGTATATATGTGAGTGAGTGTTTGTGAGACGGTTTGTGCAAGTGTGTCTGTGAATGCAAATATACATAAATATATACAGGCAAGCAAATGTTTGTTTGTGTGTGTATTTGTGTGTATGAGTATGTGCATGCATTTTATATATGAGACTATTTAGCTAATCTTACAAAATGTAAAAACATGCACTGCTAATACCCACTTAGCGCAACAGCGTGCACTTATTAACATCAGTTACCCCATAGAAAAGTGTGGGTGGGGGAGGTTAAGTGGTCCATTACTCCTATCAGCTAAACAAAGCCCGGGGGAATGGGGGGTATAGGGTAAAGAAAGCATCCTAAGAGTCAACTTGCAAAAAGACCCTCTTGTAGCCCTTCAAACCATTCACTGGCTGTACTTCTTCCAGTTTGTCAGAGACCGAAAGGCAGACGACATACGGGAAATCTTCATCGCTTGCAATTCTCGTCTGCCGTCTGTCGAGTGCCAACAGCTGTGAAGAATTTTCGGGCATATTGCATGAATGTTTGCCCTCATGCATAGGTGTGTGCAAGCTATCATAGGGAATTAATGCTGAACTTGATGGAAATTACCACTTCAATGCACTAAGATTTACGTCAGGCATGTTATAACGATTCACCAGCTGATATCTGCATTTGTGGGGTATGGGGTGGGTGGTGGTGGTGGTGGTGGTGGCGTCTGTCTACCTGCCCACCTTTAAAAAAAAAAAGAAGGAAATTTTATATTATTTTGAAAATATTTTCTGATGGCAGTCACAGAACAAGATTCTACTTGAAATTAGGGTATGCATTATAAAATCACAGCTACCTCAAGATTATGTTTCATTTTGCACTTAAATTCATGTTTAAATGCTCTAATTTAAAAAGAGTACAAATAAAATGTTCATGGACATATCTACGTTATAATGTCTCGGCCACAATATCATCACATGAATCCAACTAATAAATTAACTTTCGGGGACATTTAATCGAGCGCTCCTATTTACTTTATTTATGATTAGCAAATGTTGTCATCAATTGTTCTCACTTACCTAGTAAGTATTATGTTTTCTCTCATTTATCTATCAGATATGCCAGTTTCTCAAATATCCATTATAACTTTAGTGTCTCACTTATTTCTTTAAGATGCCATTTCTCACTTATCCACGAAATCCATTTTCTCAATTATCCATTAGATGTGCAATTTTCTCACTTATCCATTAAATACGTTATTTTCACCATTAGATGGGCCATTTTCCCCATTATCCATTCGATACTTCACTTTCTTAATTATTATTTGGAACCATTTTCTCCCAAGTGAAGAGAAACGTAGGTGAATCGTGTAAATGAGCTCAATTATTAACATCAAAACAACGTGTTTCTGTGGAATTTTCGCTGTTACCAATGTACACAAACGAGGTTGATGACGAACCAGAGGAGTAAAATGTGTTGAAGATATGACACTGGACAAAAGGAAACCTGATTTATGTACGGATGTCTCGTTTTCGCTATTGCAAACATTAACTGTCCGCGGGGGGGGGGGGGGGGGAATCTTGACTAGATTACGGCCCAGAACATTTTAGCCACTTTGTGTCGTTATGTGGCGATCTCATGCATGATCAAGAGTTTTTGGTGTCTTTTCCAGTTTTAATCCTAAATTATAAACATTTACAATATTGGATGGCTATTTAAACTTCAACAGAAAGTTTGGAAATGTTGACATTATTGAAATAGCTGGCATTTTATAAAAACGTGTGTTTGAACTGAATTCATGTTTCACTTTGTCCTTAGCTACATATGTCATTTCTCCCTTAACCATTAGATATTCAATCCCTCCAACCATGTCAGATTTTCCTAACAACTCTCGCCAAGAACAGCATCTCTAGTAAAAAGGGCCACATCTCTAGTAAAACGGGCCAACATGAACCCACAATTTATCATTCGCACTCTACACCCCCTCCCCCACCAAACACCCAAATTACTAATGAAACTGAAACAGTACTGTTCTTGTCGCGGTGTATTAAAGTCTCCCTTTGAAACTGTTGCCATGGGATCCAAAAGTAGCAACAGTTCCAGATTGACATCAATCAACGACATCAACAACAACAAAAATGGGGGAGGTATTCAGTGGCTGGAATCATCACACTCCTGTTCGAACCCGAGCCACCAACGGTAAGTCAGTGAGTTGACGGCAATGATCATCGTCCATCAAGCCGTAGGCACGGTTTTTTGAAGTCGCGTTGGCTCTTTCCGCTGTGCGGCAACTAAAACAAAGCACACGTGCAGGACGCACGGCACTGGAACTGACGCAAGCAAGGAACCGCAGCAGATCGTAGCCGCCTGCAAATGTTGCCCCGTTCATCACGGTAAACACTAGTGCGTGAAGATCTGTCTGGGTCGCACTAACATTCGCATGCCACTCTGTGGAGAGTTGGGAGAGAGCGTGTGTTTTTAGTTTTATGTGCGTCTGTGCGTATTTTATGATATCTGAGTGTTTTCTTATTTGTGTGGGTGTTTATGATGTATACGTTTGTCATTATTCAAGTGGGCGAAAAGGGGATTAGGTTGTGATTTGAGTTTTCTAATTTGTGTTTGTAGATTTTGCGTGCTTTTAAAAATAAATTTCGCGCGTTTCTTTTATTTTGTGTGTGTGGATTTATATATAATTGTCTGTGTGTATATGTGTGTGTGTGATCTATGTGTGCTTGTATTTTATTATGGTTGTGCGTGTTTATGCTATTATGTTGTGTTTGAGTGATGTGTGATGTGTGTGCGTGTTTATGTTATTATGTTGTGTTTGAGTGTTGTGTGATGTGTGTGCGTGTTTATGCTATTATGTTGTGTTTGAGTGTTGTGTGATGTGTGTGCGGTGAAAAATAGAGAGAAAGGGAATGGAGGAGAAGAGGGGAAGAGAGGTTCAGACAAACAAAATCTTAGGGAAACAAAAAACAAGTATAGGGAAACTGGTGAGTGGATTAAACTTAACATAAACACACTAAACTACTTCAACTAAATCGCTGTAAAAGTAACAACAAATGGACAAAAGTGCTTAACTGACTTTTAAATTATTACTACTATATTTTGTGTTCCAACTTTTTAATAAACTGTCACTGCGATGAGTTTGACTACAACTACAACACCATCAGCAAAGTTGTAGAGAATTTTGGCGGCACCCCTCACCAGCTGGATCCAGCTTGCGGCGCCACTCAGGACTTGAGTCAAGAGGAAACAAGCTCCAACCATTCAACGAATGGACTCGAAAAGGCTGAATAATCATATTTGCTTTGTAGATTTTATTCTGCTTTAAATGCATGCAGCAGTTTTGCTTAGAGCCCCGAACGTCTTAAAATGATATGGAAAATCAATTATCCCACTGAAGCACAACCGTATGCACGTTATTAGGACATTACAGTATGCACGTATTAGGACATTACAGTATGCACGTATTAGGACATTACAGTATGCACGTATTAGGACATTACAGTATGCACGTTATTAAGACATTACAGTATGCACGTATTAGGACATTACAGTACTGTAGCTGGACTTGTTGCAATATATTAAAATTTGCAGATCGAACTTGTTATAATATATCAGAACTATAAAATATGGTACATTAAACTTGTTACACTTTATTAGATATATTTTTTCTTTAAATCAATTTGCTATAGCACATCAGAATTTTGTCAAAATAAGTTAGAGCTACAATGTATATAATATAATGTATCTTGGTGCATTAAGGACTTATTGCTAAACGAACTTGTAAAAATCTAATAGTGCTATATAATACTGTAACTGGACTTGTAAAAGTATTCTCGAAGGGTCAGTAACAGTATTAGAAATCGACTTAATTATACCAGTAAGCTCGATACATTTGTAACAGTTTATTCGATACAGATACACTTAAAGAGGTAATATTCTGGAAACATAAACACTTTCAATACTAATATTCTGGATATTAACAGTTTATTCGATAGAGACAGACTCAAAGAAGTAATATTCTGGATGTTAACGGTTTATTTGCTGAACTGTAAAAGTTTTAAGAATGTTAACAGTTATTTGATAACTTAAATAGTTTATACGACAGATGTGAAATAATTTCCCTCATATCAGTAGTTTATTTAAACTTAAAATATTATCTTGATAATAACAGGGTTTTTTCATTTAACTTATATCTGTAATACTTATAACAGAATTTGGTAAAGCTACAATTTAAAGTATATAAGTTGGACTGATATACATATCAGTAGCATTGTTATAATGCTTTCAGTGTGTATTATAATCTACACACGAAATCTAGCTCTTCAAACAGAAGTATATATTAAAGTTGATAGAAAGAAATCTAGCTCTTCAAACAGAAGTATATATTAAAGTTGATAGAAAGAAATCTCGATCCATAAATATAGTATGTATGTTTATACATAATATCATATCGTATCGTATCATATCATATAATATTATATCATATCTATCATATCCTATATATATGCCGGGGTGGATGGGTGGTCCATATATAGCAGTTTGTATTAAAGTACACACGCTATAGGTCCTCAAATAGTATTATGTTTTAAAGTATACACAGAGAAATCTAGGTCCTCAAATAGTATTATGTTTTAAAGTATACACAGAGAAATCTAGGTCCTCAAATAGTATTATGTTTTAAAGTATACACAGAGAAATCTAGGTCCTCAAATAGTATTATGTTTTAAAGTATACACAGAGAAATCTAGGTCCTCAAATAGTATTATGTTTTAAAGTATACACAGAGAAATCTAGGTCCTCAAATAGTATTATGTTTTAAAGTATACACAGAGAAATCTAGGTCCTCAGATAGTAAGTAGTTCGTGCTAATTAAAGTATATACTCGAAAAGTTTCGGTCAAACTTAAGTCAATGTGCTAGGCAGACACCCTTTAAATTTACAAACACGAGCATTAATGAACACAGAACCAGTCAACAGTAATTCCCCGTCAAGCCATATGCAGTTTCATGAGCGCGTTAAAGTAATTCTCCATTATATCTCAATTTGGTGCCAATGAATAACTCTAGATTTTCGGACTTTTTTATTTCTTCGTTTGAAATTTTAAATAATAAAAGTGCCAAAACTGGGAGTGTAAGATTAGCAATGGCCTCTTGACACAAAAGGTCGAGTAAGGGACGCCACTCTTCATACTCATTGGTGAGAAGGAGAAAGAGAGAGGAGAAAAAAAGGAGCAGGGGAGGGGGGAGGGGAGGAATCCAAACATATGATAATGAAATTATAATTTTTTACGAAGTATTTAACAGGGTAGAGATGGATGGAAGGTGTGTGTCTTTGATACAGAATGTAGGAAGCAGGGAGGAAAATGTTAAAGGGCGTGTCCATTTCGGTACAGAATGAGAGACGGCAATGCTGGAAGCTTGTATCTTTGATGGAGAATGTAGGAAGTAGGTAGGGAAAATGTTAAAGGGCTTGAGTATTTCGGTGGAGAATGGAAGACAGCAATGGTGGAAGGTTTGTATCTGTGATGGAGAACGTAAGAAGCGGGTGGGAAAATGTTAAAGGGCGGGTGCGTTTCGAAGAAAGTATTGCTGTAAGTGTAAGGCTTGTGTCTCTGCTGGGCAGTGTGATAAGAGTGGATTGGCGGATAATGAACTATTCAATTATTTGTGTGCTGGATATACAACGATGTATAAGCAGGTATACATCAGGGTTTGGTGGAGAATGCAACAACTCGGGTACCTTTCAAAGTGTGTTTCAATGGTGTGTATACCCATGGGACACGATGGCAGCAAACTTCATCCTCTGACAGTCGCGGATGTGGGGCTTTTTATCGACTCTCTATCACTCAATACAGCCTATCTTCAACAGCAGGACACTGAAGATAGATAAATGAAAACTCACAACTGAATAAAACCAGGATCTGAACCTAAAACAGTCTGCTTTACATGGCCGTGAAACTACACCTTCTGGTACAGCACCTATATTAGAGAGAGAAAGGGGTGGGGAGTGGTGAAGCAAGGAGCGCAGCGGGGGAGGGTGAAAAAAAAAGTAATATTTACATCAGTGCAATATGACTCATAACTGACATGAGTCTGCGAGACGAAGTTAAAGCGTCGAATTTGTCAGAAACAGCGTTCTCAGGACGACAGAAAGAAACTATGACGTATTATTGCATGCAAATTGTGACGTATTGTACACCTTTGCCACAACTGTTCTCGGTGCTCGCCTTGTGCTGATGCCAGGCGCTTGTTCTAAAATACCACTGATGTGTGAGTCCGTGTATGTGTTACAAATGTATTCTGTGTTCGTGTGTGTGCATAGGTGTATGCATAAACATGTGTGAGCATTGTCTTAAATTTGTGAACGTATATAAGCGTGTGCAGTGTAAAGTGTGTGTGTGTGTGTGTGTGTGTGTGCGTGCGTGCGTGCGTGCGTGCGTGCGTGCGTGCGTGCGTGCGTGCGAGGGTGGCAGAACAGGAGTTACAGATGTCTTAATTTATTGCACAGATCCTGTATTTAGGCCTGACTGCCGTTCTGTCTACGTGTCTATCCGTTTACTCTGCCTGTTCTATCTGTGCGTCTTTTCTTGACGACCATCTCTCTCTCTTGGAGGCCACTGTGCATTATATCCGTTGTATCTCTGTGAGATTTATCTGCCTGTTGTTTCTGAAAGTCCGGGGGGGGGTTTTCTTCTGTTTTTCTGTTTTCCTCTGCCTGTGTTTGAATATTCTGTATTGTCTGAATACTTGAATAAATCTGTTCTGTTAGTCTGACTTATTCAAACAAACATAACAGATATAACAGAGTCTTTCTGTTTTCTTTGTTGGAATCTGTCTTCCATTTCGAATCAGTATCAGTTTTGTTTGTCTTTTTGAATCAGCATGCTTGTTCTGTATGTCTTTAAGACTCAGTCGGTCTGTCTATTTGAATCAGTATGCTTGTTCTGTACGTCTATAAAACTCAGTTGGTCGGTCTTTTTGAATCAGTATGCCTGTTCTATATGACCATAAGGCAGGCTCAAGTCTGTCAGTCTTTTCGAATCAGTATGACTGTTTGGTATGTCGGTCGGTCGGTCTTTTTGAATCCGTATGACTGTTTTGTTCCTCTGTATAAATCAGTATGTCTACCTTAAGCATGTCTGCTGTGTCTGTTTGATTGAATTTGTTTGTTCTGTTTGACGGTTTGAATCAGCAGATATACTTTTTTGTCTGTTCAAATCAATCTATCTTTCTGTCTGTATGTTTGAATCTGTATGTCTTTTGTACTGGAATCATAATACACGCTTTGTTTGCCTATTCGGAATCAGTATACACGCTTTGTTTGTCTATTCGGAATCAGTATACACGCTTTGTTTGTCTATTCGGAATCAGTATACACGCTTTGTTTGTCTATTCGGAATCAGTATACACGCTTTGTTTGTCTATTCGGAATCAGTATACACGCTTTGTTTGTCTGTCTGCTTGAATCATCCTGTCTCTCTGTCTTCTGTCTGTTTGAATCAGTTTGTTTAATCTCTGTTGGAAGCCGTCTGTCTGTTTGTCCACTTGTACATCTAATTTTATCTTTATGTCTGATTTCTCTGTTGTCTGTTTCAAATACTCCTAAAGGATGTTCGATTTCACTGCCTGTCCGTTTGTCTGTCAGATTGAATCAGATTGCGTAGTAATATATAAGAGAGACGGTCTGTTTTTTCTCTTTTCTTTATTTTTCCCGCAGAAAGTTCTCTTTTGCCCAGTGTCTGGCTATCTTTCTCTCATAAAACATGGAGGGGCAAGCTTGATTTCAGTTCGCGGTCTACCATTTCACTCTATCTAGAGGTCTCAATATATTTACTACGTTCCCTTAACACTCAGCGCGGGTGCTTCCAGACTTGATGAACCAATAATCTTTTCCCATCGGTATGGGTCGCTCCACCAAAGAGTACGCATCGAGATATACAGCCAAATGCGGGTCACGGCAACGATACCATTAAGTTTAGCAGGTCAAAGTTCGTTTACGTTATGTGTATATGAGCCAAGCTAAAATGAATATATATATAACGTATATAACGCAGCAAAACAACTGTGTGCACACGTAGGCATTACAACTTAAAAGTGTGCACATACATGTAATACAGTTTTCAGCTCTCGTACTTATCTCTGTAGTATACAAGGTTTACAAAAGTGTGTAGTATGATTTATGGCCCGCCCATCTCTATAACATAACAAAACCGGCCTATCTTTGTAGCATGACAAAGTGTGCTTATCTTTGTAACATAACAAATTTTGCATAGCTTAGTAACATAACAAAGACTGAACATCTTAGCAACATAACAATGATTGCACATCTTAGTAATATAACAAAGTTTGTTTGCAAATTCACATAATACACGGTTTGCAAATTTTTATAATGCACAAACATCTGTGCATCTATGCTACATATTGAAAATGTATGTATATAAAGAATACTACTAAAAGTTTGCGTAACTATGTGATACAACTTAAAGTTTGAGAATAGATCTATGCGATACAACTTAAAGTTTGAGAATAGATCTATGCGATACAACTTAAAGTTTGAGAATAGATCTATGCGATACAACTTAAAGTTTGCGTAACTATTTGATACAACGTTCGCATCTTTGTGATATAAATTACCTAAAAATTTGCACAGTTATGTAAAAGCCTAATCCTTTGTACGTCATTTCGCTACACTAGAGTCTGCATAACATTGCGCTACACTATAGTCTGCATAGCACTGCGCCACACTAGAGTTTGCACATCATTTGAATACAGTAGATTTTGCACATAATTTCAATATACCAGATTTTGGCATAATTATTTCGCTACATTTTAGCTTGCATAATATTCCGTTACACTAGAATATGCAAATCATTACAAGAAAAATTGCACACCATTTCGCTACAAAGGAGTGTGCAAATCATATCACTATACTAGAATGTGCACATAATTCACAACACTAGAGTGTGCAAATCATATCACTATACTAGCGTGTGCACATAATTCACAACACTAGAGTGTGCAAATCATATCACTAAACTAGAATGTGCACATAATTCCACAGCACTAGAGTGTGAATATCATATCACTACACTAGAATGTGCAAATTTTATCTCTGTACTAGAGTTTGCACATAATTTCACTACACTGCAAGTCATATACTAGAGTTTGCAAATCTATACTTGAGTTTGCAAATCATATCACTATACTAGAGTGTGCAAAACATTTCACTACACTTGAGTATACAAATCATATCACTATACTGAAGTCTTCAATCTTTGCAAAAATCATAAAACGTGCACATAAACACGCAACATCTTTAGTATGCAATCCAACTTCAAGATGTACACGCCAAATGTTAAAGTTAAATCAGTACGTTACAAGGTAGAGATGTCTTTCGTGTAATACAAAACTATAGTGTGCACATAATACGTTTCTGTTAAACTGTATATAGTTTGTATATATTACAAAGCAGTTAAATGCAACGTATAAATAGTGTGTGCCTGCAATACACTTTATTTAAGCTTAATGCATACATGAACAGAGATATTCAATAGACTTTCTCTCCTGATAGACAGACAGATAAATAGATAGATAGATAGACTGATTAACAGATAGATAGATAGATTGATTGATAGATAGACAGACAGACAGACAGACAGACAGACAGACAGACAGACAGACAGACAGACAGATAGATAGATAGATAGATAGATAGATAGATAGATAGATAGATAGATAGATAGATAGATAGATAGATAGATAGATAGATTCTTGACGATTACTTAGTCGTGTGATTTAACTGAACTATTACTCCCCCCCCCCCCAATAACCCTGGACTGCAAACCTCCCTCCTTCTGCTACCGAACACCACGCAAAATTCCTTCCACAATTCTTGAAACTCGCTGGAGGCAGTTATGATACGCGCATGTGCAGGTGAAGTACTTAATCTTTTGTGCCGTATGAGAATGAGAAACGCGCTGTTTTGAGTCTCTCGTACCGCGGCACGCACTCGTATCATCGAGTTCACTCGTTTTCTTTCACCTTCTCCTTCAACATCGACTACGTTTTTTCTTCCTGTAGTTTCGAAGTGAAGATACATCTATTTCTGAGATAACTGGTGAATGAAGTTTTGATAAAGGAAAAAGTGCCATAGAGTGTTTAAAAGAAAATAAAAATCAGATGGGTCAAAGGTCAATTCGTGTTTTACATTTTACTTTCTAATAAAATTGAAGTCAGTAAATTGATTGTTCACGTTTGTTTAAGTTATCATATTAAGCCCCAATCTGTTTAAGTTACTGTATTAAACTAGTTTTTTTTTAATAAGTTACCTTATTAAAACTAAATTTTATTGCAGTCACTGTATCGAACCTAAGTCTGTTTCGTTTACCAAATATACCAGTCTGTTTCATTTACCAAATAAATCAAAGTCCCTTTTATTTACCAAATAAACCATAGTCTGTTTCATTCACCAAACTAAACCATAGTCTGTTTCATTCACCAAACTACACCATAGTCTGTTTCATTCACCAAACTAAACCATAGTCTGTTTCATTCACCAAACTAAACCATAGTCTGTTTCATTCACAAACTAAACCATAGTCTGTTTCATTCACCAAACTAAACCATAGTCTGTTTAATTTATTGACCTAAACTGTAGAATGTTTAATTTACTGAACTAAACTGTAGTCTGTTTAATTTACCGAACTAAACCGAGGTCTGTTAAGTTATTGAAATAAACTCAGTCCGCATCAGCAAAATTTTCTTTTATCCGGATTTCTACTTTTTTTTAATTTTCCAAACTTAGAAAAGTTAAAATAGAGGCTGCCATAATTTTGTGGCCGTTCTGATAGACACGTGTACACTCCTTCCCCCTTCCGCCACGCCCAACTGTACCCTCTTGAAAAGAAAAAGAGGTATGTCAAGTACTTGCTGACCCCAACTCTACCCCTTCGACTAAACGAAAGAATTGACTTATATGCTGAAAATGTGTATTTTGCGCTTAATTTATAGGACTTACTAAAGAGCATGAGGAGATTGAATTTTAAAAAAACTCACTATAGAATGACTGAATTTAACTCACCAACATTTCACTGAACAATACGACTGAAGAGTCACGCCAAATTGTGTTAATTTCTCAAAATGCGACTCACAGTCTGTTGTACAACCGCGATAAAAGTACTGCTGATAGCTAAAAACGACATTTTACTAAAGCAAATCATAATTAAGCTTTTCACGAATAACTGAGATTTTCCGGGGGATGGTGGTAGAATTTTCCGGGGGTGGTGGGAGATTCGAAACTTAACAAAGTTGCACTAGAAAAGAGAATTTCCGGGGTGGAGTGGGGGATATCGAAACTTAATAAAGTTAACAATAGAAAGGGGATTTTGTCCCCATTTTCAGATAAGTACAGCTGCAACAGGAATGAAATATTTACGTCCCATTTAACAAATCGACAAAATCTGTGGCATACAGACACAAAAGTACATCAGCTTTTACCTCCACCTCCTCCCTATCTCTGAATTGCTTTGTTTTCTCTCACTCCACAGAGAAGTCTGAGTGGGTGATATATTCATGCCATGGTAAAAGTGACGCGTTCGGACCATCGTAAAAGAGACTTGTTCAGACCATAGTAAAAGAGGCGAGTTCAGACCATAGTAAAAGAGGCGAGTTCAGACCATAGTAAAAGAGGCGAGTTCAGACCATAGTAAAAGAGGCGAGTTCAGACCATAGTAAAAGAGGCGAGTTCAGACCATAGTAAAAGAGGCGAGTTCAGACCATAGTAAAAGAGGCGAGTTCAGACCATAGTAAAAGAGGCGAGTTCAGACCATAGTAAAAGAGGCGAGTTCAGACCATAGTAAAAGAGACGAGTTCAGACCATAGTAAAAGAGACGAGTTCAGACCATAGTAAAAGAGGCGAGTTCAGACCATAGTAAAAGAGACTTGTTCAGACCATAGTAAAAGAGGCGAGTTCAGACCATAGTAAAAGAGGCGAGTTCAGACCATAGTAAAAGAGGCGAGTTCAGGCCATCGTAAAGGTGACGTGATCAAGCCATCATAAAAGTGACGTCTTCGGGCAATCGTAAACGTGACGTGCTCGGGCCATCGTTAAAATGACACGTTACAGATCATCGTTAGAGTGTCGTGTTCAGGCCATCATAAAATGTGACGAGTTCAGGCCACCGTAAAATCGGCATTTTCATATCATCCTACTAGCCCGCTTAGAGAGAAGCCGACGGAAGCCGACCGGAATCTTCCAGTCTTACGAATTCACCTGACGAGCTCAGACCAGCCAGTCCGGTCCGTGCAGAAGCATGTGACAACGTTAATCAAATGAACTGGAGACTGACGAGGTATATTACTCCTTGCCCCAGTTTTAAGGAGTAGTGGGGGGGGGAAGGGGAGAGAGAGAGAGAGAGAGAGAGAGAAGGGTGAGAACCAACAACAAAAACATGATTTCGCAGAGGAACCTCGAAATTAGGTCTATTACTGAAGCTCCTTAGTACGTGGACAACCTACTCGCCAGTAAAGTAAGATGTCAAGCAACACAAAATTAGTATTATTACTTTCAATTATAAAATAATCAAGCAACACAAAATTAGTATTATTATTTTCAATTATAAAATAATCAAGCAACACAAAATTAGTATTATTACTTTCAATTATAAAATAATCAAGCAAAAGAAGCATATAAGAGTTATAAGATGTAGCCCGATGTACCAGGTCATCATTAAAAAGAAAAAAATCAGCGAGAAATGCTAATCCAAGATAACGTCTTGTGATAACATTTTAGTTATCACAACCCGTAACTCTTTATGTCATGCATCAACTAAAATGTCCTCTCCCTTCACGACTCTTCATGTTATGCATTTTCCCCATCAGGATACTGTAGGCGTAACAACAGGAAAGTACAGACCATATGACGTGTTGTGAGCACAAGAAAACTATTTAACATAAAAGCAAACCAAACAAACATAAAACCAAACAATGGGACTTGCCATGTACCACAAATGAACAAAAACAGTGGGACGTGTCATATACAACAAATGAACAAAGTGAGACGTGCCATTTACAACAAATGAACATTATTAGTGGGACCTGTGGTATACAATAAATGAACAATAAAAGTGGAATGTGTCGTGTACAACAAATGAACAATAGCAGTGAGATGTGTCGTGTACAACAAATGAACAATAGCAGTGGGATGTGTCATATACTACAAATGAACAATAATAGTGGGGCGTGTCGTACAGTAATTGAACAATAACAGTAATGTGTCCTGAACAACAAATAACAGCAGAGCATGTCATATACAACAAATGAACAATAACAGTGGGATGTCATATACTACAAATGAACAATAACGGTAAAATATTACATGTACAACAAATAATAGTAGTGCTTGTCATGTACAACAAATAACAATGGGATATGACATGTACAACAAATAATAGTAGTGCATGTCATGTACAACATATAACAATGTGATATGGCATGTACAACAAATGACCAATAAAGTTGGATATATAGTGTACAAAAAATGACAAATAACAGGAGGGCAGGTCATTAAACAAAAAACAACAGTGGTAACTTAAATACATAAGAAAAAGTAATGAAGAATATTCAATTCAGCATATTTGTACAGAAAAACAAAACAAAAACAAATGAAGAATAACAGAAGGATGTTATACATATAAAAGAAAACAAATGAACTATTTAAAAAGACATGATTATATATATATATATATATAAGCACACTATATATATAAAAAAATAATATTTAAATATCTCAAGTGTGGCAGGACAGTACATTAGAGACCATATGGAAGATTTCCAGTACAACAGACGGATACATAAGAAAACAAGGTAAGAAATATATTGCAACAGGCCACATACTTATTAATAAGAGAAGACAAACAGTACAACTGGCTGTGTACGGAACGTGCAACAGACCACAATCTTAAGACAGTACAACTGGTTGTATACGGAACATGAAACAGACCATACTTAAGACATTACAACTGGTGGTGTACGGAGCATGAAACAGACCATGCTTAAGACATTACAACTGGTGGTGTACGGAGCATGAAACAGACCATACTTAAGACATTACAACTTGTGGTATACGGAACACGTAACAGACCATAAGACAGTACAACTGGTGGTGTACGGAACATTGATAAAATACAATGTCATGTGCTATGACAAAGATGGACTGACAACTTTTCGACCTAGGATGTCACCTCAAAGATTCATCATAATATACATTATGTACAAAAGACGACAAAGATAGTTACACGGAGTGACAAGTTTTAAACTTAGAATACAAAAAGGACAAAGACCAGTGGATACAAAGTGTGACGAGTTTTGAATATATAATGTTACCTGAGTGGTAGGTAATATGACGTGATACGTACGGACGAGAATAAATACGGACACACAGTGTGATAATCTAGATGCATACTATGTGACGTGGGATGTTAGTTACACGAAGACATACTCTGCGTGACAGCCTACAAATATCTGACGTTCGTTTCAAAATTTAATAACAAAATAAAAATGTAGATGACAAAGTGTTACCTACCGCTTCCGGGTGGTCCCAGGGGTATGCCTCGATCTTTTTCGTATCTACGGCAGTAGTGATGGACTCTTGGACAGGAGTCTTTTCTGGCTCTGGCTCTCCTACTGGCTCTGGTTCGGGATCAGTGACCGGCGTTTCCACTGGCGTCGGCTCCTCCACGGTCTTCTTCACCCGACGCTGGTCTCCCGTGAAGGCGATGGACTTGCCGTCGAAAGCGTCCGGTACGACGTCAAACATGGAGTTTTTGACGCGAGCCTTCACCGGGTGTGGATGGGGCTTGAAAAAATCGGGCTCCTCCGCCATTGCTGCTGTTGTTGTAGTTGATGGCAGGTAATATCGGTATTGAGGGTGTTGGTGACGGTGCAATTCAGTTGACGGAGAAGAAAGAAACGGTCGAGAGGTGAGACCTGAAGAGAGTGAAGGGTTAAGAACGGTGTTATTTCGTCTTTTATTTCATTTTGCGTCGTGGCCCTTCTTTGTTGTTTTTTTTATTTTTATTATTGATAAACTATATACAGGAGATTTTTATTTAAGAGAAAGTTATTTTTTTTATCAATAACTTTCGGTGTAATATCTTTCAGTTATAAAAGTACCAGTGTTATCCCCAAACCCAAGTGTGGCGGAGTAAATTTGCCTATCCGTATTTCTAAACTTAACTGTTAAATGTCAAAGTGACCAGATCTTAGGCACTGCTTGTGCTGCTATTTTTAAGTGTCCGAGTAGGAAGTAAATACTGTTGCACCAGGAAAGTGTAAGTTGAGACTTAAATGTAAGAAAGAATTGAGTTAGAGATGAATAAACTGGAGACTTAGCTTTTGTTCCATGATTATATTTTACAGGGAAGAAGCAGCCCTTTTTGTGTTTTCACCAGAATCTCTTGGCTTACTGATTTGTGTTTTCACCAGAATCTCTTGGTCTACTGATTTGTGCTTTCACCAGAATCTCTTGGTCTACTGATTTGTGTTTTCACCAGACTCTCTTGGTTTACTGATTTGTGTTTTCACCAGAATCTCTTGGTTTACTGATTTGTGTTTTCACCAGAATCTCTTGGTTTACTGATTTGTGTTTTCACCAGAATCTCTTGGTTTACTGATTTGTGTTTTCACCAGAATCTCTTGGTCTACTAATTTGTGTTTTCACCAGAATCTCTTGGTTTACTGATTTGTATTTTCACCAGAATCTCTTGGTTTACTGATTTGTGTTTTCACCAGAATCTCTTGGTTTACTGATTTGTGTTTTCACCAGAATCTCTTGGTTTACTGATTTGTGTTTTCACCAGAATCTCTTGGTTTACTGATTTGTGTTTTCACCAGAATCTCTTGGTTTACTGATTTGTGTTTTCACCAGAATCTCTTGGTTTACTGATTTGTGTTTTCACCAGAATCTCTTGGTTTACTGATTTATAAACCGCTATGAATGTGGTTGACGCAAGAAGTATCTACCCCCACCCCATCCCAGAGTGTAAGTGTAATGATACACTGCACTCTGTTGATATATTGTGCAATGTATGCTCTCCAACATCGTGGAATTGCTGGTACAAGGAAGTTATTGGAAATTGCTACAATGTTCTGCTTGAGCGAAATAAATGGAGAAGGATGCTGTCATAATAAACTAGATTAACCCTCTAGTGGCTCACCAGTTCTACAACGTGCAAGAAAAACACGTGGAACTGACAATACCATTGTGACAATGAAATGACTCGTTAAGAAAGCACTGGAAGGACTATTATGACCATCCCATCACCTAGACAACATTATGTACAAGCTGTTATCATTATAATCTCATTTCATTACTCCATTTCTGTTCTGATAAGAACTATCTTGTAATTTATAGTGATATTTATCAGCTGAATTGTGTGTTAGGATATAAGACTGTTTGAATATTGAAATTATTCGAATGTATTTCGTGGAAATATTGATGACAAGTAATTTTTTATATAGTATTTGTTATATGTATATTTGATTGTTGATTTAATAAATTTATTGACTGTCTTACACAAAATGATACCATATGTGGAGAGGAAGGTGGGTAGACGGGGTCTAAGAAGCAATGGGTGTAAGTCACTACAATGAACTAAACCAACAGCTATAACATTTAGTATACTAACATGGACATACAAACCGCATGTAGACGTAAGCTAAATAGAACTATAATATTTAGTTCATTAAATAAATAAATAAATAAAATAGTTCATTTAGTTCATTAGTTCATTTACTAACATGGACATATACAAACCGCATGTAGACGTAAGCTAACTATAAGCGAATTATATTATCAGCTTTACTGCACTGAGACATCTGATGACTTCTCTTTATGCAACAAATGAGAACATTCTTTTATCTAGTAACGGTAGTAGCAGTAGTAGAATGCGTAATGGAAGCAATAGCAACAGCTTTTTTTAAAAAGTAATTTATTGAAGTAATAAATGTAACAGAAGTAAGGAAAGAAAAAGTAAACTTTGAAAGGGGGAAGAATAGTAGTAGCAGTATAGGAAGTAAAATAATAGCATTAACAGATGTAGTAGTAGCAGTATAGGAAGTAAAATAATAGCATTAACAGATGTAGTAGTAGCAGTATAGGAAGTAAAATAACAGTATTAACAGATGTAGTAGTAGCAGTATAGGAAGTAAAATAATAGCATTAACAGATGTAGTACTAGCAGTATAGGAAGTAAAATAATAGTATTAACAGATGTAAAGGTAGCAGTGTAGGAAGTAAAATAACAGCATTAACAGATGTAGTAGATGCAGTATAGGAAGTAAAATAATAGTATTAACAGATGTAGAGGTAGCAGTATAGGAAGTAAAATAACAGCATTAACAGATGTAGTAGTAGCAGTACAAGTAGTAGCAGAAGTAGTGTAAGAGTAATTTTAAAGGTACAAGTAGTGGCAGAAGTAGTGTAAGAGTAATTTTAAAGGTACAAGTAGTAGCAGCATTAGTATATATAGTAAACAAGTAGAGGTGGTAGTTTTAGTAAAAGGTAATAAAAATAGCAACATAGCAGCAATAATTAGTAGAAGTAGTAAGAGAAGCAGAAGTAGTAGCAATCTTAGTAAAAGTGGAAAGGAAGAAATAAAAGTTGTATAATAGCAACAGTAAAAGCAGAAGTAGTAATAAAAGGAATAGTACTAGAATTAATAATTAATAATTACTCTACTAAAAGTAGCAGCAGTAATAAAAGTAGCAACAGCAGTAGTAAAAGTAGTAAGGAATTGTAGTAGTAAAAATAGCCGCAGTAAAAGTAATACTAATAGTAATACTAGTAGTAGCAGACACAGACGGTAAAAATAAAAGTAGTGACACTCACGTCCGGCCAGCAGCAAGCACTAAGTGATTTGCGATGCTGTCATAATAAACTAACCGCGACAGCAATAATATACCAAATTTCTCGTCTGAGAGTCTTAATAAAATAAACTATCCCAGAAATGCATGCACTTACAGATAACGTCATTTTCTTTGAACGCGCATGACCGGAAAACGTGTTGATATATATTCGCAGGCCAGACTGCCTCGTTTCGATCTGACAAGAACATTATACAACCTTATTAAATTTATATTATTCTTAAAATCAATTGTTATCTTCTATAATGCGGAGGGGGGGGCATGGGGGGAGGGAACGAGAGGAGAAGGAATTATCCACTCAGATATCCTAACTTTAAATTAGTTGATAATTGCAGGTCAAATCCAAAACAGACATTAAGCACCATCTTTTTCTCCCAGTCAAGATAGTTCTGATGTTTTCCTATTACATACGGTTTCACTTGGATTACATTTTAATTAAATCAGCACCTTTCAGGTGACTAGACCCGATGTTATTACAGGACAGATTAACTTAGACTCCTGAACTCTACAAGATAATAATTACGTTTGTGTTTAGAGCAAGATGATTACAGGGGCAACGGAACCGTCTGTGAACGAACGACGTCAGTGCCAACCAAATGAACGAACTCTACTACTCTGGTGCCCATAAACTGAACAGCTTTATACATAACAATGAACAGCTTTATACATAACAATGAACAGCTTTATACAAACAATGAACAGCTTTATACATAACAATGAACAGCTTTATACAAACAATGAACAGCTTTATACATAACAATGAACAGCTTTATACATAACAATGAACAGCTTCAGTGTCCACCAAAAGAAAAACTTTAGTGGCTAACAACTGTCGACTTCAGTGACGAAGTCTACAGTTCTGATGTTTCTCTAATGCAAAACTTCAGTAAACAGCTCTGATGCTTACAACTGAACGGATTTGGTGAAAATCACATAAACAGTAGTAGTAAACAGAAACGAACGGCTTTCATGAACATCAAAAACGAAAACGAACAATATCTCAGTCATTCTTAAAATGTTTTTTTGAATCAATGGTTCTCGAAGCCAACGGAGTACAATCATTAAATGTCAGCAATCGTTTGCCATCATATTTAAAAATAACTTTGTTGAAAAAATTCTAATCAACGTTTCTGTTTTAATTTGTATATTTTTCGGGTTTATTATTTTTTTTTTCAAAATCAAAGTACATACTACACAATCCTTATCCACATGGTGTGTGTGTGTGTGTGTGTGTGTGTGTGTGTGTGTGTGTGTGTGTGTGTGTGTGTGTGTGTGTGTGTGTGAAGTCATTTCTCTGTCACTAATGAAAATTTTGTTCGATCATTTGGAATAAAACCAGTCGTTGAAAACAACAGTGCTGTAGACAATGTGCTGAGAAGCATTTATTATTAATAAAATATTCCCATAAGCGCATACACTTGCAATTATGTTATATAAATTATAAGGAGTATATTTTTCTCAAGTTAAAGAATAAATGTGAGAGAGGGTGTATGTGCATGAAAATTTACTGAAAATGAATATACTAAATATAATTTCTACTCATATTACTTTTTTTTAAAATTAGCATATTCTCCTAAATTTGTCAGTGCAAACTGAAAGCATAATTAATAATTAATTTTGTATTTCACTGTAGCTGTAGCATGTATTAATAAGGAGTAAAATCAGATTATTAAACATCTAAAAAATGTGTATGAAGTATAAGAATGATATATGTATAGTGGTTTGTAGCTGTAACTGAAAATAAATCTGTGTTGTTACATTTCAATAGTTATTAGATGTTAGAGTCACGACATTACAAACGTGTGCATATATTTTATTTTGACAGAATAGTTTACTAAATTGTTCAGCAGATAAAACATTTTTTAAGAAAAACAAACTATTCGAGACAAACTGATTTTGCATGGGTGAGGTACAGTCTAATTTCATTTAAATTATGGGCCTTTTTATCAGCTCATTACCTTAATCATAATGTGCCATAATGCACATAATGTGCTTTTACTTGATATAGTTTGAATGGGTAAAGATCACAATTGTTAATTATAATTTGAAATATTTTTAATAAAGAGACTTCATCAAATCCGATTTTAGTCTCCCTATTTACTTAGCTTGACTGACATATCACACTATGTAATGATAGAACGTATACCACTAGTACAGTTACATAGATCTGATACGATAATTATACCAGTATACACACGCTAGAACTGGAGAAAATGCTGGTGGAAATAAAACTGGTTTATTCTGAACATAGATGAATTTTGGCAACACTAATCTACAGTTAACTCTCACAGTAACGATTGTTTCATAAATAATACTAATTAAAACCTCTTCGGTAAAACTAACTTTATAGCCTTCAATGCTCAGTTTAACAATAACTACAATGTACAGAAATGGGCTAGATCGAATCGTTTTGAAATTCAGATAAATATTGCAATTACAATGTACATAAAATTTAAACAATTTTTCCAAACTTCATGAAGATAAAATTCTTAAGTAGACCGAGTAAAAATATTTACAGGGTAAGGCTTTCGTAAGGCTATCGCTTTAGACGTTTATATTTCGTTGATAATTAATTATTATCTGCAGTGATAGGCCTGAGGATCGTTTACATTCTTGTTTGTTCGATTTCATGTTGTAAATTTAAAATTATAGATTCACAAAATTCGGTATAAATATATCGAACACGGTGGATGCCAAACGCGCAGTTACCATAGACGCTACAATGCTTCGGTCTTTTCAATATGGCGGACGTTTGGCGACAGCGAATTAGCAGCCCTTGTGTCTTCTCCATATATACTCAATGTCTCAGACTTGTGATAGACGCGAAAGCGGCTGAAGCCGGAAGCGCCCCCTACACTCAATCAATCAAAACTTGTGATAGTCTCGACAAACGAACTCAATCTCGACAAACAACCCAACTGATCTCATTAGATAAACTAAGCGGGGAGGGGACCGAATTCCACTGAATTTAACTTGAAGAAAGGAAGCACATTTATATATATATATAAGATAGGAGAGGCACGACTTTTTTTTAAGCCGGCAATAATTACTCCATCCCTACGGGGGGAAAATACAGCAGAAAGGGAGGGGGGGAAACACATTTAGAATTGCAATATCTTAGGCTTCTTCCTAAACTGATTTCATGCAATTCACATCATTTTTCTTATGACGCCAGTATTTCCCGCTTCAAAAAACTGAACATGATCCACCAGGTGGCCCTGTCAGTTTTAAACAACGTCAAGAATCAAGTGCGCACTTGACTTTCAGGAAACCACCCAAATCTTGTGATCTCAAGAGAGAACTTATAGCCTTACTGAACTAGGCATAGCTTGGTGCCTGTGACATCACCCCACCCCACCCCCCATTTTTTAAACTTTGAACTATAACAAATGTCTTCAAAACGATCTGTTTAGTTAATTTCTATTTTTATTTATTTTTCTATTCAGTAAAGTTTATTTTAATTTTTAATTCATCTATGCTAGTTATTGTTTAAACTAGAACAACAAAAATGCGGCTTGGAAGCTAAAAGAACAGATAATACAGAGTCTCACAAATAAAAACTTGAGAGTTATCCCGCATTGTTGTGAATGATCTTCAGATAGCAAGAAAACAAGAAACTAAAAAGATATAAATGATAACTTTTCATTTGAATGTATGTTATTTTCATAATGTGAATCCACTCAAAGTTTTGTGCCCCGAAGAAGCATATAATTTCAATAAAATAAGTAATTTATCTGTTCATTTATTCTGGGTTTCTTTTACTTATCTTACATATATTTCTTGATGTTCTGGTGTTGTCTGTGACAAGGTAATAATTATAAATTTTGAGTCAGTAAATCAGAGTAGTCTCTCAATATTGCGTCACAACGTGCTGTAGTTTTCTTCCAGAATGCAATTTATAGTTGCACTAATGGACAGAATGCAAGGCAAAGGTATCTCATTGGTCAATATGCAACGCAAAACTGTCCTTTTAATCAGAATATAACTCAAAGTTGTATTCTTTTCTTGTTTGTCTGAATGCAATACCAAGTTTCTCTTCGGTCAGAAAACAATGGAGATACGTGGTAAAGCGTTCATGAAAAAGATACCACCCTAAAACATCGACCATCGACCCTGTGTCCGCTTAATTTATAAATGCTCCTGCTTCAAAATTTCTGAAAGGAATCCACGCCCACTGGTTTAGCCCCTGGAGGAATAATTAGAGAGACCAACATGGATTCCTCGCCAAAGCAGGACGACGACAAACACCAGATGTAAAGCTGTCTACACCTGTGTGCCAATACGCAGCCTGCCCAGGTGTAAACTGTTTGGGCTCTGCTTTGGTGCTGCAGACAGATGGATGGTGAAAGGGGCACTCTTCTAAACTTTACGTGGATGCCAACAGACAAGCCACGTGCCAGCCGGCGAGGTCAAACTCCAGCCTCGTCCAGCGCGGTAACGCTCAGGACACTGCAGGGCCGCAGCAAAACGCTGTTTCGGGTCACGGACCGCAGCAACCTCACAGGTTGTTGCTGTACAAGAAAACTCACCGCCATTTTCCCTCTGTTACGGATTACGAAAGTATCAAAGTGTTTAGTATACGATGCTTGTTTCTACCACTACTACCATTATCACCATCGACAGCAACAACAAATCGTGTTTTTTTTTAAATTATTGTTTCACTCTTTTATTTTTGACCCATAATGATGTAATTAATATAACACTAATTCACGATCAGTATTAAAATAGTTAATGAAGCCTTGACCTCGCCCCGATACCCAATGGACAACAAGGATGATCTCACGTGGGCTTGAAAGAATTGTACAATCCATTGGCTGGCATAACGCAGCAAAAAGGCCTTTGAACTTTCTCGTGGCTCGAGTTTCCAAGGTTGTCTTCTTAAACATGTGTGCGTATGTATGTTTGTCTGCGTGTAAGGGCATGTGTGTACATATGTATGTGTGTATGAGTGTGTACGTGTGAATGAATGTGTTTGTATGTTAATTCTGTTATTCGCTCTATGAATTTAGCCTAAAGTAGAAGAATCTCAAAGTAATTACCATCATTGATTTTTTTCCATCGCATTAAACAATAAACTATTATCATTCCCACCAAATGAACTCAATTTAAAAGCTGCTCACGAGTTCTAATTTATTATTAAAATCAATCTAAAAAAAAATAAAAGTTAGTGCAAATAGCTTAAAAGCTGTTCGTGAGTTCTAACGTTATAGTTGTTATAGTTTAAAGATTCTTCATGTTCTGACATTATAGTTTAAAGGCTTTTCGTGAGTTCTGTCATTATAGTTTAAAGACTCTTCATGAGTTCTGACATTATAGTTTAAAGACTCTTCATGAGTTCTGACATTATAGTTTAAAGACTCTTCATGAGTTCTGACATTATAGTTTAAAGGCTTTTCATTAGTTCTGACATTATAGTTTAAAGGCTTTTCATTAGTTCTGACATTATAGTTTAAAGGCTTTTCATGAGTTCTGTCATTATAGTTTAAAGGCTTTTCATTAGTTCTGACATTATAGTTTAAAGGCTTTTCATTAGTTCTGACATTATAGTTTAAAGGCTTTTCATTAGTTCTGACATTATAGTTTAAAGGCTTTTCATGAGTTCTGTCATTATAGTTTAAAGGCTTTTCATTAGTTCTGACATTATAGTTTAAAGGCTTTTCATTAGTTCTGACATTATAGTTTAAAGGCTTTTCATTAGTTCTGACATTATAGTTTAAAGGCTTTTCATGAGTTCTGTCATTATAGTTTAAAGGCTTTTCATGAGTTCTGACGTTAAAAAATACGTTAAAACTGAATATGGCATAAATTTCTTACAAAGAAGACTCTTGACTAAAAAAAAACAAAAAACAAGCGTGGCTAAAGATGTTAGAAGATGCTCGAGAGAGAGAGAGTGTGTGTGGGTGGGTGGGTGTGGTGGAGGCAGTATATTCAAGAACAAGTGTGTTAAAGAATGTTACCGGATGTTTAAGTGTGTGCTTTAAAGAACAAGTGTGCCTAAAATTGTTGCATGCTGCACGCAAGGACTGATATTACGAAGTAAACACACATGAATATGGTAAACGCTGATCATGATTTTTGCAGTGCAAGGACAAATTACAATAAACATATTACTGGCGTTTCATAATTTTTGCTCTCAAAAACAAAAAAGACTAAAAGGCTGTTAATTAAAATAAAACGCCCATTTGTGGAATTACACTGATAAGAAAACACACGTTGAAAATACAAATGAAAGTCTACATTTCTCTAGAAAAGAAACCACCTGCCAATCTATGAGAAAATTCTTTGTAAGAAAATATTTTTTAAATAATCCTGTCCACAAAGCACAGTAGAATAGAAATATCTGCAAAAGAAATATTACTATATAGAAATGTCTGCATATTAAATACTGTCGAATACAAATATATGCATATGTAATAGAAATACAAATGTCTGCATGTGCAATACAACTATCTACATATGCAATACAAATGTCTGTATATGCAATACAAGTGTCTGCATGTGCAATACAATTCTCTGTATATGCAATACAAGTGTCTGTAAGTGCAATACAATTGTCTGCAATATTCCTGTAAACTACTGCTGAGAAGAAAATGCCTTACTATGAAATTGTACTGAAAATTGCTTGACTGCGAAATATAACTGTAAAGAAAAAACACCGCCTAGAAAAAAACACTTTAAGAAAAAGTAAAAACGATATGAAATAGTAATGAAAAGAAAAGAATGCCCTTTTGTGAACTACTCCAGAAAAGTAAGGTAAATGTCCACTAAAGACAAAACTGCCAAACTATGAAATATTCTTGCAGTTAAAACGCCTCCATGAAGTCTTACATTACAGAATTGACAACACATCACAAAATGAAAACCATTTGTGAAGCCTGTCAATTAGTAATGACAGGAAACTTCGCGAAGAGAAGGTAGTCAACAGGGAGAGCACTCTCCTTCCTCTAACAACCTACAGCAAACAACAGTAAAAAATAAAAAAATTAGAAAGAAAGAAAGAAAATGCCATAAAAAGCAAGAAAATACTTCATCTGTATATGACTTAATCACGTGTTGCTAGACGCAATTACACACGTACTAATGACGCATTCCAATGACGCTATCTTAATTGCCTGTGTTAAAAAAAAATGTTATACAAAATGTACTGTGGTGCTATCTTACTGCATGGTGTTAAAAAAAATATTATACAAAATGTATTGTGGTGCTATCTTACTGCATGGTGCTAAAAAAAAGAGTTATACAAAATGTACTTTGGTGCTATCTTACTGCACGGTGCTAAAAAAAAAGAGTTATATAAAATGTACTGTGGTGTTATCTTACTGCATGGTGCTAAAAAAAAGAGTTATACAAAATGTACTTTGGTGCTATTCTATTGCGTGCTATATATAAAAAGTAAAAATGCTTTACTATGACGTTATCTTACTGCATGGTGCTAAAAAAAAAAAGAGTTATACAAAATGTACTGTGGTGCTATTTTACTGTGTACTATTAAAAAAAAAAAGCTGTAATATGACACTATCTCATTACATGAAGAGAAAAAGGTGAGTTGTGTTACATGTACACTGAAAAAAGTACTAATATATTAAAAACACATTCCTACGACAGCATTTTTTCTGTGTCATATAAGAAAGAAAGAAAACTATATACATGCGTTGAATGAAAAAGATGCACATATATTAACTACACATTCCTATGATGATAATTTGCTAAATAATGTCAGAAAGAAAGAACGGATGTACATATAATTTTTTAAAAGATGTACATAAACTAATGGCGTATTCCTAAATCACTGATCTGCTAACAGATATAAATTTTTTTAAGATGTACATGCACTAATTCCTAAAACACTATCTACCGACAGGCAGGCATGCAGGCAGGATAGAGAGAGAGAGAGAGAGAGAGAGAGAGAGAGATGTCTTCTTTGCATATGCGTCCGTCTCTGTACAATCAATTGTATCATTATATACACCATCAGATGAATTGTGACGATACGAACTGTCTTGGATAACAAAATCACATATAATTCCTTGATTCCATTGTAGAAAAGAAAAAAACTGTTAAATAATTAAATGACAATTGTTTGTTGACTCTGGGTCTGCATCGTTTGTTATCATAGTAATGATTACCTCTTGTTCTATGTTCGTCTATTTATAATGTCATACATCTATTCATTAACATCCATTATGATAGCATTTGCCTGTCAGAAATGTAAGTCTGAGTTGTCAGCGAATTGCTACCCACGCCAGATGAGTCTAACTACTTACAGTGAGAAATTGGTTTGATTTTTCAGATAAAGTTACGGCTACCGTTGCCCTCTAATTAAAATTTCTTTCTGTCAGAACTGCTGGTTTCACTTGAGGGTTACATGAAACAGGTTCTGCCAGATCCATGCCATAGGAATAGTAGAAATCCCTGCGGTTCAGGTTTCATAATTCGCAGCGAACGAGAAGTTAGTTCGACAGGATAAGTAGTTTGTTAGCGCTGATGACGAGAAGTATTCTTAATGCAAAACAGTAGCAAATTATGTTCTTTGGGGAATTTCGTGCTTTTGTGCGTACCATACCGCATAAATTATGCGTTCTCTAAGAGGGGGAAATGCCCCCACTTCCCGCTAGACAGGCTAGGGCATGTACACGTCATTCAACTTACAAAAAGCGTTCAATTTAAATTACACGCCCTGAAAAGTTATGGGAAAATTTCCTATAATATTGCATCATTTCTGATACATACTTGACATGGAATATGTGGTTTCAGTAGTTTTTGTCTGACATACCAAGGTATGAAAAACAGTTCTAACAGATAAATGACATGAAACGGATGAGTTCAAAATTTCATCTTCTCTGTAAAATCAAACTGTTCTGGTAGTCAAGTGATGTGAATTGGGCGTGGTCAGCAGCGTAAGTATTCTCTCTAACGAATTCTTCCAACAAGAAAGAGAACACAAACAGGTTAACCTGGTAATTGTTCTTAGTCTCCATGTCACAGGCAATTTGTTAAAAAAAAAAAAAAAAAGAAAAGAGAGAGAGAGACAACAAGGACAACTGGAAACACTTGGGCGCCATGTTTAGTCCGTCAAGAGACAAATCATATAAGCTGCATCAGTAACAATGGACTAAACATGACTCCCGTTGTTTCCAACTCGTAAAAATCTCTGGGTTAAATAACTCTGGCTACCAGTTGGCTGCTTTTATTTTCTGACAAATTTGCTGACCTTAGGTGTTTTTATTTGCTGTTATCTGACTCTTAAGTCTGATCGATGACAAAAAGCACATTTTTAAACTTATGTGGACTTTGCACGAGCCCATTGGATGTTATAAACGATTTAAATTTTTTAAAAGCACGCATCTCGACGGATGGTCCAATCTATTGCTAAGTGTGACCAGCATTTGTCGCTACAAATACAAACTGACTAGATACCAATGTTTTACTGAGTTCTGCTTTGTAAGGTTTAAATCAGATGTATACGTTCGTGTAAGCATGTAAAGAATTTATTTTACAGTTCTGTTTTGTAAGGTTCAAATCAGATGTGTACGTTCGTGTAGGCATGTAATGAATTTATTTTGTGTGCATGTGGTGTGCGTTGTGTGTTTTTCTTTATGACTGTTTATGTCTGAGGTTGAGATAGTGTGTGTGTGTGTGTGTGTGTGTGTGTGTGTACGTGGGTATATGAGTATGCATTAAGCAGTAGAGCTTTTTGGGAATGGTATTCTGCTTAAGGTGAAGATTCAATCCGCAATTATTTCATCGACAGCTCCTAAAGCACGTGTAAATACACTATGACCGTTTTCCTTTATATACATACACTATGACCGTTTTCCTTTATATACATACACTATGACCGTTTTCCTTTATATACATACACTATGACCGTTTTCCTTTATATACATACACTATGACCGTTTTCCTTTATATACATACACTATGACCGTTTTCCTTTATATACATACACTATGACCGTTTTCCTTTATACACATACACTATGACCGTTTTCCTTTATATACATACACTATGACCGTTTTCCTTTATATACATACACTATGACCGTTTTCCTTTATACACATACACTATGACCGTTTTCCTTTATACACATACACTTTGATCGTTTTCTATGTACATATAATATAATCTTTATCCTTCATATATATACTATGATCTTTATCCTCAGAAAGAAAGAAAAGGTATATAAATGATCCGCAAAAGGGCAACACAAAAACGTAAAAATTGCAACGCATACGATAATTATAATATGATCCAGCGTCAAGATACCCATTGATAAACGCACTGTGTACGTGTCATTCACAACAAATGCAACACTCTACGTATACCCTAAGAACAAATACAGAATGAGAAAACACACCACAATTTCAGTCATAAGACTACTGTATTGAAAACTGAATGAGAAAACACACAATTCCAGTCATAAGACTACTGTATTGAAAACTGAATGAGAAAACACACCACAATTTCAGTCATAAGACTACTGTATTGAAAACTGAATGAGAAAACACACCACAATTTCAGTCATAAGACTACTGTATTGAAAACTGAATGAGAAAACACACCACAATTTCAGTCACAAGACTAATGTGATGATGAATAAGACTACTGTATTGAAAACTGAATGAGAAAACGAACACAGGCTAATAGCATTGAAAGAGAATGACATAAACAAACACTCCATAATTTCAGTCAAGCAGATAGAAACTGCAAACAGTCCACGCGTGTCAGTCACAGAAAAAACTAACACGACTGCCTTGCGCTGTCTTATCGTCACGGGGTGTCGAATTGCATTAAAGGCGAGGTGTGCTAGGGATAAGAACGAGCTGGCTGTATCGCATGGGGAGTGCGTATGAGACGTAACCCTATCAAAATTCAATTCACACAGAAGCTGTTTTAAGCAAGTCAACCGGGACACGTTACAACAACAATTAAGATTAAGTTAAAGACCAGAATTAAAGTAACATAAATTTTCGCAACAAAATAAAATAAAAATATATTTTTTAAAGCATTAAAGCATTAAATACCAAGGCCTGTCTATTTGACAAAGGAAGAAATAGAGATATAATTAGAATGGAGGCAGAGTTAGAAAGAAAAAGGAAGAGATGGAAAAAAAAGGATTGAAAAGGTTACAATGAAAGAGGAAGATTGGAAGAGGGGTTGGAATGAAAGAGGAAGAAGAGTTGGAAGAAGGAGAAGAGGACTTGAAGAGGAGTTGGGATGAAAGAGGAAGAGAATAGAAGAGCAGTTGCAATGAAAGAGGAAGAGGAGTTGGAAGAAGGAGACGAGGACTGGAAGAGGAATTGGGATGAAATAGGAAGAGAATTGGAAGAGAAGTTGCAATAAAAGTGGAAGAGGAGTTGGAAAAAGGAGAGGAGGGTTGGAGGTGAAGTTGAAAGGAGATGAGGACTGGAAAAGGAGTTGAGATGAAAGAAGAAGAGGATTGGAGAAGGAGTTGGAATGAAAAAGAAGAGGAGTTGGAAGAAGGAGAGGAGGACTATAAGAGGAGTTGGATTGAAAGAGGAAAATTATTGGAAGAAGGGGATTGGAATAGGAGTTCGAATTACAACTATGAGTGAATCTTAATTTGTTTGTTATAAGGACAAGTGGTGGGTGGGTGAATGTTAGTGTGCTACAAGTACAAATGGTGAAAAATCAAGTGAGCCCTAAAAGTTCTACAAGTACATCTTTGACTGAACCGTTTATGAACTTGTGAGTGAATTATGTATGTACATTAAAGGACAGTTTGTGAGTGAACTCTGTATATACAGCAAATTATGAAAACCATTCATGTGCAATAAGACTACTTGTAAGTGAACGTGTGTCATTCATAAAAGTTGGTGAATGAACCCTAATGCGCTAAGAAGGCAATTGGTGAGAGACACTTTACTGAGCTCCCCAAATTGAACCATTAGTACACTAGAG
Source organism: Sinotaia quadrata (assembly GCA_028829895.1). Classification (NCBI taxonomy): domain Eukaryota; kingdom Metazoa; phylum Mollusca; class Gastropoda; order Architaenioglossa; family Viviparidae; genus Sinotaia; species Sinotaia quadrata. Next base: position 51,214,743 of record CM054184.1, on the reverse strand, counting down.
CAACTGTAAATGACCTTAATTTGCCACAAGTACAAATGATGAATAAACTCTTTCTGATTTACAACTGGTGAGTGAACATTTACTATGTTACAGGATGAATGGTGAGTGATCCTTTACAAGACAACTAGTGAATGAACCATTACTGTGTTACAAGAGAACTGGAAGTGAACACTTATAGTGTTACAAGTTCAACTGGTGAATGAACCCTTATTGTTACAACTGATAAGTGAACCCTTATGTGTAACAAGACAACTGGTGAATGAACTCTTATTGTGTAAGAAGACAACTGGTGAGTGAACCCTTACTGTGTTACAAGACAACTAGTGAATGAACACTAAATGGGCTACACAAGGACGACTGATGAGTAAACCCTAAATATGCTTAAGTGACAACTGGTGGTGAAAACCACAACTACATTACAAAGTGGTTGAATTCTATGCATTACAAGTACCCTAAATAGGTGGTGAGAGGACCGTGAGTGTACTGTAAAGTCTGGTGAATAATCTAAATTGTATTACTACTTGTGAAGACAAGTAAAATCAATGAATCTGAAGAGGTGATTTTTTTTTAAATAACAGGTAAATGAACTGTAAGTTTATTATACAGACAACTGCTGAGTGGGCAACTAATAATTATAAAACTCTAAATATACTTAAAAGGATATCAAGTGAATGAATCGTTACTATCCTATTGTGATGTGTCCATTAACCTTCTCACACTTTCATTAAGTAATTAAGAGACAGAATTATTTTGCTTCATGATAATAATTCAAATATAATAATAATGATTTAAAATAGTAATAATAATTGTGTCTTTGTCACCTCAAATTCTTATTAACATTGTTTCTAACTTGAAGCCCTGAAATTTTAATTAAGCTTAGTGTCAAACTTCACAAATTGATGGTTATGCAATTCCAAGTCCAGATTTTTGCTCGCTCTGGCCACTGCAAGTTTATATAAAATCTTAGTGTCTGGGCGAATGGACTCCTGTCCCTCAGTCTGTGTACACTTGAGACAAGATGTGTGACATGTCAACCAAGTAAACAAAATATTGTGACAACTGTTAGAACACATAAATAGGCATGTTATGGAAAGCCAAAATTAGACTGCCTTTGGACCCACACTGAAAATCTATAGGAATGATTCATCCCTAAAGTAATCTTCCAGACAAAATAATTATATGTCTGTAGACTTGTTTGTAGGATTTCCTGGATTTTATAATTCAGGATTTATTGCCAGCAGAAGGTTAGTATCATGGTTCCTCAGCCTTATTACTGTTAAAACTCATATTTCTTTACTCCACAGTTTATTTAAATACACATTGATAATGTACTATTCGTATTAATAAATATTAATTCAGATCTGAATGAGAATGAGTGTGAGAGTGTTGTCCCACTTTTCCTCATCTCTCTAAACTGTTTGATTGAGTGCAAGTGACTGTTCAGTTGCACAATCATAAACAATGCATAAAAGGAGGAACATTATAGTTTTATCTCCAGCCTGGCAAACTGGTACTGATTGACTGACCAGGGCTAAGAGAAGACTGCTCACTCATCCATCATCCTTAAACTGTGTGCATTGTTGACCCAGCTGACAGAAAAGGCCATCTTAAACATCACACCTACTTGTTAGTTCACATCTGCATCAGACACCAAACCATGTGTTCATTCAAGAATAGAGGAGAAATTACCAGTACTGCTTACAAGCTGACTGATTCTCCTCTGGTCCAGATAAGTTGAAACACAAGAAACCCTTCAAAGACCTTGCTTTACCAAACATTGGCATTGCTAAACCTCTACATCAGTACATGAAACTCCTAGTTGTGATGACTTTTAAAAGACTCATTTTTATTTTGAATTCTTAGACATTACTTCAGTGTTTTTCTATTTTATTTCCTTTATTAAATTCTTTTAAATTTACAATCTTGACTCCTTATATAACCCCATTATGTTATGCATGTATTAGTTTTAGGAACTGTATTTACCAAAGAGTCTGGGGGGGTATGGCTAGATTTTAATTGTTACCTGTTTACCCTAAGACTAGACGGTTTGTGACGTGTCATCTTCGTTGTGCGTCTTGCATCAGTTTGTTAATTGTGTGGTGTGTGACTGAGAAACAGGATTAGTTTCCAGAAGTGGGCAGAGTAGAAATTAATCAACACTTCATTCTTTCTCTTTATCTCCTCCTGTACTCACACGTAACCATCCGCCATACCTATAAGCACTGAGATGAATGGACTCCTGAGATTACTACAATAACTGATGAATAAACCCTAAATATGCTACAAAAGATGAATGGACTCTTGAGATTACTACAATAACTGATGAATAAACCCTAAATATGCTACAAAAGATGAATGGACTCTTGAGATTACTACAGTAACTGATGAATAAACCCTAAATATGCTACAAAAGATGAATGGACTCTTGAGATTACTACAATAACTGATGAATAAACCCTAAATATGCTACAAAAGAATGGACCCTTGAGATTACTACAGTAACTGATGAATAAACCCTAAATATGCTACAAAAGATGAATGGACTCTTGAGATTACTACAATAACTGATGAATAAACCCTAAATATGCTACAAAGGACATCTTGTGAACGATGAATGGAATATGCTACAACAGCTGATGAGTAAAGCCAAAATATGCTACTAGAACAACTGGCAATTGAATGTAAAACAAGACCAGTTAACAAGTGATGACACATCTTAGGAGGCCAAATGATGAGCAAACCCTGTATACCAAGACAAGTGATGACACATGTTAGGAGGCCAAGTGATGGGCGAACCCTGTATACCAAGACAAGTGATGACACATGTTAGGAGGCCAAGTGATGGGCGAACCCTGTATACCAAGACAAGTGATGACACATGTTAGGAGGCTAAGTGATGGGCGAGCCCTGTATACCAAGACAAGTGCTGAGTGGGCTACAAGAAGCACTGGACCAGATATTGAACTTTAAGTCAACAAGTTCTTTACAAGAACCGTGCCAGATATTGAACTTTAAGTCAACAAGAGTTATGCCAGGATTATACCAGAACTCGTTGTTTGCTATAAGGACAAGTGTTATATGGTACGGAACTGTAGTTTTATAAAACTCTCCCAATACGACACAAGGACAAGTGTTATAGGGTACGGAACAGTAGTTTTATAAAACTCTCCCAATACGACACAACGACAAGTGTTATAGGGTACGGAACAGTAGTTTTATAAAACTCTCCCAATACGACACAAGGACAAGTGTTATAGGGTACGGAACAGTAGTTTTATAAAACTCTCCCAATACGACACAAGGACAAGTGTTATAGGGTACGGAACAGTAGTTTTATAAAACTCTCCCAATACGACACAAGGACATCTGTTAAATGTAAAGCCATCAGTAAGGAAAATGGGTAAACGGATAAAAAATAAAAAAAGACAAAAATATATGAAAATCATAAGTAATGAATGAACCCAAAGTAATATAAAACTTGCGAACGAACCATAATGATGATAAGAAGAAATCTGAAAATGCTGCAAGACACATTTTACATTCCAGGCATAGTAACTCAGGTCTATAATCTAAATCACAAAGAGCAATATTTAAGCGGCTATAGAAAAACAAACTCATCTGTTTCATAAAAGCTAAAGCGTCAGCAATTAATTATATTCATTAAATTATTTACATTTAGTAGAAATAAACACCATTAATGAACAATCATAATAAACGTCAAAACATAACGTTCAGTGAGTCAAGAAATCAATTAAAAACATAAAATAAAACAGTCAGCAATAATCTTGTTTGTGAAATATAAGTTTCTATTATAAATCATTATAACAGGGAGATTAATATAAAAAGTAACAGCAGTGCAACGTCTTCAGGGTTAACTGAAAATAGCAATCAAACAAGCAAACTCAGTAATGACGTGCAAGCAGTCATCGCATAAACAAACACACAGTCATCACATGAGCCAACATACAGTACCATACATACATCAACACATAAGAAAATGTGCTATCATTTCACAAGCAAACAAGCAGCCATACAAAAATTCATGGTCATTGCACCAGCAATCTCATGGTCATCACACACAAAACATGACCACACAAGCAAATGAGCAGCCACGACAAAACAAACACTTTGACCATCACAGAAACAAGCATCTTGTCATCACATAAGCAAACTTGGAGACATCACACAGGTAAACATAACTTTATAGTCATCACACAAACATGAAGTTTTCACGCAAACAAGAGTGAGGTCATCAAACAAGCAAACAAGGTGATCACAAGAAAGTATGTAGTCATAGAAGAAACAAGCAGATATCACACAAGATAAAATTAAGGTAATTACACAAGCACACACGCTAATCACACAAGCACACACGTTAATCACACAAGCACACATGCTAATCACACAAGCACACACGTTAATCACACAAGCACACATGCTAATCACACAAGCACACACGCTAATCACATAAGCACACATGCTAATCACACAAACACGCACTTTAATCACAAAAGCACACATGCTAATCACACAAGCACACACGCTAAACACATAAGCACATATGCTAATCACATAAGCACACAATCGACAAAAGAAAATATACAGTCGTCACAAACAAACACGCGGTTATCACATAAGCTAACACGATCATTTTACGAGCAAATACATAATCGTCCACAGGCAAACACGTGGTCCTCACACAGGCAAACACACGGTTCTCACGCAAACACAAGGTCCTCACTCGGGCAAAAACACGGTCCTCACACAGGCAAACACACGGTCTCCAGAACATAAATCTGTGGTGACGATGCAAATACAATGCGATTTCTATCCTTCAGAGCAACATTTTTTTTGGTTGCCTGGACTAAATTTGGCAACATGTGCTTTCGATCCTAGCTATATTCGACTAATCAATATGCGTTAAGTATTTTCACAAACAACATGCAGAGAATTGTTTAGCGACATCAGTAACAATGTGCCCCATTGTTGCACTACAGTTTCAGTTTCAGAAGCTGTGTAAAAAGTTCTACATTACTAAAACCTGCTAAAGTATGTGTCATTGCGCGTGCGCGCACACACACACACAAACCAGATCTACTTGAGACATACACACACAAAGAATAGTTTCTTTGTCGATTTACATATATATATGCGGGATTTTTTTTTTTTTAATGCATTACTGCATCGAACCCTCCCCTCTAGGCAATACCACTGCACTGCAAGTGACAACTCTGCATCCCAGCTGATATAACACGCGGTTGACAGTAACTTGCCAACAAACGCCAAATTAACGTCTTCGTCAGTTTATTACGCCCAAGCTGGTCGATTGTTTAAACGTGCACACTGATTGACACACTGTACATATCCCTTAGTCAAATCCGTGACAACAGCACTAGACGAGACAACAACAGACACGTAAAGCCGGACACTCAAACGTGGCCAAACACCAACCTTGTGTCGTCTGCAAAGCTGGTAGGAGTTCAATAGCGAATCCCCACGCCCGAGTGGACCCGTAGGTAGATACCCCCTTCGGAACTGCAAAAAAAAAAAGAGGGTAGTCCCTCTCCGGCAAGCGTGGCTGATGTGTCGCACTCACTACAAGACTAGCTAGCAGACAACTCGTGTAGTCTGCGGTCCAAACCTCGTCCCCACAAGGCCAAAGCCGACTCCAATTCGCGAGTCTAGGCTCTATTCACTTCGCTAGGCAGGCTCTTCCTGCCTGAGGCGGGATTGAGTTTTAACAATCCATGTTCGGGGCCCCGATTCCAGACTCGAGAGCGGCTGGGAGGTAGGGAGAAGGGAAGAACGGTTGCACGGGAAGGGAGAGGGTGGCCTACCGTACACGATTGAAGCACCGGGTATGACGGTGCGAGAAGGCGGGGTTGTTCAAAAACAATATGATGTGGCGGAACTGGCGGTTCAAGATGGTTTCCCAGTTGGAACAGCCAAGTGATGGGATACGGCAAAGTCGTTTGTGCAAACTTACAGGAGCGCCGGTCACCGCTTGCGTCAGTGAAATGAGCAAGCAAGCAATCATTCATTGTCTGTGCGGTCGCGTTTTCGAATTTTAGTCATTTTAAAGGTCATGGCCTCTTTCTGTCAAACTCTCAGCAAGTTTCAGTGCGTCATAGTGACGAGTCATAATGACGCAACAAGAAAAGGGTGCCAATGTTCAATGCTGTTACATTCACTAAGTTTCTGCCTCAATCTCAGACTTACTGACCCATCGTCTGACTAAGCCATCAAGGATGTTACTGCAAGGATATGTACCCCGGCAGGTGCTGAGATTGAAAGGGGGGAGGAATGTTTTAAAGTTCAAATTGTCAAGTATCAGACTTTACGCTCCCTTAATTCATGGCCGACTGAAAAGAATAAAACCAATAAATAATAGCAGAATTTGCGTACTTCTTTAAGTTATAAAGCTGGTTTTTAAAATAAATTAAATTAAAACTTTCAAAACAATCACTTTTTAGATCTCATACTTAATTCGCTCTCTCATACACACATACACAGACATATTCACACAAACACATACATACACGCACATTAAATTTGTATTAGCATATCTCTAAATCCCTTACAATCGAGACGCAAATAGATAATCCAATGGTGGGGGTGGGGGTGGTTAATAAATGGATTGGGAAAAGCTTCAACTACATCTACTGTTATTGGCGGGGTTGGAACTTGACCAGACGCTTTCGAACCACGGCGCCTAAAGTCCTTTACCCTGCGTGATAACCTCTTCTTTACCTTCACTTCCAGCATTAACTGCAGGGTTTCTTCGCTCCTAGCCCGTAGGGAACGCCTAGCTCTCCTCTGTGTTAGTGTAAGCTTTCGATTCGATGAAGCATATGCGAAGTCTATGCAAGTAGGATAAAACGGACCTGAAACTCCCAGTCAACTGCTTTACAGTCAGTGTCCAATGGCCACTTTACTGTTAAAAAAAAAAAAAAGAACACAACAGCAAGAGTCGGAATGTCAGAAAGATTCAGTCTCAGACCTACAGGGTGCTGCAGGCAGAAACAACCCCGCCAATTCCACAACGCCACCCTCCAGCTTATCGTCCCAGACCTCCAGACAGGTTGTCTGCTGAAATCAGCATAAAACGTTGATCTAATCGACCTGGGATTTAATCGACGTCACATAACTTTGATTCTCGTTTGTGCGAGTGTCGAAAACAGACAATATGGCGCTGTCTTCTCAATACTGAATAGTACATACTGACGTCACAATATAATTTATTTCACTAGTACGGAAATATTTTGAACCGATTGCAACATAAAATTTCAAAACACGCGTGTGTGTGTGTGTGTGTGTGTGTGTGTGTGTGTGTGTGTGTGTGTGTGTGTGTGTGTGTGTGTGTGTGTGTGTGTCTGTATAAATAGTATACAGTGCAAGACGAAATAAACTGTCAACCTCTCCAAGACAAACACAATGACAATAGCACTTAACGAAAAAGTACAGAATATAGCTTCGAACTTAATTTATTTTTAAAATGAAATATTTTTTGTATGCAAAATGTAAGGATTTAAGTTTATTTTTAATTAGCCCAAACGTCTTCATTTGTTTTGTGTGTGTTTGTGTGTGAAGAGAGAGCCTTTTGATTTTTGTTGTTAGATGGGGAGCATTACGTTCTTTCGATCTTATTCATCGCTCGAGTCAACCAGCATATGGACCTTGACCTTTCGTCCTTCGAGTCAACCAGCGTATAAGCCTTACTTCACTTAGGTCAACCAGAATAAAGACCTTGAGCCTAACGTCATTCGACTCGGCCAGCATGTATATTTGGCAGGCCGCATGTAAACATGAGTCTGTTTTCTTTGCATTTTATTTTTATTTATCTTTGATCAGGTCTCTTTTAAAAAAATAAAAATTCTGGAGCAACCGTGCTCATTAACCTTTCTAGTTGTAATATCTTAGTCTCAATTTGTGTCACTTGAAAAGTCGCGACCTGATAACATTTGAGTATAATGTGCGCGACTGAATATGATTTTGTTCGTGACACACTGAGAGGCATCCACACGTATGTAGTTATACATACACATAACGCGAGTATATTCTTAACACAACTGCACATGTACTGCACATATATCGCGTATATACACACTACACACATGTACGCAAATACAAGCTATAAGTATGCAAATGCAAAGACCTACACATTCATATTCACGTATATACACGTATACACTACACACTTATACACCAATGTACGCAAATACAAGCTATAAGTATGCAAATGCAGAGACCTTCATTCATATTCACGTGCATTATACACTACACACATTAATACTATACATTACAAATCTATAGATATACACACTTACACTATACACATCCGCTGTGACTGAGATATGAACCTCATGTTAGGTGATTTTATGCTAAATTGAAATGGCGATGCGCGTGTAATGTGTAAGAAATCTTTAACTCTTCTAAGACAAGCAAGAAATCTTTAACTCTACTAAGACAAGCGAGAAATCTTTAACTCTACTAAGACAAGCGAGAAATCTTTAACTCTACTAAGACAAGCGAGAAATCTTTAACTCTAAGACAAGCGAGAAATCTTTAACTCTACTAAGACAAGTAAGAAATCTTTAACTCTACTAAGACAAGTAAGAAATCTTTAACTCTACTAAGACAAGCGAGAAAAACAGACAACTCGCACGTCAGATTTTGACAAGGAAATAATTTAACTGATAGACAGTAATTGTCTGAGAGTAAACTAATTGATAGAAAATAAATTATCTGAAAGAAAGCAAAGTAAATGACAGGAAAAAATATATTATCGTTGACACAGAAGCAAAGATCGAAAAACTTTGAAAGCTGTAAGTGTATTGCTAGTTTTATGCAATTTTTACAATTTTCTTACTTTTCTCTTCTTCAACATTCCTTTTCTTCAATTATTTATTTTTCCTCCTCCTTCTCGTCCTCCTACTATTATTACGACTACTACCACTACTACTATTACGACTATTACTACAACTATTACTATTATAACTACTACAAATATGACTACTACTATTACGACTATTACTACAACTATTACTATTATGACTACTACAATTATGACTACTACTATTACGACTATTACTACAACTATTACTATTATGACTACTACAAATATGACTACTACTATTACGACTATTACTATAACTATTAATATTATGACTACTACAATTATGACTACTACTATTACGACTATTACTACAACTATTAATATTATGACTACTACAATTATGACTACTACTATTACGACTATTACTACAACTATTAATATTATGACTACTACAATTATGACTACTACTATTACGACTATTACTACAACTATTACAATTATGACTACTACTATTACGGCTACTAATACCACTGCTACTCTTACGACTATTACCAGTACTACTGCTACAACTTCTACTATTACGACTACTACTACCACTTCTACTATTACGACTACTACTATCACTATTACTATTCATCTCCCTTTACTTTTCTTTCCCTTTCTTATTCCCTTAAAGTTCTTCTTCTCTTCTTTTTTATTTTCTTCTTCTCTTTCTTCTTTCCATCTTCAGATATTCCTTATCCTCATCATTTTTCTTTCTATTTAGTTCTTTTTCTCGCTTTGGTCTTTATTCTCTACTTGTTTTTTTTTCTTTCTCATTTGGTCTTTTTTTTTCCCCTTGAGTTCTTCTCCTTTACCATTGGATCTTCTTCTTTCTCTTTAGTTCTCTTCTTTCTCTTTTTCTTCTTTCTCTTCCTTTCTTTTTTCTTTTTAGTTGTTCATTCAGATGGATTATCCTTTACTTTTCCTTCTCTTCTTCCTCAGATCTTCCTCTCCCGCCTTTTTTCCATTTTTTTCTTTTGCTTATTTTTTCTTCATCATCCTTCCTTCTGTTCTCCTTTTTCTTCGAGAAAGAGCAAAGGTTTCTTCAAAGCTCCAATTGTTGTCGACTTAGAAACTGTTTACCATTCTTCTTTATTTACTTTTGAGCATAAATCTATTGTAGTATGAAAGTTTAGTGACCACCGCCACCACCATCCCTACTCGCACCCCACCTGAGCTTTTACGTCACCAATAAGTGATTTAACGTAGTACAACATACTTGCACGCCATTTTGTTCAATACATGATCTATGTTGATTTACTGAATGAGGGAGAAGAACATTAGAAGGATGGAGAACTATAACCAAGCCACAGCTTACCTGTGAGCTAAATATAACAATTATTTGAGGGGAAAGAGAACATACTGGAGGGGTAAGAAACTAATAAAAGTCAAGTAAACCAAACGAACTAGGTGTGGAAACAGCCTGAGATTTAGTTTTTTAACTATAAAACAAGCTCGATTCTGTTTGTTGACGTACAGTGAGGTCCCAGGTCGACAGGCATTCGAGACACGTAATGCTAGGTCATGACTCGCTCTCGATTGACTCATAAAGATAATAGTGTGCACATACACACACTTCAAAAAAGCTAGCTTGTCCACCTATGACTCACAGACTAAGAGCAGGTTAGTTTTCAAACTGTGACTCACAAAATGCAGGCTAGATTTTCACCTGTGACCCACAGGCTAAAAGCAGGCTAAACTTTCCAACTGTGACCCATAATTAGAAAGAAAGACTACTTGGTTACGTGGAATTATTTTTAATGCATGATGCCAATTAAATTCAAATTTAAATGAGGGACGCTTCAGGCTAAGGCTGATTTCGAACCAGACTAGGTAGGGTCCGGTGGAGAGTTTTGTGAGATGGGTAGGGACAGAATCAGGGGCTAGATTTACATTACACCTGGTGTATTCATTTTTTTTTTTTAAGCAATTAATTTATTTATTTTAATTTTGGGTGAGGTGAGGATGCTATATTATTTTCTTTAACTTTGTTCTCTTTATTGTTATTATTTAATTTTTTACTAATCATTTGTTTTATTCTTATTATTGTTACCATACTGTCTCGATTATAATCATTAGTGTTGTTACCATTTTGCCGTATACTAAATTTCCCTTTCCCTGTTTCACCTATTGTTACTCAGTTTTATTTTACCTTGACTTTACAGTATAATATATCATAATTCAATTGTAATAAGTGGATTTGGTTAAAAAAAAAAAAAAAAAAAAAAAAAAAAACTCAGTTCGGAGTAGGATGATAGTAAGCCGCCTAACATCTTCGGTGAACTGGATTCCCTCCCTTTGTCTGGAAAAAGATTTACATTATAGTCTTTTGTGTAGTGGGTGTGCAATTATCAGTTTATTTAGTCTACTCAGACACTCATGCCAGTGCAGTCGGGGAGATGGGGGTGCTGGGAGGGGTGTGTGTGAGAGACGTCTTTGAGAAGAACTGCATCCATGTTATTTTTAGCTACTTTGGTAAGCGCAATTCAGTCTGCCTTTTGACGACTGCAAACTTAGTGATTGCATGTATTCTTCTGCTGTAACCGTTCCATTTGCTTTCTGCACACTCACCAGCATGCTACGTCTTACATTAGCTTTCCAAAGTCGACATTAATGACGTCACCAGCATGCTACGTCTTACATTAGCTTTCCAAAGTCGACATTAATGACGTCACGAAACTGAATCATTGTCGCTAAAGTGGCAATATGAATCCAACAACGAGAATAGGATCAGGAAAAGACAACTTGCATTCAAACACAAGCACATTTATACACAAACACACACCAAAAACATACACACTAACACTTTCAAACTCACATACAGGCACGCACAAACAGACGCATACGCAACTGAAATTCCAGAAACAAGCATACCAACAACAACAAAAAAGTCAATCTTCCATTGCGCAAATGTGTGCGGATGTATGTGTATGTACATGTGTGTTTGTATATATGTGTGCGTGTATATGCGTGCGTGTGTGGGTGTGCATGTAACACAAGAAATCGTTTTGTTTTGTGCTGTCCTGATGCTGTCTAGAAACTGAGTAAGCGATTGCAGAAACAGGCATTTCTCCTAGCAGTAAATTTTTCCCCCCATAATGCCGATGACTAACTCTTCTTATCAGACTGTACGGAGTCGGCCTGATCCCAAACAACAACGAGGTCCGAAAGAAAACTATTGATCACTCAGCGTCTGCAGGACTCAGCCAACCACCGATATTAGTTAGCCGGCAGTTTACTAGTTCGTGTGTGTGTGGGGGGGGAGGTGTTGTTTGGTTTGGGGTGTGTGTGTGTGTTGTGGTTTTTTTTCCCTTTCCGCTCTTTCTCTTTGTTCTAATTTGTAAATTTTGCTCTGGCTGTGAACTGGCAAGTGTTAAAGAGTCATACTTTTTTTTAAAATTATTTTTATATTTTACTGAGTAGTATGTCTCGGTTATCCCAGTCCGGTCGGAAGTTGACGGTAGTCTATTGATGTCAAGAAAGACCGATATTAGGCCTACTATTCAAATCTTTATTGATCAGATGAACTGTAGATATATTGGAACAATTGTGTATAAGCAAACCTCACTATTTGTATCGTTCAAAGGTCAATAAATTAGAAATTCGTCAAAAAATTATAGTTTAAACGCATGTTTCTTTTTCTTTTTTTAGTTAACATCGGGGAAAATAGTTATTTACCTTTACGTGGGCTGATTTAGATAGACAGACGGACGGACGGACAATGGATAGATGGGTGAGTGGATAGATAGATAGATAGATAGATAGATAGATAGATAGATAGATAGATAGATAGATAGATAGATAGATAGATAGATAGGTAATGTAAGCAGCACAATTACATTCCAAGAAACATATCTGCATTGTTTTGTGTTTTTTTTAAGAAAAGAAGAACATTTTGTTTATAAACTGTTCAACTGCCTTTGACCTTCGAACATCTCTTAACAATGCCTGACTGTAAATACAGTTGGTAAAAACAAAGAAACCAACGCAACAATTAACGTCCTAAAAGCCTCTAAATGCTGCAAGCGTTGTGCAGTTAAAATAATATTCGTGTGTGTGTGTGTGGTAAGTGCCCATTGAAAAAAAGACTTTAAGGCCATTAAGGTTTTCAAGATGAAGTTATGCGAGTACTACTAAAGAAAGACTTTGAACTGACTCCTCAGTTTAAAAAAAAAAAAAATTTTTTAAAGTGCATCTTTCTTTAGTGTTCACCTTCCTGAAATGAAGATATTGAATACAGCCATTACAATATTCTCAACTGGCCTCTTTGTAATAAAGACTGACTTTATGTAGTCTTCATCGTTCATTTTCCAAAAAGAATATGTCAAGCACAACTAGAAAACAGAAACTCTTCCACTAAAGTTGACTAAACCATCCTATAATACAGTACATCCATCATTTTCCAGTTTGTCTGAGTAATTTCCTGTGTGTAGGTATTGAATAATATTGAAAATATTTTTTTTAAAACTTACCCCTGTACATTAAAGTAAACGGCTTCCACCCAGTTTGTCTAAACTTCCTCGGAGAAGGATTAAGGTATTAAATACAAACAATGAACTGACCCCTGACCTCGGACCTCTACAATAGTTTTCATCATTCAGTCTAAGCAACTTCCTGGGCAAGGATATCAAGTGCGACAAGGAAAAAAAGATTGTAAACTGACCGACTCTTAAATAAAGTAAATCAGGATTCGTTATTCAATTTTCCTCGGCAAAGTTGTCGAGTGCTTATGAAATGAATTAAAAATTTTACTCCTCTCATTAAAATGGTAGTTCAGAGGGTCTAAATGTTAATGAACTAGAGCCAGGTCAAATTGTATTCGAAATCACCCGAGCCTCGCTTTAACTTCGTGACGCTTTAATTACGCATTATCAAATTTAAGTACTTTCAATTTCTTCTCCCGGCATCACGAGGTCTGCTTTACATATTCTATCTCTTTTATTTCCCGAACAGGTAGGAGATATACAGCGTATATAATATATATGGTGTAGCAGAAACTCCCCAAATCTAAAATCTCCACTATGAAGTTGAGGCCACTTTTATCAAAAACGCAAAATACCCAATACCAAAATACAAACTCGGTATTACTAACGATGAATCTTATCTATAATAAACCGATGTCGGTATAAGCAGTTTTCTTTTCCTATAAACATTGCTATTTTCTACAACAACAAAAAATTAAAGCTTACAAAATTAAGGGAATAAGGGAGGTAGTACGGACAATGTCGAAACTAAATCGCTATAATTATTGCCCTTAAGGCTTACACGCACATTCCTATTTATACCAAAGCAACATTTATTTAATCGATTATAGTAATTCAGGTTTAAAAATTCTACAAATGCATTCTTCTTTTTGTGGGAAATTCATTAAATTAGTCAATATGATTTCTAAGAAACACTCAGCAATAATCCGGATATTCCTGACTCGATACATTTACGTCCATGTTAATGATACTATTTTCTGCTTGACAGTGGAGTAAAAATTGTCCCTGAATATTTTCTGCTTGACAGTGGAGTAACTATTGTCCCTGCATATTTTCTGCTTGACAGTGGAGTAACTATTGTCCCTGCATATTTTCTGCTTGACAGTGGAGTAACTATTGTCCCTGCATATTTTCTGCTTGACAGTGGAGTAACTATTGTCCCTGCATATTTTCTGCTTGACAGTGCGTAACTATCACCCCTGAAGCCCTCGCAGTACTTGGGGTTCTTTTAACAGAAGGAGCCCAATATTTGTTCCGGCAAAATAAAAATTAGTAGTTGGAATTTAAATAATTTACACATGATCATTTTCTCGCGGGTCGCACAGCTAAGTTGATTCTTTATGTAGAGAGAGGGTGTGTGTGTAAAATGTCGGGGAAGGTATTTAAAAAATGTTTGTTTTATTTTTTTTTGGGTGGGGGGCAGCTATTGCTACTAGGTTCAAATTATTAAAATTGGACAAGTGAGGCATTTGCCGTTTTGATATTTGATCCCAGAGTAATGTAAAAGCAACAACAAATGAATAAAAGTTGTTTGGGTTTTTTGTTCTTTTGTTTTAACCCTTTGATCTCTTTATATTTATTGTATGCCCTATACTTTCATATAGGCAGTGGCCATTTAAAAAATGTGTTAAAACAGTAGAAGATTTTAAAATAATAACTGTAAAAACACACTGTGGTAATTACTACCTCTTTATTTTCTTTATTTTAATAAATTACATCAATCCTTCGTGGCGATGTACCTAAATGGCCAAGCTGAATGAGTGATATAGTTCCTTGTGGCCAATATCAACCTATAGTTACTAACCCTTACAAAGTTCAATTAACTTCACTAGCAGTCTAAGAAAATCTAAATACAGATCTATATCTAGTCATCCCACTGGCTTAAAATAAAATCGAATTTAAATCATTATGTCTTCAGCATTTCAAAATAACTTACATTTCAGTGAATAAATTTATGCGAAAGATTACCTAAGGATCGAAACTCGATCAACTTTGGAATTTAAAAAATAATTTAAGGAAGAGTAATCGTCGAATTTACAAATTAATTCAGATAATAAAGTTGTCATATAAAGTTGATTGCTAGGCAAAGTACATGTAATAAGGATCAAGAATTCTGATGTAATTTATTGGGATATACTCAAGCTTTAGCATGCGCCTTTTTAACCATTATAAAGTAGTGCCCTGAGAATAATTTTTTATTAGTTAGAATTTTATTTTAAAAAAGGAAGCGGCGGTTGGGAATCGAAAAAAGCAAAAACTACAGGACTATCCAACATACATACTGCTATTATAAGGGAGATAAACTACTTTTCGATCCCTAACGGAAGTAACTAGAGTAGTTCCTTTTTGGATAAGTTGTTGTAAGGTGAGGGCATTCGCATATGTTTTGCGATTAAATCCACACAATCTTCGTATCGTGTACCACATAACCTAGTAAATAATGTTTAAAAATGTTTAACATATATAATTTTAGTCTATCCTATTCACGCTGGTAAAAATATTTACAATGGAGATAGTATTATTTTTATAAACTTTACAGTAACGGTATCCACTACTATTACTAGTACTAATGTCTACTTCAATGTTCATGTTGAACTTTTGTACGTGTACTAATTTTAGAAAAATAAAATAATAAGTAGATAGATATTTAGTTAATCGATTTTTTTCTATCTCTCTTCGGCTTATTTATTGTGCATAAAAGAGGAGAATTTTAGTTTCAAAATTGACCAAGTTTCTTATTTGATCGTAGGCCTATTTCAAGTATTTGTACCATGTTAAAGTTTATTGACAGCACACACCCACACATTATATTCTAAAATTCAATAATTAACTTAAGTGTACAATTTAATTTGAGTACGTTTTTCGAGATGTGTTTGAAGAATATGGCTTTATTTTTATAAGATGTGCATAGTTTCACTCAAATGGCACGTAAATACGTGTTTGTTCGACGTAATTATTGTGCAAGTTATATTTCACTTTTCAGTGTTTTCATTTCAGTTCGTTAACTTATGCAGTTAATATTTGATTTTTTTTATTTGTGTAAGGATAGTTTTAATGCGTGTTTGTATAATTTATTAATTACTTATTTGTAAACAACTCTTGATTGACCACTTAGAACTATTTTACTTTTTAGTTAACCATCACCTGTTGTATAACAGCTTTTATTGTTATAATATATTCAGCATAAGATACCTGAATTTCAACTTGATCAGATAGAATTAATGTTTAGAAAAGAAAATGGTATAGACATTTTTGTTTGGTTTGTTTGTTTTTGGTTCTGTTGGTGGGAGACCTTTTTGCATAGGCCTATGTAATTCAGGGTGGGGAAAATAGTTTATCAGCAAAAGATCATTCAGTTGAAATACAGTTTTATGCACATTGGAATTTTTTTTAAAAAAGATTTTGCTTATTTTTTATTGCTCTGACTCAATTTGCAGAAACTTTAAGATTGAAAGTTTGTAGTTAGGTGAATCTTACAATTACTGAATTAGTGAATTACATTAGTACTTTTCAACATTTGGCTTTGGGAATAAATTATTTCCTTTTTTTAAGGAATAATTTATGGTGTTGTTTTACATATTTATTTACAGGCAGCAACCACCAACATGGGGGCTTACAAGTACATGCAAGAACTTTGGCGTAAAAAGCAGAGTGATGTCATGCGCTTTTTGCTGCGTGTTCGCTGCTGGCAGTTCCGGCAGTTATCGTCTGTACACCGTGCATCTCACCCCACTCGTCCTGACAAGGCTAGACGTCTTGGTTACAGGGCCAAACAAGGTGTGTGTGTTTTTATTTTAAGGCCCATCTATCACAGTCTTTGATATCAGCTGTCTTCTCTTTATGCCTACTCAATGGGGTTGAAGCTGCTAAATACTAATCACTAAGTAGCTTATCTCTTAGTATCTTCTTACTATATTCCGGGGGATATGTCATCCCATTCACAGTACCTACTCTACTTTGTTTCTTGGTTCTAACCTCCACTTTCACTTTCTTTTTTTTTTTTCTAATCTCCACTCCCTGACAGGTTGCTGTTCGTCATTCTGGGGTCACTGTTTGAGAAGACAACACTACTCTGATATCACAAAATACAGTCAGAGACAGTTATAGTGACTAGACTCAGCAAAGAATCAGACTGACAAGATATTAAATAAAGAATAATGATTTAATAAAAATTAAGATTGGAAGGCATTGATAAAATACAAGGTGTAAACAAAGGTAAGAAAAGGATATTATACCTTAAGCAAAAGACCCCCCCAAGAGTTAACCCGTTGCCTGTCATGTGAAAAAACGCGCGTCGGCAGCGCCATGTCAGGCACTTTTGCTGCACAATTTTTATAGGTTGCCGTATTAGAAAAATGAAAAGTGAGGGTAATACTAAATTAATTTTTAATATGTTAATTGTAAACTATTATATACATATTATAAAATATGTTAAGTCTTTTCAAAATTTATTTCAAAATTCAAAAATAAATAAATAAAAAGTTTTTTACCTTTTTGTTGAACTTGCGATTTTTGTCATCTGTTGTCGTATTCCTGGAGGGCTTTACGTCGCACCACAAATTTATTTAATAATCCAAATTGTGTGGAGATGTTTCAGGAATATTTAGGAATTTAATCCAGTGTTTTGACTATTCATTAGTTTTTTTTAAATCAAGCACACACCACCAAGTACTTTTACTCAATGGCTACAGCACCCGAGATGTGTTTGATGAATGTAGAAAATAGATCGCATCTGTGAAGATAAATCCAACTGAAGTGAAGAAAAATGTTCCACATAAAAATGTAAAATATCTTTTATCTTTATTAGCTGACAGCGATTTTTCATTTGCAACTGATTCACTTCTACTTAATTCCTGTTTTAAGAATGAACATTGATTGTTGAGGATTATTGCCATAAAAAATGAGCATGTATTATTTAAAGATTGTTTTGTCTTGCCTCTTTGAATTTAGGTATAAATATTTGAAAAACTAGAAGTATCACTGTGAATGTATATGTGCCTGTCTTATGCACTACTTGGTCCCTTTCCTCCAACTCCATTTTATGGATACAAGCTAAAATAGTTGGCTCATAATTATATAGATTATTTAGTCTGTTCACTTATTCTTTGTCTTTCATATTTGTAAATTTGATCAGGATATTTTTAATCTATTCATTGCATTGCTGTTACTGTTAGCTGTTTGTTCCCGAAAATGTGCTATTCTAATAAAATTACATTCATTTGAAATATTTTTTAGGAGTTTGTATTCAAAGAAGTTTTTTTCCTTCAGGCTATGTCATCTACAGAGTGCGTGTTCGCCGTGGTGGTCGCAAACGCCCAGTTCCTAAAGGCTGCACTTATGGCAAACCTGTAACCCATGGTGTCAACCAACTGAAGTTTGCTCGTAGTTCTCGCAGTGTTGCCGAGGTGTGTATGTTTATATGTTTTTCATGAACTTGTAGTATTGTTACTACCCTTTAACAGACCTGCCTACCTTCTACTTTAAGCGGAAGAATCTCCTGCTCTTACCTCGAATCTTCCGCTTTCATTTTCTTTTTTTTTTTCCCTGATCAGCATCAACAAAGTGTGTGTACATAGTGTTTGGAGCAGACAATAACGGGACAATATTTTTTTGTGTGTAAATATATATGTTCATGCAAGAAATCAAATTTGACACCTGAAAGTATACTTACAATTAAGGATATTAATAACGCTGCTTTCATTTCCTTTCATTTTGCATTTTATTTCATTCAAATATATGCACTAATACTTAAGATATGATGTTTTTACTAATGTAACCCTAAATCTCACTGAAATCCTGAAAATTCTTGCCTGCACAGAGATAAAAAAAGGAATATGCTCCACCCTTGCTGTTGCTCATTGATCCCAGATTTTCAGGAAGCCGATCTATATGTGAGAAAAAGTAATGTATTTTGATGCTCATGTTGCGTCCAAGGTTTCTGAAAGCAATCAGCATATTGGCAACAAGCTCTGCATAGTTCCTGGCCTTATTGTTGCCAAGAAAGTTTTTCACGACCAGAACAAAAGCCTTCCACGCTTCCAGTTCCACTTCATTCATAGAGTTTTCAAACTCTGAATCTCTGACTAGCTTACAGAGTTGTGGACCATCAAAAATGCCAGCTTTCAACTTCTCAGTGGTCGACCCTGGAAAAGCATGGCACAAGTAAAGCAAAACAGCCACCATCCTTGTCCAGAGCTTTGGTGAACTGTTTGATTAAGCCGAGCTTAATGTGCAGCGGTGGGAAAAGTATCTTGTCTCTGTCCACCAGAGGGTTGTTTATGGGGTTCTTTACTTTGCAAGGTACCAATTCCTCCCGTACAGGCCAGTCCTGCTTCGTGTAAAGCTGTGCTTTGTCCCTACTATCCCACATGCACAGAAAGCACTGGTACTTGGTGAATCCATACTGTTGTCCCAACAAAAAGTTTACCATCTTCAGGTAACACAAAGTAACCATCCATGCTGATCATAGCGAATTTTCTCCAGAACGTACTTCATCGCTTCATACTTCTCCCCTTCAGTGTAGTCAAGTGAGCTGGAGGTAGAGGCAAACTGGTTACCATTGTGTAGCAGGACACATTTCAGTGATCGCTTGCTGCTGTCAATGAACAATTTCCAATCTTCGGGTTTATACTGTGGCACTCCAAGCTTGTGCAGAAGCTGCGCAATATCTGTACAGTACATCAGGTCCTTCTCTGTAGAGAAAAAACTGAGAAACTCTTGATGTCTGTTGCGGTAGAAGGTGATGTGAACACTGTCAGAAAGGACCTTTTTTTCCCCTCAATCTGGATGCCAACAGTTCAGCAAATGACTTTGACAAGCTGAGATCACAAACTAGATCATTTAGCTCCTTTTGCGAAAAGGATTCGGAACATCATCATCAAGAACCACTAATTCTTCTTCTTCATATTCTTGAACACTAGAGAAATCTTCACTAATGTCGGTAAGTTCTCCAGAGACAGGTACTGGAATTTCATGACAGTCAGCTACTAGATGGCGTGCTGATTCAAGATCAGGATACTTAAGGTTGCTCCGTTTTTTTTCTGTTAATGCCAGTCACATCAGTAGCGCAGAACTAGCAGTCAGTGACATGGTTTGTCGGTTCCCCCTCCAAACCATAGGAATTCCAAACTTCAGACAACTTATCTTACCCTTGGTCCAACGACGAAGATTTTCGGTGCATGTCTTGCATATCATGTGTGGCGCCCAAACTTTATCCTGATCACCAAGTTTTATACCAAAATAAGCATGGTGTGTATGCTTTATAAAACCTGTTGCTGTGTTCCTGTTAGGAACAATGGTGTATTCGCTGCAGATTTAGCAAAATACATCTGGTTTATTTCTGCAATGTCTTCTGGCTGATTCCATTTCATTACCTAAAGAAGAAAAATGTCATTTATATCAATTATTCAAAAATTAGCTTATGTAACCTCTTCACAATTATGTCAAACAAATTATAATTTGTTTATTTAAAGAAAAAAGAATTTTTCTTTTCATATAAAAAGAAAATACCCTTATATGTAAAAAAAAAAATAATAATGATGTCGCAATATATCAAAACGTTGATCAAAAATAGCTCAAAAGGTTGACCTGATTAAACAAAACCAATGTCATTTTTGGATCCAGCACAATAAAAGTGTCATAAATCCATCAAAAAATCTTAGCAAATTTGATGTTGCCCAGTGTAATTTATGCATAGAAGTCTATTTTTGCCTATTTAATTTATGCTGCCTTTTATATATAGCTACATTCTTGTTTGCAAATTTAGCGGTCTTTGAACTTAATGATTTGGTTTTTCTTTTAAGGAACGTGTTGGTCGTCGCTGTGGTGCTCTACGTGTCTTGAATTCTTACTGGGTTTGTGAAGACTCCACATACAAGTTCTTTGAAGTTATCCTGGTAGACCCGTTCCACAAGGCCATCCGTCGTGACCCCAAAGCCAACTGGATATGTAATCCAGTACACAAGCACCGAGAACTGCGTGGCCTTACTTCAGCTGGAAAATCTGCACGTGGTCTAGGCAAAGGTCATCGGTTTAATAAAACTAAAGGTGGTTCTCGCAGAGCTAACTGGAAGGCCCGAAATTCACTTAGCTTGCGTCGTAAACGCTAAGTCATTTTATTTGTTCATTTGTGAATTGAAATTAAAAATAAAACAAAAGAATGAGTTTTTTGGTGTGCGTTTTATATTTATATGGTATGGTTAGATCCCACATAGTTTTGAGTCTATTTCTTTTCGTACCTCTTTTATAACAACAAATATCTTTAAAGGAATTGAGTGCAAATTAATTTATTCTTCATTCTGCTCTGCTTGTTAACTTTAGCATGTTTAAAATTTTTCACTAGTCCTGAAGGTGCAGCGCGAAGAGTTACCTCCCCTATTTGAAAGTATAATTGCATTATTTAGGATGATTGTGTACAAATACTTGTTTCTGCTCTTAGTTCTGAAATGCATGCAAAATGATAATGCTTTGTCATTTCTTTTTAATACAGCTGTAGACACAACTGAAAAGACACAGAATCGTTTGTTCTAAACCACATATATGTTACAACTAATTTTCTTCAATTCTATAATTGAAATGTTTGTCAGGAAAAATTAAGTATTAAATTTAACCTCCAAACTATGCAGGGGAAAACGACTAGAACAGCATTTTAACTGATACACTGTCATTTGCATGTGAAATTGCACAATACCATCCACCCCCCACCCACCCAAAAAAAAAAATCAAAATTCTGTAATATATTACAATTTTATGGAAAACAAGTTCTAAAGAATTTTTTTAAATAATTTGAATGTATATTTACCTGAACTAACTGTCCTTTATATACTGTTCTCAGTCAGGTCCTCTCTGAATAAATAAAAGCTTTATTTGTAGAAAAGTTACATTGAATTTTTTTTTAGATCTGTTCAAGGCTTGAGCAAATAGGCAAATAAAGCCACAGAATACAATTAGCAATTTTAACATTTGCCCACACTGATGTCCATTGCAAATTAATTTCAAATGCAGCAACTCGTTCGGTTTAGAATGAATGATAAAAGTGTTGTTTATGACTCAATCAAAGTCCTGTTGCTTTTTTAATTTTGTTTACAAATAATTCAGAAGATGTTAATGTTCTGTGTGGTTTTGCAATCGTAAAACTTAATGAAATGCAAGCATTTTTTTTTCGTGGCCATGTTGAAATGAACTTTGCTCATTAGTTAACATAAAAGTTATTTTAAAGGAGTAAATATATTAAATTTTAAAATGGCTATGCTAAATATCTCTTTCTGTTTTTAAAAGAATTAAGAAATAGCTAAATGATATTCACAACAGAACTGAAAATCTTAAAACTCCTCCTTTTTTTTTCCTCTCTTCCAAAGTCACATTTTTCATATTTAAAAGTGCTGACATGAGACATTCGGTGGTACTACAAGAGATTTGTTCATTACTTAGGGTGGTGAGGTGAGTACTTCAGCTCCTACAGATATTTACCATTGCTGAGTGGTGGGTTCTAGAATTTTAGTTGAAATACTGGATTATTCGGTTCTAAAGCTCTGGCTGATTACTTCAGCTATTTAATATTATCGAGTACTCAGTTCTTGAACCTTAGAACAGACGAGTAATCTTTTGTATTAAAGTGGATTCACCCCCTAGTACTTTTGTTTCAAAAATCCACGTTTGCAGAGTTTGCGTAAAATAAATGTTTTATGTGTTCGCTCTCTCTCACCCCGTAAGCTGCAATAGACCTTTCATCTTCACGATGTTCTCAGTCTTGGGCTGCTTCAGGGGGAGCCCCACAGCCTTGAGGTGCGATTCAGGAGGGCTGGCGGAATGACACACACCCTCAGGGGGATAATGTTTTACAGAAAATGACTTCCCTTTATAATCGTGTGTTGTGTTAATTTCAGGGTTTTCAAAACAGGCAATTAAATAGTTCTATTTTTTTTAAAGCTAAAAACAAAATAACAGTATAACGCTTTAATGTTAAGAAATAACTTTAAAAAATAATTACATAAACTTTCATTACTATATTTATTTGTTAAACAGTAACCTTCTTTCTGTCATAGTGACTAATTAATAGATCAGAAAAAATAGTTGAGGAGAGAGAACTCCGTCAAGTTCTGTGATTGAAATACTGACCATTGGAGCAAACGTTACCGCTCTTTCTCTAGCAAAGAACGTTAGAAATTAAGTAATATGTGAACACAGAAAATATACACCTGTTCAAAGAATGACATGAAAAGAGAGATGCACTCAACATTGTACATTTCTCAACAAGAATACCAGGCCTCTTTAGTGTCATTGCTTTTTAAGACCACATTAGTAATACGTTTCTCATAAGTTCATGCAGTTATTTTTATACAGTAGTATTTTGAATGTGGATTAATTCTGTTATGTATTTATACAACTTTATATAGAGATATGTATTTTATGTTTAATATTGTAAAGCACATAAGAGCTGTTATCAGATGAAATGTTTTATTAAGCCACCTTTTTATTTATTTATATTACTGTCTCAGTAGAAGGCAAGATCTAAAAGCTTAACTAGGCAATCTTGCGGTTCATTATTTGTGTAGGCAGGCATTTCTACATTCATGACAAAATAAAATACTAAAAACTAGTAGGTAAAACTCAATAGAACAATAACAACCCATTACCACCACCAAAAAAAAACGCAAAATAAACTGCAGACTAGTTTCCAATGCTTTAAATTAATAATAATGAATTTTAAAAGAACATGATTCTTTCATCTCAGTAGATATAAAGTTGTAATGGCCATTGCAAGCCACAAAAGAAATATATATTAACAAATTATAATGAAGCTATAATTAACAAGTTTTGCTGACCTATATTGGTGTGAAAGTATGCAAGCCATACATTATCTATGGTGCAAACAAAAGTTGGATTAAGTTTGATTTGAAATAGTGTGAGCACCAGCAACCAGCTCGGCCAATCATCTCTTGTGCACTCAGCTAACGTAAAGCAAGTCTCAAGAGTTTCTGCGTGCGGCTAAAGGAGGATTTTTGATCATACATGGGCTGCTCAGTTATTGTGCTATAATCATTTCATTACAAGATATGAAAAAAATATTTTATTAATCTAATAGCTCCTTTTTTTCTTTATATAAAATAAACACACACTCGTGCGCGCATTGGTTAGATTGAAATATTAAAATATAATTCTAAAATTTTCCTAGCCACAATTCTTTAACGTGATGAAATATTAGAATTGAGAAGATATGAAGAGGGAAAATATATTCCAAAATTCGGTGGGTTGTGGGTGGGAATAAATGACCATTACTTTGCTTTTTTAATAATGTCCTTTTTGTACTTCACTGGTGAATCCAACAATTCGAACTGAGGCTCTGGGTATAAGAAGTCAGTTTATACGAGTTCTTTAACATTAAAAAAAAATAGTCTTGGGCTTTAACCTTCATTACAACAATTTAAGGGGAAAAATAGTAGTTAAAAAGAAAAAAGAGCATTTAAAAAAAATAAGTAAGGTCCCACCGAGATTTGAACTCGGATCGCTGGATTCAAAGTCCAGAGTGCTAACCATTACACCATGGGACCAGTTGGCGGAGGAGGAAATTTAATATCCTAATATTCACAATGTTATGACCATGACTAGATTCTCCAATGAAATTTTATTTTATTTATAGTTCCGGTAGGTGAATGAAATCGACCACTGATATTTCAGCATTTTTAATGTTATTTATGGTGCACATAATATATGATTTTATAAATACTATATTTTCTGTCAGACTGACATCGCTGGATATTTTTGGTTCGTGTTTTCACTTAAAGTTCATGAATGTTTACGGTAAGTGTTTTGATTTTTATATTATAGTCAGACGATATAAATGAACAAACATGTCCGTGCGTTCGCCTTTTTCTGGGCACTAGTCTTTTCAACAATAACAAACTTTAAAAAAATTATTTTTTTAAAGAAAGGAATTGTATTAATGTAATAAAGATGTCAATTTAAAAATATTTTAAAAGCATGCCTTTTCGGTAGCATCGCTGAATCAGTGTCATTCGAATCTGTCTTAGAACTAGATTTGAACACGGGCAGATTACTGCTTTGTCGAAGTACACGCCACGTGGTTACTCACTAGTTCTACAAATCGTGTTATCAACCTCTGATTTTCCATCAGTCATACAGACCTAGCACCAGCACGATAATGGTTCCTATTCGAGCCCATATGTAAACAATATTTTTGTCATCAGCTCTTTCATACCACGGATTATTTTTTAAATATTGCATCATCACGTCAAGACCAGACTGAATTGCAAGTGCTGAACCAATGAAAAGCTGTTATACGCATGTCTTTGTGATTTTACTTTCAATATGATGTTTACTTGCATGTATGCGTGAGCACTGAGTGTATAGACCTTCACAGCGATAATTTATAAATTTTAAAAATATATTTCGGTTTATTTCTTTTGGCTTCTGTCATGGCCTTAGTAATTTTGGCTTGAAAGTAAATGTAATTTTGATTAACATGTACACACAGTAAGCGACACCGATCGGCCCACAACGATGCAGTCGGTAGTCATGGTGAGTGACTGTAGCTGGCTGACTCACTGACTGCATGGTTTGCACCTAAAGACTTAGAGACCTAATGAAAAGGAAATTAAAAAAAAAACAAAACGTCGTCCTGGCGAAACTAGCAACGATTAATTTACTGGCCTCTAGTCCAGTAAAGGCTGTCTTTATAAATATTCCAGGAGCAGTTAAGATTTGCAGAAATGTGTGCAGTTAAATTTCATTCTATCGAGTGTCATGCCGTCAATATAAGAGTGGCTTTTTGGCTCCCTGTGTCAACAAGGTATAGTAAACTTTGGTGACATCGAAAATCTCGTAGAATTAGAAACTTGCCCTTTTGATCGCTTATATTGCAATTTCCATTGTGACTGTGGCTTTGAAATTTTATATATCGTTTGCATGATTGACCTAGATTCCTCTTCAGTTGGTCTTAAATCATTTAAAAAAAAAAAACCAAACCCTCTCATCGTGTATTGGCAGTCTCAAAGTTGAATATTTCTAGAAGTGTGTATGAAGGTGGGACACCTGTGTATCAATGGAGACAGAGAGTGGGGGAGGAACAATAAAGTATTTTACTTTATTCATCATCTTTCTGGTAAATATAGTCATTAAAAAAAAATTAAACGTCATACAGGTGGAGCAGACGACATTGTAGACACAACTCCTGGTAGGAAGAGTTGTCATATAATCGAACATGGTGTTTAAGAAAAAAAACACCCCCATTTTTAAAGGTTTTCTCTTCTACCGTACACTGTAATTTGGGGGTAACGTGGCATGATGATGAGACTAATAATAATATATTTTTTTAAAAACCTTAACCTGCCAGACCACATTTTAATATTTTGTGTCAGATGTAACGAACCACCAACACCCGAATCTCAAAGCAGACGATAAAGTGACGATACATAAACACGAAAACAATGAACGTTAAGGGATATTTAATTTGAGAAAAGGAAAAATCGTAACGGCTGCAGAAAGTAGAAATCACCCTAACGCCATGCGTGCGCACCGAGCGTTTCAAATTTGTGTCCAGTCGTCTTAGAAGAAAGGTTGTGGTCACCGAATGGTGACTTTCGCTTGTCCATGATGAACCTATAGGTGACCACAAGACAAGCATCCGAGTTGACTACAGCCACCAAGGGTCCGCGATGAAAGCGGGCATCGAACGTCTATTTAGACTGCTGACGCCAGTATTGTGACGAGGATGCGGGTGGGGCCAGTTCTTTTCCGGTCACTTGATGTAGTGCATAAATAGTGCACAAGGAGCAGTCTGTGCAAAGAGAAAAACTTTTCCAAAGTGGGTGCTCAAGATCACAAAGTTAGAATAGTAAGAGACGGGTTTAATTTGATAGATATAAATATATAAACGTTATTATTATCTTTGTTATTAATACAAGATTTGCATAAGTTAGACCTGACTGACCTTTATTGGCAAAAGGCCTTTTTACCAATTTTGGAAAGCAACCTGGGGCCTCTTCGTCTGACAACTGAGAAAAACGGTTCTGAAGCACCCGACAGGCTTTTGAAGCACTGAGTGCATGCATGCGCAGACCAGCCCAGTTGGTCAACTAGCCACGTGGTCTTTAGACTAAATATTCACGTGATTATTGCAACTCCACCTACAATGGCTTGGCCAAGTTGCGTATTTAAATGACAACAGTTCAGTCTGAGTACTAAGACATAATAGTAGTGTTTTTATTAAATGGGATCAAAGGGCGCAAACCTTTCTAGCTGTTTACCAGAGATTTGCTCCCTTGGATCTAAAAATAACATAATCATTGCTATTGTCTATATATCTTTGGTACTGTCTCAATACAATGACCATTGATGACAGAGCTGAAATGTCCATCTCGAGCTAGTTTGCAACCCTCTCGTTCGTTGATGAAGTAGCGGCTGGCATCATTAAATTATTTAGTACAATCTAGCACTCATGTAGTCAAGCAATGAATGGCAAAGATCCAGCTGTACAGTAAATACGGTACATGTATTTAGAAAGTTCCATTGTCAATGACGAGCGGTTTACATTTAGCAGTATATAGACAGAAAGTCGTTTAAAACTAATGTAACACAAACAAGGGTGTAGCTATATGCCTGTAATATAATTGTATTGTAATACCTATGATAAAAACTTACTGTTTGTCTACTAAATGTAGGGAAATTTCTAGAAATTATAACATGTTCTTACACAATACCAGCAAGTTATTATTTCAATACTTTAGACAAACTTGTGTAGAAAACCGAGCACATTTTTTTCTTTTACTATTTCAGTCATTCAGATAAATTTACATAAATGAAAGAAATATAATAATAACCACCACCCCTTTATCTCATTGACGGTATAGATAGCAAAGCACAAGGTTGGCTGACATTATATCTAAACGTGTATTTGAGAGGAAGAAGCCTAAACAGTTTTATATAGGTAACAGGATCGCCAGAAAAGTCGAAAACAGGGGAAAAGAAACTTAAACATTCTAAAAACAAATTATAAGAAAGCCCCCGAGCAATAGAAAGTCTGACTGACATCTGTCGTGAAGGACGCCGTAGCGGTGCTGTTGGCAAGGTCAACACGCGATGTGCAAACGTTGCTGGGCATTCTTTTCTTGTTCCAACTGTGGTTCACATTCATTATTTATTTCCCATTCACCACCCCAATAATAAAGACTGTGTGCCTTCAAGCCTCTGTATCTTATAAAATGGCTGAACTACGTCACAGAGGGTCAAGTGAGTTGTAGTTTTAAAATTGTCACACCATGGTGACCCAATTAAGCGTCTTTTATTTTGGATTTGCTTAGTAAGGACCCCAAGAATCTGGTAATTAATGATTAAATATATCAAAGGCCCATGCTACAAAGCTGAAATCAGCAATTTAAAAATTGCAGTTTTTACAAATTAAAAGCACGAGGGCCACAGTTTTCGTCGTGCTATTTATAGCGCTTTAATAACTAGTGATTGAGAGAGTGTTGTGTTGTGTGTGTCATTAATGACTCGCAGTTGGTGTATTAAACATCGGAACATTTACGTTAAACAAAACCAAAAAGACATGAATACCTGGCACACTTACATATATATATATTTATTTAATTTATACACACACACACACACACACACACACACACACACACATTCGGGTATTGAAAAGAATGGTAAAAAAAAACTTGACATAGAAATCTTTGCTGAACTTTACTGTTATCAATTAGATCCATGGGTGTGTGGGAATATCTATGGAGATTGTTTTAATCTTTGCTAGTTAAGATTTGTATGGTTGCACATAGAAATTACTCGAATACATTTACTTTTGGAGAATTCATGCGCTTGGCATGCAGACTTGTAGTTTTCAGAAATGAGAATTTAAAATCAGTTTTAAGATCTAATAATGTTTGCTAAAATGTAATAGTACATAACAGTACATATGTAGGCCTACTTTTTTGTAATTAAAAACGGGAAATCATTTGACAAAAAGTTAATAGCATACAATGCCGGTTTATAACAATAATGTGGCGTTGGCAAAACTGAGGGAAACATTAACACTTTTCATCCAAGCTCAAAGACTTTGTATCACGCATCTGGTCAGCAAGCGTCTTCAATTATTTTCTTTGCAAGGTCGTGGATATTGCACCTCCCTTTTTGCCGGAAAAGAACTTCAGTGCTTTCAGTTTAAGGTCAAGGATAATCAAAGGTTATTCACTGTTTTCATTGCAAGGTGAAGGATATTGCGTTTCATATCTAATCCTGAAGGATCTTCGGTGCATGTTCACTTATTTATTTTTAGTGTAATTATTTTTCTACCAAAATAAACTTTTATGCTATGACTAATTGTATCTAGTTCTGATTGTTGGTGCAAGAATAAAACATAGACGAACATCGAAATAAATCATGGAGAAGGTAGACGAATATCGAAAAAAAAATCATGGCGAAAGTAGCCGAACGTTAACGAAGCCTGTTGGTGACGTAAGTCGATTCTTCGAAATGTTACCCAGCTTCACGAACCGTCCGTCATGTCTGATGGGTTCTTGGAGAGATTGAGGAAGTGTCTGTCTGCAAACCCATTATCGATTGAACTTTCAGAACTTTGTAGTTTTCTCAGGCAGCAAGATTGTATAATGCTAGAGAGACCATTGAATGGTTTTTAAACTTTGAAAAGTTATTAGTACAAATAATGGCTATGTTGTGCTTAGATAAAAGTAAATGAAAGAAAAAATGATGACGAACGAGGGAAGAAGAAAGGCATGGTGGACGGAAGAATAAAAGTAAAAGAGTTTAAAAAAGGAAAAGTAGAAAAGAAAGAAAGGATGGAAGGAAAACATAGGAGAGAGAAAGAAAACAAACGAAGAAATGTGAAAAACAGTAAGATATGATAGAGAAAACGAAAGTGAGCAAGAAAGAAAAGAAGGAAAGTGAAAGAAAAAAAACCCTAAACTTCCATTACAACAGATTAACAAAAGAGTTGTGTATACTGCAGCAAAGTGGAACATAACTAATTCCTTAGTACCAGTTACTGACTCTTGGGACTCGTGAACTACTTGTATTGTGTTTCTGATAACATTTATCGCATGAATCATTGAATGTCTAAAAATTATCAAATTATGTCCTTTTTTTTTCTTCCTTTTCTACAGTCGCAAACTATTTTAATTTTTTAATGATTTGACAAAGTCTACGTAATTGCTTTTCTTAAAAACAGATAGGCAGTGCTGCCCCCTGATCTGACGCCGTTAACCACGTGACTTGAACTGATTTCAAAGAGTTGATAACATTAATAGGTCGTATTTTAACTTTAATTTTTTACTTTTTCTTCATTGCTTTATACTTGGGGTAATACTACGGCATTTACACGTTTATAATTCAAAAGAATTGGCTTAGTTCGCTTGACTGGCATTTACACATTAGCAGTTCAAAAGAATAGGCTTAGTTGGCTTGACTGGCATTTACACATTTGTAATTCAAAAGAATTGGCTTAGTTGGCTTGACTGGCATTTACACATTTGTAATTCAAAAGAATTGGCTTAGTTGGCTTGACTGGCCTTTACGCATTTTACTTCGTGTTCGCTTGACTGGCATTTACGCATTTTACTTCGTGTTCATTTGACTGGTTGGCTTGAGGAGTTTTTTTGTTCTGTTTTGTTGTTTTAGTTTTGTTGTTGTTTTTGGGGGGGGGGGTTTGCTACGGGTTTTGCCTGACCGGGTCACATGCAAACTAAACTTTTTGGATAAAAGGCGATTATTATCTATCATAACCATTTCACGAATTATTGTATTATATGGTATCCTGAACAATGCAGTATTTATCGGTGAAAATAGCCATTGAATGAGTAATACTGTTAAGGTTTCTATATTCTTTTCCTTTTCTTTCTTTCTTTTATTTCTTTTCTTTGCAAATTGATTTCACACTGGTTCCAGTGACACATAACTAGTTTACTTCCCCTACTAAAGGGCGGTAAATCTGGTATTTGGCGCTGCAATTTCCAGGGATCAC
This sequence comes from Sinotaia quadrata, assembly GCA_028829895.1. Lineage (NCBI taxonomy): Eukaryota > Metazoa > Mollusca > Gastropoda > Architaenioglossa > Viviparidae > Sinotaia > Sinotaia quadrata. The sequence continues at coordinate 51,183,386 of CM054184.1, read as the reverse complement.
CACATTTTAAACAAAATACAATAATACATGTATATGGATTTTTAAAGGTTTCTTTAAAATAAAAAAAGCATAAACAAAAACTTTGGATATGACTGTAAACGTTAATAAAGAAAATTTCGAGCTCCAACTTAAAAAGAAAATTGAAAGTCAAAATGATGAAAGTTATGAAATATTTCACACACACGCACGCATACACACAAACAAACACACTAGAAAATTTGGGTGCGCTATAACTCCTGGAGATTGTTATTTATTTCAGTCCTTCACAGTGTTTTGTATTTTGATGTCTCTTGTTTACTAATTAAATCAGTTTTCCCGTTACTACTTAAATCAGGCTTTTGTTTACCAATTAAATTAGTTTTATATTTATTAATTAAATCAGTATTTTGTTTACTAATTAAACCAGTCTTTTGCTTACTAATTAAACCAATCTTTTGCTTACTAATTATATCAGGTTTTTTTTTTTGCTTTTACTAATTAAATAAATCTTTTATTTATTATATAAATCAGTCTTTTGCTTACTAATTATATCAGTTTTTTTTTGCTTTTACTAATTAAATAAATCTTTTATTTATTATATAAATCAGTCTTTTGTTTACTAATTATATCAGGTTTTTTTTTGCTTTTACTAATTAAATAAATTTTTTATTTATTATATAAATCCAGTCTTTTGCTTACTGATTAAAGAGGTCATTTGTTTGAGTCTAACGTCATTTCCTCTTTTATTAAAGACAAAATTAGCAAGCCTTCTAAATGCAAACAGAAAAGAAAGAAGAAAGTAATTTCACAAAATAATATAAAAAAAAAAAATTTAAATCTATAAAGGGCTGAGGTTATGTCTTGGCAGGTTTCTTTTGATTAATTAATTTCTTTTTAATATTCTTTCAAACTGTTTTACACAGCGGAAAATAGAAACTGAAGCTTACAAAAACAAACGACAACAAAAGTGTTGAAGTAGGAGCACGTTAATAGTTTGGCTTCGACACGGAAGTTCGTCGAGAACGAAGGGACCCACAACAAATTGATTTCTAAAAATTAGTCCAGTTTCTAGTGGCCTCTCTCCCTGCAGCTGGCAATTTGAGCAGTGTTAATAAATAATAGTTTTCTTGTTTGTGGTGTATGTGTGTGTGTGGAAGTGCGCGCGCGCGCGGATTTTACATAGTCCCACGTCTCTTAGTTCTGTGGGCTGGCCGAGACCAAACAAAATTAGCTTTGACTTACAGTGCGAGCTTTGCAAATGTGTTGTTGTTTCGATAACTTCTTTGCTCCACAGGAAATGCGTGAAAATCTTTCATCTTCTTGATGTTCTCAGTTTTTGAATGATTCCCTTGGAGCCTTCCTCCCTTTTCTTGTATTCAGAGAGGGTAGATGGAGGCGTGTTCTGGTGCTTTAGTTAGTTGTTTTTTCTTGCTTCTGTTCTTTCTTTTGTAGTGACTCTTGTTGTCTATCCTTTTTAAAAAAAATAAAATAAATTTTGCAAATGTAAGTGGAGCTTGCTATGGTGCTTGTATAGTGGATTGTTTATGCCAAGTTTTGAGCTCTCACACTTTTTGTATGTTTCACTTGAGATTAGTGTACAAGTCGTGACAGTAGAGTGTGATAGCCGGTGTGGTGTGTGTACATGTTTAACCACCATAATTTTTTTTTTATATTTTATTATACGCGGTTATTAAAAATATATTTTGTAACATTTCCTTGTCCTAACTTTATTTTATTTTTATGCTTTACCTTTCGTTAATATTACTCAGTTATTGTAATTATGTAACTTGTATTTTATCCAGGGACGTAGGTTGTCCCCTTTTTCTGACAAATTAACAAATATCTTACTCTCTTTCAATTATCCGATGCTTGTTTATTTGTTTGTTATTGCTTTACATAGCCTTATTCTGTCCTGCCTTGCCTCCAACAGAGCAAATCTCCCACCCCTACCTCGAGAGTGGAACAGGCCCGGTATGGGGCCGTCCCTCTGACGGATCAATACTGCCTCAGTGAGAGGCTGAGAAAAACATGGAGTTTCATGGATGGCAGCAGTACCAGAAGAAAGAAGCTGGTGGTATCGGGATACTGACACTCTTCCCCCCTTCCTGGGACACAATTTCAGCCATTTACAGCGAGGTGTTGAAGCTGGTCAGCAAGTTTCCCTACCGAAGACGTCTGGTGCTATATTTTGTATACAGGGGCACCACTGTCAAACTTGATCTGGGAGATGGTAAGTCCCGGCAGTCGGTGCCGAGATACGGCCGCTGCCCTTTCTTTTCTGATTCAAAGTCATTCCAGACTGGGGAGGGTAGCTTTGCGTGCTACAGTGTAGCAGATTGCTTCTCCGTCTGTTTCGCTGTATCATGTTTTGAACCAGGCTGCTTGGTACTTCCAAATATGCTGGGGTTTGGGTTTGGGTTCATACGTAATGAAGTTGTTTACATTTTTTTAAAAAACTAATAAAAGAACCCATTTTCGGTTCTGGTTATTTTTATGATGATATTGCGATAAATTATTTGATGAATTCATGTCACTGATGTCGGTCATAAATGGTGATTGTCGGGGCTTGACCACCCTAACTCTAGCACGTCACTTGATTATTTTATTCATGTAGCCTGTTTGTTTGGTTCGGTGAATCATCCTTCACCGACCTTTACAAGCCATGGTCTGGCATTGCCAGGTTCTGCATTTGATGCAGAACATCCGATTGTGTTTTGTCGATCGTGCCGGTGCTTGCATAATTGCCGGTTGTATTGGATTCACACACACACCCCAAAAGTGTGATAATGTTATGATAACAAATAGCTTAATAGTCAGTGGGTTTGGTTTGTTTGTATTCTAATTTTTTAAAAATAAAAATACATTTACTAAAGCTGTAATACAGAAAACATTCTTGTCCAAAGCAATTGCTTTTTCATCTCCAGTGAGATAAGCAATTAATAAGAAAATGCGTGCTTTTAAAAAGGAAAATGGAAAGTACATGCCATTAGTAGAAATCTTCAGATTAATAGTTCTGTTATAGTGGAAAGCAATTATCATGCAAACAGTTAATATAACAGATCTTGTCTCTGGTGAGCAATTAATATAACAGATCTCCAGTATTAATTTTAAGAGTTAACAAAACTCTCTAATCAGACTAATTAATAAACAGTTGAATAACAGACCTCATTTATTGGTAAGCAGTTAGCATAATAGATTTATCATTAACTGATAAGAGTTAATATAAGCAATTCTCTTACGTGTTAGTAAGCATTTGACACGTCACAGCTGATTGCATGTCTCCATGTTATTAAAGCACACTGCATGATAAAGCAATCTGACTTAGAAACAGTTAACCCCCAACAGTAACTCTTATTTTGCTGGTTAACAGTTAATTGTAATATATAATTACGAGGGCTTAACTGAGTAAACATTCGTATAAAAGCTCTTGGGCACCAGGCAGTTCACAATGTTTACACGTAGCATATACAGCAGAACCGTGTCTCATTGTTGAGCAGTTCGTGGTAACAAATCTAGTGTCATAGGTTATTGTGTCACATTAATACTTCCTTTGGACCATCATCAGACTATCTTGTATATTTTATTGTCAGTTATGTTCATGTTGTATGTTATGTATAGCTGACTGTAAGTTGTGTTAATCTTGTACTTTATGTATAGTTGCATGTGTAGTTGACTCTTGGTTGTTTTCATGTTGTACAATATGTATAATTCACTATTGGTTGTGTTCCTGTTGTGCAGTCTATATAGTTGTGCCCACATTGTACGATATGCTTAGTTGACTGTCGGTCGTGTTTATGATGCACTGTGCTGTGAATGGCTCATTGATTGCAAATAATGTTTGTGCAGACCTTCCGGTGTATCGTGTTAAATTTTTGTGTATGAAGCATCTTCTAAAAAATATATCTACAGAACATCTTGTAGATTTGTACAGTTGTAAAGACTGACCTGTGTTATACATTCATATAGACTGTCTTTTAGAGATGTACATTGTAAAAACCATTTTTTAGAGTTGTACAGTGTGGTCTGTCTTGTAGAGTTCTAGTGTGGTTTACAGATTTTTGTCTGTAGAGTTGTACAGTTGTAAAGACTGCCTTGTGTGTTGAACGATTGTAAAAGAAATCACAACTGTCTTGTACAGTTGCTAAGACATTATAAAGACCATCTTGCACACTTATACAATTCTGAAGAATGTCTTGTAAAGTTGTATAATTGCTAAAACAATACAGTTGTACAATAATAAAGACTGTCTTGCTGAGTTGTACAATTGTGGAGACTGTCTTGTACTTCATTTCCTTGATGCATTTTCATTTTTTACCAATAGTCTTGTACTGTTCAGCATTGTGGACTTCATTTCCTTGATGCAGTTTTCATTTTTACTAGTACAGTCATGTATTGTTCACCTTTGCGACTTCATTTCCTTGATGCAGTTTCATTTTTACTAGTACAGTCTTGTAATGTTAATTTAGGGCTTTTGTTGATGTGCTTTCATTTTTACTAGCGCAGTCATGCAGAGTTGTTTGTCTTGTTTTGTATTTTTTTAAATGATTTTTTAAAAACAGTTTTATATCCATTTGCTTATATTAACAGCCACTGGTGCTTTTTGTTGTTATGCATGTCACGTGGCCTACTCAAACCTCTCACTTCAGCGTTTCATTTCTTTCATTTCTCGGGTGTGAGTTTTTTCATTTGTTCACACATAGCCATTAATTTGATCGCATGTTCATTTATGCATTCTTTTCTTTTGTTGATTCAGTCATTCACTCTGTTTTTGTGTCTGTAGTGTTCTACTTCTAGCAAAGTCCTGCGCATAATCTTTGGTTTAATAATAAATTTATCTTTTTCGGGAGTCAAGTGTTTGGTGAAGAAATGCACTATGCTCAAAGAGAGACGTAGTGAAGGTAGCAAAACCAACCGCTCGAAACGGAAAACGCATATTGGTCTGCATTACTCAGGTGTTTGTAAGAAGATTGTAGATGGGAATAACTCACATAATAAACACCTGTATTGACATTTGATTTAATCATAGTAATCTGTAAGTTGCCGAAACTCTTTACCATTTAGTGCGTGTAAATATTTGAGTGAAAAAAAAGATATGAACTGTGCCTGCAGAAAGATAGTCAAATGCGTACCCGACCAGTATACCCCGGGATATTTTGGGAGATTGTTTAGAAAGAATGCCATGGGTTTGACTCTGAAACCACACATTAGTCAGAGCGGAGTGATCAAATAGGCTGACTGGACAGTAAGTCGGGTGAGTTATGGCTGGTGGTTATGGGTACTGGTTAAGTCTTTCCACCGACCGAAGAAACAAACAAACGAAAAACTAAGTGGGTTGAAATGGTGGCAACATTCATGAGAGATTAGGAGTTCTGCATTTGGTATTATTAGCAGTGAAATCAAGTCCGATAACTGCGCGCGCTGTCAGACGGAAGAGGGTGTGTTGACTGCATTTTGCCTCGCAGCATGTCTGTGTACATAGGCTTAATAATGCAACTGCAACTGTGTGCATGAGAGAGAAAACTGGAGAGAGAGACAGAGAAAGAAAGAATAATTGTCACCCACCCGCGTAACATTTTTTTTTTTTTTTAAAGAAGAAAGGTACCAATCTATTTGTATCCTTCGCGTAAATCAATGCGCTGACGTCAACAGCAACTGACCTCGATTTGTGTTCGCACTAAGATTGGTCGAATACGCGTTTGTGTAGTTGGCTGTGATTATCGCTTTTCTTTATGAGCTTTGACCGAGAGAAACTGTGCAAAACGTAGAATGAGATAGTGCTTCAGTTTCGATCGCGTGGTCAGGTGTTCCAGTTAGGTGGTTTGAAAAGAAGAATAAAACTACCAAAATGGCCTGCATTAACTTTAACCCCGCCATTACTGATGACGGTACAATTAACATGCCCACAATTTTCTATAATATTGTGACCGGTGAAGATTGCCCGTCCAAAACTCTTCTAAACTGTATTTATAAGTAGAGGTATGCCAGATTGTAACTATAAGCAAAGCTGTTCTGATCTGTAGCTGTGAGCTAAGTGGTTTGACAAACTGTAGCTGTCAGCGGTACTTTACCAAACTCAGCTTTAACCAGTGGTTGACAAACTGTAGCTGTAAGCAGTACTTTACTAAACTCAACTGTAAGCATTAGTGTGACAAACTAGCTGTAAGCAGTACTTTACCAAACTCAGCTGTAAGCATTAGTGTGACAAACTAGATGTAACAGTACTTTACCAAACTTAGCTTTAACTAGTGGTGTGACAAACCGTGGCTGTAAGTAGTGGTGTGACAGACTCTAGCTGTAAACAGTGGTGTGACAAGCTGTGGCTGTAAGTAGTGGTGTGACAGACTCTAGCTGTAAAAGTGGTATGACAAGCTGTGGCTGTAAGCAGTGGTGTAACAAACTTAGCTGTAAAACAGTGGTGTGACAAACTTAGCTGTAAACAATGGTGTGACAAATTTAGCTGTCAACAGTGGTATGACAAGCTGTAGCTGTAAGCAGTGGTGTGACAAACTTAGCTGTAAGCAGTGATGTGACAAACTTAGCTGTAAACAGTTGTGTGACAAAATTAGCTGTAAGCAGTGGTGTTACAAACTTAGCTGTAAGAGGTACATTTTACCAAACTTAGCTGTAAGCTGTGGTGTTATAAACTTAGCTGTAAGAGGTACATTTTACCAGACTTAGCTGTAAGCAGTAGTTTACCAAACTTAGCTGTAAATAGTACTTTACTAAACTGTACATGTAAGCAGTAGTGTAACAAAATTTAGCTGTAAGCAATGGTGTGACAAACTGTAACTGTAAGCAGTGTTGTGACAAAGTAGCTGTAAGCACTACTTTACCAAACTTACTGTTAGCAACAGAGTGCCAACTTAGCTGTGCTAAACTGTGCCAAACTAGCTGTAAGCAAAACTGTGCTAATCTGTAGCTATAAGCAGTGCTGTATCAGTTTCTGTATATAAACTAAGCTGCGTTAAATTTAGCTGTAAACTTCATCTGCCAGCATTGATGTGCTAAACTAGCTGTAGGCACATCTGTGCCAAACTGTAGCTGTTAGCAAAGATATGCTAAACTGTGGCTGTATGCAAAGGTGTACAAAATAATAGCTGTAAATAAGTGTGCCAAATTGCTGCCGTAAGCATGTGTGCCAAACTATCGTTGCTGACTGCCAAACAATAGCCGTAAGCTGGCACGTTTACCTCATTATGCCTATTAATTGCGTTTCTGTTGGAAAATCAGTCTTCACCCTAAATGACGTCCTATGTAAAAATAAGTGTAAACATCGGCTAGAGAGAATTTGTAACTTTGATCTCGTTATCAGAATTAATCTTACCCAGAGCCGATTTACTACGTGTTGACACTGGACTGCACACTTTTTTAGACATATGTTTATGTACCGGTAATGCGGTTGATGGTAGCGACTATGTATGTGGTTTTGCCTCCCATGTATTCATTCCCATAGTAGGGTGAATCGCTGTTAATTGACACAACTGTTGAGGCATCCTATTTCTGGTCACGTGGCATAAACACGGCCAGTTTAAAAATAAATATAATTATCTCGAATGCAGCTTGAGTGACAAGGTTGATTGCCACTGAAATTTAAAATACGATATGTAACTTAATTCAACTTTTTGTAGTTTAACCGGATAAATTTCTCTCATAGGAGGAATTCGTGTCACATTTTGACTAATAAAAATTGATATCAACCATATGCGTTTGTGCAGTTATTATTATTAGTTTTATAAATTATAATATATTTCTGTTGCTTCGTATGCTTGCATTGTTTTTTTAAAAAAACAAAAAACCTCACAATGTCTACGTCAGTCTCACCTTGACTTCACGAATTGCCTCTTGCAAATTACGTCACAAGTGACGTCTCGGATACTCCTCATACCATCGATCTGGACCTAATACTTCGTATCGTTTAGCATATTACTTTTTGTAGCTATGTTTACAGTTTTAATCTGCCCTTGAAAAATTTAAACCCGAAAATTATTTTTACATATCGGAAAGAGAGGAAGGAAGAGATGTGTATATATGTACGTGTGCGTGCGTGTAGTGTGCATGTTGGAGTATGTCATTTACCGTATAGACTATAGAGTATCTACTTAGGGGACATGCAACGTGACCAGCATGCAGTAGTAGGTATAATAAATTTAACATGCACTGATTCAAACCTTTGTGGTCGGGGTATCGATGTAGGGCAGCCACTTTGCTCTCTGGCCCGTTCACTTTGCATACATTCCTTGCAACAGGTTGCAGTTGCTGAACAGATATACTTTACCTAATTTCAGCGAGAATGAACACGTTTGTTTTGGACACCTCGCTCTGAACACGGTCTACCCGGAAGAATGAACACGGTTGGATCTGGTGAGTGTGCTAGCAACCGAATAATTGGTGACGTAAAGATGACAAGGGTCTCCGTTAGTGGCCGGGCAGGGATTATCAAAGAAAGACTTGACCCTCTGTTTTTGTGTTATTATTGATTGTTTTCTCCCTTCCACCATCCCTGATTCACGTGTGGCGATGTATCAGATCTATATAAAGCTGTCGCCCCTGTAGCAGCAGGCTACACGTACGTGGCGCTGCTAAACAGCCAAAGCATGGCTTGAAAATTGAATAAAAAGGAAGCGAGCAGTGGAGTGTCCATTGCTGTGGTCAGGCAGAAACAGTCATTAGGGAATATCCGATTTTAAAAAACCTAGCGCTCGACCAGTACTTGACCTCGGTGCAGCTACCACTAAAGTCACCCCGAGTTCGTGCATGTGAAAAAGGGTAGCTACCACTAAGGGGTGATTTAAACCGAGGGTAAATTGCCCTTCGTTCATGCATTCCAGCCCTGGTGTGAACACGTACCATGTCGCTCATGACACGACTCGTCACTTGGATGTCGGGTAAGCAGCGTTAGTAAAGCGCTCGTAATTCAGCATACACAGTACTCAGATTTAAGTGCCGCTATTGGTACTAATTAGCCCCACGTTAGCCTGCAGCCCAAGGTCAAGCTGTTGACATCACTGCTTACGTACAACACCAGTCCATCCTCATTTGTTGAGAAGTTCGGTGCCCAGCTTCGGATGTGTGCGTCCGAGTGGCTCTCTTGGCATATGAAATTATCTTCTATGTGTTCGTGTATGTTCTTGCTCGGATTGAAAACGAATCGTTTGAAGGCGGGTCGATGGTTTATTGTCTTTCTCTAATTCGGGAAGTGACATTGGTCTAATGATGCTCGGTCATGTTGACCTCCGTCGCTTGCGCCCCAGAAAAAACAGTAGACCGTAGTATATTAGCGTGGGTTGCGGCCTATTAGGCTTGCCTTGACAGACTTTCAGGTACTGTGTTTAGAAACTATATTTTAATTGTGAAAACGAGACAAGGACAGTGTTTATTCTTTAAAGATTTTAGTCGCCTGTGTGTGTGTGCAGAGCGTACTCACTTTGAATTTTGAAAGTTGTCTGTATTCTTTTACCATATTAATTGATCATTATTATTATTATTATTTCAGTGAAGGCCGCGGGGGTAGTGTGTATTCTGGGTCTAGGAGTGGGACTAGGAACGCTGCTTGTATATCGTCTGTACCATCAATACATCCGCCCACTTTTTCACCAAGACAACCAAGGCGGGGACACAGACAAAGGCGTCGCAAGCGAGTGCAGGATTCGTGTGGTACGTAACATTAATTAACGACCTTTGACCTTTGTGACAAAAGATAGAGAACGTGTTATCGCTATATCGAGGTCAGATTTACATCACCTCTCGTGTTAGCGCTGATATTAACAGTAGTGAGTACTTGTGCTCAGCTCCTACATACTCACGCACTGAACACACAATTACATGCGTACATACAGACATTCACAAATATGCATATATAAGACAGGTACACACAGTTGAATGCTCACACTCAGCAAACATCACAATGACCTAGTGCAATCAGTATGTATTAATTCATGTACGTTTGTTCGCTGTATGACTTTGTTCTAGTACATTCCTGTATATTGATAATTGGTTCTTTGGAGTTCTACTACCAGCGTTTTCTAAATTGTAAAACTGTCTTTAGTTCACACCCGGTCTGGCTGTCTCGGAATTCTTTTTTTTTTTTCATATTCGCTCTTTCTTTCTTTCTAGCAGGGCTATTATTGGAAATCTGCTATTTTTCTCTCTCTATATATATATAGCATACTGTAAGTTCAGTCTCATTATATATATATATTTTTTAACAGTGAAATTTAAAGAAACATTACTGTCCATGCTGTTTACACATGTTAATACATATCAGTCAAATAATCTATCTGCAAAAATATATATACAATTCCTGTGCTACTGGGTTTATGGGATATCTGGTGTGTGTGTGTGTGAGAGAGTGACTGTTTCTCTTCAACCTCTTTTATGTTAATATGTGCCATGTGACCGATACCTTTCAGAGAACTGCTAAAGTGATAGATGACTCAAAGTTCATGTGATACGTATAAACAGTTAAAACTGGATTGCTTGTTAGCCAGGATTATTCTTGTTTATGAACACCAGTAGCCAAATAAAGCCATCTGGTATCTCCCCTAGAGAAAAGCACTACTCAGTTCATTTCTCCATGAAACTGTTTTGTGTATTTCTATAATGATCCCTAGAGTTGTCTAATGATCCTTATAGTTGTTTAATGATCCTGTGGTGGAGTAAATTTGCCAATCCCTATTACTATATTTAATTTTATATAAATTTGTAAACTGTCAAACTGATCTTGGGCATTCCTTACGATGGTACTTTTGTAAGTGTCAGAGTTGGAGTGAACGACTTGAGTTGAGAATATGCTACAAATTCCTGATGCAGTTCCAGCTAGATGAGTAGTTTTTAATATCCAGTGGTTAAGATTTATGAGAACAAGACCAGCCAGTGGGTTGAGATCAGAAGTAGATTATTATTTCTATTGTTTGAACTAAGATGGTCATACATAGTATGCTAAACACTTGACATTGTTTCAAGTGAATGAACTTATAAAATTGATATGCTGTATTTATTATGCTGTGTGCATGTATCAGGCTAATAAATACAGTTGCAGGAAACTGTAAGTTGAGACTTGAGTGTATAAAAGAATGGAGTTAAAGATGAATGAACTGGAAACTTGTGTTTGTTCCCTGATTATATTTTACCAGGGAATAAAAATGGCCTTTGTTTTACCTGAATCTCCTGGTTTACTTATTATAAACCTCTGTAACTATGTTAGACACGAGGAGTATCTACCGCAGTGTGTAAGTGTAAGGAATACACTGCACTCCATGATGCATGGTGGCAAAGTGTGCTGACTACATCATGGAATATCTGGTATAAGGAAGTTACTAGAAATTGCTAGAATTATTGTTCTGCTTCACCACAATATTTAAAAGAAGTATCCATAAATACGACCCCCATATCCCTAGCCTCAAGTCTGTCAGAAAATACTTACTCATAAAGCAGTTTGTCTTATTTTTTGCCATTGACAACATTTAGTATCATAAACACACCATAAAATATCTACTTTTATTTGGTATAAAGTGTGTTCTCTTTGCCATTGACAACATTTAGTATCATAAACACACCATAAAATATCTTCTTTTATTTGGTATAAAGTGTGTTCTCTTTGCCATTGACAACATTTAGTATCATAAACACACCATAAAATATCTTCTTTTATTTGGTATAAAGTGTGTTCTCAGGTTAGTGTTCCTGAATGTTATAGCTGTAATAATTATTCTTCTATTCTTCTCTGCAATATTTTTCTTTTTTCTTGTTTGTTATTCCAAATACCTGATAGTGATACAAATAAAGGCATTCACATTTGTTTCCCAGCAACCACTATACATCTTATTTCCAAATTCTGCTGGCATCAGCAAGGTAGAGTGTACAAAATTTTACTAGTCTTATACAAGAGTGTACTAAATTCTACTAGTCTTATACCAGAAAGAGTGTACCAGATTTTACTAGTTCTATACAAGGAAGATGTACCAAATTTTACTAGTCTTATATAAGGAAGCTGTACCAAATTTTACTAGTTTTAATTTTATGCAAGGAAAATGTTACCAAATTTACTAGTCTTATACCAGGAAGATGTACCCCATTCTACTGGACTCACACAAGGAAGAGCTCCAGTCACATGAAAATCTTTTCCCCATTAATTTATTCAAGAGAAAATCAGACTTCCTTTTTTATGGTAACTTTATTGTTTTGTTTGGGCTTTGTGATCTAAAAAAGTAGAAGTAAAATTTTAATAAATATTCTCAACAACAAAAATTACTAACAGTAACAAACAAAACACGTCTTTCAGTCAAAAATTATTTTAAATATTTGAATTGTAGTCATGAAATATAATTTATTAATCATCAGTAGATTTTGTTTTAAATCAGATCATATTTTGAAAATAACCTAGTGATGAATTTTTAAAAAAATATTTTACTTGTTATCTAAATGTAAAGAGTTTGTGGTATTTGTTGCATTGTTTATTGTGTGGTGTTTATCCCCCTTAATATCCAGTAGTAATAAAATTGCCTTTTTTTTTTTTGAAGGTTTATAATCATTTTGGATTAAAAGTATTCACTCAATGTGGCTGGAAGGTATTCACTCAAATGTGACTTTGAAGTATAATAGTTTCATGGTATTCATTCAGTGTAATTGGATAATGGCATAGTCATTTAAGAATCCCTTGCTGTATCTGTGTATTCAGTAAATAGGTACAAAGAATTGCCATAAAATTATTCTTACTTCATGGCAAGCCTTTTGTTGCTTGTGGCAATCTATTTAAGTGCGCATATTTATGTTAGATAAGTGTGAGCTTTTAAATTAAGGAAAATTTTAAAATTATGAGTTTGTTAGGTAGCTTGTACAAGTTTCTATGTGTGTTAATAGAATATTTTTCATTATTTTCAGTATATAAATGCACCTGAAAATACAAATTATGGAAATATTAAATGAACGGTTTGTTGGCTTGCTCGGGTATACATGTTCATAAGTGTGTAATTAGACTATCTTTTAATAATTAATCAGTACTACATATATAAAGAATTAAAGATTAACTTGAAAATACAACTTAAGGAAATTTATAATGGAGGGGTTGGATGCCTATATTCATGTGTGCATGTGTGGTGTCAGCATGCTGACAGTGTCTTTTCACAGTTATTAGCAGTAAGCTCAAACTTCCTTTCCACCAACTGACAACATTCTTAATGTTCCTTTTTTTATTTTTTAAACTGCAAATAAAATGTGTAATAGACCTGTATTGAATGCATTATAATGCACACACACTCACACACACACACACCATGTGTGGATAACACACAGATACACACAAAAGTTGCTCCCAAGAGGGAATCAATTTTAGTTCAAACAAGTCTTCACATTAATGGCTGCCAACTTTGAGACACTGACTGATGTAGAACCTAAAGGCTGCCAACTTTGAGATTCTGATTAACGTGGAACATAACAACGGCTGCCTTCTTTGAGACACTGTTTGATGTAGAACATAATGGCTGCCAACTTTGAGGCACTGAATGGTGTGCAACATAACAATGACTTCCAACTTTGATATACTGATTGATGTGAAACATAACACAATGGTTGCCAACTTTTGAGGCACTGATTGGCATGGAACATAATTGCTGCCAACTTTGAGGCATTTATTGGTGTGTAACACAACAATGACTGCCAACTTTGAGGCACTGACTGGTGTGGAATACAACAGCTGCCAACTTTGAGGCACTGATTGGTGTGGAACATAATGGCTGCCAACTTTGAGGCATGGAACATAACATTGGCTGCCAATTTTGAGGCACTGATTGGTGTGGAACACAATGGCTGCCAACTTTAAGCCACTGGTTGGCATGGAGCATGACAACTGTTTGAACTGGCTGCATTGTCTATCAACTGTGATTTTATCTCTCTGATTGTATCTTTTATATTTATTTCATTATAATGAATTATAATTATGAATTTCAATAGTATCTGCTAGGACTTAAGTAAAAATAATAGATTATCACAGCATCTTGTTATTTTTGGAAGTCACAAATTTATTTCTTTTAAAGTATATTAATAATATCAATGAGAATAAATAAACTGGTAAAATACCTGTTTTTCTTTCAAAGCTGTAATTCTTGTACAATAAACAAAATGTTTTCATTAAATAGTAAATTGAGAGAGTGTCAAATATTGCTGGAAAGATATATGTCTCATGTGGGGTTATTTTAACTATCCTGTCACAGCAGTAACTAACTGAATTATTAATTATGCATTTGATTTTAATGCTGATAACAACCCCATGGCCTAATCTACTCTTACAACCATTAACCCTATCGCATGCATTTATGTGACAATTAATCATTCAATACAGCGACAATTAGTTGACATTGCCCTCCTAATTAATCAACAATCAGTCATTCATATTCGGCTCGTTCCTCACCCCACCCAACCCCCGATCCCTAGATAACAAAAATGTAATAATGAAAACAGTAAAAGGCGGGGGAAAAATAATTTCGAGGTGCAATAAATGCCAATGAGCGTGTACTCTGTTATAGTCCAAAAAGTACTCCTGGTGTTTGGCGAATGGTTTTCAATCAAATACTCTTATAGTCAAAAAAGTACTCCTGGTGTTTGGCGAATGGTTTTCAATCAAATACTCACCTCGTTTCACAATGACGACGTCATGCACTTGGAATCTGTTTCACACGGTATCTCTAGAAGACTCTTTCCTCTGTGTAGCAGCAGACTGCATGTTCCAAAACGGATATCCTCTGCGCTCAAATGGTCCCTACTTAAACCTAGGCTTCTTTTCCTGTGCATGAGGCGTGAAACAATCGCGACGGTTAACTGCTCAGTGGACTGCACAATAGTTTACATGTTACACAATAATTATGGGGAAAAAAATTTTTAATTTAAAAAAAAAAACAAGTAGCGTAATTTGCTATCACGGAATTAATCCGTCTCAAGGTGGTACTAATTATTTTATGTTAAAATTTAAAGTAAATTATAAGAAAAATATCTGGTTTTTAAAAATATACATACTTTATTAATAAATTACTAATAGTCAGAAAATGAAGAATGGAATCTTATCTCTTCTACATGTATTTATTAAGTTTTTGTACGGCAGAAATTAATGAGATGATTTAAGAGCACAAACTGCACACGAATATATAGTAAATGTTTTTATGTTATAAACAAACATGAATTTTATCATTTAAGTGCAAGAGCTATTTCATATTATTGTCAAACATACATTTCAATGCATGAACCCTATGTGTGTGTGTGTGTGTGTGTGTGTGTGTGTGTGTGTGTGTGTGTGTGTGTGTGTGTGTGTGTTATTGCAAAAATCTATGCTGTAAGACGTGATCAATTTCATATAGAGCCTTTTTATTGAAAGATTTGTGGGATTCCTTATATATAAACAAGTATAACATATAACTATTCCAGACGAAACTGATATATCTTAAATTGCAATTTTTAATAATATTAAATTCTCCATAATCTTTAATTCAGACAGTTATTTTAGATTAGATTTAGTTTTCCACGTACACATGCTGCACGTCCCCTGATTTACATAATCACGTTCCATTACTCATGCAAAGGCCTTGGTTACTATCATCCAATCGGGTACTAGCATTTGGCATCAGAATTCCTTATTGCCTTGTCAATTTATTTATTAACAGTCCTTATTATATTTAATCCTTGGTGTTACTCTTTTCAAATTATAATGCTCCCCAAATCTGCGGGTTTCACGTGACCAAATTAACTGTTCCTTAAATTTGGCCGGATTCTATGGGATTTTTCTATGTAGGGAATAAAATCAGATGGAGCTAATTTAAACAAATGGATTTTACGATTTAAAGTTTAGAGAACGAGGCTTGTTTACTGTCAGTGTGGGACCTAACTTTGTACGGTAGAAATTTTTAACTTTGTACGATAGAGATGTTTTCACTGTGAAAGCATTAACGCGAAATCTCCTTCGGTTGGAAACGCTTCTGGTTATGCGGAAGTATTCCTCTGCAGATACCCGAGACCAAATTAATTCGCTTCAGCCGAACGTTCTTTCAACGTCGTCACTTTCATAATGGATTTTCATAATTTATATAAGTGAATTATTAATGACTGAGTCCAACAGTGTGTTTCTCTCCTCAGCACTTAATCCCTGTACAGGGATCATTGTACAAATGCAATGGGCCTTTGCGTGATGTTTCGTTTCTTATCGAATTTACCTTTTATACACAGACACTCTTTTTTCCGTTCCCAGAAATATACTTGTTTGAGTAATTTCCTCGCGCTACTTTGACGCTGGAGGAAATCCAAGAGATTATAAATTACTAAGTTGCTTGTTGGATACATTTAATACATTACGGGGAATAACCCGTGTTATTTTTCTCATCCCGGCAGCTGTCTATAAATAGATCACACTGATCCGCGACCTTTTTTTTAACTTCCACAAGTTTTTGTTTCGTTAGGTGGGAAAAACTACGGTCACTCGCGATCATTACGACCTGGTTTTCCTACTCAGTCCTCTATGGAAATGACGTCAATTTGTTGACGATATATTAAAAAGTCGCCTGCATGCGACTGTCATTTTGTTTATTTATTCTTCAGCTGTGCGTACATGGTGCAAAACTTGTCACTAAAAGCCAGTCGTTTGGATCAGCGAGATGTCTTGAGAGAATAAAATTTAATAAGAAAAATTTTGCGAATTCAGTCGCACCAGATAAAACTAACAATGAAGGTAGAAGAAAAGATGTGTGTATCTCTACCATTTTTTCGTTTTCATGTAGAGGCATTACTTCAGGAATCCTTGAAATGGAAGGTAAGACAGAAAATTTGCACAGAGTTTATTTAATTATTGCTAAGTCGAGTGATTTATTGCTTCATCCTTAGTTATTCGGTGACGTTTCTGATTTATCACAATTTCGTGTAATACTGAAAAATGTATCAAGTCCATGGTTTGCAAGCTATATTTATTTTTTTTAATGGAAAATCAGTATCTTATTTATTGCTGCTGTAAATGCCAACCAAAATGCAGTCTCTTTGATGACGCATTTCATGCCCCTCCTTCCCCAATGAAAGTATACCACATACATCAAATATCAAAATCATTTTGCAGAATTTCTTTACCTTTTTAAATTTAAAATTTTGTTTGTTTTGCTTAGCTTGCACACACACACACACACACACACACACACACATATATATACATTAAGTATAATGGGTATTTATCATTCCTTGCTGGTGTGTAATGAGCTACAGTCACTTGGCACATATTTTATAATTACTTATAATGCCATTAAAAATAAAGACTTATAAAAATGCATATAGCAGTATGTAAAGCATATATTTTTTAATAATTAGTATTGCAGTTTTAATTTTAGCAGAAGATAAACCCATAGTAATTACAGAACACATTTTTTGTGTTAGTACAAAGGTAAAGATAACAGTACACTTGTAGTAAAAAGATAAACCAGTTACATAAAACAGATATTTATAGTACTATACTAGATGAATACATGAGTAAACACTACTTAAAAGTAGTGTTTACCTTTAAAATATCTTCTCTTTTTTCTTGAATATTTTTGTTTAAAGAATGTTCACAGGTATATTATTTTTTTAATAATATACATTATTTTAAAGTATTAATCACATAAATGAAAGAGATTGCCACAAAATAAAATATTTGTGTTTGTTTAAATCAGGGGTGTCAAACTCAGTCGCACAGGGGGCCAAAACTCAAATCACACTTAAGGTTGCGGGCTGAATTGTATAAACACCCATTGATAAGTGGAAAACTAAACCTTTTTTAAACACTAATATAATTAAAGCAGACAAAAGTTAAAATAATAACAAATCAAGGCATACCGATTTTCGCTCCTATGCCAATTTGTCAGAGCTGGATGTTTGGCATCTTTTCTTGGCAACAAGTTTGTTTATGTTTGGTGTAAGGTTCTGTGTTATGGAGATTCTCAGGATAGACTGCAGGTGTTCATCAGTGAGACGACTCCTGTGTGATGTTTTGTTAATCATCATCACAGAACAGCTGCTCACACAGATATGTGCTACCAAACATGCTCAAGGTTCGAGCCGCATGTAGACGAAGCTGGGGCATCGCTCCAGGAATTAAATAAGTGAACTGTGCCAGTCCCAGACTGTCGTACTTTGCCTTTAGTGCCCCTTTACACTGCAGCTCTATGAGCTCCATCTGCAAATGTACAGGTGAAGTTTCCACATTGATGGCAAATGGGTTGCGTAACAGCTCGAAATTACTTTTCTGTGTTTCAAAGTCACTAAAGCACCTTGCAAATTCAGCGCAAAGTGAGCTCAGTTTTTCAGCAAACTGTGCATTTGGGAACACCATGGTGCTGACTTGGTTCAACATTGCTTTGCAACAAGGAAAATGAGACAAGTTGCATTGGTGCATTTGTGTCTCCCATAAGTGCAGCTTCCCTTGAAATGCCTTCACTGCATCATGCATATCAGTGATCAAGTGGTCCCGTCCCTGGAGCTGCAGGTTCAAGATGTTGAGATGAGTGGTTATGTCAGACAGAAATGCCGACTCACATTTCCACTTTTCATCGCGCAAAACTGTGGAGTCTTTTCCTTTGCTGTCCATAAACTGACAGATTTCCTCGATCAGCTGAAAAACTCTACTGAGAACTTTTCCCCGACTTAGCCATCGCACCTCTGTATGATAAGGTATGTCGCTGAACTCTGAGTCTATTTCCTGCAAATTGGCAGTGATTTAAACCTTTGGCTGAAATTGGCGGTGATGTAAACCTTTGGCTGAAATTGGCGGTGATTTAAACCTTTGGCTCTGATAAAGTTAGCGGTTTGAGTTACAGTGCTCATTACATGTTCCATGTTGAGGACTTTATCACACAGCGATCCTTGGTGTATGATGCAGTGATATGCTATCAACTCACCAGTACAGCTCTCCTGCATCTTTAACCGCATCCTTCCAACTAGTCCACTTTTTTTGCCGCACATTGCCGGTGCTCCATCTGTTGTAAGTCCAGCAAGAGAAGGTTATTTGATGTCAATATTCCACGAAACAACATTCAAGTAAATCCAATACTTATTCAGTCTTATATTCTAACACATAATTCAGCAGTCAGATTAGTATCAACATAAATCAAGGGCTATTCTTATCATAGGAGAAATGGAGTAATAGAGTGATATGATAATAGTTTGTACATAACCTGCTCAATGATGTCAGCTGCAACAGTCCTTCATGTGCTTTTGTAACACTGTTACAAGTTTATTGTTCACAATAGAATAGTCAATCTTCTACATACTCTGCTAGGTACATTGTAGAATGTTCCAACACTGTAGATCCCACAAGACTAATCTAGGCACATGTTCGCTGTATTAGCTTCTCCAGTAGGCAATCACAGAATGAACTTCTCACGCTCCCTTAGCTAGAAAGTAACACGGTGAAGTTGGACACACTTGCCGATGCACTCAAACAGATCATTGAAACAACACAACTGCCACACTGTCGGATGGAAACTTCTCAAGTCCACCAGAAGCATAAAAGAATAAAAGGAAAATAAGAAAATGCATGCTTCCTTTCTGAAACATATCAGTAAACAATGCTTAAGTTCCAAGTTTTTTCATCTTTGTTCTCCATTCTTTTTTACAGTCATTCTCAACTTACAGTTCCTGCAGTAGCTCAATACATCTGTGTAACATAATAAATACAAGTATTACAACATAATCAATTACGAATGTGTTTTGCCAGAAACAATGTCATGTGTTTAACATATTACATACAAGTATCATAATTCACATCTGTAGAAATAATAATCCTTTCACATAATACATCTTTACATTAAATCACAAATATAATATATCAATAGCAAATTGTATGAAATATTTCTAAGTCCATTTTTTCTCAATCAATCAATTAACTCACAATAAGCTAATGATCACCTTTCATGACTGGACTTGAGTTACGTCAAAATCAAAGTGATTAAAACAGAACTTTCTTCAACAGATAAGTTTCAGTCTCTGTCCATTGGCTAGTTCATTATTTGTAAACCTTTAACTATTGGATAGCAAAAATTACTCATCCATTCATATATATATATATCAATCACTATTGGTAAAAATGTATCAGGCATGTATAATATAACTAATAAAGAACAGTAGATCTCATTCACTACTGGTAAAAAAATATATATTATTATTATTATTATTTTATACACTACTGGTAAAAATGTTTATTGTATGTGCAGTTGTTTTTGTTTCTTTTATTTCAGATTTTTCTTTCTTTTCAGTTATTATAATCAGTACTGAAGTCTAAATCTGTAAATGTTGTTCCTCCTTGCCAGTTTGTTGTAGATTTGTGTAAAATCTATTTTCTTAAATTATTATTACTAATTTTTTACTGTTATTTCTTAAAATAAATCATTTTTCTTAAATAGTCGAAAAAATATCTATTTTAAATTACATTAATGATTAAATGTTTTAATAAATTTATTATTATTATTATTATTATTATTATTATTATTATTAAATATTTTAACTGAGGTGAGTCCTAAATTATTACCAGGGAAAACTTTTTATTTATTTTTTTAAAGAAATCTTAAATATTGTTTTATTCACTATAATATATGTAGAAGGGGCCCACCAAGATATTGGCAAGTAATTCTCTGATATGTATTGTATAAATGAATATTTTTGTCATCTTTTACATGCAGGATTCCTCTGACAGTGCTGTCGATGGCGCCATGGGAAATAACTCCAGCCAGAAGACACAATCAGTCTTCTACTCAGCTCAATATGGGGTTGCCTTGGGAGGCAAAGGTCAGTCTCCAAATTCACAAGCCAAGTCAGGGATTGACGGTGTTCGCATGCGCAGAAAAGGGACCCCACAAAAACCTATGCGCAGATACTTACTTGACAGAGACAATACAACAGTGCAGTCGCCTGATTCGAGTCGTTACTTGTACAGTGACTCTAGTATTCGAGATTCATTTTACTCTACAGCAGAATCTGGGTTTGAAACTTTGCCCGAATGTAACGAGGAGGAAGAGAATGATGGGAACTCTTTGAGCCAGTCTTTGAGAGACAACTATTCCCCAGCATCTCTAAAAGAACGAAATGAAAGGTATTTTCTATCAGCAGATGCCGACGGGCTGGGTTTTATGCCCATTGGAAAAGATAGTATAAATGTATCTCATGCTGACAATGCAGAACAGAGCAGTACCCCTTCAGTACCAACAACAAATACAGTTTTGTCCACCGCATCGCACCTATCAGCAAAGTCATCTCCTTTGTACTCTGGTCGAAAGATGCCAGATCCTCATGTACATTCTAACACGAGGGTCTATACTCATCCCCACAGTGAAGATTTTGATTACGATCCATCCCTAGATGCATCAGAATCTCTCTGCAGTTTTAACAGCAGTGCAGATGACTGGAGTTGGGAAGAGGAAGACAGAGATTTCATGTCGCCTTTACCTACTACTCATGGAGCCATGTCTGACTCTCAGTTTCGACAATCCCTCATGCAGAGGATTCATGAGTGGTCTACATTTG
Organism: Sinotaia quadrata; assembly: GCA_028829895.1. Taxonomy (NCBI): domain Eukaryota; kingdom Metazoa; phylum Mollusca; class Gastropoda; order Architaenioglossa; family Viviparidae; genus Sinotaia; species Sinotaia quadrata. The sequence continues at coordinate 51,161,894 of CM054184.1, read as the reverse complement.
CCGATGAGTATGGCAAGTCTAGGTCACCCACCCCTGACTCTGTACGAGTATCACCTTTGAAGGTCGTCAGGCGAAGTCGTAGCCTAGACCGCCATATCAGTGAATCTCATTTACTCCCGGATATGGTAGAAGATATATCAGAACCAATCAAAGGGGAAGACACCACGACCAAAAATTTAGAGTGTCTAGAGACAGAACTTCAAGACATTCAGGGAGAGTTTGAATCCATCACTTCTAGACTTCATGAACTTATAGAGCGTGGAAACAAAATAACAGCTGAGGAGTCACAGCAGTATTCTACCAAATCTATTTCATCTCACCACCAGAACACCAGATCTCACACTCACTCAGTCTTTCATCGAGCAAAGACGAGATGGGAGCGAATGCCTAATGCACCACACACAGAGTCCAGGTGGAGCTCACGGGCAAGCAGTGTAGATTATTCCTGGGACTGTGGAGAAGTGGGGCCTAGCGGTGATGAACTACTCGAAGCAGGTGGAGTAAGTCCTAATCCGCCAGTGCTCAGTGCTAGTGGGGATAATCAAGGGCTATTAACAGATTCTGAAAAAATACCAGAAGGTTTGAGCACTTTCTTCAGAAATTAATATATAGATCTTTTAGTATTCTGTTTCTTTTCATGTTTATTTTAATTTTGCATGTTCAGAAAACGTTTTGGCTGAATATTTTATTTGCTTTGTAAAATAAATGTGCTTTTCTCGCATTAAGTTGTCCTAATCCTGTTTCTAAATGGAACCCAATGGTTCTTTGTAAAAAAAAAAAAAAAATTTTATGTGCACACCACCTTTAATTGTAGCTTGAGCTGAAGGGAAATATTTTGGTAAACATTAACTTAGTAACCTGTTTTGTAGTTTTGCAAGGTTTGAAAAAGATTAAATAATAGCAGCCATTCTCTTTACAATACCCCTACAAAACTGTTTGCATTTTAAAAGCTTATAATAATAATATTAATATGCCCTAAACTAATGTGGGATACTTGATGTCACTTGTCATTGTCATGTAGAGAATAATATGTGTTATTATCATTTCAAACATGGTATCAAAGTTTAAAAACAAAAGATATTAAATTTTAAAAATCAGTTGAGAGCATAAAGTATTGACTATGGTTAGTAATTATAGTTATAATTTTATGTGGTCATTAATTGGAAAACAAGCCACTTTAAACAGAGTATTGTTTGAATATACTATTTTTACTAGATCATATTAGTAATTATAGTTATAATTATATGTGGTCATCAATTGGGAAACAAGCCACTTTAAACAGAATATTGTTTGAATATACTAGACCAGATTAATAATTATAGTTATAATTATATGTGGTCATTAATTGGAAAACAAGCCACTTTAAACAGAGTATTGTTTGAATATACTACTTTTACTAGATCATATAATTATATGTGGTCATTAAATGATTAATTGGAAAACAAGCCACTTTAAACAGAGTATTGTTTGAATATACTAGACCAGATTACAATTGTTTGCAATGTGATTAATCTTTTAAATAATTTTACAAAATAAATTGTTATACGTATTATCAGGAGCTGGAAAAATATGACTAAATGTAATACATAGTATATAACAACAGTTGTAAATATATTATGATTTACATACTAGTCAAAATTGACTATTTCTAGTCATGATGTTATATTCCAAATAACTTAAATGTAAGAAGTTCATCATTTTTACTATTCCAGTAACATCTTTATTTCATTTTAATGTCAAAAATTGTTCTTTTTCTCGAGTAAAATTTGTTTTGATGACTTTGCTGCATAAAGCCATGTATGTTATCTCAGGTCTTTTCAAATTGCATCAATATGCACACAAATACAGTCAATACCTGTTTAATGGATATGATTGTGATAGCGACCGCGATGACAATTCTGACGTCCACTTTGGGAGCCACACGACTTTTCTTCATTAATCTTAGTAAAGCTGCTATTTTCATAACAGACTGTGTGAGGTTCTGGTTATGGGAGATAAAGTCAGTTTGTGAAAAAATTATTGCTTTTAAACCAATAATGGACCCTCGTGTAACACAGAATTTGCATAATGTTTTTCTGTTAGGCCTTCTATGAGTATGAGTGCTTGTGTATGATCTACACATAACATATTAACAATTAATAAGTTTGTGCCAGACTTAGACTGTTGGGCTCCACAAACAATCTCAGCCAGTCAGAAATGCTGTTGCAGAGTGTTGTGACCTTATTTACATAGTGGCTGCATTTCTCTATAATAAGAGCTTCCTGTAATTCTCTCATATTTTACTCATTAGAGTACTTTCACAGTTTCAGTAATTAACAATGGCTTCTAAAACAAATGTAAATGCAGGAAAACATACCAGGAAAATAATTTTCTCTTTAAACCAAACAGGACATTATCGTAAAATTTGATAAGGGTGTGGATACAAGTTTGACTATGGCTGAGCAAGTTTTTTCAAGGACTCTCATAATTTCACAAGCATATTTTCTTAGTCTAAAGCAATAATTAAATCCACATTTATTATTTAATTGACAAAATTGGTTACATTATTTAGATTATTTTTTATCTACTATCATTTCCATTCCATACTCACATAATGTTCATTTGACATTTGACATTACTCGTCTGTGTTGAATTAATATTGTTATGTGAAGGTCCACTGTAAATCCTTTTTTAATTAGTACTACTTGCTGGGGAAAAAATATGTAAGTGTGCTGTAAAAGGCTATCATGGCACTCAGTCAACAGAGTATCCAATTGCTGCACAGATCTTTCAGGGCATGCTATCAATAGATCATCCAGTTATGCACAGACCTATCAAGGCTGTCAGTAGATTACCAAACTGATGCACAAACCTTTCAGGGCATGCTATCAACAGATCATCCAGTTATGCACAGATCTTTCAGGGCATGCTATCAACAGATCATCCAATGATGCACAGACCTATCAAGGCTGTCAGTAGATTACCCAACTAATGCACAGACCTTTCAGGGCATGCTATCAACAGATCATCCAGTTATGCACAGACCTTTCAGGGCATGCTATCAACAAATCATCCATGATGACAGACCTTTCAGAGAATGGTGTCAACAGATTATCCAATTGATGCATGGATTTTTTAGTGTTAACAGAGTATTATAGTTTTTATACTGTTACATAAAGCATATAAACTTGCATGGCATTACATGAATGAATTAATTTCAATTGTATGCCAGAACTACCATACAGAATTGAATGGGAAATGTTGTTGAGAAGCTATTCCTCTTGTTTAGATTACACATAATAGAGTATGACTGTTTAGTGTAACTACTATAAGTTACTAAAAATAAAAGTAGTGATAAAATTAGGTTATTATAGAACTAATTAAATTAATAATTAATTATTATATATATGTGACTTTATTATTGTATTATTTACTGTTAATATTATTGTATTACTAGAGAATGACATTACTACTGTACCAGTACTAGTCTACTAGTATTACTATTACTGCTTAGTTCTGACACTCATTACACTGTTGCATTTTACTCTTGATTGTTTCTTATTCTTGTATTTCTAGAGAAAGTGTGCTATAAATAGCTGTAGTTCTCCTACTCATAAGACCGTTGTCTCTTACTGTGTATTGTGAATTAATCTTGTATTTCTAGAGTGATGTGCTATAAATAGTTTTAGTTCTATTACTCATAAGGCTGTTGTATTGTACTGTGTACTGTTAATTAATCTTGTATTTCTAGAGAATGATACACCTACCAGTACTACTAGCTCTTTTTCTCATGAGGATATTGATTGTACTCTTTAGTGTTCATTTGAGAATGACACTAAAAGTATTTCTACTCGTGAGGCTGTTGGTTTTTTTTATCATGATTGCTTATTACTCTTGTAATAGTAGATAACGACACTGCAAATTGTAGATCTCTTATAACTGCATTGTTTTTCTTTTAATAGTTAATAACTGTGAAGAGATTTTAGGCACTTAACACTAGCATCAGTAATGATATGCCTAGTGCTTTGTGTTTTGTGCCGTTTGATTTTGTTTTATTACATTAAACATTTACACTGCTACTGTAAGAAGTAGCTGGTCTGTTGACTGAACTTAGACTTTTACTATGGTAGTAGTACTAATAGTAATAAAATATATAAATATACATATCATAAATATGTAATGTAGATATAAATACATATAGGATGCTTCATATACGCATATACAGAGGTTTTCTTTGTTCTTGGCTAAGGCACAGAGGTTTTTGTTTTAAAAAGAAGTGGTTTCATCTTCAGTTTTTAGTCCTCAGAACAATTCCAACTTTTGATACATATTTTTGACTGTTGCACTTTTGCTGTTTGTATCAGTGTCCAAAATTTATGTTAAGGAGTTCTCAGAACTTTTCATAACTTATCAAATCATTTTATTTATTTATTTATTTTATTTTTTGCTTCTCAGGGTTTGCTAAGGACAAGGTTGTTAGTATCGGAGAGGCCATGAATATTACAGACTATGCAGAACAAGAATGGAAAGGGCAGACAGACAAAGCACAGACAATAAAACAGGTAAGCTTGCGATCATGTTGTGAATCAACCCATTAAGATCACTTTATTTCTCTGAATAATCTTTCATCAAGTGGTGAATATTATCATTTTGTGAATCAATACATTAGATCATTTTTGTTTCTCTAAATCTTTCAGCAGGTAGTTCAGTAACCATTTTGTGAATCAACACATTAAGATCATTTTTGTTTCTTTAAATCACCTTTCAGCAAGCAGTTCATATAATCAGACACTGAATCAGTACATTACAAGTATATAGGGTGTGTGTGTGTGGGGGGGGGGGTCCTTCCTTGTTTGGGATTTTTTTAATGGATAACACAAAAACATTTTATAGAGATGATGGATATGCATTGCATTTTATTTTTCATTAATATTTATTTTCAAATAAATATCCAGAAGTGTTTAGTGAGTTTGAACTAAAACAAATTGCATGCTTAGAATGGTGGTGGTGGTGGGGGGGGTAGATGTATTTAATAGGTTTCAACTAAAACAAATTGCAAGCTAGAATGAATTTTGGAAGGAGGTTCGATGTGTTTAATAGGTTCCAACTAAAACAAATTGCATTCTAGAATAATGATTTTTTTAAAATTTATTTATTTATTTTGTTGAGGGTGGGGTGGAGGTGTAGATGTGTAGGTTTCAACTAAAACACTAAAACAAATTCAAGCCAGATGGGGATCTTTTTGAGGTCACGTTTTTAATAGTTTTCAGCTAAAACAAAGTGATGATTTTGTGTGCAGTCTATGATAATGGAGCTTTGTTGTTTTTTCATGGAGACATACTATTTGACCTTAATTATTTTTAAGAATCCTTCTAATTAACTGTTTATCACTGTTACTAATGTTAGTAGAAGTAATTTAAATTGATATAGAAATTAATAATAAAAGAGTTTATTTCAGTCAGCACTTGCATCAATTAGCTTCAGATCCCTAAAGTCAACAAAGAAACTATACATTATGTGGGTATTCCTCAAAACAATAGACCTAAAAGGCAGTAAAGCATTTTAACCATTAATAATGGAGGGGAGATAATGCTCTTTGTTTTCATTTAAAAAGAATGGTGATAATTTTGAACCACAATACATACTTTAGGGTTTAAGAAATGTGCACATTTTCTTTTTTTTAACAATAGAGAGCTTTGAAACAACTTTATTTACAACTAAATCACAATTTTAAATAAGAAAATATATTTTTTGTGCAAAGAAGATATCAAAGTATGTAAAAATATAAAAATCTCAAAAACAAATAAGAATATATAAATTCTTGTGACACGTCCTTCCTTAGCATAAATATACATGTACATTGAGAAAAAAAATTTTAATTTACAGAGGTGGAGAACTGTATAACAGTCTTCCCCAATCTCATCAACAAAGTGGCATCTCTCTCGCAAGAAATTAACATTTGTGACAGAATTGATTGCTGTGATTGTCTTAGAGATTTTTATATTTAACATAATCTGCAACACGAAAAAAAAAAGGGGGGGGGGGGGGCAACTTATGATTGTGTGATATCTGAATTCACATTGTAGCAGACTGCATTGTAGCAAAGTTTCATAGTATTTGTTTGTAGAATTAGTTTGAAACATTGTGAAAAATTTTAATTCCATGTAATAAAACAGTAGCTAATGATTAGCATTGACACAAAATCGCCAACACAGTTTTAAAATATCAAATTAAAGAAAAATTGATGAAGGAATTCGCTTTAATAAACTATCTCCTTTTGACTTCAGCGATTATGCATTTTATCTTGAGATATTAATAGAGGCAAAGAATTATTTTATATTATATCAAGTTTAAGCAAAAATTAGGGTTACCATGATCTAAACATTCTATTTTCTTTGGGACAAGATGAAAAAACCATATAGATAAAGCAGTGGATATTCTCTCCTCCCAAAAAAAACAACACATTATTTCTAAACTAATATTGAGTTCTAAGTTGCTTTATATTAAATCTTTTAACAATGCATTTATCTGATACTAGATTATTTTCACCATAATTGATTAACAAAGCTCACCACCCATCCCATATCATATGAAATGCATGTTTAGACTTAACCTGTTTTGACAGATATCAGCCTTTTGCTTTTACCGTTTTTATTTTGTTTAATGATTAATTCAAATCCATTCAGTTTTAAATACACTTTACCCTCTTGTTTGTTAATTAATGATTTTAGCTTAAGCACTTTATGAACTTGTTTGTTAATTAAATGATCATAATTTTCTCTTTTCCACCTCTTTTTAAAAAAAAATTGACCTCAGGGATACTTGGCCGTTCCACAACTGTTCCATTGCCATCACATACGTCGGGTAAGGGGAGACAACTATTGTGCCCTCCGGTGTACTTTGTATCAAGTGCTAACTGCAGGCTATCGTGTCACGCAGCGATGGCCAGGATTGATATCTATTGTCGATAGACTCCACGCTCTGCACTCAGACCCAGCCTCTGGTCTTCAGGACTGGACTTTCGCCAGTCGCCTTAAGTGGGACAATGAAGACAGCAAGTTTTCCACCATTTGTAAATGTGTTTTATCCTTGTATGCTACAGTCAGTATATTATTTCTTTTTTTTCTAATTCTTTCATTTCTTTGAATGTTTAACTAGTTAAAAAGCACCATAACGACTGGTTTTTAGTAATGCTTGTTATTTATTTATGTTTTCTTACTAATATTGCTAATCGTAAAAAATCAAGATGAATAAGATACAAAACAGTAATGAAGTATCAGAAATAGTAACAAATTTAAAGTGAATAGAGCTGTTATTGTTTAAATCTGCTTATTTATCTCTATGATGGTTTTATATCCATTTATTATTATTAACTGTGTTAACAAGTATTAAATTTCTTTGCTGCATATGAGGAAGAATCATAAGATTGAAACAGTCAACAAAATCCATTTAAAATGATAATAGTCCGTAATAATAATTAATTTTATTGCATTAGTGTTTGAATAATTAAGATTACAATACATAGTTTTGGAAAACTAAAAAAAAAAAAATTTTTTTAAACTTCAAATTAAAGAAAATGCCTTTTTACTTCAAATTATGCTTTTGCTCTGCTCAACTCTTTCTCAGGAAGTGTATCTATTGATATTTATTTATTTTTAAATTGATAATTTTAGGAGTTTATTATGAATGCATGAATTAAGTTTCATGTTTCTTTTAAAGAATAATGTCATCCTATTTCTCTGTTTAATAATTACATGTTGCGTTTAAAAGCGAATGTTTTCTAAAAGATATGTAGAACATTTAAATTAATTTCATTGAATTTATGAATGATTCTTTCAAAAAAGAAGTTTTGGACCATTTCTCAGTTTAAATTAATTTCATGATGTATTTACAAGCAATTTTCTCTAAAAAGAAGTTTTGTACATTTCTCAGTCTGAATTATTTTTCTTTGTTTTGTATTATAATTAACAGATAGAAGAAATTAGTGCCTTGCAATCGCAGGAAGAACGTGAGGCTCGAACCCTCAGTTTGTTAAATGGTTGTGAGAGGTTTGAAGTGGAGTTGATGGAAGGCATGAAGCTGATGATGCTGTTTAGAGCCGTCGACCTCCATCACGAGATGTCACAGGAAGAGGAAGTGCCAACATTTGCTTGGCTTCTCTTTGCTCGAGATACATCAGAAACTGTTGTAGATTTTGTGAAAAATCACATCAACTGCGTGGGAGATTCTGCTGGTGTGGATCAGGTAATCTTCACAACAGTTATTTTAATGTCAGAATTAGGTTCACTTGCATACTTATTTTAAATAATGGATAGATAAATATTGTGATATCCGAACTTTTCCTAATAGAGAACTTGAGTATTTAATTAATACTGTTCCATCATACAATTTTTCATTTGTGAAATACGTAACTCAGATTTGTCTTGCTATTTTTTATTTTGCAGATATAAAAGGCATAACTCAGTTGCTTCTGTTTACTTTGCAGGTAGAAATGTGTTTGCTGGGTCACTGTCTTGGGGTTAAATTACGGGTTGCTCGGCTAGATCACTTTGGGCAAGAGGATTTTGACTGCTGTTTTCCGGATGATGCACCAGGAAACTGGCCTGACTGCTGTCTGCTAGCTGAGGATGATCGTCACTATAATGTGCCTGTTGCCTGACTGGTGTCTGCTAGCTGGGGACAACTGCCACTATAATGTGCCTGTTGTTTAATAGCCTGGCTGCTATCTGCTTGCTAAGGATGATTATAATGTCTGATTACTTTCCCTCCTAAAGGAAAACTTCATCAGAAAATTGTTCCCACTTGGCATCCAGTCATATTTCATGGGGAAGCAAGCTAGCATACTTGTTTCCTTTCTTCTTTTCTGTGTGGTGTGTGTCTTGTCATTTGACCGCTTGGTATGTAATTCAGTTCTAGTCTGCATGGGAGTGTGGCTTTTGCTGCTAGTTTCCTGAGTTACATAGACATTAGAAACTGAGTGGCCAATTTGTCTCCATAACATAGCATTTGGGCAGCTGTGAAGTCATTATTTTGTGTGAGGTATTGCCTGTAGTGAACAAAAGAAATGCTAGAATTATCCAGACTCTTGTCATTTTCTTAGACAATAGGTTTGCCAAAATGACATCTCAAAATAAACATAGAGTGCATTAAGGGAAGAAATTGTGTTAGAGAACAGATATTCAAACTAAACTCATGCAATTATGCAATACTGGAGATTTGTAACTGGCATTATTTGCTTGGAAATAAAGATATTAATCAATGTGCAATTTAATGATATTTATATATTAACATCAATGCAAGTCCAGCATACATCTGACTTAAAGGGCTTATGGCAGAGTAATTGCTGCTTCAAAATCCCAATAAGAGGGGACCTGACACTTGTGTGATAGTTTACCCAAAGAAAAAATACTGAATGAACATTGAAAGTGTTAAAGTTGAAATTCTGTGATGCAATTATCAAAAGATGCCAGTGCCACCCAGCAGTGCTACATTTAGTCTGCATCAGATGACCCTGTACACCAGCGCACATTTTTTTGTGAGTGACCAGAAATGCTGGAAATTACCAGAGCATGTCACTCACTATTGTTGTGTACAGTAGACTTAGCAGAACTTGTATCATTAGCTGCTTGGTGTGCATTAGAATGTGTAAATTATTCTCACCTTTGACCCATAGATGTATGTGCATTTGATCTTTCTCCATTGCAACTGTGTGATAATAGTTTTTTTGTTCCATTGGGTTATAATCTTGTCCTTTGATATCTTCTTATAAAACACATAACAGTGAACGTTTCTCAGTTTTACTTAACTTTCAAAGAAATTAAACTTATTCTTCATTTTAAACCATGGATATGTATTTTTTTAGAACTTAAATATTGTCAAAAAAGGATTTGGGTGATTTATTTCTAATGTTTATATTTCTTGTGTTTTGGGCTGTCTTCCAGCTTCATTTTAGTCTTTGTTTTTTGAAGTTTGCCATCATCAGTGTCTGTAAAGTATTTGACCAATATCATAAAAGAAATTTTCTTTTACAAAAGTAGCTTCATCAGTTTAGATAAATCAGAAGTAATTAGTAATTTTCTGGGTTTTTTGGTGCCTCTCATTAACCAGGTGATACAACAGCTTTTATAATAATATTCCAACTTTGTAACATTTTTTTTAGGCCCCATTTATTTAATTTAAATTATTAATCAACTGATGCTAGCTTCAAATAAATAAATGCTATTGTGTTCAAATCTGATGCTAATATTTGCATAATAGAGTGACCTTTGAACCTTTCTGACCCAGCATGAATGGTTGCTTACTCTCAGTAGGTTGTAATTGCTTATTTTTCTATATATTATATGTATATATTATTATATTTAAATCTGTATATACAACAGTGAAAATAAAGTGGTCTGTTAGAGGATTGTATGTGGTTCGGGTGTAATATGTAGACCTTTTTTTTATTTTGTGTGCTGACAAACAAGAGAAGGGAAAAGAGATTATTAGTTTTTACAAAAAGGGTATAGCAAAGAGTTGTTTCTCCTTTACCAACCCATTTATATCAGTGGAACAAAACACTAGTCTGTGATAAAACATTTATTTACAGTTATTTTTCATCGTTTTTCACATTTTTCTGTTTTACTGATGGTGTTGACTTAGTTCCCATTGCATCAAATTTTGCCTGACAAAGAAAAAGTTTACTTACATTAATTTTTAGGTGTTGTGAGCAGGTTTAGTAAAAAAAAACACCATTGTCTCCCCTAGTTCATTGATACTTTTTCTGATTAGGGGAAAACAAATGTCACTAAATAAATTTGCTCTATCAGGTAATGTAATTAGTATGTGTAAGGTTATGCAGATAGTAAAATTGTAGTTTAGCAGACAATGTATGTGTTTCTGGTTAATTTTATATACAATAAATATTCTCATTCTTTATGGCTGTTTTACTGAGGCCATTTGTGTTCAGGACTCAAGCCAGTTTTAGATTTATTGGTAGTCTCTTGATTTATAATATAAAAAATCAGGTAGATTCCTTCAAAATTCTGTTGTTTGAATATTTATTTTTAAATATTATAAAAATAATGACATTGCATAAATAAAAAATGTTATTTATTGCATGGGTTTGGTGACTCTTTTCAAGAATGTAAATACTAACACAATTTGAATGAATATTATATATTGAAAACAGTTTGAGTGTATTCAAGCAGTATTTGAAGACTAGAAATATTAAAGATAAATGAATGTATTCAAGCAGTATTTGAAGTCTGGGAATACTAAAGATAAATGAATGTATTCAAGCAGTATTTGAAGTCTGGGAATACTGAACATGAATAAATGAAAATATGCTGACTGTCTGTGTTTAAGAAGAATATTTAGGAATGTTTACAGTTCATTCGAAAGAATAAGAATTGTAAACTTTCTAATAGATTAGTTTGCTGTCATTCTGGCGGTACATGAATGTGTTTGCTTTCACCTATAATGTGGAGACACCCTAAGATGTGTTGGGTAGAAATTACCCAAGGACAGAAATATTTGCTGTGCAGGCACTTGCTGTCGGCAAACCTATGGACAGGTGCATTTTCTTTAGAAAGTTTTGAACAGATTTTCTGCCATAAGGCATTTTTGTTCTGTGGTTGTAAATGTTTGAAGTCTACAGTTTCTGTCATTTATACACATTTTTATTGTGCCATGCATAGCATGTAGAACCTGTTGACAAAAGTGTGGTTGTATGTAATCACTTGATTAATGTTTCCTTAGCCATATTGCTTGAGTTCAGATACTTTTGCTGTAAAGTTTTAATATTGCACTGTAATAAGAAATCATTAAGCTAAGTTAATCAGTTATTTTGCACAAATTACGTCTGACGAATTTGTTAAAATATTATGCTGAGTTATATTTTTTTTAATGTCAGGCTGACTTTGATGTAATGTTTTTCTTGTATTAATAATCTCACCAGGTGCATGGTTCATTTTGAAACTTGTTATAAAAAAAGAAATGTTGCATGTGTGGGGTTTTCAGATTTGAAAATAAATACAGACTTTTTATTTATTATTTTTAAATTGAGATTTGCTGATGATATTTTGTGCAGTACTGTTGAATTGTAGGATTGTAAGTATTGATGTAGAACAGAATATTTAAACTTCATTTTGCTCAAAATCTTTATATGTATGTGCTAGATTGACTCAATATATACTTAGTTGTTTTTTTAAAGCCATTTTAACAAGTTATATTAAATATAAATAGTCTTTATATATGATAATGTAGACAGATTGTGTGCTTGTCTTCAGTTGATGGCTTATTTTTAATGTCTTGATTGCCAGTGACCAGTGGTCATGATTTATCTTCTAGCGAATTTCAGGTGACCAGAATTGTGGTCATGATATATCTCCTAGTGAACTGCTGGTGACCAAAATTCTGGTCATGATTTATCTCCTAGCGAACTGCAGGTGATCAAAATTGTGGTCGTTATTTATCTCCTAGCAAACTGGAGGTGACCAGTTAATTCTGGCCATGATTTATCTCCTACCAACTGCAGGTGACAGAATTCTGGCCAAGCTCTAAAGCTACATGCACACAATAGGGATCACACAATGGATACACAAACTAAAACTCATTCAGCAGTCAAGAGAGTACAGCTATGTTCACAAAAGTTTTGCTTTTAAAAACTCTTCTTTTTAAAAGATTGTATTTGTTTAATTTCAGATATCAACACCTTTTATTGTTACTTGTATACAGTGTACACAAATGTACAGTACAGCCAGATCTTTGTTGTCCGGTTCTCAAGGAATTAATTAAATTAAGTATTTTTTCCCAGAGACATTAAAATGTAATGCAGGGTATATTGGGGTTTTTTTTTTTTAAATGTATTCTTTACCAGCTGCCCATTGGACAAGCAGAACAGAGATTTATTTACTGGTCTGACTGAGGTTGTGTCAGTCTGAAAATTTATTTTCGGCAAAAGTCCATCAGATAAGCAGAACAAATGTGTGAGTTTTTTCAAAAAAGTTTAGCAAGCAAAACGAAAAACTCCATTTTTTTCTTTTTTTGAGAATAATGGTTTGTAATTTCCCTTCTGAAGAAAAATATATTTTGGATATATTTTAAACATGAATATAGTTTTTGTCCTCTTTTTTTTTTTTTTTTTAATCCATTTAACATCTGTATTAAAACTGACCACACAGTTTTCTTTCTGATGTTTTAATTATATTCTGTTTCTATTTCTTTTAAAGTTATACCAACAAAAACACAACTACTGACAAGGTAAAATGTTACCTGCCCTGTACTACAAATTAGTTACAATTTCTAACTGTCCAAGAGTTATTTTACCTCTTCTGGATACTCACATTACTGCTGTACCTTGCAATATATATGGCTGAAATAAGCTTATTGTTTTTGCATCATTGCATCAGGTTGTTATTTATAGCTCTTTTATAGATGCTGGCAAAAAATCTGTTTGATGATTATTTTGGCGCAAATTTAATAATTCTGTACATTTCTGAACATACAACAGACTAATAATAATGGATATTTTGCCAATTGTCAAACAAGCCCTGTGCACTTACATTCTTGACCAAAAGAACTCAACACTTATGAGCTGGGGGGGGGGGGAGGTAGAAACTTGAATAAAATCTTAGTGATTCAGTTTATGCATGAACCCCATGACCTTGTCATAACCTTTACACCAGAGCCACTGAGCTTTCCTTATATTACAGTTACGACCAGTAAGTTCAACATTCATGAGCTAGGGACCCTAGTAGATGGCAATCAAAAGAGAAAAATCTCTATGTCCAAAACTGGTTCTGGACCCAAGGGCTTTTCTGCTTGATGTCAGAGCCTGCAAGCTCCTCATTAACCGAAATAGGATGGCATTGAGATTTGCAATATTGGAAAGCGAATGGCCACAATAATGCGTGCAAACAATGAAATCATTATTCAGCACTTCTTTTCCAGTTAAGCCAAGCATAATCCAAACTTCTCTGTAACAAAATAAAAATTAAATCATTGGATGCTGGAAAAAATAAGATTTCAGGTTATAGTTAACTAAGATGATAATATTTTTATGGGGCTTTAATTGCATTTAGTTGTTGGACAACAAAGTTTTGACTACTTGAAATCAAGCACAAATTTAGTTGTTGACTCAAAATTTAGTTAACAAATCTCATAGCTCTTCCAACTTTCGTACTTTTCGCTCACGTATTGTACAAATTGCATTTAAATTGTATGCTGTACTTTACACCAGTGGTTTTCAACTGCTAGTGTGTGGACCAGTGCAGGTCCGCAGAAATTTCCTGCCAGTCCGTGAAAAAGTTAAAAAAGTTAATTACTGCATAACACTTTGCGTATATGGCAGGCATATTTAGCCTTTTCAACAAATTTAATATTTCTCTTCAGGGGTTTTGCACAAATATTTTTATGCTGAGAAATAAGACGGATGCAAAATATTTCTCCTATTTTCACCAGTCCACAGGTGTTTAAAAGGTTGAAAACCACTGTTTTACACAACTGTAAGAGCGCACACTCATAAAGAGTCTGTATTTGTTGTATACAACCTCTTAATGCACATTTTTACTTTTAGATTGTTACTATGTCTTTTTCTTTTTTTTTTGTTAGATAATTAATTTTATCATGCCCACATATCAGTTGTTTTTGTGTATGTTTGCATAAACACTCCATATTTATATTTCACTTTACTATAAATTAATTCATCACTTAAATGTGTTTCTCTTTAGTTTATTTTATAGTTTTCAACTGTTTTCTCTTTCGGGGCAGAGAGGGATATTTTTGTTATAATTAATTTATTTTATCTCTAGATGTTTTGTTTGTTGAAGTATTTTTCTGTCACTATTTTAATGGTGTCTCTTCGTGTCACATTTGTCGTATTATATTTCATGATGAAAAAATAACTTAAAAAATTCTTGGATAGATATATTTTTTAAATAATTTATTGCACAGCTATATTTGCAAATCATTTTGGTATGATATCTCAATTGTGGCATGCCATTGCCACTTGTGTTTGCATAACACTACTAGTTTGACCGTGAACACAAGTGAGTGTGCCAGTGTTTATGTTTTACAGTTTTGTACTACTAGTGAGTTGGTTTAAGAGTATAAGTGAGAATGGGTGGGCCAGTGTTTATGTTTCACAGCTTTGTACTACTAGTGAGTTGGTTTAAGAGTATAAGTGAGTATGAGTGGGCCAGTATTTATGTTTCACAGCTTTATACTACTAGTGAGTTGGTTTAAGAGTGTAAGTGAGTATGAGTGGGCCAGTGTTTATGTGTTTCACAGTTTGTACTTTTGATGAAGCTGATTTTTAACCACAATACTTGTTATACAATCTTTTCTTTTTTTTTGTCCCAAAATAGGTGAATTTATTACTGTCCTAAAAAAGCAAAAAATAATCAGAATGTCATAATATTAATTCATCCTTTGTATTTGATACTGTTGGATCTGCTGGAGTATTTTCTAGATGTTTAAAGTTTGAATTTCAGAATGTCACACTGCATTCTTCATTTCGCTGGACTTGAACTGAGAATTTAACATGTTCCTTATAATGCTGGATGTGATTTGAAGATTTCATAAACTTTGTTCCTTGTAATGCTGGATGTGAATTGAAAATTTCCTAAACTGTTCATTATAATGCTGGATGTTATTTTGTTAGACCTATCTTTCCAAAATATGTTATTTTTTCCACAAGATTTTAGAAGTCTGTACATGGAAGAAAATAATAAGCGTTGGATTATAGTGTACAAGTTCAGGCAAAACAGAAGCACAGAAAAGGCCAAAGAAATGGGATGGTAGTGGTGTAATTTTAGGAAACTGTATGTATGTTGAACTGTATGTATGTCATGCTAGTTACCCCCTTTTTTTTACTTGCACACAAAATTTTAAGTGTTATTGTGCATACTAATTTTAGTAATTTTATATTTTTATATATATTATAAAAATCTGTCACAGCTCTATTTAGTGGCATAAGCAAGATTGAAAATGAAAGTAATTTATTGATTGATAAATGCTACAACAGATTTATCAACTGCTTCACTTTTGTTGCTTTATAGCACTTACAGAATTAAAAAATAATAATGTAAAGAATAAAGGGAAGCCACCAATATGTAGCAATATGTTTTAAATTTTAATTTAAGGAAAAGTTAAATTGGGGAACAACAAAACCTGTAAGTGCATGAAAGTCACAAAGATAGTTTACTACAATTGTACAAACAACTGATTTCCATTGCCCCCAATCCTTGCTTACCTGATGCATAAATTGAACAGAATTCAGGAGGTAGAATGAAATGACTTTACACCATGCAATTATTTCAGGGTTTTCTTTTTCTTTTTTACTGTTGTGTGCATTTAGGAAATAGCTAGAGACTACTACATTTGGTCTTCCTTTCAATTTTCTTTTCCATAGTTAAAATGATAGCTAAGATAACTGTGTAGATAACAGTTTGTGTACATGCATGAACACAGACCCTATTCAGACAGCACTGACTAAGACATTAGGGAACCAGGAAATTTCCTCATTATCCCTTTCTTGAAATATTTATAAAACTTATTAATAAATATTTATAAATAGTTATTAAACCTATCTTATAAATATTTATTAATATGTTTTATAAATATTTCAAGAAAGGGATAATGAGGAAATTTCCTGGTTCCCTAATGTCTTAGTCGGTGCTGTCTGTTGTTTTTTTTTTTTTTTGTTTGTTTGCAGTTATTTTACAGAATAGCTTAGACATAAGGTGACTGAGGGTTTTTGTATGCAGTTAATGCACACATGACCATAGCTGCTTATTGTTTCATTTAGTTAATATACTTCATAGCTAATGCGCTGGTACATATATTTGTGGGTGCCGGAATATGTGCATAAGCTAATGTAATTAATAGAAAGATACTGAATGTTAATGACTGTTTTTTATGAAAAAGTTTGTTATCAGATCTTCTCCACCAAAAATATTACTAGAGTGCAAAATGTTTTCTATGCGTCATTAAAAATTTGGTGTGCCTCTATTTTTTTCTATAGAGTTCTTTGAAATAAACAATTTAATTTTCATTTTATTTATTAATGATACAATTCACCTCCTACTGTTTTGTTTCTGAGTTTTTGCAGGTATTCTGATATAAGTGGTAGGTGATTGTAATGTCATGTACTTTATTGAGCATGTTTCTTTTTGGAAATTAGCATTTATATGTGTAAATGTTTGTTTTTTCAAGGACATTTAATAATAATTAACATATTTACGATTTACAAAGTAAGAGACAATTATATTTTGAGTTTCTTCTGTCTAAACCAAGAGACCAAAAGAATGCAAAAACAGTAAAATGCCAGTTCCTTTGTAAAAAGTCAACATCAGTAGCAGGGATAGACAGCAGCAATTGGCAAATAAATGCCTACTGTTCAAAACAAATAAGACTTAAATTAAGACTTAAAAAGCTAATTTTCGTCAGAGTTGATACTATTATTCCCCTTTGCCATAATGTTTCTAAACACTAGCAACACAGTATGCATGTTACCATTTGTGTCCGAGAGGAGACAAAGAAGTAAATGACCACTGTGACATGATTATTCTGTATTGTGTACATGTAGTGCTATGCTGAGCTTAGGGTGTGTAATGGCATAAACTGTTTGTACCTTTCTCCTCAGGTAATGGATAATAAAATATGATTCAGGTCATGCAGAGTTTTGTCTTTGTGTCTGGAACCACAGTCTTTCAAGTATTATCTGTTCATAAGTGGTAAACCTCTTTCCTCCATTTTGAACTTAAAATTTTTCCTTGCACACATTTTGTATTTGCTCTAGTTAAATTAAATGACTGTACAAAAATGATCATTAAGAGAATAACTGTACTAAAATTGTGTTTGTTTTTATAATATATTGCATGCATATTATAATAATAAATAATTATAGTGAAAAAGTTAATTCATTATAATTTGTCTACTCTTGACATTCACCTAGATTCTTTAATTAATATAGATACTTGATCAAAAATTATTTTTACAACTTAACAAAACACAAAAGAATAACTGCAGTTTTATTTACTACATCTTTTATTCATTAAATATATGAATCAAATACAGGCACAAACAATTGCATACTGTAGTCAGATAAATATGTGGTAAGATTCCACTATAATATTTTACTGTATCTCACACACAAAAAATATTATAAATTAATTAAAATATTAATAACATAAATACATTTGTATATTTACTTCATGTTGCATCCACAGACGACGTTCAGATGGTAAGGGTGTTAGATATGGCTCATATCTGGCAAACCTGTCACAAAGTCTTACAGTATAGTTTAAGGATCATGCACTAACAGGTGGACGACGTACAAGTGGTGTACTGTATATTTAAAGGCATGCAATAGTAATGTGTGGATTGCTGTATATTCAATTACACATGTATGAATGATGTTCCCTATATTCACTGACATGCATATGAGTGGTGTTCCATATATTCACTGACATGCATATGAGTGGTGTTCCATATATTCACTGACATGCATATGAATGGTCCATATATTCACTGACATGTATGAGTGGTGTTCTGTATATTCAGTGACATGCATGCATGGTGTATCAAATGTTGCAAAGTATGAGTAGTGTGCTCTATATTCAGTAATGTGTGCCAATGGATAGTGATGCATATTCATTAATAAATATGTATGACTGGTGAAATTATATACTGACATATATGTAGTGTTAAATATATAGGCAGACAGATAGACATGAGAGAATGTCCACTGTAATGTACATGTGTCATTCCTAGGACTGCCAACCTGTCCCAAACAATTTTATCTCTCAGGAACACTATTATGCCATTCCTACAACTGCCAACCTATTCCAAACAAATTTTGTCCTTAAGGAGCATTATGAAATCACTATCATTCCCACAACTGCCAACCTGTTCCAAACTAATTTTTTCCTGCAGGGACACTGAAAGATCATTCCAATGACATTGGAACAAATGTGCTCAGTGTATGGGAGACAACTTGGAATGGATTTTTAAAAAATACAGTGGATAAGAAGACAGTCTTTGTCAGACTGAACAAAATTTATGGATTAAGAGAATATTTCTTCTCGAGTGGTTTGTTATTAAATGAATACATGTTTTGTTGTTGTTGTTTTATTTATTCTTTGCTTTTGTTTGAATGCGGCTGCCAGATTTTTTCATCTTTATTTTATTTTTAATGCTTCTAATGGGCAGATATTTTTAATACATGTATTTGCATTAAAAAAGAGAGAGAAGAGAATACATTGAAAAAAAGACAAGCAAGAAAATTAACTGATATTGTCATATCAACTGCACAGTCTTTTCTTGTTTTGGAGCCAACTTAATGGAAATGTGACTTTTCTTCAATTTTTGTTGTTGTTAATCGACATTTGGTGTGGGATTTATTTTTGTTTCTCTGGGATTCAGCAGACAAGTTAAACTCTGTTATTAAAACTGTTACAAATATTGTGCCTTTTCCCATTAATCATTCTGATTGTGTTTATAGAAAGCATTCTTACTTACAGCAGTCCAGTACTATGTATCTTAATCATAAGAGATACGATTTCTACGTCCATACAGTGAAATAAACACTATTTACCTTTATTATAAGCGATATGCCTATGGCTATACAATGAAATAAACAATAATTATGTGTCTTTATTATATGTGAATATCTATGTCCATAGTGTGAAATAAACACTACTTACCTTTATCATAAGAAATATGACCCCTACATCCATACAGTGAAATAAATAGGCCTATTAAGTGTCTTTATTACACGTATATGTCTAGATCCATACAGTTAAATAAATAGGCCTATTAAGAGTCTTTATTACTCACGTAGGTCTAGGTCCATACAATGAAATAATTAATAGGTGTCTTTATTGCATGCTTAAGCATACGTGTCTTTATCGTACACGTAGGCCCATATATACAGGGCCTACAATGAAAAAATAGCAAGCTCAACATGAAAATTTTGACTGACAGCGACCTGGCATTTCCCGTACGTATGTTCATTAGCACCAATGTTTAGTTTTGCTTTTTAAGCTCTCTGGCTGCTGGTTTTAATCGGAAATTAAGGTATATCTGCGCACACCTGTGTGTGTGAATACGCGCTAATTTTGTCAGCACAATTAGCATAATAATTATTGTTAGTAAAATGTTGTTTTAGCCGAGGCTTACCATTAGTTGCCGCCATAAAAGACATTATGTTAACATAATGTTAAAGGACAGTATAACATTAACGTAACGTTAAAGGATACCGTAATATTAAAGGAAAACGTAATGTTAACATAATGTTAAATGATAACGTAATAATAATAATATAATGTTAAATAAAAAGGTAATGTTAATATAATGTTAAAAGAAAGCTTAACGTTAATGTAATATTACAGGAAAACGTAACGTTAACATAATGTTACAGGAAAACGTAACGTTAACATAATGTTAAAGGAAAACGTAACGTTAACACAATGTTACAGGAAAACGTAACGTTATCATAATGTTAAAGGAAAACGTAATGTTAACATAATGTTAAAGGAAAACGTAATGTTAATAATATAATGTTAAAGAAAAACGTAATGTTAACATAATGTTAAAGGAAAACGTAATGTTTATAATATAATGTTAAAAGAAAGAGTATTGTTAATATAATGTTAAAGGAAAACGTAATGTTAATATAATGTTAAAGGAAAACGTAATGTTAATAATATAATGTTAAAGGAAAGGGTATTTTTTATATAATGTTAAAGGAAAACGTAATATTTATAATATAATGTTAAAGGAAAGGGTATTGTTAATATAATGTTAAAGGAAAACGTAATGTTAATATAATGTTAAAGGAAAACGTAATGTTAATAATATAATGTTAAAGGAAAGGGTATTTTTAATATAATGTTAAAGGAAAACGTAATATTTATAATATAATATTAAAGGAAAGGGTATTGTTAATATAATGTTAAAGGAAAACGTAATGTTAATATAATGTTAAAGGAAAACGTAATGTTAATAATATAATGTTAAAGGAAAACGTAATGTTAATATAATGTTAAAGGAACTACTACTCAAAGACACATGTCAGCGCATTATCTGATCATCCGTGTCTGTTCATATTCAGCCACTCGATCTCCTCGTAAGTGAAGCAGAATAGGCTAAAGTGGTCCAATAATATATATATATATATATATATATCCCACGCCCAATATGTCTGCTCCAGGTGTGATCATGAGATTTACATTTAGTTTACTTGAAAATAAGAATTATTATTTAAATTTATTTTTTTACTGACATCAGCAATGCGCGCCCACGTGCAGTTTATTTTATTTTGCAGAATTTCGGTCAACGCCCCAACACTATATACATTTTCAGTACAAAATTGTGTTACGACTTTACGTATATACTCATTTTCAGTGCAAAATTGCGTAAGGGCTTCACATATATACTCATTATCAGTGAAAAATTGTCAGAACTTTACGTATATACTCATTTTTACTGCAACATTGCATTAGGCGCACACTCAATTTTAGTGCAAAATTGCGTTACGATTTAAGAATTTATACAGTTCTGGGGGTGATAAATAAAGCAGTTAGTGCAGTTAATTTTTATTCTTGTAAATGTATTCTCGAAGAGTCCACTCTTCTAGCGCAAGAGACAGGTCTACAAACTCCGTTTTGATCAAAATGGTCCATAAGTCGTTTACTATCTATTCCTGGCTGTTTTAGCTCCATTTCTTGAATTCACCCGTCACTTCTGTATTGAATCTTTGCGCGTCATCTACAGTTTGGAATTGTATTTAAAGAAAGGAAAAAAGGTACAATTCAGTATTTTTTCTGTTCAACGTGACTGAATGAGCGTTTTGGTTCCCGACTTGCGTTTGCAACGTCACCACTATACAGATACCGCCCTTGAGTTGCTTTACGTTCACAGTTTTATATTTTTGTGTGTGCGTGCGTGCCTGCGCGCGTATCTGGTGCCTATATCCCCGAAAACAAATGTGTTGTCCCTTATAAATATATATTCATGCAATGGCTAAGTGAATGCATATATAGGCCTACCTCAATGTATGTTTAATTGGAATGTTTGAAAAATGAAGAAAAAGAAAGATAATAAGATGGAAATTACATGCTAGTCTCCCTTTACCCAACAATGGTCACTTCATCACGGCGACTGATGATGGTGTTAAATCGTTCCTATGGTTATATTTATTTTTTAAAAGACCCTTAAGTAAATGAAAGCCTCAAATTTTTTATATTGTTTCTGGTGTCGATTGACATTAAAAAAAAATGTAAACAATGGCCAATTTGGTGTTTTGGTTGAGGAGCAGATTTAGAAGTTACCTCACTGTTTATAATTAATTAATAATTATTGTATGCTAAGTTAATTGTAAATAGTAATTGTTAATGTATAAATACAAGATGTAATGCTTTCTAATATATCCAGCTGTGATTTCTAAGTCTTCTCAGTTCATATTGTGATTACAAATTAGATACCCACCACACCCCTTCTTTTCACTATAGAACTATAGATACTCTATTCTGTTCTCTACATTCTGTTAAGTTCTTAAACTCGTTTTTTACCTTAATTTTGCAATCTTTTCTCAAAATTAGGAACCAGTTACCATCTTCTTAATTCTTATCGCTGACTAAAGGATACCTTATTGTCACACAATTTACTAATCCAAATTTCATAGAAAAATTGCTGCTATCAACATTATGCTAGAAGTTTAGGAGTCTGTAATTATTTCTGTTGTATTAGCACATTATTTATTTTATTAGTTATTAAATCCAAGCTGCAATATATATATATATATTCTAGGTTGAAACAATTAGGTAGATTGTTTTTAAATCACACTGCAAAATATATTGTTGTGTCAATCCCGTGCACCATTTTATAAACTGTTGAACAATGTACACTTATTTGGCTTTATGTAAGCAGTATATTAACTGATATTCATATAAAGTTAAATTAAGATTACCTATTCTATTCACTGTATGATTATATGAGTATAAAATTAACTGCTAAAGTGCCCATTATTTGTCATCATATAGGTCTATATTCTTAGGCTTAGTTGCATATCATAAGGTTAGAGAATTAATACTCTTAGCAGTTAAACCACTGTGTATTTTACTAACAGGAAAAATTATTTCAGAATAAAGTCTGAGGTAATTCTGAAATTGAAATAATAATAGATAGGTTTTTCCTTAATCAATGAAAATAAGATTTGGTTCTAATGCCAAAATACGTGAACTCCGTATAATTTTTTTAGAAAATGACAGAATCGGTAAAGGGCTGAAGAATACTATTTGAACGATACATGCATGTATATCAATCGAAACACATTAATACCTATAAGGGGTACTATATTTTTTCTGTTCATTTTTAAGATGAGAATCCAAAATGTTAGACAAAGTCGTTATATTAGGTCGGCTTTATAACGTGTTAAATATCCATAAACCAATTCTAAATATTTTTCTGAAGTTAATTTAAACTACATGACCGATTTCTGTTGCCCAGGCGCCATGTTGATCTTGTCTTATCGTTTGGCATGCTCGTAAAACATTAACTTTTGAGAAAGAACGCTTGTTTGTGCTTGTTATTTCGCAAAATTATTAAATTATGGACCTTTTAATATGTTTATATCAGCATTTATATTTTTTATCGCATTATATCAACCGATCCTAGCACTTATTTCAAGTAATATACTGATAAAGAACGAAGCAGAAATGGCTGCGAGTTTTGAGGTTTTGTGTTTCAGTAGCATCGGAAAACCCAATATAGTTTATTATATGGCGCTTATTTAATAAGTTAATCAGTTGATTAGAGTAAATCATTGTCTGGTATAACCAAGCATATCCAATATAAGCACATACCAATTTACTAAATTATATTTTTCTATAATTTTGTTACACTTCGCTGTTTTGGCTAGGTGTCATGCCAGTTTTATTTTTAATTGTTTTTAAAGGCCGCTAAAGTATATGTCTTAATATTTACATCAAAAGAAAGCTTGGAATCTCTACTTTATAATTATATAAATCAACTGTATATAATGAATGTCTATGTATTTTTAATTTATTGCTGAATGTTGTCAACAAACACAATTTTACTCAGCGAAGGCTTATCACGGCACTATTTGCGTGCGAGCAATGTGGTGCTTTCTTTGCGGCTCTCGCACGTTAATAAAACCGCGTGAAACAGTCCGCTTGCCGCATTCACTGCTTCAGCAGTTCAAAGAGCGTTCTGAAATAACAGTTAATTCGTCGTTTAGCATTACTTCTACTATGGCAGATACAGATGTTACTGTTCCCGATGCTGCACCAGTTGCTGCTGCTCCAGCCAAAGTGCCTAAGAAGGCTGCGCCAAAGCCAAAGAAACCCTCTTTGCCTGCAGAACATCCTAAATACAACATCATGATCGCCGCAGCCATTCAGAGTCTGAAAGAACGGGGTGGATCTTCACGCCAGGCTATCCTAAAGTACATCATGGCCAACTACAAAGTGGGCTCTGACACTACCAAGATCAATGCTCGGCTGAAGACCACTCTCAAGGCTGGCGTCAAGGCTGGCACTCTGAAACAGGCCAAGGGTACTGGCGCTTCCGGGTCCTTTCGTCTGGGAGAGAAGAAACTTGCAGCTGATAAACCCAAAAAGCCCAAGGCAGCCAGGAAACCCACCAAGGTAGCCATTGCCAAGAAACCCAAAGCTGCAGCCAAAAAGCCCAAAGCTGCTTCTAAAAAACCGAAGTCTCCAAAGAAGGTTGCAGCCAAAAAACCCAAGGCCCCCGCTAAGAAGCCAAAATCTCCTAAAAAGCCCAAGGTTGCAAAATCTCCTGCAAAGAAAGCAGCTTCCAAGCCTAAAAAGCCCAAGGCGCCTAAGAAGGTTTCAAAGCCCAAAGCCGCAGCCAAGAAGTAAATTCTCCAATTTCATTTCGTCCCTTAAGGACGCATTGGCCCTTTTCAGGGCCACCCTTTTTCACGAGGAGGGTATTTTACCTCATCACATGTTGCTCTCCTTTTCCTTCATTTAGTGAAAGGCTTAGATTCAGTTCAAACAAGTGCTCTTTTCAGCAGTTACTTCCCATTGCAAAATATTCTAAAATTTGCGTAAGTCTACTCTTCAATATTAAATACTGATTATCCAGTGTACTTTAATGAAGTTAAGCATTTAACTCAAGAAGCCATACTCTTGTGAGTTCAGGCTGAAATTGTCTCCATTAAAAGCCAAGTGTCCATAAATAGAGAAAATACATTTACGAATGAGAATTAAAATGCACAATCCACTGTATAAATTTAAATTTAATATACGTGAAACATTAACTCAGTATAGGTAGTGCTGGTCTCGATGTAGACAGGATTTTTTTAAAATGTCCACTAATGAATAGCGAAACATTTATTTGTAACCTTGTTCTTTGGCAACCTTTTGGTATGCGCAAATAAACTGCTAATGTACCGTTTAATGAGAACTGCAAAAATTCGTTTCTTATAACCAGTCGTGCAATTAATTACTGCACCTGCAATTTCTGATTAACAATGAACAATTCAGTGTATGCATCGGACATTAATATACAGGGTGACCCAAAAGTAGGTTTACAGTTATCACGTAGACTATTTGAAAATTCGACACTAGAACACTAGAAATTCGTTATACCTCTTAACATAAACATAAACAATTTAATATTATATCTCAGATGCTCAAAATGTCCTCCTTCAGCATTGCAACATTCTTCAAATCTCAAATCAAAAAGGTAGTTTAATAACTGTAAACCTACTTTTGGGCCACCCTGTAAATAATAAGCAAATGTATGTTCAGGGGCATTAACTGTAGGTAAACCGTTTGATTATATTTATTGAACACGTGGTTTGATCTAGTCTCACTATTCTTGTCCATTTCGTGCCTTGCTATCACTTTGAATGTGTATAATTATTATCAATCGTTTGTTTTTACATGCTATGCGTTGGTTGTTTTTGTATTAATGTTGGTGTATTTTCTGTGTAGTTTGATATGATTATGTATGTCACGTGTATTTGCATATCATATTGTTGGGTAATTTCATGTTTTTATGTTTGATATGTACCTTATTAAATGTAATAGGATATGTATGACACGAAGTTTCTAAAATGTTTTCATGCTATATGTAGCTTACTATTTTTATTTTATACAGCTACTAAATAGTTTCGTATGTGTTTTCACGTATAAATGTGCATTCCACTGCGATTTAGATTCCTCTGTGTGTGTACGTTTTCTTTACTGCTTGAGGCTGTGTCGAATATAAATAGCCTGTACATATTCTTTGTCGTTTAATATGTATTATATTTGTATACTGTATATTAGTAGGAATTAAAGATATGAGTTAGTATGTAATTTCTTTTATTTTTGTATATGTTTTATATATTTGATCTAAGTATTTCAACGTTGCTTTGCATGATTATTTTTTATTTGATCTAAGTATACTGCACATTGCTTAGTATGCTTATTTTATGTATGTGTGTTATTTAAGTGTATCATATAGTTTTGTATGTATTTATTTTTGTATACACCGTAGTTTATGTCCATGTGTCCTAAGTGTCAAAATCAAAATGCAGATTGAATATTGCAATCATCCACTGCCATTATTTTAGAGAAGAGACTTTTGAACGTATATAAATACCGTTTTGACTGTTATTTATCTGTTCGATACTTCTTTCTTTTTGAGGGAAGGTGGAGTGATTGAAGAATGAACAGTTTAATCTTGCCGTTCATTTATTACTGTGTCCTAAAGGACTAATGCAATGTTATCTTTCTAAGTT
Source organism: Sinotaia quadrata (assembly GCA_028829895.1). Classification (NCBI taxonomy): domain Eukaryota; kingdom Metazoa; phylum Mollusca; class Gastropoda; order Architaenioglossa; family Viviparidae; genus Sinotaia; species Sinotaia quadrata. The sequence goes on along the minus strand of CM054184.1, from coordinate 51,135,154 downwards.
GATGTTATTTTTATCTACTTAGTTACTGTAATGCCAGCAGGCACATTTTAAACACAGCTGTAGTACTTGTAAATTTCGTACCTATTTAAACCAGTAGGCATATTTTACAATATTGTGAATATGCATAATTAGATATTTTAGAAGATTTGGCACTTCAGAAAGTGTCACTTGCCTGAAACTTGAAAACTATTCATGTTGCACGTGCCGGAAAAAATAAATCATTTTGTCAGAAATGACACACCGCTTTGCGTCTGCCGTACACTCTACTTTTGGAACGACAAGAGATACAAGTCGCTTGAAAAGTTTACAAATTAAAATTAGCCACTGTGAGTTTACCAGTCAAGAAATCACGACACACGCATGCGTAGAAGTTTCGAAACCAAAAATCGGCGAGACAAACCTCAACGGAATAATCTGCGTGCACGCTTAATCGCTGGTACTTCAGCGATAAAGGTACTCTCTTGTAGTAAATGTGTACCTAATGACTTATCGGATTACAACATAAGAGTATCGGTTACAGCAGTCAGTCGAAAGATCAGTAACTATATATAATGACTATGTCAATGAGTCAGTAGGTTAGCTGGTTTCGATGTCGATCACTGACTCAGTCTGACTGACACTAAACTTGAAACCGGCCATAGATTAGGTTTACCGCTATCAAAACCGGCCACAGACTAGGTTTACCGCTATCAAAGCCGGTTTCCGTAGCGGGCCGACCGGAGTACGCTTGGCGGGTTGGGTTCGTGATTGGAACCCAATCGCCAACGATATGGGTTCACAATTCGCTTTATTTGACTAAATATGTGAATGTGATCAAATGCATCTCACTGGTTCTTCATATATCCTGAACCGTGTTTGCAAAATCTTCTGCCATCTCTCAAAATTAATCAAATACGTTTGACTTAAAATTTAATGCGAAGTAAAATCTCAGAGTTTTTTTTTTTTTAAATTTTAACTTTTTTATTTTTTTTAAGCTAATGAAAATAGTCCTATTATAACCGTTAGGAAGCGCTGCGTTCAATTTACTTCCTCTTCGTGCCAGGCAAAGTCCGGCCTTTAGGCCAGATACGGCCCTAGTATTCCAGTCTGGCCTAATGCCCCCTAATTATTTATTATTAGATCCGGCGTAATTGAATTGTCGCGGTTTTGTTCCCCTTCATTTCAACAATCTAAATATAGTTTATTTTTAAAAAAAGTAAGAAACCGAAATTATATTAATTGTACAAGCACTGGCTTAGTTAAAGTTCCACACTAGTGTATGTATTATCGGTATGACTGGCCTAATTAATCCACATAGATAATTTTTTTTCAAATTTTTTCTAACTTTTGTCCATGCCTACCCCTTGAAGTGTCTTCTCTTTATTACACATTAAATTGCACAAAATAAAGTGCAAAGACTTTTATTCAAGCCTAGTAATTGTGTACTTTAGATCATTTCTGACCTAGTGTGCCTTCTTGACCTCCTAAAATGGTCTAATAGTCCAAAAAGTTTGTCAACCTCTGCTAGATTATTTGGCCAAAACCTGCGGAAATTATTTCACTAAATAAATTCAGGAAAAGTATTGGTCAAATAACTTGGCAAAAAAAAATATTCAGTCAAATAATTATAATCGTTATTTTTCTCATTGCAGTCTAAGCCAGTCGTGAATAGCAGCAACATGACTGCCTTTACAAAAAATATCAACAGATACAGGCAGTCATCTTTACGTGATGGCTGCTAGGGGTCGCACCGGAACAGCATCAGAGTGAAACCGTGACCAAAATTTAATGGATTCACACGAGAAGTCACTTTCATGCTTACATTCAGCCAAATGGTTGTGTCGCTAAACAGGTTAGGGACGTGAACGAACATGCAGATGATTGACGCTCAAGCTTGCGATAGTCTAACAGCTCAAGGGAATTACAGGTCCCTGAACAGTCCACAGAGCTCTGTGGATTAGTCAGTTGCATAACGACATCTCAAGAGAGCTGAGTGCTATTGCAACCTCTTTGACGGATTTTAAAGGATAAATATATTTACCTTAAGTAAGATTATTAATCTTCTTAACCAGCAATGGCAGAATAAAATAAATAAATACACGAATTATCAAGTCACGAATGCGGTTGTTGTTTTTTTAAAAAGTAAAGTGCGATAAAAATCAAAGCCTTCGTGCAAGGGCGTGATGTTATCTCATCGTAACAGTTTTAATTCAAAATGCAGACAAGAATGTAGCATATCTGCTGATCTATGTGACAAAACCTTATTCGTCCGGCAAAGGGCAGTGCAATCGTCGTCGGACTTGGCGTGGACAGACGTGTTTGCTAAGTGAAACAATATTTACACCGCCGCGAATTTTTACTATTTGTTTTAAAAATTTGTGACTGTACTACACCCCATACACTGTTTACTGACTGTTTTAGTAATATGTGTATGATGCGTTAGTAATATGTGTATGGTGCGTTAGTAATGTGTGCATGATGCGTTAGTAATATGTGTATGATGCGTTAGTAATATGTGTATGATGCTTTAGTAATATGTGCATGATGTGTTAGTAATATGTGTATGATGTGTTAGTAATATGTGTATGTAGGTCTACAATGTACTTGTATAGCTATATGTGATGTTCAATACTTGTATACTTATAAAGGGCTAAGTTCATATCTCTAGTTAGGGAAAGATTCCTTGTATATGAACGCAACTATGTGCCGAACAATAATTAGGCCAATTTTTGTGCACGACTTGACCAGTACAGTAATTAGGCCAATATTTGTGCACGACTTGACCAGTACAGTAATTAGGCCAATATTTGTGCACGACTTGACCAGTACAGTAATTAGGCCAAACTTTGTGCACGACTTGACTAGTACAGTAATTAGGCCAATCTTTGTGCACGACTTGACCAGTACAGTAATTAGGCCAAACTTTGTGCACGATTTGACCAGTACAGTAATTAGGCCAAACTTTGTGCACGATTTGACCAGTACAGTAAAATAGGCCAATCTTTGTGCACGACTTGACCAGTACAGTAATTAGGCCAATCTTTGTGCACGACTTGACCAGTACAGTAATTAGGTCAATCTTTGTGCACGACTTGACCAGTACAGTAATTAGGCCAAACTTTGTGCACGATTTGACCAGTACAGTAATTAGGCCAAACTTTGTGCACGATTTGACCAGTACAGTAATTAGGCCAAACTTTGTGCACGATTTGACCAGTACAGTAATTAAGCCAAACTTTGTGCACGATTTGACCAGACACCGCTGTGTGAATGGAAACAGTGCTTTCTTGAAATGCAGGGCTTAACCATGAATTTTGTACGGGTAGTTTTATCAATACCCGTTATTGCACAGTAAATTGTACATTTCGCACAGGCAGCATATACATAATTAAACTGTCAAATATACATCTTTTTGCAAAGGCAGCATTATCTCTACCCATAATTACACTGTAAAATGTACATTTTGCACAGGCATCATTATTAATACCACAATTACACTGTGAAATGTACATTTCGTACATGCAGCATTATCAATACCTGTAAAATGAACATTTTGCACAGACAGCATTATCAATACCATAATTACACAGTGGATTGTATTTTTTGATCAGATAGCATTATTACCATAATTACACTTTAAAATGTACCGTTTGATCTGACAGCATTATTACCACATTTACACTATAAATGTACATTTCGTACAGGCAGCATTATCAATACCACAATTCCACTGTACAAGGTACATTTCGTACAGGCAGCATTATCAACAACCACTATTAACTGTAATAAGTGAGGAAGTGATCTACTGTGTTGTCAGTGTTGACGTATTGTAAATAGAAAGTAAGGAAATGATCTACAATGTTTTCAGTGTTGACGTAAGCAGAAAGTAAGGAAATGATCTACTCATTCTACTGTGTTGTCAGTGTTGACGTAAACAGAAAGTAAGGAAATGATCTACCGTGTTGTCAGTGTTGACGTAAGCAGAAAGTAAGGAAATGATCTATTGTGTTGTCAGTGTTGACGTAAACAGAAAGTAAGGAAATGATCTATTGTGTTGTCAGTGTTGACGTAAACAGAAAGTAAGGAAATGATCTATTGTGTTGTCAGTGTTACAGTGTGGGTATGTTTTAGGTTGTCCATTTCGGTGATGGAGACTGAGAGTTGCATTTAGTCTGATTGTAAATATGGCTTTAATGGCTGTTTTATTTGGGGAGGGTGTGTGGGTGTGTGTGTGTGTGTGTATTTTCCTGAAATGATTGTTTATAGCTGTCATAATTTCTGTAGTGTAGATTGGGCTGGTAGGGGGAGATCCTGTGAAGTTCCTTTTTTTTCTCCCTCTTTTATCAGCGGTTTCATTGCCTGCGATTCCTTGGTGGCTGGAGATCCATAGGAAGGAGGTGTTAGTGTTCATTCGTTGGAGTTAGTTTAATAGGATTCTAATTTCATTTAATTCTTGTTTTCGGTTTACTGTATGTGGGTGAGCGATTGCCTATAGGAATGAGTAGGAGTCTTTGAGTATCAGTATAGTGGGTGATGGTTGGATGGATGATAATGTATTGGATAGTGCCATTTTAATGGCCACCAGTTCTGCAGTCATGATTGAGCAACACATACCAAACACAGCATAAAAAGCCAACAAAACCCTAAACATACTTACACCGGCAAGAGGAAAAGACTAGGCAGCAAACACACACTACATTTAACTACAACTTGCATCCAAGGCACTTATATACTCCATGATACACTATGGCAGTGGTTTCCAACGTTGGAACTCGTGTGGAACCCTTGATGCTTACCGGGTTTATGCATGGAACCCAATCAAAAATAAATATTTCTCTTAGTCTAACATTGATATTTTTGTTGCAATACCAATGAATAGCTTGGCCAATAACATTCTTTATAAAACTGTCACTATATAAGTATTATTGATATTTAAAGGGACGGTTGATACTGAAAATCGTTACTTAGTTCTGCAAAATCGGGTTTGATTTCAAACAACTGCATGAACTTCGATTCATCGAGAATCAACTGTAACTGGTCACTTTAAAGTGAGGCAATACAAACCAGTATATTGGTGTAGGCGGTGGGGTTGGTTTTTTTGTCTCAAGCTCTGATGAGGGCTTGGATGCAGAGGAAGATTTACGTGTGCGTCTCTTATCCATTCTTTTTTTTTCTGGAGTCCGAAGAAAAAGTGTGGTGACTGCTCAAGAGCTGAAATCTGTTTTTTGCAGCCAACCTTCTCATTTTTTTTTGTTTCGTAAATTGAATGAGTACGTGATGCATCTTTTATTGTCTTCACGTTACCCTTCCTATCAAAAACTTTGCAGTAATGAAAATATAGTTCGTTCTAAATTAAGCCTACCTAAAATCACAACGAATCTACAAGTTTACAGCCAGGCCTAACATTTTAAAGGAGGGTGGGGGAGAAAAAGAAGAAAGAGACCGCGGTCAGTGCAAACTTAGTGTCAGCTTTGTGCATCTATTCATCGTAATATATTACAGCAACGTCCATCGCAAAATGTCTTTCTACGATGGGAATAAATTACTGGCTGACAGGCGTTGTGGTTCGTTGTCTCTTGTACGATTAGTCATTGATAGTGTTTTTCATTTGTCCTTCATCTCACCGAACGCTGAAATAGACATTTAAGTCACGGCTAGTCTCTCTACAGCTTTTAAGGCGGCTAAATTTCTACGTGCATTGATGGATCTCGAATTTAATTTAGACTCTCTCATGAACTATTGACTGACACGAAACATATTGAGTAAGGACTCAAAACTACGAGACGTGCACTATAAGTTATGAGATGTTGAGTAAGGACTACGAGACGTGCACTATAAGTTATGAGATGTTGAGTAAGGACTACAAAATACGAGAGGTAAAGTAAGGGCAACTAGATGTGGAGTAAGGACTAGGCCTATGAGGTGTGAATAAGGACTGCGAGATACGATATGTGAATAAGGACAACGAAATGCAGAACAAGGACTACGAGATGCGGAGTAAGGTCTACGAGACAAAGGGTAAGGATTACGAGATGCAGAGTTCGGTCTACGAGCTTTGAGGTAAGAGCTATGAGATACAAAGTGAAACGCAGAGTAAGGGTTACGACATACAAGATGAACGGGTACGGACTATGAGATGCAGAGTAAAGACTGTGAGATATGAGATGTGAGTAAGGAACAGGGGATGCAGAGTAAGGTCTATGAGATGCAGATTAAAGACTGTGAGATATGAGATGTGAGTAAGGAATAGGGGATGTAGAGTAAGGTCTATGAGATGCAGAGTAAAGACTGTGAGATATGAGATGTGAGTAAGGAATAGGGGATGCAGAGTAAGGACTACGACATTGAGGATGCAAAACAGGAATATATCACTAAACTCTTCAGTCTATATGCTTTTTGTTGCTGTTTATTTCTTGAAAATCTAAAAAAAAAAAGAACTTGAACAACAACAACAAAAATCTACCCACAAGCATCAAATTAAAACAAAACTCTAGTCTACAAATGTAAATGGAACATCTCACTTCATTAGTTTCTGGCGGCTGACTTAAAAAAACTCTATTATGAAACCGAAATACATTTACTCTGGCAAACTTCAAGCATTACATAAAATAATATATCTATTATAAAACTCTAGTAATGTACAGCAAACTTCTAACAAACATAACATTACCTATCAAACTCTAATGTTACCTATATATATATTAGGCAAACCTAATGTTAACTAGTTTAATATGTACATCAAACTCTAGCAACCCTAATGTAATCTGTTTATATGCGTCAGTCGTGGGCTTGCTCTCACCACAGTACATACCTGTTTGCTTGTGTAAACCATCAAAGACATGCTGCAGCAAGCTAGCTATTTCTTAATATGCATGCGCCTTGCGTACACCTTACCGACTTCACAGGAAGGGATGATACCCATATCCAAGTCAGTGAATACTATGTACCGGAAGGTCTGTATGAAAAATAATTTTGTAATAAGATGTCAGAGGTCAAAAAGAACTACTGTCCGAAAACATACACGCTATACTCTTACTATAAAACACACCTTTACGATTTCGATACACATTAACAAATAAATAAACTCAGATGATAACACACACACACACATTTATAATTACTGAGTAATCAGAAAAAACACACCAATGTCAGTCGGCATGCATCGTAAAAGGATAGTAGGCCTATATGGCAACATTGAATGCAAATAAAATAAATTAAGCTAGTCCTATAGTTGCCTTACTTCTGGTTGACTGATGATATACATGCACATATACTAGAATAAAACAACAAAACAGATTTATCGCGGTGCTGAGAAGCAGAAAGATAATAAAGATATAGATAAAACCGTACTTCGTATGATAAAGAAAAAGAAGTCAGTGACGATTTAAACCGATCGGAGATCACAAATCGTCTGCTTGATTTATACAAGAAAAATAAAAATCGCAACACCGGATGTAGACCAATTCAGCGTTTCATTGCTAATTTCTGGTCATATTTAAATTGTCTTTAACGACTATTCATATAATTTACAAAAGATTTGTTTACTACCGTCGTTTAGAGGCATAGAGCAGTAATGTTTCACCGCGCATCCACTTTTGCGCATCAATACGCGAGTCGCCATCTTTTAACATTGTTTGGAATGAGCGACAGACAGCGTGAAGAGGTTTGCGCATGCTGCAGCGATCCTCTTAAGCGTAAAGGATAAGCATCCAAACTGGATAGGTTACCAGAGTATCTTCGCGATACTATGGACTGGTTTATGGGGTAAGTATTCACTGAAATTTTGCTTATTATGTACATTAATTTGACTGACCTACGGTCAGGAGGTGGTTTGATTTGAAAGATCGTCTGCACTCTGTACAGTAACGAAAAGGTACAGTAACGAAAAGGGAAGTACCTGTAAATGTGCACTGCTGTTGCTTTCTTTCGAGATTAGATCAGTGGAGGGCAAAATTGTTCAGCTAGCGAATTGGTTGCGGATTCATCTGTGATGAAGTGTCGGATAACAAGAGATATAAAACTTTCTTACAAATTAAATCATTATAATTTATAATACAAAAGTACGCATAATTAAACTGTATTTGAGTTTTTGATCGTAAGCAGAGACCCCCCCCAAAAAAAAAAATGAAAGACAGTAAATATTATTATTATTATTTATGATCATATTCTGGAGCAATGAGGTATCATTATATTTAAACCTTGACCTCTGCATTGAGCTTGTAAAATTGTTTATCAGCATGCATGCCCGCAAGTTATATAGTTTATATGCAATTTTATTTTTTTTAGTTATTCCGGACATGATTTTATTAGGCTATGTGCTGTAATTGTTTGAATTAGACTAAATTAGAAGCATATGCATATAATGATATAATGACATTTAGTTGTCATTGTGAATAATTTCTCTTTAGCAAACAGTTGTTTACAAGTCATCAAGTATTACATTAAAAAATATAAATGTACTATTAGTAATTACAGAAAAAATAAATCCTCTTTATTTAACATTAACTAGATTAAGGTCTTATAAATACATAGCAATAATGAGTGCACAATATAAAGGATATGAAATGTTTGCATCATATAACTTTATAAATTAAATAATAAAAAGAAATAAATTCCTAGTTTGTGGGCTACTAGTAATTCTGTTAATAGTAACATATGAGTGCTAAGACTTAGTTTAAAACTGAATGTTGTATACTGAATACTAATAACTATAATTTTACTTGGTACTGAAATAAAGAGAAAACACTGCTTTATTTAAATGCACATATTATTTATTTCAAAAAGGGAGCTCTTGACCCATTTATTGTACTTTTTGTAGTAAGTGCTAGTAAGTAGTATCTGCCACTCTGAGTTTACTATATGCAAAAGAAACAAAAATAATAACACACAACAGTTTTTGAAATATTATTATTAAATATAATACATATGTAATAATAACTTATTAAATTAGAGTATTATGAATTATGGCTTTTCATCACTGTTTGCTGTAGACAAAGTAGAAATAGTAGTAACTAGTAGTAGTACTATTACTAGTATTAGTGTTGTACTTATAGTATTAATCTGTTACTTTGACATGAGCATATGTTTGGTTGATTGGGTTGAGGATTTACTGACCACTTCTATTGCTTATTATTTCACAGACATTATATATATCAGGGGTGCACAAACCGCGGCCCGAGACAGGGCTGTGTGTGGCCCCCCCTCCCCCTCGAAGGACTTTAGTATGTTACCATTATTATGAATGTAGAACACATTATTTCATTAATTGTGTTGTTTTTTTCTGACTTGCGGCCCTCAACGCACTATCAATGGGAAATTTGGCCCTCTTGCCTAAAAAGTTTGTGCACCCATGATATATATTTATCATAGTTATTATCTATAGATAGTGATTTCAGTATGTGTTCTAGTATAGCCTTACTCTTTCTAAGACTAGTAAGAGTCTTAGTAATTTCTGTCTACTCTTAACCTCTAGAGTTACAAAAAGGGCTCACTATGTTCAATAAATTAATTAAATCAGTGTTTGAAGAAATTTTCACTCACAACTTTGGAATGCATATAATTTTACATTTGAACATTAGATTATAATAATATGTATTTGAATTTGCTATTGTAATAACTAAATAAGTACTTTAATTCTGTTACATATCTATGCTCATTGAAGTGGAAAGAGCCTGCAGTTTTAATGCTGTTGCTATTAATAGTTAACATTAATAATGGTTGTATTGTACAAATTAAGCACACAATATTACTTATTAGTAAAACTATACTGATAATTTGATATATGTTAGGTAATACTACATTTTTTCATTGTAAATGTGAGCTGAAATGTTATTTTAATGTTATGTTTGTTAAATATGATTATTTGATCATTCTAAACTTTAACTTAATAAAAAAAAAAAATTGCAGATAGTACTGTCTCTCAGCAGAAAGTAATGTACTTTTAAATCTTTCCTGTTTGATGACTCACTAGTAATTGAAACTATGTTGCAAATTCTTTTATTAATAGTAAAATTTTATGAATCTGTCAACTTTAGAAAATTAATTATCTTTTACTAGTTTTAGTTAATGCTAAGTTGAATATTGGAGAAGATTTGTACGACTGGAGTTGAGATAACATAAATCTTTAATAATTTATCAGCTTGAAAAAGGTAACTTTTAAAAAAAATTAAAAGGTTTGATGTCTGGTAGTTGTAATGTAGTCTTTGACTTTGTCATAGGACTCAGGAAAGTGATTTACCAATCACCATTTTGTTAAAATTATTTTTTTTTTTTATTGTACCAGTGGATTGACTCAGCAGTTTGTTTTGTTCATTTAATATGTCATGTGAGATTTGGACAAATACATTATATCTCATTTTAACATTGTAAGACTAGAGTGGAAAGAAGCATCAGGAATACATGAAGTATTTCTTAATATTATATGTGTGATGTTCTTTGTGTATATGCATGGCAATTAGTATGACCTTTGTTTTTGATTGACATTTAATGATTATGTTGATTTTAGTTAAACAGCTTTGAATAAATATAACACTGAAATTTAAACTTACAGTTAATCTATTAAGAATGTAAAATATATTTATTTACTTATCTTTTATATAATTATCTTTTATCTTTTACAACAATATCTTTTACATTAAATGCATGTTATTCAAAATTATTTTGTATTTATAGCAAAGAGTATTACTATTATATGACAGTTAATGCTGATAATGTTTATATGTCAATTAATTTGGTTTCATGCATTTAGATATATTTCACTCTAGTCTTTGAGAATGTGATAGTTATCATTTGTTGAGAATATTTGAGACAGATTTCACTTTTAAAAAAATGAGATTGCTTTGATTTTGAGAATGATTTAATTTCAAATTTGTTTACATTAACTTGATTAAGGGACAAACGTTTTGTAAGAGAATTCTAAAAGTTAAAAATAAAATGTTTGATGATTGGTGCTTTTTATGCTATAATTTTTCTTTTATAAACAATATAGTTTTGAATTATAACTTGGGAGTATATCTGAGTGAAATTGATTATATTTGTTTTCTCTTAATTTAACAAAATTTTTTGTGACTGTCTTTTGTATTGTCTCCACCCATTCTTCAGTTATTTTCTTTGTAAATTATAAAAAAATATAATAGACTGTAGTATTGACAAAAGTATTATAAGATATTTGGGATGTAATTGAGAATTTTTTTTTAAGTGGTTTTATTTTTTGCATTTATATGAGATTACTTCAGTTATTATCATTATGATTGAGTAAGAGGAAATGTTTATATCAGTAAGACTAGATGCAATATTATAAATCAGCCATCACAGTTTATTATGACAGTGTGTTGTTGTTTTTCTTTCTATTTAATTTGTTTCAATCTCTTGAGGGGTCAGAAATAGACTCAGAAAATAGGTTTTGGATTTGCCTTGTTCTCAGGAATGACTGGGCCTTATTTCCGGTAATTAAATTTGCTGTTGTCTTTCTTAAATTAAGGGATCAGTTTCACACATCTGGCTTTCAGTTTCATTGATAAGAATTAAGTAAGAATAGTCTTGTGCTTTGTATCAATCTCTTTGGGTCTTACTCCATTCTGACTCAGGATGGTGTACCATTCTGACTCAGGATGGTGGTGGGGAGTCATACATAAAATGAACACTGAAGTGTTTTTTTAAATTTTGTTTTTAAACTTTATTTCTTAGAATCCTTCATTTTACAACCAACTCAAGCAGTCACTGGTAACAGTTATGGACCTAGCTTATATTTGTGCCCTTTATTTTTAGTGCCTGATTACATCAGATTTAATTTTAAAATCTATTAAGTATTAAAAGAGTCATAGTTATCAAATTCTGATTATACAAATGAGCTACAAATTATAGCCAGCTAACTCTTTACATAGTCACTTTCAGCCTTATACTTCAGGAATACCATAGAACACTGCAGTGGTAAAACCTCTTTTTTTAGTAATTAATTACACGTATATATACTTGGATATAGAGTTTGATATTGTTATAGTATTTATTTAGTCTATCTGGTAAAATGATTTCCACTGTTATGAGATCAACTTCTTGTTATATATTATTGTTAGTAATAAAACTTATAAATTCCCTGCCCTTTGTTAAATGTTACTATTACTTTATTAGTAATAACATTTAATTTCTCTTCCTCATTCTAGCAACAAATCAGCCATGAATGATGTAAAAAAAACTTGCAAGTTTCCTTTGTCATAGGACAGAGATAATAACAGACTTAACACTAATCGCAAAATGACTCCCTAGGGAGGTAATGGAGCATCAATCATAAGTAAAATGCATTTGTACAAGTACTTTTATGCCAACAGTGCCACAAAATAATGTAATGATAATAAGAATACATTTGTGCTTAAAAGTTATAAAACTGTACAACCATGAATCAAAATCTAGCTCTCCTCACTGCAGGCTTTTACCTTCAAAAAGTTTCTATTTTTTTCATGCACTTTTCTATTCTTCATGATATGTATTTTATTGTGTATGAATAAACTGTTACTCACACAAGTATGAAAGTGTCTTCAAAAAGGGGATTGTCAAGAGGCTTATAGTTATAATTAGCTGTTTTCACAGTTTGATTGTCACAACTCTTGTATGCATCTAATACTGGGTAAAATTTGAAAGTGATTGTGAAAATTGTATCAATGTTGTTTGATCCCTAATAATAATAGATATGACATACTTGGAATGGACCAATATGATTTTCTTTGGCAAAGCCCCATGTAGGAAACTACAGAAAATCTCATTCTGCCTTCTGAGTTCATTAAATGAGTAAAATTACTCAGAGTTTAGACAATTTTGCTAACTACTTGGTGTATCTGAATCAGTGAATGTATTTTGTTTGCATTGTTTTTGATGTGAAAAAATATGGTTTGATTATTTGATTCTTTTTGTTAATCCACTTGCAAATTTTACTTCAAATGCTTATTTATTGGCATTATCCTGTAGATATATATTTTTGGAGAAAAAATTTGTGCATGCCTGATTGGTGCACAAATTTTTAATGATTGCCACTGAATTGCAATATAAATGCTTTTTACAGTATGGCAGAAATTTTGAACTGGTAATTTTAAAATGCTATAACTGTAAAGTGAGAATCACTTACATATTATGATTTTTGAAACTTAAGAAATAAGAAAAAAATAAGAAAATAAGAAGAAACAAGATAATAAATTATTACAATATTAGGGGATATATAACATTCCTTAAATAGCTACTGTGAAGTGCCAGTTAGTTTAATGAAATTGATTAGTGATCAGTATGACTATGAACTCATAGGATCATCATCATTATTTGCAAAAGAGTTCCTTCCTGGTTCAGGAATTATAATTAGAAATTTTGTGTGACTGTTCCATGAAAGGGTTATGCCTTTGTAAAATCAGAAATTGCAATGAGAACTCACAGATATTGGAGCACAGCCATTTCCATTGCTGAGAAACTGTCCTCCTTTAGATGGAACAGGGAGATATAATCTAGGTTTTGAGGTCTTATGGACACAAATAGGGTGTATAACAACATGGTACAGGACGTATTAAACTGTTAAACTTTTGTTACATATTCTGGACATGAAAATGGAGTTTGTCTAAAAGTATATTTCTAACTAATTAAATACTCAAACTTTTATGCATCTTGTTCAAACTTTGGAGAGAGAAAATATTTGGGGTAGGGCTTTGGAGAAAGAATATTTGGGGTAGGGCTTTGGAGAGAAAGAATAGTTGGGGTAGGGCTTTGGAGAGAAAGAATATTTGATTAGGGCTTTGGAGAGAAAGAATAGTTGATTAGGGCTTTGGAGAGAAAGAATAGTTGATTAGGGCTTTGGAAAGAAAGAATAGTTGATTAGGGCCTTGGAGAGAAAGAATAGTTGATTAGGGATTTGGAGAGAAAGAATAGTTGATTAGGGATTTGGAGAGAAAGAATAGTTGGGGTAGGGCTTTGGAGAGAAAAGCTGAGGGTAGAGAGATCCTGTGATGTGATTTGTTTGAGTTAAATAATCATATAGATATATAAAAGTGTTTAAAATATCATAAAGTTTTAATGCTAGTTGTAAGTGGTTTGGATAAGAGTCTTAGTTTAATAAGTTATCACCATGCATAATGGATTGAATAGGGAAACTACTATTAGCTTTTCAGTACAAAGTAAACAGGATTCATATTTGAGATATGATATTAAAGTTTAATTATTTAAAATTTAATAATTACTCTTAGTCTTAATAACCTCACCCTACTTCATACACCAATAAATATTATTAAGAAAATATAGATTAAAATTAGTAGCTTAATAAATAACCTCACCCCACTTTACACACAAAATATATTATTAAGAAAATTTGGTTTAAAATTAGTTGCTTACTATGATAAATGCTACTGAAATGTGTATTTAAACACATGGCATTTAGAGATTTTGTGGGCATGTTTCAGCTTTGGCACCATTACTTATTGTATTGGTGAACTTTCCTTTGGCATGTAAACACAGTACAACATTTGCATGTAATGTTTTGCCTAAAGAGTACAACATTTGCATGTAATGTTTTGCCTAAAGAGTACAACATTTATATGCTTTGGTTTGCCTAAAGAGTACAACATTTTCATTTAATTGCTTTGCCTCAAGACAGTACAACATTTGTATGTATTGCTTTGCCTAAAGACTGCACCATTTGCATATGCATGTGTTACTTTGTCTAAAGACAGTACAACATTTGCATGTATTACAATGAAGGCAGTACAACATTTGTGTGTTACTTTGTCTACTTTTTATTTTTAATACAGTAGAAAACGCTCATCTAATTGATCCAATTTGATCAAATTAAAAAATGTTGCATGAATATATTGACTCGAACTCATATCACCCATTAGAGTAGGACATTCAGTTTTCTCGTTATTGATACAGATTGCTGCAGGGGATGGGTGGGTAGAGAATTGGAAAAAAAACTTGTAAACCCCTTTGTAAACAAGGACACCCTGCACCGTAGAACACATCGGGCTGCCCGGTGATGGTCGATAAGTCTAAGGTGACGCAGGGGGTGGGCGGATGTCACACACTCAGAGATGAACATAAACTTTATGTTTAGCATTTTACTGTTTTATTGATGTACACAAATTGTCGTTAGCTCCATGGGTGGCGGGTGGGCATTTGTGAATCTTTCATTATTGTAATTGATAATGTGTGTGTTTTCTTTATTGCCTCTTGTTTCTCTTTCTCGCACATCGTGCGCGCTTACTTAACAGTGTTTATAGTTATGTATTCATTTTTGTTTAGAAGATATAGAAGACATTTATTGATTTTTTTTCTTCCCCCTATATAACAATAATTTTGCTCTACTAAATTTAAACTAATAGATCTATTTATTCGGCACATGCAAGATTCTATTTTGGTCAGGAAATACGCCACCTTTTTGTAGCGCCGATTTACTTTATAATCGATATATTGATTGCTGTCATGGATGAATCATCAATGAGCCAGTCGAATCGAAATAGCTGTCAATACAAACTTTTCGGTCGAATCCTGAGAGTCCCGACGTGACTGTTGACGTGTATGGATGACTACTTTCTATATTTTAGTCGCAGCTTGTCAGCAGTACTGCAAGAACAGCGTGCGTGTGTGTGTGTGTGTGTGTGTGTGTGTGTGTGTGTGTGTGTGTATACGATTTCCTGGTAAGAAGTGCGTGATCCCATTAGTAAGGGGGTCACACCCTAGTCGCACGATCTACTCGCTGTTGTGGTGTGATCTGTGTACATGTGGTTACGATTCATTGACTGGTTAGTCCCGGGTTCCGGGACATGAACCATTACGTTGTGCGAGGCTGGGGCAGACCCAGAGTTAATTCTGGAGAAGGAAAGATGGTAACGTTGGTAAATATGACCGCATCGGCTCTAACCCACCAATTCAAGAGTTTTTCTCTTGCATTCAAAACGGTTGTGTTCAGTCAGTGAGTACTCAGTTATTGATAGTCGTTCAGAGATGCTGTGATATTTGCATTAATTAATTAATTGATGGGCATTAGTATTTTATTGCTACGATTTTTGCTTGGATCATTGCCAATTTATTACTTATTTATTATTTTTCATTCATTATAGGATATACGAGTGATAAACATTGTGTTTACCAAACTTGCGTATTTCATTACCTGCCCATTTCCTGCACTAGAACAGTAGAAGCTTGATAGTCCAGTGATATGAACTGTGACAAATTGGAAACAATGCCGAATGTAAGTCAATCATGTACATAAAATAATTGATTTAAGAATAAGATTTAATTTAGACAAAGTTTTTGTGTGATTGATAAGAGTATCTTTGCTGAATAAATATATCGTAATAAAGTATCCTCTTTAGTTGTTCTGAAGATGCAAGTTATAACAGTGCAGTGAACTAAATAAAATTATCATGATTCTGGTCTTATTTTTCATTCAAATTATTGGGAAATAAATAAAATTAGTATACACTGAGTAAATTCTGTAGAACAGCAGTAAATTGAAATATGTTTATTGTAATAGGATGTATATACTGTATTTAAAAAAAAAATTGTCGATTATTATATGCCTAATGATGGCTTATGTTTGTAAACTTTGTTATGTTTTGAATTTAGAATTAAAATTAAATCCTGTTTGATGGAATTTAAGAAAGGACCTTACGTTTGATCACCCACCCCCGAAAAATTCTTTGAATGCACTTGAAAATGTTTTTTTCACACATTTTAAACTTATTACAGCCATTCTTCCAACAACAGCAACGAAAAATGCTAGTTTTCATTTATTGTAAAACTGAAACTTTCAAAAAATAAAAAATGTCTGTAATATAGTTAATACATGACCAGTCTGATATGTGCAGAATACATTTATTTTCAAAGGAAGAAAATATGTCTATTGTTTTGGACTGCAAATGTAATATTCCCATTTAACATTTTTCTACTTTCCTTTCTGGAACACTAACCCCAAAATCTGCCAGACCCGGGCTCATTGCCGAGATAATAACTGTAGATTTACATACTGAGGGATTGTGTCGACTATTAAATATCTGCTTGCAGAAAGATCATATATATATACGTGTCAGTTTTTACAACTTTACGACTGTCATTTGTATAGGGACGCAATATCTTGACTTCTTCATTTTCGTAGTCTTCCTCTTTTTGGTGGTTTGT
This sequence comes from Sinotaia quadrata, assembly GCA_028829895.1. NCBI lineage: Eukaryota > Metazoa > Mollusca > Gastropoda > Architaenioglossa > Viviparidae > Sinotaia > Sinotaia quadrata. The sequence continues at coordinate 51,118,033 of CM054184.1, read as the reverse complement.
GACGCCAGTTGTGTTGTAGGGGTAAAACATGTTTTTCTGTTTTATTTATTTTTTCCGAAAGAAGCATTGAGGGGCTGTCATGTAATAAATATCTTTCCCTTTTATTTATTGTTTTGTAAAGAGACACTGGTCGTCTGATATGCTCCCCCCCTTTTTTGTGTGTGTTGTCTTTTGAAGACGTGATTGTGTTTGCCATTCTGAGTTCTATAGTGTTTATTCAGTATTGATTGCTTAAAATCGTTTTGCCGTGAATTTATCTTTGAATTACATTCATTTGTACGCCGCTTAAACCACAATGACTTTAAAGAGAAAGAAGAAATTACCACCAAATTCTGTCTTCTTTCTAAATTTATTATTTAAAACGAGTTATATTAGTTGGGATTTATTTATATGTGCATTTTGGATCGATTATCTGTGAATCTCTTTTCCTGAAGACAGCGTGCCCTTTAATGAAACGGATATTCAGTTTGAAATAGTATTGCGTACACCGATGTTCTTGTCACTGGCGTGTACCCGATCTAGTCACTCTGTCGCTAGAAATCAGGTGAGCAACGGCTGTGCCCCCCCCCCCCTTCAAACTCTCTTCACCCTACCCCAATCGAGCGTCCTATCCCGGAAAATGTAAGTGTTCCGCTTTTCGCTTTTGCACCTGTTGTGTTGGACATAATATCAGCCCTGGTTTAACAGGACAGGACATTCATTGCGCGCGTACATTTTCTACCCATGAGTAGAATGGGTAACTTTGTCATGGAAAGGATGGATGCTCACCCCACCCGAACCTCTTTTCGTTCTGCCTGAAATGGCATTATTTAGTTTATTGGCGTCACTTATATTTAGTGCAGCATGACCCTGCTTCACCTTCACTGACACCGTTTGTTAATGTCATTATGTGTTTTCCCTTAATTCCATTTCACCACATCCGCCAGCTTATCATTTGGATTTGACGTGTTTCAGCCACATCCATGAGGTTATTTTCTTATTTTTCTATTTCTGGATTATCTTTGTCGTTACTTCTGCATCGTTGTTATTTTGTATCGTGGATTAGCTTTGTGTTTATCCCGTTATATCGTCAACAGTCAGATTCGTCTTTTCAGATCATTTTTTTAAAAATGGTTGGATTGTCATTGAAATTCCGTTTGTTGCATATGCATCGCTTCAGATTACACTCTGTATCATTTTCTGATACACGAGCCTACAACAAATTTAGCACTAGTATATCTGTTGATGACTGACAGTGACACCTCTACAGGTAGCATTCCGTTATGTATCACCTTGTATCTGCCTGATGAGTCAGTAGCGAATTTAACATCGGTGTGCGTTGACGTCTTGACATTTCTACATGTTGCATTATATATGCATCATCTTTTGTAATCATAGCCGGTCTAACAGCAGTGTTTGTGTTGATGACTGACACCTTTTCTGAGCACATCTATTTATTTTGGCGCATCTTTTCTCTGTAACCCACACACCTTGGAAGTTTGCTCTCAATAGTTACAATGTTCGTTATGTTAGACTCGTCATTTTTATAGTGGAACCATGTTTTAGCAAAGCATCGCGATATAGGATGTGTGCACAAGTTTGGAATTAGTACAAATGTCATAGTCACTGTGAACACACATGCGCGCGCGCGCGCGCGATAATAACGCCTTCAACATACTTCCGATTTTGTTTTTTGTATGTATGGTCATGTGAGGCTTGAGAAGTTTTACTGCCATGTCATTTCAAGTCATAATTTTACCGACAGTTTTAGAATACTGCTTGTGTCGGCTATCTTTTAGTTTGCTTGCAGGCATGTGTAATATATATTTTTTATATTAAACATTAGGCGTTTTATGGATTATAAACAATGTTCCCTCTAAGGGTATGCGCTGCCGCGCCACAATTCAAAATTCCGCGCACAAGTTTTGGTAGCAAGCTAAAAAAACTGCTAATTTCACGCACACAATTAAATATTAGAGGGAACTTTGATTATAGATATGACAAAATTATGGAACCTATATTTTTAACCCAAACAACCAAGTTCATGATAACTGTTTTATTATAACATATTTATCAAAATGAAATATTGTACTTTTAATTAGAGGCAGTAGAACCACAGTTTAATCCCCATTGTATACAATACGAACTTTTAAATATTATATTAATAGGCAGCACAGTGATTGTCTAAGCAATCCGACCTGATATTGATGCGTCATTGCGTGCCGTTAAGTGGGCGATTTCATCGTTCGCTTTTTGCAGAGTGCAACCTGAAGCTAACAATCGTTATTGTACCGGTAAACAGACGACCGCAGTTTGTATGGATTTATTAGTTCTGTAATGTGACCTTGTACCCGTAAGCGTTGCGTATGGTTTGCTAGAGGTCACTTTTAATAAAGTGCAGATTATATGGTTTGTAGCGAACGCAGGTTGCGGTGCTTCACACATAAAGATAAGAAACAAACCATATTCTCTTTCAGTCCACCTTCAGTGACCTTGCTGCAATGCTTGTATGATAAGCGCAGAAGCAATTACTTTAAAACGGTGAATGCATTATTTATTTATTAGGGGCTTGCAGTGAAGCTCAAACGGAACCCTGAATTGGCGATAGTTGCACTGATTTATTTCAAATTAGATGTGGCATTGGATTGGACACTTAGCAGCGCTTTTCCTTGTGTGTGTGTTAAGAACACCTAATTCTTGAAGACGGTATATTTGATGAAACATTCAAAAAGAGTATGCGAATTGAATTTGTTTGCAACAGTTTCTACACCGCGGTAATAAAGGCCGGCACGAGTCGGACTGTCCGAGCCACTGAGCAGATGGCCCTTGAGACAGATAGCAGCATTAAGACTACGGTGTTTTTTTGGTTTTTTTGCGCCCGCATTTCGAGTATGTAAATTCTAATTAGTCAAGGGCAATTTGTTCCACGCTGCTGGGACGACTGCTGTTTGTCGAAAAAGTTGTGGTGGGTGGTAATACTAATGCACTACTTTCGGAAGACGAGTGCAAGCAGTTAGAAGGGGTTGACACTGGAGTAAAATCAGACGTTGAATTAGATACCCAAGCTGGAGGCAGGCAGATAAGTGTAGTGGAGAGTGTTCCATTCAAAAGCCAACCGTAAGATGTCGAGTTTGTATACTCACTCTTTTAGTGCGTTGACCAGCGGACTATTTTTCTTTTCAAGTTCTTGATCAGTGGTTGAAAGCCTAAAAAAAAAAAAATTAGCCAGTCTTTTGAAACACCAGTCATAAAGATTATTACTACTACTATCTCTATTCTATATTTTATTGACATTAGGTGTAAGATGGCGACTAACTTGATGGCTTTCACATACTACTGAGAAACAGATACAGCGCATAAGTTAGGAGTAATTAAGTTATTTGAATATCACTTGACCAGACAATGTAAGAAAGCAGGAATTGTGATTACTGTTTGAGGTTCGAAAAACAAGTGCTACAATGTGGGGTTTTTTAGCTTTTGTTTTAATTTGTATGTCATCACGTCTCTTAAGTAATTGTCATGGGTGCCAGGAATTCTATCCAGGATATCAGGAATTCTATCCAGGATATCAGGAATTCTGTCTTGCACATCATTAATTCTGTCTAGGACATCAATAGTTCTGTCTAGAACATTGGTAATTCTAAGAACATGGCAAAAAATGTTCGAGCTCTGACTCCTGAAATTTTAAAAGTCCTACCTGACTCTGACGCCAGCTTTAGTTATTACTAATATCACATGATATAAAATTATATACATGTATAGAGTTATATATATATGGTATAAGTGTAAATAAATGAAGAAGTGCCTCAAACTAAAAACCTCAAAATTGAATTGTTCTTTTAAAAAAACAAACAACCTGCTAATAGGTCCAGAATCATTGCTGCTTTCAAATAGGATTTGATGATTCTGAGGACAGAAAACAAATGTTCCATCATTAATTGAGTCGATGCTAATGCTGTGACAGTCAAAGCAGTATCTTGAATAATCTTGGTAACACAGTGAGAATCAAAGTGTCATCCTGAATAATTTCTGGTTAGCAGGGTATTGCATTTATAATGTTCACTTCAGAAGTTCAGTCACATTTCTCAACTTCTTTCAGTGCTTGGAAAAATTATTTTGAATTTAGTTAGAAATGATGGAGTTTCTCTTTCTCCGAAATTTTCCAAATTTAAGTGCCAACTTTTTGACCAACCCTGTATGTCTAGATATTTTTTCAAAATCTTCATCTTAACAGTAACTGATAATGAAGATGATTGAATGATGTCATATAGAAACACAGCTATCGCCTCATCTTTCTCTTGTGTACCTTTCATACAAACTTTTAATTATACATCAGAAGACTTTATATTTAGTTCACTGTTTCAAGAATTTCACATAGTACTCTTTTTTTTTAAAAAAAACAACAACACTCGTTTACTTAAATTGAACTAAATTAATAATAAACTACCATGAGATGTTATTTCATTTAAAAACAGAAAAATTACCCACTGCATGACTCAAACATGGATCTGCCTTAGGCTTAAGTCTTGTAAAATTTGGAGTTGGGACATTTTTACCGACTCTGACTCCACTAAAATACATCCGACTCCACAACTCTGACTACACAGTTATGTCCTGTATAAGACTACAGTAATTTTCCTCTAAGCATCTGATGTAGCATTCAGTGACATCTGCTCAGGGAAAAGAAGTGTGGCTGCACTCTACTAATAATGTCACTGATGTTGTGATAAATGACCTTATTGACATGTTCTCATGTCATTGAGACACATAAAAATGAAGTAGTACTAATTGGCCTGCATTTCATGGTCTGCACTTTTAAAATTCACTTTTTGTCATGCACATATTTTATCTTTTTAATATAAAGAGGTTGGTGGGATGGATGGAGTTTGGGAGGGGAGAGAAGGTTAGGTGATGTTGCATTATTTAATCAGCAGAGTTGCCTGAAAGTTGCTGGTTCTTGTGGCCTGCTTGTTTTCTTGGATGGTGTCAATAATCACTAGGCTGAGATAACACTGCCAGATATATTGCGAATAGGCTGTTTCATAGTACAAGTACAGCAAGGTACATTTAAACTGTTTGAGATGAAGGACTACATTTACGAACATACTGATGAAGAACAAACTACATGTAATACATTGTGAAGAATAGTGTACTGCATTTAGTACATAGTGGTGAAGAACGGGCTACATTTAGTACTTACAGCTTAATGAATGAATGAACATCATTTGGCAATACAGTGGTGAAGAACAAACTACATTTAGTACTACAATGTGAAGAATGAATTACATTTAGGACTACTCTAAAAAGAACAAACTACATTTAGTACTACAAATACAATGTGAAGAATGAATTACATTTAGGACTACTCTAAAAAGAACACACTACATTTAGTATTACAATGTGAAGAATGAATTACATTTACACTGATTTAGGACTACTCTAAAAAGAACACACTACATTTAGTACTACAAATACAATGTGAAGAATGAATTACATTTAGGACTACTCTAAAAAGAACAAACTACATTTAGTATTACAATATGAAGAATGATTACATTTAGTACTATGGTGTGAAGAACGAACTACATTTAGTATACTGTGAAGAATGAATTACATTTAGGACTACTCTAAAAAGAACAAACTACATTTAGTACTACAAATACAATGTGAAGAATGAATTACATTTAGGACTACTCTAAAAAGAACAAACTACATTTAGTATTACAATATGAAGAATGAATTACATTTAGTACTATGGTGTGAAGAACGAACTACATTTAGTATACTGTGAAGAATGAACTACGTTTGGAATATACTGATGAAGAACGAACAACATTTAGTAATATAGTGGTGAAGAACAAAATACATGCTTTACATAGTGATGAAAAGCAATCTACATTTAGAAAGAAAGAACTACATTTATTACATACCGGTAGTGGTGAAGAATGAACTGCAATTAGTACTACAGTTTGAAGAACAAATGGAAATGCAATGTAAGCAGAAACTTGTCAAGTGGATTCTTAACAGAAGCAATAGTAATTGCATGCGGCCTCATACACTATACAAGCTTGTTGAGTGCTATCTGACAGAGCTAGTTGAGTGCCATTTCAGACATAAGTAGAAGAAACTAAACAAGTATTATCTCTGACACAAGGACCAGTTAGTTGAGTACTCTCATGATCAGTTAGAAGCTAGCAAGTGCCTTCTCAGACTCATTTGGAAAGCTAGTTAAGCTGTTTTAATCATAAACAGAAGCTAGTTGAGTGCTGTTTTAGACATAAGCAGAAACTAGTTGTATTATTTAGACTCACACACAAGCTAGTTGAGTGCCATTGAGCAGATATTAGTTGGGTGTTGTTTCAGACTTGAGTAGAATCTAGTTGAGTGCTTTTGATACTTGAGCAGAAACTAGTTGAGTGCTGTTTTAGAACCCAGCAGAAGTTAGTTGAGTGCTATTTAGATTCAGACAGAAGGTAGTCAAGTGCTGTTTTACATACTAGCAGAAACTAGTTGAGTGCTGATTTTGACCCAGCAAAAGTTAGTTGAGTGTTGTTTTAGGTTCCAACAAGCTAGTTGAGTGCTGTTGTAGATTTGAACAGATTTTAAATGATTGCTATTTTAGACTTGAATAGAAGCTAGATGAGTGCTTTGTGACTTTAAGAAGCTACTTGGGCATTGTTTTAGACTCGATCATAGACTTAAGCAGAAGCTAGGTGAGCTTTGTCTCAGACTCAGATATAATTTATATCTGTTGTGATCAGATTTATATTTTATATCTGTTGCCTGTGTGGAATAGATATGCATTTCAAAATAATTTATTTTTAAATTTCAAGAGATGACAAATTGCATGTAGTTATATTTTCATTGTTGCAATAAAACCAACATATCCATAGTCTCCAGTATTGTTGAATTAAAAGACATTGCTGATTGCAAAAATAAACCCCTCCAAATTGAACCAAACAAGAAAACTTACGTTTATACTGGTTCTGAGATGAAGAAACATTTAAACAACAAATACTTCTTTTTGGAGGGGTGGAAATGTTGCCAGTTACATGACATGAGTGACTTGTTAAAGAAAAATACCTTATTCTCAGGATCAGATTATCATTAACATTAGCAAATTACAGGTAGTTTGTGCATGCAACTTGCCGCACATTATTATCACACTCTCTAGAGTCCTGGAGACCAGACTTTCCAATCAATATTAGCATGTTGGTTGCAATTAATTTCTGGTAAGTGATTTTTACATATTATTATTATTTTATAAAATGATAAAGTAAAGAAGTATTTGCTTTTTGCATTCTTCAATTTTCATTTTGCAAGACAGAGTAATTAATAATTTGTTATTACTTGAAGCATTATTTAAAAAATGGTCTTTTGTGGGTGATTTCAGATGATGATGATAAAAATGGTTGGTAAGCAACTTCTGAGTTTATGAACTCCCGAGGTCAGCAGTGATTTAAAAATCCCTGCTATTACCAGGGATATCCTAATTGTAACTTCAATTAGAATCCCCTACATCAAACACAGGAAAGTACATCAGACTTAACAATGAAAAGCTTTAAATATGATGTAAGATCCGTAACACGCCAAAAAAAGGAGTCGAGGAAAGGTCAAATCCTTTAACCTTTAACACCGAATATCAGGCTGCATTTGTCATTAGCATCAGCATATAGGTTAAAAGTAACATGCACAGATATTTTAGACTATAGACATTTAAAAAGTCTCATAAAAATATAAGTAATAAAAAGTAATGTTTCTAAACTGCTATTAATATTATACCTTTAAATCAGAGTTCTACAGTAGATATGTGTTAATTTTTCTAATTTATGTTGCCATTTTTAATATCAGATGAATGGTTTACTTTAAAAGAAAATATTATTATTACTAATTTGTTAATAAAAAAATAAAATATTGTTTAACTGCAAAATGGCATCTAGACATTTTATGGCCTACAGGATTTGACTTGTGCCACATCAGTTTAGACTCAGATGAGCAAATAGCTATGATAAATTTGAAAGTCAACCTCGTTGCTCCTAAAATTGAAAAGGTTTATAAATTTCTGCCAGAATCAGTGAATATAAGTGTCTCTCCCATTAAATTTAGTCAGTCACTTAGAAATCTGTATGTGTATTGTTTGATAGCCCTCTTTCTCATACTAAACCAATAGATCTTCAGTTCTTTGTAGAGAAACATACCTAAGTCAGCACTCTCCACTTTTCTCGCAAAACTGATGCTATGAAACCATTGTATGTTTACTGGTGCTCTATAGTCTTGATTATTGTATTCTCTTCTCTGTGACCTTCCAAATTGTTTTATGAAACATCTTCAAAAGTTTCAATACACAGCTGCTGGGATTATTCTTAGAGTGCCAAGAATTGATCTTGTAGCTTCCACTACCTAACTGTTAACTACTGAATACAACACAATATCTTTTCTCTTTATTCACCTTCACTGACTGTCTGATGTAGCATATGTTCACTCCTGCCAGAAGCTTGCACCCATCATCAGACAGAGACACATTTTCAACATGCAGAAAAGAAATTATAAGTTATATGATCAACATCCATTTGCATACCTTGGTCCAGTGTATCTAGTATGTGGTTTCTTTTGAGATGAGACCATAATTATTTTCAAGAGGCCTCTGAAGGTACCACAGTAAAATTAGCACTCTCTGTTCTTTCATAGTTTATTCATACATATATTTTATTTATGCATTCTTTTTTATAACTTGCATTTACTTATTCCATATTGTCATTTTATCTTCTTTTGTTATATAACTTTAGTTTCTTATGTGTTTTTAGCATTTTGTAAGAGTATTTTTGTTTTGTATATACATGTATAAATATTTTATATGATTATATTTTCGTATAATTAATATATGATGATGATGTAAGTCTTTCTCAAATAACTGGGTTCTTTTTAATATTTATAGTACACACACATACACACACACACATTTTCATCTACACAAATTGTGAATGATTCATTTGTATATTGTGACTCTTATAAATATTGTCTACAGTGAATCTGCATATTTACTTAGTACTAATACAGTAATAGTGACATCATATAACTTTTTAATTTCATGTATTTGACAGAGAAAACTTTCATTTAATATTTCAGCATGTTACAATGAAAGGCATAGGTCATTTAAATGTAAATCAAACAAAGCTTGCTTACTTATTTGGTGGGCAAAGAGCGAAATGACCATTTCATTTTTATGTGTTTATGACTTAAGTTAAAGTACAGTCTGACTACAAGTATTATGTTTTAAGAAAGATACAGCCAGGCATATATTCACAGAGCATTGTAGATTTCTTGTTACACATTCCTGCAATTCTTGAACTCTTGATATTATGTTTTGGCTTGTGAAATATATTCATTTTACAATCAACTATAATTCATCAGTATGCCATGAAAGGAACAGATGATGTAAATAAAGAGCATGTAAAAAAAAATTTAGATAATTTCTGAACAATTACAAAGTTCAGTTATTTTATTATTATTATTTATAGTAATATTATTTATTTTTTTTATTTTTAAATATTTGAAACTTAAATCATTACAACCAATGGGATTGTATTCATCACTGATAAAATGTAAAATATTTCATAATGCAAATACATGCTTAAAGTGTAAAATGTCTCGCCTGTACTCAGCTTCTGGTGCAAAATTCTTAATAATAACATTGATGATAACATAATAGAATGCTTATTTTTAAAGTGCTGATTTTCTAAAAGTTTTACAATTTGCACGTTAAATTTATTAAAAAAAATCTTCATGCAAACTGCTCAAGACTCATAGAAAACTGAAGTCAAAAGATAATATAACACACAAAATGATGGATCCATATGCAAAGTGAGTCAGTGCTGCTTTTGCTGATAAAAAAGATTTGTCTTGAGAACAATTTGAAAATGTTCATGGTCCTTTTATGTCAAGTCAACCAGTTCATTCTAAGTTGAATGTCCCTAATAAACAAACAAGCACAGACAATTATGACTTTGTTTTCAGAATGTTGAAATTAAAACTAAATGTAAGAAATTGTTAGTGTCTGAGTGAAATATTTAAATTATTATTTGTTTCTTCTTCTTTTGGGCAAATTTTAATAAAAATAGAACCTATTAATATTTAAATTTATGTACTAGGTAGGTCTCTACATAACAAATAATTTGTATACAATGATTTATACAATACAAATAATTTGTAAACAATGATCAATATAAGATGCTTTTTTTCATTTAACCATCAGAACCTTTTCATTTACCTCTACTTATATTTGAAGTCCTTAAACAAACAATTTTTATAACAAATTGGAAGATTCTTAACATAAAATAAAAAAATACTAAATATATATTGCTTCATTTAATCATCAAAGCTCATTGCTTTTTTTTCTATTTTCTCTCTTCTAATTTCTCATTAACTGACAGCAGTATATAGTATATACTTAGCTCAACAACGAAGTGTTAATTTAATATTATGTAAATATTGTGCTATGCCTTAGTTATTTATGTTCTTTTATATATGTTTACAGGAAAGGCCGACGAAAAGACAAGGATTCCCCTACCCCTCCCATCTCAGATGAGCAGAAACAATACCTGGAAGAAAACTGCTTACGACAACGAGTCATAGATGCAGATTTCTACAAATTAGTAGAACTTCCTCCTAGTCTTGATACAAACGAGTGGCTAGCAACACATAGTAAGTCTATATAAATAAATTAGAAGTTCTAACAAAAGGTTGCATTAACCCCCAAGGAAATATGTACATAATTGTAATGCTGTGCATAAAATGTGTATGATCGACAACATATTAAATGTGCATGATATTGCTGTGATACTAGTAGTAGTAGTAATAATTAATAGCATTTTAATTCTCAAGTAAACCTTTTAATGTAGAGTTTCATTTTCTCCTGTCTGACAGCAAACTTATCAGCTGGCATTTTGTATCACAAAAGTATTGTGGAAAGGTGGTAAATTTGTTTTTAGCAAACATAATCAAAAGGAATTTGTAGTTTCATGAATTTTCTTTCCTCCAGACAGATACTTCAAAGATGGATATTCAGTTATACTTAAAAATCGAAGATTAAATAAAGCAGTTATGTATTTAATCATGCCTAATTAACATTATTATTACTTGCAATACCAAGTTTATTAGTAGCTAAAAGTTCACACCAAATCATATAAGTCTGTCCATTCCTGAGACTCTTTAGTAACTTAAACAGCACACCAAAATAAAGGACAAGTTTGTTTTTCCTGAGAATTTTCAGTGACTTCAACACCACACCAAAACATAAAACAACTCTGTCCTTTCCTAAGAATCTTCAGTAGCAAACCTTTTGGATGTCAGGTTATCTTGCTGCCCCAATAAAGTTATATAGGTGATCTTACAATAAAATAGCAACTGTAATTATAAATGGATTTTGAAAAAGTAAAGTGTTACAAATGCCAAACATACTAACGAATTTAAAATTAGTACTTTTTAATATTTAATCGGTCTAAGTCGCAGACTATAGGCATACTCTTATCTGAAAAATGTAAACAACTCAGAAGCAGATGAAATTAAGTTGGACCTGACCTTAGGAAAAAAGGATGAACATAAATTTTACTATCAGAAAAGTAATTATCATTGAGTTTTTCTTTTTAAAAATAGTACTAACTGATAAAACAGTACAGTAAAGACCTTTATTTATATCTGCATACTCTTATACAATTGCTTTTAATTGATCAAAGTAATTTATTGTGGTACAAGAACTAGAAAACAACATTTGTGGCTGACATTAGTACATGTATTTTCCAAACACCAGCTTGGATTATTCCATGAAGACTGGGTCCAAGGTCACTTTTGCCATTCACAACTTGGAGAAAGTTAGTAGACCCATATCATTGGTACTGTTCTGTCTGTGAGTAGAACAAATGTTAGAACTTGTTTATTGTTTGTTTACTATAATTTTAAACATATGAAACTGAGTTTCAGAACCCCTTCCCCCAGAAACACTCATGATAGACAGTATAATCACTAATCACTTATTTTTGTATTTTCCTTTGACTGCATACTTTGTTCATAGATAGTATAACAAATTCTCCATATACAATATCTCTCTTGAGAATTAATGTAGTGACATGAGTAATTTCAGAGCACTGGAATATGGGTCATAACTTCCTTCTGATAAAATGTCAGTAAGATTTACATAAATATTTCTATTGTGAACATAAATGGGACAATTAAGTATTTTAAAACAACATTTTGCATTGTAACTATATTTATTTATTTATAATTCAGTTTTTGCATATGACTCATTGTCTGTTAATTTTTTCTTGCTCAGTAATAATCAGTCAGTTCCACAAGAAGATTCTAATGTTGAGTAGGTTTTCTTTCAATCTTTGTTTCATAACTTCAGTCACCATTGTTTATAGTGCTGTTAATAACTGAAGTCTCTTTCTGAGAGTATGATTTCTTTAAAAAATATAATGTTCTTCTCTGTTCTTATTTATGGTAACATTTGTGCAATCTATTTCTTACATTTTGTTTCATATCTGAGAAAGTGGTAATTTTTATGGACAAAAAGTGTTCAATTATCAAGGTTTAATATATTGTTTCCATCATCTGACTATCAGTTTAATGCATGCTATTGCATAATGTAAACGAATAGCAGAACCATTGTGCCTTTAAACAAAACAAATATTTATTTAATCTAAACTTACATTTAATGTATATATTTGTGGTTAATTGCAAATGCAATATATTAATTATTAGTCAATGGTTCAGTCAACACACACCAGATATATATAAAAACATCAACTAGCAACAGTTATTCATACTTAAAATCTTAACTTACAATAGCATTGTCAGGAAATATGATCTACTTGCCAGCACTAGATCACACTGCCTGGTTCTTGTTCAAGAATCTCTGATCCTGAGGCAAATTAAATTCAGTCAGCTGCACAGCTATCCATCACACCCAAGCAAATTAAACATTCACTTGTTGGTAGAACTTGCTCCTGAAATAATAAATATGGGCTTCTCTAACATCATCTGTTATGAAATAAAATAATAGTTTTACTTCTTTTTCTAAAGATAATCATCTGCAAGAACTAGGACTCCACATTGACTAGAGTATAAATCTAACTAAGGCTATGATAATGGGTAAAGCATGTAATAATTAATAGTTAATCAAAGACATGAGGACTGAATAAATCATATATTCTCTGCAAGTTCTCAACTTCTATCCAAAACACCTTCATTGGCATAATAGGTTCCTTTTCATGTCTCACAAGACAAAATGAAGATCACAGAGCAAATTTACTTTTAATTGACTAATTTCTATTCACAACCTTCTCTTAGCAAAGGCATGAAAAAACTATTTAAGTTCATTTCTGGTCTTGGTTTCTGCATTTTTCTCTTTTTCTGGTTCATCACACAGCCTGATGCAGATAAGTCAGAACACTCTAAGAGTTTCTAGAATCCAGTACATATCTATCTTCTCTGTACCCTATTCTGGTGCCTGTTCACTATTCAATCTATTGTTTTACTGATTCATTGACTTCAGCTATTATGCTTGTGTGATCCCACTCATGTATACACTCAGTCTTGGCATTTATGCTCTTCTTTGGATCATCTGACATGAATATGTATTTCATGTGAATATAGTGAAAATCAAGCATATGGTTAACAATTTTTATCATAGCAGGGTCCTTTAACCTGGAATAAATTGTGTTTATAGTTCAGTCAGTTTTTTTTAAACGACTCTTAAAGCAAGTATTTTTCATATACAACTTCAGTCTTCATTTGATATATAGGGGTTATTTTAATTTGTTATATTTTAAAATAAATTTACACATTGTTATATTTTTTAAATTGGTATTATACTGTTTACTCTACACACACACGCACACACATTATTTAATTGTGTACTATTGTACATATTATATGCTTTGGTATCTTTTATTAGAACTTAAAAAAATATATTAAGTACTCTTTTAAGTCATGCTATAATAAGTATAAACATTTGCAATGGTAGTGTTTAAATCACATTTTAAAAATTGTGATTATATGTATATATACATTAACCAGTTTATAATATAACAAAAAGAACTTGTTGAAAAGAACTTTGAACTTTAAATAATAATATATTAAGCAATTTTTCAAGTCGTGATCATTAAAATTAAAAAAAATATTAGTATACACATGTACAATAACAATGTTTAAATCTTATTTAATGATTTATAAAATTATGATTACATGTATGCATAAACCAATTTATACTAAAACAATTATGTCAGCATATGATGTCCAAGCAAAGATTGTACTTCAGTAATGTGCACTTCTATAAAATAACTCACTCTGTCAAAAATATTGTAAGTACAATTTTGTTTTCAGTATAAAATCACAAGGAAAGTTTTATTATGTAACTGTATTTGACTTATTTAATGTGTATGGTTTTGTTCACATATGACTTATTAATTTAATTGATATGATTTGGACAATATTTAACGCATCATTTACTCACATGATTTTATATTACATTTGACTTGCTTATCTCATTCACATGATTTGGACCACATATGATTTAATTGATACAGTTCACAAGATTTATACAATGTACTATATTTGACTGACTTATTTAATTCACATGATTTAGATCACATTTAGCTTTCTGTAAGATGATTTGCTGTTTGATAAAAAAAAATGTCCTGTCTGTTTACTTGGGTATCAATTTAATGTTTTTTTGTTTCTTTTAACGAGTGTGATATTTAATTTGGATAAAAAAATTACTTCCAGTTCTAACTGGATTGTTTCAAAAAGTTTTGGTTGAATATTTATTTTGACTGGTGTCTTGCTTGCATGAACGTTGCATATTTAAGAGACCATTGAGTTATTTTCACAGACTGACACATGCACAGATGGTTCACTCCAGCAATTTATAATGGTTGTTGCTATGGTGATTATTTACTAGACTGTGGGTGGTGGTGGTGGACACATTACTAGTATTGAGTAAATTTGCAACACCCCCCCACCCCGACTTCACTCTTTAACAGCTGTTTCTTGCCTCTTTATATTTGTTTACTTCTTTAGTTTTTTTTTTTTAGCTCTCTTGCCATTATGGTATTTGGGAAGTGACACAATTTTATCATAACATGACAGTAATGTTTGTGAATCTTTGTGTATAATATGTGTGTGTTTGATTACTTTTGTTAACTTAATTTTTCATGCATGGGTGTAGAGTGTATAGTGTTATGTAGGTAATTATGCATGAATAAACCTGCATTGTGATGAAGTTTGTCAGGACTACATGTAACCTGACCTGAGTTTTATGACAAGGCTGATTTTGTTTCAGCAATGTTAAAGTACTCTTCCAGTTTCTAATTTGATCATTTGTTTTTTGAGGCTGCTGTGCATGTATACATATATTAATTTTTATTAATAATTTTATGATTATATGTTAGCTACTGGTACTTTTCAATACTTTTTCCCCATGCAGACTTATATCAGTTTAAATGTGTGAATCTAAATGTATACCTGCAGTTCTTAGAGGAATTAAAATTGATTTAATGAAAATTCTGCAAGAAAACTTCTTTTTTGAAATCTTTTGTAATTTATATAATAATTTTTAATTTTATGCTATTTAAAAATTGTCTTTGGAAACAGATTTTTGATCATTTTAACTTTCACTTTCAAATATTTGAAATATTTGTTTCTTTCCATTTGTTTTTATATTTTTGTGAAACTTTCACAAATCATGTGTTCAGAACACATAGATTCACCTAGTTTCTGTTAGAGACACTAACACTAATCCATACTTTAACCTTCAGTGTGTTCTATATAAACAGAGTTGTTTAGTGAAGTGTGTGACTAGCCAGATTAGAAATTTGCATCCCCTGACATTTGAGTCTTGCAGATGTAAGCATACTTTACCTAGACGCATGTATGCTATCATGTGTGCTCACCTCTGCTTTCAATGGCATCAGTTTGAATTTGCAAGTATGGTGTCCGAAACCCTCTTTCCAGGGTAGGGCAGTTAGTATGAATCATTTGTGGCACATATTTAGGACAAATGCCTTGAAGAAAAGAAGGTTTAAAGTAAATTTCTACCTTGTTTTCCTCTCTGATTATGTAACTTTTACAAATTGGCTCTCTGTTGCTGGATTGATATCTTTTTTTGCTGTGAGATCTTAGTCATCTTTGTGTTTTCTTTAACAGCTTCTCCTTTTTCAGAGATCTTTTCAGATTCAGGTGGCATGTGTCAGTCACTGTTGCTGTTAGCATGCTATATAAATAAATAAATAAACAAAATTCCTCTCAGCTTAATAATTAATGTGGCTTAAATTAGGTTACTCCAGCTTTAAGTCAGGATAGCAGAGAGAGGGAAAGGTAGGTGAAATGAATGAAGTGTGAGATGGATATTATATGGCAAAGTATACATTAGAATGCCTTGTATCAGAGCTTATCAAGCTTAAAGCTTTCAGTAAAGATAGATTCATTTGTGAAGTAGAGTGAAATGTTGTGTCACTGTTCACTACCTTTCTGTTTCTTACTGTTATATCTAAATTGCAAGTTACTCACTACTGACTTCTTACCCCCTCCATGCACATGCATGCACACACACACACACACACACACACACACATACACACACACACACACACACACACACACACACACACACACACACACAGAGTAAGTAATAAATAGTTTTTTATTTTCTTAATTAATACATACTTCCAGCTAGTTGTAAAAAAATTATTTGTGTGTTAAAAGTAAAAATCAGAGTTTGATGTGGAACAGTCCTGCCAACCCTTGCAACAACTACTTATTAATGAAAATTTTGACAATAATAAGTGGATTAGTGAGTCTTACCCTAGTTCAATGGAAACCTAAAAAGTACATCTGATTAAGAATTCTAATATACCAGTAATTTTATATAGATTGGAGACTAGTTTGTCTCAGTATTAATCATAATTATAAAAATCTCTACAAAGTTTCTCTGTTTAAACAAAATAATAGATAATTGCAGAGTAAATTTATTTGGGATAATTTGATACAATGACGTAGAATGTACCTTTTCCAAGTAAAGAAAATGCAGACAATCTTTCAACAGAACACACAAAAAGTGTTGTATTTAACTTGAGTAACTAGTATAATTACATTTGAGAAATAATTAGAAGAAACTTTAAAATGTTTCTTTTCTCATGGAAATTTCAAGTGACTAAAACTTTAAGAGGTCAAACGGTCATTGAATTTAGATTTCATTTACAGTCTGTGCACATCTTTGCCAAAGCCAAATTTACAAATTTGTGTTTGTATACTATAGTTTTGTTTTAAAATACAAAATGTGTACAAATTATTTGCCTGTTGTTGATGTTTTCTTTACAAATGAATGTTAACTTACATTTATGAAATTTGATGATGTTTACTATTAATTTTACTCTAAATGACAGTGGGTCTTGCTATTTGATTCATATAAGATAATTTTAGTAGTTTTAGAAATTTGAAAGATATTCTTTTTTTATTATTATATTGTTATAGCACATAATTTTAATGTGTTTTAAGAAAGGCCCTTCAATCTTCAGTTTTAAAAAGTGCAACAGGAGATAATATTTTTGCTATTGCAATTGCTATTTTTAATTTATTTTTTAAAATTAGTAATGTCATTAAATTTAAAACAATTATATTTTATTATTGATATTTTAGTATTTGTTCATTTATAAATTTAAAAGGTACATATTTTTTTAATGATTGTATATTGTATACATTGGAAGAAATGTTAGGTCATCTTAAATTTGAATTGTTAATTTCATTAATACATATTGCAAAATCACAAATTAATTTAAGTAATTAAAATCAGTGAAGAATTGATAAGCATGAACTAATTTTTAAAAGTTTCTTTTTCTTAAAAAAAAAAGCAGACTACATTCACTGATTTAGAGTATTATGTACATCCATTAAATTTTACATCCATTAAGAGACTGCTTTTTATATATTTCATTATTCTTAGTGCATAAATGTAAATACTAAAAGTAATAAATATACAGCAAAGAAAAGAAATATATATTTGGAAAAATTTGCTTTAAATGTTATTTTCAGGAAAAAGCAAATAATTAATCCTGATATGCAAATTCAAGTGTTAAGGAGGAATACTTTTTGCTGTTCTCAAATCTCAAATACTATTCAAAGCATTAAAATAACACCTTCAGATTTCAAACACTTTCAAAGATTATATGGATCCCATTAAAAAATAAATGGTGAATTTTGTTCATGTAATTCAAAGCATGAATTACTCTCCCTAGTAGTTAGTACAAATGAAATTTATGGAAAATGAGTAAGCAAAGTTACCTCTTCAGTAAACCAGCTGGACAATTGACAATCCACAAATCTTTGTCAAGATTCATCTTTGATTTCTTAGTTTCATGCAGTTAATGTAAACAGTGATATGAGAAACAGCTGGTAGTTATGTGTGTGTGTGTGTGTGTGGCTAACATCAATGGCCCATGGTATTGTCTTCATCCTCACTTATGAAAAGGGTTTGAAAATTTAGCAGAAACACACTATTTTAATATGCACCATATATTTAAGCTTTAAAATGTTCTTTAGGAATTTGTCATCTGAATTTGTTAAATTTAATGTGACTATATATTAATTTAAGTATCCTAGAATCTTCTTCACTTGACCTTTCACATTTCTGATAGCAGACATAGCTCCTGTGCCTGCACTTTGTTTAGTTTTTGTTTTGTTTTAGTTAGTTCCTGTTAGTAAAGGAAAATGAAGAATAGAAAAGCAAAGAAATGCCTTTTTGTTAATAACAAATAAAAAAAGAAATACATTTTAGCCCTTTAATATGCCTATAAATTCTGCCTTCAGATTGTTATGGTACATTTTTCTGTTCTCTTGGTCCTCAGTATATTTCATTGTTTCTTGTATTATAGTACAGCAGTGATTGTTTCATTACTTTATTTGCTCCCTGTATTAGTTTTTATCTCTTGTCTTTCATGTCACCCTCTATGTGCATTCCACTTTTTCTTGTAGTACAGTAATGGTTGTATCATTACTTAATTTGCTTTCCGTCTTAGTTTTTATCTCTTGTCTTTTGCAGCTATTTCCTTTTTCAACCATGTCAACCTTATGTATGGAGTAGTGTCAGAATATTGTACTTCAGAAACTTGCTCTTCAATGGTTGGACCAGACAATGTGTGAGTATACAATAGATTCATAAACAGTTTTGTTATCTGTGTCATTTAATAATTTAGGTTAATTAGCAATATGATGCTTTGGGAGATGTAAAATCTCAGTTTATGATGCATTGCATTTTTTATGAGAATGTCTCACATTCACAGCCTGTTTTACTCTTAACTCAGAATTGGACATGAGGCATTAACTTAAGTAACTCAGAATTGAACATGGGGCAATAACTTAAATGACTCAGAATACAACTTGGGGAGGTAAAATAAATAACTCAGAATGTGACTTGGGGTAGTAAACTAAATAACTCAGAATACACTGGAGTGTAAACTAAATAACTTGGAATTTGACTTGGGGCAGAAACCTAAATAACTGTCATAGGTTTTCCCATGTAAAGTGTTAGTAAATTCTATAGTATTCCTGGGGGCATTTCCTTCATTAAGAAATGGTGAATTCCATTGTTAAGTTTGTACTCCTAATCTGGGCATGCATAATGTGTTTTATGTATTTAGCATTATTATTTATACACAGCAGACATTTTTATGCTCTTTCCTCATATTGGTGGTTGGTATTTTAATATATATATATATGTGTGATATGATTTGTGTTAGGCTCTCATCCATCTGTTTCACACATATTTTTATGCATTATCCATTTTTGTTTGGTTTTTGCCCATCTGTTTCACACACTTTGTAATGCTTTGATCATTTTGCATTCACTCAACAACAAAAAATTCATTTCCTATAAATTGTCAGATCCAGAAAACTCATGGAAGCTATTGTTAGCGCATCACTATTTGTAAGGATACATTTAAAAAAATTTTTTTTTTAAAGTGTGTTTATTTGTGGTGTGTGGTGCATGTTTAATTATTTACAATTTTTTTAAATGGTGTGGTTATTTTTATGCTTCAAAAACCAGAAAGATTACCGAAACTTCAATTGTTATCAGTAAAATAAATATATAAATTAAAAATGCCATTTTCTCCTTGAGGCTGATTTTGCAAAAATCATTTTAAAATCCACCATCTTTTAAATTTAAGTTTAGTCTTTGATCTTTTGATGCAGTCAGCTAATAATGTTGTATTTCTGATCTTGTTTGCTAATACTAATTACTATATAATAGCTATTTAATGTTTAAAAAACATCAGCTAATAATATTATCAGAAATGCAAAATATAAGTTCCATTACTTTGATGTCAGTGACATTATTTCATTATTATAGTAATAAATATTGTGTTTAATTTACTTTTTAAAAAGTCCTTAAATTTATTATTTAATTTAATTTCATCATACATCATAAAAGTTCTAGCATTGAAAGGCTTGGATGAAGAATTAACGTTGTTGTGACCCACTAAATGTTTATTTGTGTTGAAACCAGTTTTTAAAATCTTGTTGCTTTTTCTTTTACCATCATTTAAAAAAAAATCATTTACATTTAAGAAGAACGTATTGATAAAATATATTGATATATGTAAATATGTAGAACTTTAGTTAGCTTCTTGACAGAAGTGTATTTAGTTTCCTATTCTCTGTAGAAGTATGTACCTAGTTTCCTGACTGAGAAGTTTATTTAGTTTCTGGACTGTATCAGTGTATATAAAAGTTTATTTAATTTTCTGACTGTTTGTAGAAGTTTACTTAGTTTTCTGACTGTAGAAGTTTATTTAGTTTCCTGACAGTCTGTAAAAGTTTATTTAGATTCCTGACTGTCTATAGAAGTTTATTTAATTTCTTGACTGTCTGTAGAAGTTTATTTAGTTTCCTGACCGTAGAGGTTTATTTAGTTTTCTGACTGTAGAAGTTTATTTAATTTCCTTACTGTAGAAGTCTATTAGTATCCTGACTGTAGAAGTTTATTTAGTTTTCTCATTGTTGCAGTCAGTACCATTGGCAGGCTGAAAAAGGCAAGAAGCTGAAACAGTCTGCACCTCAGTACATAGATCACATGATGAGCTACATCCAGAAATCAGTCACAGATGAAACCCTTTTTCCGACAAAATTTGGTGAGTTTTATTTTATTTTATTCCTTGGTTGGCAAAACTTACTATCACTTAGAGAAACACGCATTTAAAAGTTGCAAGAAACGTGTGCTGGTTTTTTTGTTTTTTTTTTGCACAGTTGTGAACTTTGTTCTTTGTCCAGATCACTTTGCTGTGGCCTTCATTTCTTGCAGGAAAGAAAAAGCTGCCTGTGTATCAGAAAAGCATTGTTGTTTCTGAGGTTTTTCCATAAATTGTTTGATTGCAATCACAGTATGCAATATTTGTAAATATTCAACATTTGCAGGTGTGTTTGTAAATTAATAATTTTTATTTATTGAGGGTAAAATTTGGATATCGAACTTTATTAAGGATTTGTCACATTTGCTGACTCATACAATATTGGGGACATTAAAAGTTTGGAATTAACATTGTTTTGTAACAATTTTTGAAAGTTGCACACTGTAATAATAGAGTTATTTGTATTAAATTTAGTTGTATCTATAATTTTCTATATACTTTGAAGTGAGGTTGCTGTTTTTTAATTTATAGTTTCCTTTATGTTATAAAAGTGATCTTGCCGTAATAAAGAACTAAAATCAAACAATCTGTACACCACACCATATTTTCTATGTTCATTAATAGTTTTTACTGGAAGGCATTGGAAATGAAAGTAATAGTGTGGTTTTCTGAGTGAGTTAATTCGTTCTCTGTACACATATCATTCTGTGTGTCACCTCCTTGAAATTTTCAGATCACATTAGCCTGGAAAATTGAATTCATAATTTTGTAGAAATAAACAATAAGCCTTGTCATTCTTACCATGGCTCTTGCAATTGCTATACAAAGTGCCCAAACTTGTTTTTCAAGTTTAGAGTACACTGTTTATGACATTTTAGAGTTTCTAGTAAAACCTCCTCTTGATCTGCTCTGGACATGTTGTTTGCTGCAACATGATATTGTTGAAGCTGTATGGTGGAAATAGAACCAGTTTTTATTTCATATATATTAGTTATACATGCTAACTACACATTATATTAGTTATAAATGTTCACTACACATTATATTAGTTATACATGTTCACTACACATTATATTAGTTATACATGTTCATTACACATTATATTAGTTATACATGTTCACTACACATTATATTAGTTATACATGTTCATTACACATTATATAGTTATACATGTTCACTACACATTATATTAGTTATACATGTTCATTACACATTATATTAGTTATACATGTTCACTATGCATGTTATATTAGTTATACATGTTTACTACATGTGTTATATTATACATGTTCATTACCCATGCTATATTAGTTATACTTGCTAACTACACATATTAGTTGTACACATTCACTACACATTATGTTAGTTGTACAAGTTACAAGATCACTACACATATTAGTTATACATGTTGACTACATATTAATTATTATATTAGTTATACATGTTCACTACACACACTAACAGCACCCAAACCACTAAGCAGAAAAGAGGGGTGAACATCCCAGGTGCATATCATGCTGAGTACAGACTTGGTGTGTTTCTTGTCCGGGCTCTGTAAACACACACACACACACACAATGGTGACAACTACAATGGCAACTTAGTCAACAGACCTCCGGACTGAAGCCTACCTCCACCGTCCAGACATGCCGACATGCAGCACAGCGATCATCACCAACGACATGCACCAACACACACACTACATCTACCCCACACACAACTACCCCCTGCCCTCTCCAGAAACAAGTGAGGAGAGGAAGTTTTCTCCAGAGGTCCTCCAAAGCTGAGAATATCTCTGATAAAAGGCTTACTGCATCCTCTGGAGAAAAGTCAGCGGGAAAAAAAAAACTACACGTTATTTTAGTTATACATGTTCACTATACATTATGTTAGTTATACATGTTCACTATACATTATGTTAGTTATACATGTTCATTAGTCATATTCTTAATACATCTGTCTGAACATGATCATACATATGAGTCCGAATATTTGGCTAATACTTAAATGGGGTTATATAGAAATTGTATTAACAGCTCTAATTACCTGACTCTTTATACTTAGATGGGGTTATATAGAAATTGATGGAAAATACTGATTGTATAACCAGCTCTAATTACCGGACTCATTTATACTGATTGTATTAACAGCTCTAATTATCTGACTCATTTATACTGATTGTATTAACAGCTCTAATTACCTGACTCATTTATACTTAGATGGGGTTATATAGAAATTGATGGGAAATACTGATTGTATAACCAGCTCTAATTACCTGACTCATTTATACTTAGATGGGGTTATATAGAAATTGATGGGAAATACTGATTGTATAAACAGCTCTAATTACCTGACTCATTTATACTTAGATGGGGTTATATAGAAATTGATGGGAAATACTGATTGTATAAACAGCTCTAATTACCTGACTCATTTCACAAATGCACTCCTGCTAGAAGTTTGTACTCTTCATCAGATGTGCACTTTTAGATTTCAAAAACAAAGTTTAAATCTGTAAGTACCCATTTGTATATATGGTTTCATCTACCAGGAATCCACTATCTTTTGGGTCATGAGCACAGTCTATGATTATGTTCTTTGGCTCCCTACATTCCTGTGGCCAAGAGTATATTCAAATTTTCAGGAGTTTGGCAGGCACCATCAATTTTTCAAAGCTTATTTCTTTACTGGACATTAACATTAATATGCAAATCATCATATTTAGTAATACATATTAATTATTATGTGCATTTATACCTTTCACTATTACTGTGTGGATTTGCTCTTTTTGAATCTATTTGGAAGATGAATTAAGTAGTTTTTGAAAATAAATATCATAAGCAGTTTTCATCTTATTTATTTTTTTAAAGGCATAATATTGTTGAACTAGTGGCTGAAATATATTTATTATTTTTATACGAAAATAGATAGCCATTTGTGATTAATTAAAAATATTCTTTGTATTGTTATTTGTATTGTATTTCAACGAGTAAACATAAAGTTATGATAAAACTTGAGCATAATTTTTATTGTTACATGTATCCAAAAATGATAAACAAACAAATGTGAATAAGTGCTCATCAGCATCGAATAGAGAAAAGTTATTATTACTTAACATGCTTTTATTGTAATAAATCAGAATGATTATTGGCACTGTATTTCAATGGCTAGTTTTTAGCAGTTGCGAGAGTAAAATGATATTCCCGTTCTTAAGTAATCAAGATGGGCATCTGTAAGTCAAGATCTGTATTTGACTTTATTATGCTCATTGTTAAAAACAGAGCTTGACACAGATAAATAGTATCAAAGTAAGATTTTATTGTGTACTCTACAGATTCCAAATATGATCATTTATTTCTGTGATTTGAGAACAATATAATTTTGAAGTCCCAAAACTCTTCTTATTTGAATGAGTCTTGCAATTGATGTAGCCATTTTTGTTACCTCTAGTTGGCAAGTAAAAGGGTTCACAAGTAAAGCAGTGACATATTCAATGATGATGAACTGTTGAAAATCTTTACAAACTGCAACTGGGGTCTTTGAATGCAATGAAGAGTTAAAATCACTGTCACATGCTATTTTCATCTTACTTTGAAAATGTACAAGAGTTTGTCTTCGTATGTGACTTCCACAAGATCAGTTTTGCTTTGAATGATTTGACAAAACCTACAGTTAAATTGGGTGATGTAAAGGTGGATGGAACAACTTACATCTGCACTACTTTTCACACCTCGTCATGGGCACATGTACATGCCTTAGCAGGCACTGAGTTGGAAACCACTTTTGTAGAGGGATATATTTTGGTTTCTTATATTATCCTTAGTTTTCTTGTGTATCATAAGGAGTTTTTATGAAGATTTTTGCTGAGTTTGTAATGATTAAATATTTTAAATAACTTCAAACATTACCAAAATTAGGCAGTGTATTATGTATCATTGTATTATTATAATTATTATTACTATTATCTGAAATGCTGATTGTATTGTAAAATATATTGATCTGTTGAAGTTGTGAGGATAGAAGGCAAATATTGGGATTCACTTTTCACTTGAAAGTGTGTTGTGCTGTAGCAAATTATTTATTGTTAATTAAACAGTTTGCTATTTTCCCCAACATTTCATCTTGTTGGTTGATTTTTTGTAGGTCAGGAATTTCCGAGCAGCTTCCTGGAGACAGTGCGCAAAATACATCGCTATCTCTTTCATGTGCTGGCTCATGTCTATCACTCACATTATGGGCTAATCATGCAGTTGGGCCTGCATGGACATCTCAACACACTGTTTACACATTTTATGGTCTTCTCAGCACACTTTCAGCTCATTGATGAGAAAGAAACAGATGTTTTGCAAGATCTACATAAAGGACTAATCCGCGCTTTGCAAGACCCAAACCAAAACTCCCAAGAATCTAGACAAGAGGAGGAAGTGTCACAAAATATCTCTGGTGATTCAGGACCAGACAGAAGTGGTTTGGAATTAAACATGGGGACATCTAAAGATGTCAGGTCTAGCTCTGAGTCAGAAAATGGAACACCATCACCAGCAATGATAGACAGGAGCTGCACAAAAATGCTTGTGGATATACATCCAACATAACTGTGCATTTGATGATAACCACGTCTTTCATTGGGAGTTAGTATGTTGTCACTTTCATTGGTGGCACAGGACTTTCAGAGAGGTGATTTTACTTCACAACTTTCACATTGGTGATAAAATCCAGTCATGCATTTGCTGTTTCTATTGCGTGCACATGTGTGTGTGTAAATGATTGCAGTTTGTGCATTTGGTCCACTTGAGTTCAAGTTAATACTCTTTTTTCTATCTTTAGCTTTTCTCCTTCCTTTTATCCCTATAAAACCGGTGTTCTCCCCGTTTTTGTGTGCCTTTATTTTACCTTCAAATCTCTATCTTTTCTTTTAAATTGCTTTTTTCCTTGCTTCTTTCCTTGCTTTTAACTTTTTCTTTATATGCTTTTTTCTTTTTCTTTATTCTGTCCAGTATGAATGGATCATACAGTTGGTGTGCTGTGTTTTTATTGTTTTTTTATTTTTGTTTTGTGAAGAATGTGGTGATACTTATAGATTGGATTATGTGTACAGTGAGATGTGTTGCTCATGACAAGAATAATTGATAAGGAACAGATAATTTTGAAGAGTAGATATTTCTGTGATCTAAGAGCACAGTGCTTATGTCTGAGATTGTGTGCATGTTTGGAATAATAGTGTTGATAATAAGCAGTCATGGTGATGTAAAGTGTAAGGGTGAAAAAAGTCAACAGAATACAACAACAAAAATCCTGAAACTTCTGTGATCAAAACTCTGTGTTGCAAAAATGCTTGATAGCAGGATATTGAGCCAGAAGAATTTAATAAATGTTTATTGATACTTTTCAGTACAACACGTTCTTTGTTGTGTAGTTGTTTGATTTTATGTTGTATTGTAAGCATACTTGCAGAAGATGTAAAATGTTAACCAGAAGAGTTATTTAAATTGCTAGGAAATGATGGCTTGGTTATAGAATATGAATACTTTTTATTGACTGATGCATACATCACACTCACTGTAAAGCATATTAAAAATAGGCCAAAATGTTAACATTGCTTACTAATAAGCCTCTCACTCCATTGACTGTGGAGTTTAATATTGCTGTTGTTAAAATATAAAGGTAAACAAGTGTCTTACTGTCTTTCAGATGTCCAGAATGTTAAAATATATATTCGGGGTGTCCCTCCCAAAAATGTATATGTACTTCTATAACTAAACATTTATTACTAAAATGTAATTTTTACTTCAGTAATTAACATTTGTTATTGAAATTGATTTTTTAAACTGTTAATATATTACTGCTTATAAATCTAAAGAAATAAATTTTCAAAATATTACTATCAGTTGCTATGCTTTTGTTTTAGAATCCCATTTTAAAGACTGCTGTCACCAAAATCATGAGCAAATGTATATCAGTCTGTAGTGAATCGTTCTCTTAAATGCATATTTTCCTACTTTATTATTATTCTTTTTGCAGTTAAAGCAGTCATGTAATGTATATCTATTACAATTAATATCTAGTCCTCTAGCACACTCTAATAAAAGCATACATTTTCTCCACTATAAAAAATGGCCATACTAAAATACTATACAATATTGTATACATTTCTTGGGGGGACAGGGGGGACTCTCTCTGTATATATATATATATACACAAAATCTGGTCCTCAATTAAATTTACCACAAGTCCTTGTGTTTGTCATTTGGAAATTGGGAGTACTTTATTTTTTTCATTTGTGTCTTTTTGTTTTAGATGTTAATCTTACAGTGAAAAAGATACTTATTTAACACACTAAATAATTTTACTTGTATTTAGTTCCTACATCATGATTGGAAAAAAGCAGATTGTAATAAATCTGTTATTAATTATTAACAATGCTAATACTTTTGTGTGCTTTTCATCTCACTTTTTGAATCAATCACCTCTCTTAACTCTTACAATCATTACAAAAATACTCATTATGTTTCTTCTATTTCCAGAATCTTTTAATTTTGACTTTATGTTCATTATTTCTTTTAATCCATGATTATCAGTTTGTTTTTATGTTTCTTTTGTCAGCACATTCCATCAGAATTTATCCTGCTTTAAAAAAGAGGAAATTGGTGTACTGCTTTTTTTTTTTTTTTTTAAATAATACTTTAAAACTTATTTTCCTGGATTTGGAAAAGAATAATATGATTTTTTATTTTTTTAAACAATTTTTTTTAAAAGGGGGAATGTTTAAAAAATAATGTTGGAATGCATAAAATCATGACCATTATTTTTTGGAGAAGGGACAAAATAATTGTAGAGTAGTTATCAGTATTTTAAAGAAGAGTATGTGGATATCTGAATGGATATCTATAATTGTATCTTGAAATAGTAGAGTACAATGGTAAGTGTGGAGTAGTTTGTAGAAGTAGAGATATAGATGTGAGTAGAAATTTTGTGACAATAATCTGAATGGATGTCTTTAATTGTTTGTATCTTGAAGTAGTTCTATATACTTGATGTGGAGTTGTTAGTATTCTGAAGAGATACAGTATACTTGACATGGAGTTGTTAGTATTGTGAAGAGGTAGGAATTAATGTGAGAAGTATCAGTCTCATAACAATATTTTGAATTGCATAATTCTTTATACTAAGTGGTACAGTATATATGAGGAGTACTTGTTAGTATCCGGAAGAGTTAGGACATACTTTTGGAATAGCAGTCTGTGACCATGCCTTGAAGAGTTAGAACATATTTATGGAGTAGCAGTTTGTTGATAGAATCCTGAATGTCTTTGAATCATGATGAGACAGCAAGGAGTGTCAGTCTGGTGACAGTACTTTGAATGGATATCTTCAGTTGTTTGCATCCAGAAGTAATGGGTACATATGTAGAGAACATTCTGCTGACAATACCCTAAATGGATATTTGTTGCTTATAGATTCTACATTTATGGTAAACATGGGGGCAGCCAAAAGGGTGTGACTGAATGAATGTCTTTAAATGCTCGAACTTAAGAAAATATTTGGGGAGAGAGGCATTACTCTGTTCTGAGAGATTATCTTTAATTGTTAGTATTCCTGAATAGCAGCTGGAGATTGTCTTGAAATAAAAAATGCTTGTAATTTTGCACTGGCTTGGTCTTCAATACTAGCTATATTTTTCAGGCTTGGTAATCTCCTGTTTTTAATTAATTTATGCATTGTTTATGAAAAATTGCCATAAAAATATTTCCCTTTTATTTTCAATAAATTCCATTTATTTTGACAAGATCCCCCACAAAGAAAAAAAGAAAAAAAAATATATATATATATTTGAAACTATGTTTCTGCATTTATGTTACTCAGGTAATTATTAAAAATGTGGATTCATGTAATTGGTTGCCTGATTCATTTAACAAATCTGAAAGATAAGCCTTGATTGCTGAAGAATTTTCAATTAAAGATCAATTTAAAATATTGCTGAACTTGGTCAAAGAGAATACTAGTGATTTAAGCCAGTTTATGATGCTAAAAAAAAGAAAGTTAAATTCCACAAATTCCTATGGAATGGATGTACATGTATATTGATATCCAAGAAAACTGTACAACTACAATAATTAATATAAAAAATATCAGTAAATTCCTTTTCGGGTCCCTACTGTTTGTAGTCCCTATTAAACCTCCACTCTTGCCACTCTAATATGTCCACATTTTCCCCATTTGGAATATCTGTACTGTTTGTTTTTAAAAAAAAAGAAGTCATATTTAGAGTACTATTGAAGTAAAATTTGATTGATATTTTCTACGATGTGCGCTTCATTTTATTGACTTTTACATCATTATTTATTAAGCAAAAGTTGATCTCACCAAGATAAGTTGGATTTGGATGGATATATAATGTGTGTGTGTAGCAAATTTTGTTTCCTGATGTGTTGAGGTGCTTGTGGCTTTATTTTATTGTGATATGTTGTCCTGATGATGAAGCAAGTTGTATTCTGCAGATGTAGCTCACTTGTTATATTGCACATATTCTTTCTCATATTAATGTATGTCTGTTATCTGCACTCCCATCAGCTCTGGTTTTCGCAATTCTACCTCGCAGTAAGCATAATTATGCTCATACACTTAGACTTTTTATTAACTTACAGAAATATTATTTTTAAAATGCTTAGTTTATTTAAATTACTTTTTTTTCATGTTGAAACTTTTGGATATTGCTTAAAATTGGAAAGACATTTTATTGAAATGTGGGCTTTTGCTCTTGAAAAAAATTGAGGACAATGATTATACCAGTAAAGATAAGAAACTGGTGCCTCTCAGAATCTATGGAGGCTGCCCAAGGCCTGTTTAGTGCCTCTCAGAGTCCATGGAGACTGCCCAAGAACTCTCTAGTATCTCTCAGAATCTTAGATACCAAGATAAGAGGGGCTTATATTTATCCAAGAATAGTGGAAAAGTTAAAAGTTAAACCAAGAATAGTGGTAGAAGGGCCTGCTGAAGCTTATCAAGATTATGAAACCAGTCACTTGAAGCTCAGGCAAGAATAATCCTGCAGAATCCGCTCAAGGTAATCCAAACTAGGCTCTATTCATTTTAAAAGTAATATGATAAAGCTTGTTCCCAAATAATATTGCAGTGAATTAAAGCTGAACTAAAATTGGTAGCACTGTTTACATCCAAACTATTCAGCTAAAATAGCAGGCATAGTCTGTTCAGACTAATTCAAGAATAATGGTGTATCTGTTCTAGTATTAAAGCTAATCCATGAATAATCCATTATTCAAGTACTCTTTAAGCTAATCCAGGAATAATGATACAAGGACTGTTCAAGTTTAAGAAAAATGCATTTTGTCCAAGCTAATCCAGGAATAACGGTATGAGTACTCTTAAAGCTTATCTAGAAATAATGAATATGCATTTCAAAGAATTTAAGTCTATTCATGCATTGGTAATCAAGGATTAGTAGTAGAGTTCAAAATTTGGTAAACAAGGATTACTAGTACAGAGTTCAGTACAGAATTCATGCTATGGTAAATCGAGTAGTGATGCAGAGTTTGTTGAAGATATAATAATCTAGGAATTGTTCAAACTTTTCTTAGAATAATGACTGATGGACTGTTAAAGGTTAATCTGGTAATAGTGGAAGTTCTGTTCAAATTAAAATGCAGGAATAGTGATACAAGGTCTGATCAAGCTAATCCAACATAATGGTCACAGTTGATCCATGAATAATGGTTTAAAAACTATTCAAGCTAATCCAGGAATATTGGTGCAAAAATCAAATACAAGAATAATGATGCAAGGTCTTTTCAATACAGGAATATTGGTCAATGCATGTGGTGTAAGGTCTTTTCCAGCTATTAGAGGTGCAAGGTCTCTTCATGCTGATCCAGGAATTATGATACAAGGTCTCTTCGAGCTAATAATGTAAACATGGTGCAAAGTCTCTTTAAGCTAATACGGGAATATGGTGCAAAGTCTCTTTAAGCTAATACAGGAATACGGTGCAAGGTCTCTTTAAGCTAATACAGGAATATGGTGCAACTTCTTTTCAAGCTAATACAGGAATACGGTGCAAGGTCTCTTCCAGCTAATAGGGGATTTGGTGTACTCATAAGGCCCCTTCAAGCTAAATAGGGATATGGTGTAAGGTTTCCTTAAGCAAATCCATGAATATTGGTGCAAGATCCTTTCATATGTAATAGGAATAATTATGCAAGATCTTCTCACACTATTACTAAAATAATGATGTACCGTAATTCTTTTCAAGCTAATCCAGGAATAACGGTCAAAGGTCTTTTCAGGCTAATCCAGGAATAATGGTGTAATATCTTTATGCTGATTTAAGATTAATTTTACAGGCGCTTTGTTTGCTCCAGATAGTGGTGCACAGCCTGCTCACATAATTCGAGAAACATGGTTAAAAATAAAGGGTTAAAACTTATTTGGTCATAGAGCAAAATCAGTTGCTTCATTTTATGATGGCAGCAAGATAAGATATTCAACAGGACTAATATATAAATTTTCATTCCTGTTGCACAATTTACATTGTTGTCATGAAGTAGCATGTGCCAAAGGTTGAATGGGACTCTTGGCAAGAAAACGTGCTTTTTTGCACAAACATCACATAGTGAAATTAACCTCTTTTTTGCACTTTTGATGTGCAGTGTAGTGCTTTGTTTGCCATATGGTTGATTAGGCATCAGAATAAATTGTCCTGCTAAATACTTTTTGCATGTATCATTTGTTGGGCTTTTGTTTTATGTGTGTATGCTGTGCATTTTCTTTTTGATTTTAATCTTTTGAATTTATGTGTATATATCATTCCCTGTAGCAGTAGACAGTTTAACTGAAAGATTACTAAGCAGTCGTATGAGAGTCAACACATATAAGTCTGTATACTACAATCATTTATAAAAATACTATTCAAGGACTAGCAATGGAAGCATAATTTTTGTCATGTAAATGCATAATATTTGATGATTGGTATTAAAATATTTTTATTATATAATTTTCTAGAGTTCCTAGCATGATGATGAGAAATAAAATATTCAACTGCCCTAATCAGTCTTGATTGCAGCAGACCAAAATGGGAATTGTGAATCTGTTAAGTCATTTGGATCAAGTGGCATGATGGGAAAAATAGGATATTCTGCCACTCCCTCTCTTTGTTTTGGCCAATCAAACTGGGAAGGTGGCAGCCATTTGCATTGGGTTGGTTGAATTACAGTCCTCTTGTCATTAGTTTCCATTGGCAGTTGTTGTATAAAAAATACTGTAGTATTAAGTCTGTACACCTTTTGATAGTAAAAGCATCATCTGCTTGTCACCTTATTTTGTTCACCATGGCCAATTTCCAAGGCAGCATAACAGATGAGTTAAATGACCTTAGTTTGGGTGGGCATAGAGTAGCATTTGGAATTTGTTCATTCATGGTATGTAAATTATTACAAGTGCTGTTTTGTTTTCTAGACATTTGCTTGCTGCCATTATTTCAGTAGCAGATCTTATAATAAATAGCCTTTGTTAAGGAAGGTTGTAGTAAATTCTTTCCTGTTATATTGGCCTTTGTAAGGAATTAAATAATGTGAAAAGCATATTTATCAGTTCAGATATTAACTAACCATGGTGCACATTAAAAAAAATAAAATAAAGTTCTGATTGTTTTTCCTGTCATTGTAACCCTGTTGAAGTTTAGAGTAACCCAGGTCCAAACGACAAAGCACAACATATATCAGTAGTGATATAATGAATGTTGGTTGCTTTTACCACTAATGTTACCAAGAGCAAGAAGTTGTCTAAATGACTGTCTTGAGGCATAGTAAAATCATGTTCATTTATAAATTGCTGGTTGCTTTTACTGCTAATGAGACCTTGTAAAGAGTAAGTTGTTTAAATGGCTGTATTGAGGTGAAATGCTTTTGACTGCAAAAGTAACAAGACTTTATTTTATAAACATGAGTGTAGTGTACAAATTTTGTTAGTGACATTTAGTTAGTAGACAGTTTGCTTGGAAAAATATAACGTGCATTGATATGTTAAATATGCCCCCCCCAAAAAAAAAACCAAAAAAAAAAAAACCATTTAAATATTCTAAGTATTGTTTAATTGGTTGGAGTATAATAAATTTATTTTGCTAGAGCTTATAATTTTGTTTAAAACTTTATAAATTTTTTTCCAGTTACAATAAAATGGTGCAATTTCTTCTCCTTTTTTATTTGGCTGTTTTTACGTGTACAGTGCTCATTGTCAGATTTTAGTATTTTGTAAATAATCATGACATCATACCATTTTTCATTCTTAACAGCTTGATTTATGGGCACATTTGAAAATTGAAAATGTTAATATATCAGCTGTCAAAGATGCTTCATCATTTCTTAATGTTTGAGCCTGAATCTCAAGTCTACTTTTGGTACAGTTACCTAGTACCTAATAACTAGTAATTTCTCAAAACTAGGGATACACATGCTGCTACTTTGATTTATTTACAACAAATATAACCATTTCTCAAAAGTAGAACATTATAACTGTAGTCAATTTGATACTTCAGAATGATTTCTATTTTTAAAATCTCTGTTGGTGAAAATAATTTTGGGAAAAAAAAATGATTAACTTCTAGTTTAATTTTGTTGATCAGTAGTTTTTTGAAGTTTTTTTTTATTACCACAATATCTCACCACTTATACCAAAGATATGAGGTAGGAAACAGAACTGTACTATATTTAAAATTTAAAAGGAACTTTAAAAAATTCCTACCATTTGCACAATCTCCAAAATAACACACCTTCATTAATTCCAACATAGCCCCTTCATTTTGCTTCATTTAAAATGCTTGCTACTAAAATACACTGGTAATAAATAGTTCAATAATTTAAGGAATTTATTTTTTGGGGGGGGAGGTAGGGGCAGGAATGATTATGTAATAAATGATGGCACAAACATCTGTTGTGGATAACTGGTATGGCTAATCGCTGCTTTTCTGTCTTAAAATCATCACATAAAAGATGATAATACAGTCACTTGTTGTCTACATCATTCCCTGCATTTCTGTCTTAAGTATCATAGGGAAAGGGGCAAAATCTGCTTACATTTCATTTACTGGAGGTCAATACTCTTCATTCCATATTTGTTTGATTAACATCTACATAATTGTTGCAGGTGTTGTATTTTGCATTACAGTAATGTGAGCAAGCAGTTCATTAACATTGTAAATCCACAATTATTTTATATTATCTGAACAGTGTTCTGAGATTATAGCAGAAGGAACCCATAGTTTATTTGATATTCGCTTCTCAATGAAGAAAAACATTTTTGCATGCATTCCATACTGATAATAGATTCTAGACTTTAACAAAAATTTTACTGACTAATTGACTAGCAAAGGATTTCAGTCGTGTAACTAGTTGCCTAGTATTGTTTCTAGTAAGTGAGACATTAGTTTTGTAACTAGTTATCTAGCATGGATTCTAGTGATTATTAGCTTAGTGACTAGCATAGGTTTTGGGGACTGAGATTTTAGTTGAGCCACTAGTTCTCCAATGTAATAACTAGTCTGAAATACCTTAAAGTTTTAAACTTTTATTTGCTATTTTGCCTAGCATGCATAGTCTTGTACATTAAATTATTATTAGCTCTTCTCCTTGCTTTTCTCCCAAAATAGTCTCTCTTGCAAATTCTATCTACTGCTCTATACAAATAAAATTTTATTATGAGACTTTTGAGAAAATATGTAAACATTTTTCAAAGAATTTCTTAATATGTGTACATATCTGATTGCAGAAAACTGCCTTCAGCAGGCATGAACTATACTTGTTGCCAGTTTACAGAATACATTGATAATATGGAATGTGTATGTTGTTAATTTAGATTTTAAAAAATAATTATTATTTATATATTGTGCTTGTTACATGGATCAGGTATTGGAAATTTTAATTAAAGGTTGGCTTTGCAGGGTTCCCCCCCCAGAAAAAAGGTTGCAAGCCATGAAATACATATCTGTGTTTGTTGTTTATATAAACCATTTTTTAAAATATCTCTCTTTTGTTCTGTAATAAATTATATCAGGATTTTAAAAAAACCAAACATTTATTTCTAAAGGCTGCAAAGTCATTAAAAAAAAACATGTTGTAACTGAATAATTACATGTATTTGAAACATAATCATTGAATACTGTCATGTAAATTCATCAAATTAAAAAAAAAACCAGGATTCACACTGTTAAAGAAGAGCATGCTAAATAGTCAGACCTGAATTTATATTGCACAACTATCACCACTGGTAATTATGTCCTGCTGATAACGGGCAATTGTTTTCTGATGATAGGTGAATGTGACCTGCTTATAATAGTGATTGCTGCAAGCTGACAAAATGCTTGCACTAGTTGCAGCCTGCTGGTAACAGGTGATTGTTACCTGCTAAACACTGGTAACTGGGCCTGCTGATAGTGACTGTGGTATGCTGATAACAAAGCATCTCAAAACCATCACAGTGTAGAAACAGAGTTCCTAATGTCAAAACTTTCACCTGTGATAGATTAATTGATCAGCTCCATAGTTAAAGGTTCTGATTAAAGAGAAAGGTGGGCAGATAAACGTATAACTAGACTGACAATTTTGAAAAATGATCCTCCGTTGCAAGTGGAGGTGCTTAAGTGAGTTATTCAGTGGGGGAAAAAAAAAGGAATTTATTCAAGAAAGTAAAAAGAGCTTGTTCCTCCAATTCAGGATAGCTCCAAGCACTGGGTTTATAAAAGTATATACTCAGTGATGATTCTGTTGGTGTTAAGGGAGCAATTTTAAATATATGAAGTTTTGTACTGTTAAAATACCCAAGAGTATCATGATTAGTTGTCAACTGCATTTTTAAATTAGAGAAAATAAATGTCATACAAGACAACACAATTAAGACGCTATGCCTAAAGATAATAATATAGTTAAAATACTATACCTAAAGACACCAATACAAAGTTAAAGATGTAATACCACAAGGCACTAATACAGTTCAAGATATTATACCAAAAGATTAATACTATACGACAAACCTGCTATATCAAATGACACCAATACTTTAAAAGAAAATAAGATAATACATTAAACAGCTAAAGATGCACTAACATGTGACTCTAAAACAGTTTAAGATGCTACACCACAACATGCTAATACAATTAACAACTCAGGCAAGACACATGATTCTTTTACACAAGATACTAATAGAGTCAATTCATTTAACGCAGGATACTAATAAGCTAACTCGACTATGAAAGACACTAATGTAGTTAATATTACAACATCAGATGACACCAATACAATTAAAGACAAATAAAACAAGACACTAAATCAATGCAACAACAGAAGGCACAAATTCAGTTAAAGATGCAATAAATACAAGACTAATAAAGATGTGATGAGTGGAAGACACTAATACATTAAAGAAACAAAGCACAAATGCAGTTAACCTATTCAGTAGCACAATAGCAAATTAGGATGTATTGCAAGACATTACACATTTAAACTTGTAGTGCTGTGACATATAGGATGTAATGCAAGACGTTACACATTTAAAGTACATTATAATACACTTGCAGTGCTGTGACATAGGTTTGAGAATGTGATGATGACTGTTGGCATGCCACTCCTTTTGCCATGCCTTAGGTTTATGAGCCAGTCCACAAAAGACATGATTGGTTGTACACCAAACTGATAGCACAAATATACACCCAAGTCATGCTCACTCAAGCCTGAACAGATATAGTCAGTGAACAGCGTGCTCTCTCTAAATAACATAAAAGAAACTGAGTTCTCTCAATGTGACTGGGAATTAAACATATAGACAACAGAAAGTTTAGAACTAACATAACAGACTCACACTTTGCCTATGTAGATTATGTGAGTGAAATATTATCAAGCTAAGTCTATGTGAGTAAAACCGTGTAGTTATTGCTACACCAGTAAAACACTACCTAAGCTAATGTTATTATAGTTCTAAACTAATACTACATCTGTAAAACAGTAAGTTAATATTACATCAGTGAAACAATATATAAGCTAATGTTATTATAGTTCTAAACTAATACTACATCTGTAAAACAGTAAGTTAATATTATATCAGTGAAACAATATATAAGCTAATGCTATGTCAGTAAAAACAATACAACTGTCATCTTGAAACCATAGAGTGATAAGAGCCAGGGCTCATTTCAATCCATACTCTCAAGAGCAAGGGTTCATTTTAGTCCATAGTCTCCATGTACTTCTTACTATGCAATAACACTGTTCTCTTTCCCCATCAGGTTCAAATTTTGGGCCACTTCATTTTGTACATTAATAATCCTCCATATTTTCACTGTATCTTCTACATGTGATATCTTTGCTCATCATTTTACAGCACCAGGCACAACTAAAAGAGTATTAATACATCACTTAACAGAAGCATGCAGAAGCTAGAAATATGGTATGATAGCAATGGCACCAAGAGTTTACTTATCAAAGACAAACAGCAAGAGCATGGAATGATGTGATGCCAATACCACTTAATGGATACGATTATTATTAATTAATTAATCATTCTTAGCCAATAACAAATGATGAGAATCTTAATTTATTTTATTAATTATCCTCCAGCAAACACCACTCATCTCTCACTTGGTGGATATGTGGGTGCTGTAAAAGTTTTCTCTCTTGTACAACATTAAAGATAAACATTTACTCACACAATATTCTGTAGGTGAAAGACAAATCCGTCTATATTTATTATCTATATTTATTGAACTCCCATCCACTCACTTTCTTCTCCAACATAAGGTTGTCAATATGCTTATGGTCAATAAATTTATTAAATCAACAATCATATATACAAATGACGAATACAATAAAAAAAATTACTTGACATCAATATTTCCATGAAATCACGTTCAAATAATTTCTCTGTTACACAATCCTTTATCCCCAAAATACAAGTCAACACAAATCACAGGAGTTATTAGATAGTGGTTACACATAACTTGATATAAGCACGGTCTCAATAGTCTTTTGTTTGCTTTTGCAACAGTCACAAGTTATTACACCAGGTTTAACATTTTCTCTTGCACTTGTTAAGCACTGTTCTGCTACTTATTCTCTTGAGCTAATCTGGGTTTTTCTTTCTGCCAACTCCTTCAAGCAGAACAGTAATTGTTGCAATTTCCAGCAACTCCTCTGCACTAGAAATTGCTCTTGTAGTCAGCATATCTTGACGTCATACGTCAATGGCGTGTAGTGTATTCTTATACTTACAGCTCCCTGCCTCTAGGTAGGTCATAGCAGCAGCTTACAATTAATAACAAGAGATTCAAATCATACACAGAAATTAGAAAAGGCTGCTTGCCCTGAAAAAATATAATCAAGGAACAATGCAAAGTTTACAATTTATCACTTTATAACTCCATTCTTCCTTACAGTCCAGACTCAACTTACAATTTCCTGCAACGGTATTAGCCCAATACATACACACAGCATAATTAAAGTATCCAGCACACTATAATGAGCAGCTTAATTCAATCATTTGTAGAAATAATAGTATACTCACATAAATCATCTTATTAAAACACAAGTATATATCATATCAATAGCAATATTTCTAAGTCCATTCTCTCTTAACTCACCATCAAGACTGGACTTCTTTGCCACTTCAAATTCAAGTGATCAGACAATAGATTTCTCTACAGCAGGTAAACTTTTAGTTCTCAGCCAATTGGCTGGTCTTGTTCTCGTAAATCATAACCATTGGATAATAAAAGCTACTTACCCTGTTGTGATGGTTTGCATGACATCAGCAATTTCTAGAATCTTCTCAGGTGTTTACTTCAACTCTGACACTTACAAAAATACTATCAAAAGGAGTGCCCAAAGTCAGGTTAATCAGGCAATTTAACAATTTATATAACAATTAAATTTAAAAATAGGGAAAGGCAAATTTACTCTGCCACAGATAAGAATGGCATTGAATGTTCATTTATCAAAGACAAACAGAAAGAGCATGGTATGATAGCAATGGCATTGAGCGTTCACTTATCAAAAGACTGACAGCAAAAGCATGGGATGATAGCAATGACAATGAGTGTTCACTTACCAAGTCAGACAACATAGAATGTTCACTTATCAAAGACGGCAAGCTTGGTATGGTAGCAATGGCATTGAGTGTTCACTTATCAAAGACAGCAAGCATGGTATGGTAGCAATGGCATTGAGTGTTCACTTATCAAAGAGAGACAGCAAGCATGCATAGTATGATAGCAATGACAATGAGTGTTCAAATACCAAAGACAGCAAGCATAATGTGAGAAAAATTGCAATGATGTTTGCAAACAGCAAAACCATGATATGATAGCAATGGCATTGAGTGTTCACTTATCAAAGAAAGACAGCAAAAGCATGGTATAAGAGCAATGACCATGAGTGTTCACTTATCAAAGACCGACAGCAAGCATGGCAAGATAGTAATGACAATGCACGTCTACTTGGACAGCTAAAGCAAGGTATGATAGCAATGACATCGTGTTCACTTATCAGACAGCTAAAGCAAGGTATGATAGCAATGACATCGTGTTCACTTATCAGACAGCAAAAGCAAGGTATGATAGCAATGACATTGTGTTCACTTATCAGATAGCAAAAGCAAGGTATGATAGCAATGGAAATGAGTGTTCACTTATCAAAGACAGCAAAAGCATGGTATTACAGTAATGCCCTTGTGTTCACTTATCAGTTAGCAATGATGAGTGTATTGCTTCTTTAAAAAAAAAACAAAAATAAAATCACATCAAAACTCTGGGAATTCTAATCCACCATAATTTACCTCAGCTGCAAAGGGTCCATTATTTAAGCAAACAAAAAGTTCTTTCCAACTGTCGGTTAACTAAAACACTTTATTAATGGACCATGCAGAAAGACATTCCATTACACAGTCAATCTGGGCACACTTAGCACACCAGTTCTGATGTCATGTCAAACCACACTAAATGTACACATAAATACACACCAATCAAATTAAATGCACAGGCAATATACACCAACCACATTAAATACACAGACTACAAGTACCAATTACATTAAATACATAGGCTCCGCAAACCAATAACAATAAATACACACACTACACATATTGATCATATTAAATACACACACTACACATATTGATCATATTAAATACATAGACTACACATATAAACCATATTACATACACACCAACCACATTAAATACATCAATTTTTTGGATGTAAGAAGACAGTGTTGAAGCATTTAATTAATAAACACACAAGGAATATCTGATTTCATAGTCATTTATTGACACTCTCACATGTAACTGCTATGTGGTTAGAAAGAGGAAATTATTATATATATATATATAATTACATACACATATGTGCCCACAATGCAGACAGTTCTTCCCTTACTAAGGGACCTTGAATACACATTTACAAGATAGATGTGTACAGCACACATACTAATAGTACACAAATAAGGGGAAGAAAGTTATCTCTTTCAGCTACAATCACCGAGTGCATACAGGAATCAATTAAAAAAAGGTTTCTCTAACCTGCAGCGCTAATACAATTCTAATTATTCTATTTAATTATTGGGCTGTAAAATTACACTTCTAATTAACAAGATGATTATTTGAGACAGGAGCAACAGAATAATGTCAGAATATGAAATGCTAAACATAAATGCTAAGCAGCCATTTCCACTTCAGGTGAAGCATTGCCAACATATACATACATGTATTGTATAAAAGGGTGTACAAATTAATAATGGTTCAAGTGGATAATATTTGAATAAACAGATATAATGACAATCATTTTCAATATACAGTTAATAGGCTTACCCAGTTACAACATGTAGCAAAACACACACAAACACACATACGATCTGAACAAACACTGCTCTGCTGGTTAGGCAAATGTACTAACACTACAAATCAAGTAATACCAGCATATAATTAACTGCTAACTAGATAGTTATATATATATATTGTTACAACAAAGCACTTTCCTGTAATACCAGCTTATGATTTAACTGCTTAACTAAACAGATTACATTCTTTTTAACGACAAAATACTTTCTGATAATACCAGCATACAATTAACTGTTTTAATTGAGTAGCTGTGTAAATATGGTTGCAGCACAGTAGTCTGTTTTCACTATGTACAAAAATGGATACACATGGAGAAAAGAATAAGTATGTGATACACATAAATTATGAATATCACTGATATTTCATCTGATTATCTCCCCTATTAATTACACATGTATCATTACTTCGGTCTGGCCAGAGGCCAGATTTTAAAAAAAAATCCAATTGTTTAGGAAATGTACAGGCTGCCCAACAAAATCGCTGATTCTGTTTCTTTGGTAAAAGATAAAAATATATATATAGCATGTCTGGCAGAGCACAAGTAGCAAAATATCTAGAAAATTTAAAAGGCCTCTGAATCATAACTTTCTGCAGTATAAAAATGTTAAGGAGGAAATACTGCCTAGACATATATGCATATTTTAGCAAACAAACACTCACACAAATGCACATGCACACACACACACACACACACACACACACACACACACACACACATATGCATGCTAAAATATGATGCAAAATAAACATATATAGGCAGGGTTTAAATATGATGTGCTAAATCCTGGCCTAACACTCTTATAACACATTTCAGTCATGATTGCAACATAATAGCTATGATTTTAGATAAATACAGGAAAAAAATATTACAACTTAAATCTTGGACTGTCACACTAAAGAAAAATTCCCCAATATACATAAAACTTTCCTACATACTTGAATTTTTTAAAGATATAATTTTGCAACATAAAGAGTAAGATTCAGAGAAAAACTGTTGGCTGAAGAAATTAATGGGATAATAAAAAGGATCAGCATATTCAAGACATTTTGGCACAGTTTACAGAGCATAAATTTGTTAATGAACTTGACCACACAATTTAAGGTGTTTTTGAATATTACAGCACAATTAAGAGACCAAAGTTTTCTAAAAATTACAGCATGAATCAGAATTGTGTTAAGTGTGAATCATTGCACATAGTGCCAGCTGTGGCATCAAAATGATGACACAATGGTGTAAAATGATTGGTGCATATTTCTTGAATATGAATGTATCCACTGCTAAAAATTAGGAAAGGGTGGTTTGATAAAAGCTGAAGAAGACATGGATGACAACCTCCCCAACCCCCTGCAAATAAATTAATATAAGCATTAAAAAAGCAGACAGCAGAAAGATGTCTAATGAAGATTTCAATTACATATAATACTTAAGTGTACATTAAAAGGTGAATTCATGAAGCATAATTTTTTTTTTTAAATGTGCATGTTTTGTCAAGTAATTTCTTGGACAATAACAACTCTCCTATAACCCAGGAATCTTAATTCTTTTTGCCAATGATACACACACACACACACACAAATCAATTGCAAACTACTTGGGCATGTTACCAGTGAGTTATCCAACTATGTACTAAGGAAATATTAAGATTACACTTATACTGGAACTAATCTGCTGAAGTAACAGAACATATTTTAAAATGTTGGACATAATATTGTTGGACAGTGGGAGTCAGACAAGGCTCTGTATTTTCACCTATTCTCTTCAACATCTTTCTTGAAAGAATCATGACAGGTACTCTGGAAGACCATGAAGGAACTGTCAGTATTGGAGGCAGAACAATAATGAACTTACACTTTGCTGATGACATCAATGGCCTTGGAGGAAAAGAAGAGGAGCTAGCTCAGTAGTGGCAAAACCGGAAAGGCCAGCTACTGCTTTTGGTATGGAAATCAGTGCAGAGAAGATCAAACTGATGACCAACAACACCAGTGGCATTGGCAATGACATCATGATTGGTGATCAGAAACTGGAAATAGTTAATATATTCAAGTACTTAGGAGCCACTGTAACAGATGAGGGATCAAAACCTGAAATATTGTCCAGGATTGCACTGACAACAGCAATGGCAAGGCTGAAGACAGTTTGGAAAGACAGAAACATATCAGTCAGCTCAAAGATCAGACTGATACACTCCTTGGTCGTATTGGTCTTTTATATGCCTGTGAGTCATGGACCCTCACAGCGGATCTCGAAAGGAGGATACAAGCTACTGAAATGAGATGCTTTTGAAGGTTGTTTGGCATTTTGTATAGAGATCATGTTATGAATGAGGAAATGGGAAACAGAATTAGGCAAACCATTGGGCCCTATGAAGAGCTACTTAAAAAATGAAAAAATGAAATGGTATGGGCATGTCACATGATCAACAGGGCTTGCCAAGACAATCATGCAAGGTAATGTACAAGTAGGGTGAAGGAGAGGAAGACAGAGGAAAAAATGGGAGGATAACATCTAGAGTGGACAGGACTGAGCAATACAGTAAGATTAGCAGAGAATGGGATGGAGGAAACTGGTTGTCAGGTCATCAGAGGTGCCCCAACGGTCGACAAGACTAAGGGATAGACAGATAGATAGAAAAACATAGGTCTTTTTTTAACATATGAGCTATCAAACTGGATATTGTAAATTATACCTTCATAGCAGTGAAGGAAGTTAATAAGCTTAAAGCAAAGGAGTTAAGAGCTCACAGTAAAGGACTTACGAGCTTGCATCAAAGGAGTAAAGAGCTCACAACAAAGGAGATAAGAATACAATTCTATTCAGTAAGTTAATTATTTGGGATGATGGCAGCTTCCAGCACCAGTGATTTTGCTGCCTGTATCCCCCCCCCCCAAAAAAAAAAAAAAAAAAATCAAAAAAAAATCGTGACATTCTTTGCATTATATGTTAATAAAATAAACCTAAAAAAACCCAAAGGATAAGGAAGAACTTTAAATTATTTCACTGCATAAGGAATAAAACAAATGTGTGCAAAAATGCACAGTTAGCTCTAAACTTCATTGTATCCTTAGTGCTGCGTGCAAAAAGTACTATGCTAGCCTATATTGGTTGCCATAATGGTGTATTATACGGTAGTATAAAATGGTTTAATATAATGGTATTCTACAATGGTCTGTTTTACTGATGTTCTATAATGGCTTACTATATTGATAGAAGAGTGGAGTTGCAACAGAGAAAAATCCTCTGTGCTGGATTTATCATGAGAAAGTATGTCTATAATTCATCTGACAAATGCTGTATTAATTATCATCATGATTGTGACAAAACACAATTTTTGCCTTAAGCACTTATGTCAGAATAACTCTTAATTAAGATGTTACTCCATGGTGTTTAATGGTTCATGGTAATGTTTGCTATAACAGTAGTGGTTCAAGGTTTATCATAATAGTTTGCTATAACAGTTTGCTGAACAATTTGCTAAAATATATTACTATAATGATTTCACTATAATGATTTACAGTAGTCTGCTATAATGTGTTTTCTTTTAAGTAGAATATTTTAAGAATATATCAATCTGCACAGGGAAAAAATACATAATCTGTAAACAA
The DNA here is from genome assembly GCA_028829895.1 of Sinotaia quadrata. NCBI lineage: Eukaryota > Metazoa > Mollusca > Gastropoda > Architaenioglossa > Viviparidae > Sinotaia > Sinotaia quadrata. The sequence goes on along the minus strand of CM054184.1, from coordinate 51,073,386 downwards.
GATGGATCAGAATATACAAGAAAAATCTTTGTAAAAAAAAAACCACCCAACAAATTATAATATATCAGTTACATAATACCAAATACATGTCAAATTTCTTTGTCTCCATCTTAAAAAATATACAAAAATCAATTTCTTTAAATCTCTCTACTAAAGAAACTAAAACACACACAAAACAAAACAAACAAAAAGTCTAAAGAAAACCTGAAAACAAAAAAACTGACTGTCAGAACCAAATTAATTTTAATCATTATAGGACAAAAAGATTACATAAAATTAACCTACAACAAATCAATTTTGCAAACAAGTGTTTAATCAAATTTTAATGCCCATTTGTACAAGTGAGAGAGAGAAAACTATGTTTCAAACTTAAGAATAAAATAAGACATGAACTTGAAATTGACATGAGCAACTAAATACACATGGCTTTGGATTCAATTGTGTGTGAGAATTTAATGAATGTGTGTGTGTGTGTGTGTGTGTGTGTGTGTGTGTGTTTTTCTTAAAAATTATACCTCTAGTGGGAATATTAACTATATTGATTAATTTTTAATCTGTGTATCTGAAATCATGCTCAATTTCCATTCTGTATCCTCAGTTCATTTAACTGAAAAGTTAAGGTGTAAAACACCTCTGTATTCTAAAGTACAAAGCAGTTAATAAAATGAAATTCTGTAACAGGGATTCAAAATAAAACATTCTACAGCAATTTTTCTCTGAATCAAGTATTTTCTCATAACCTGCCCTTCTTTTGCCAACAGTATCAAATGTTCCTGACAGTGGGTGCTTTCTGGTAACATGGCAAAATATCATAGGAAAAAAGTTATTAGGCACTTTGCTGAACTTTTTATCAAAACCAATTCTAAAATATGTATAGTCTTTTTTTTCAGAACCAATTCTAAAATATATATAGTCTTTTTGTCAGAACTAATTCTAAAATATATATAGTCTTTTTTTCAGAACCAATTCTAAAATATATATAGTCTTTTTTTCAGAAATAATTCTAATATATATATATATAGTCTTTTTCAGAACTAATTGTAAAATATGTATAGTCTTTTTTCAGAACTAATTCTAAAATATATATAATATAGTCTTTTATTCAGAACTAATTCTAAAATATTCAGTCAGAATTCTAAAATATGCATGTATAGTCTTTTGTTGATAACTAATTCTAAAATATAGTCTTTTTTGTTAGAATTCTAAAAAAAATATGTATAGTTTTGAAGAACTATATTTTTGACACTTAAGACTACTGCCATTAACCCCTTGCCTGATTGAAGCGTGCACAATCTGCAAAACAAAATTTATGATGGTCTGTTGAAGGTGAAGGTGATTACTTTCAAGAGAAGATAACTTAAGTCAGATTTAAGTGTCATTGTGGTCACGTTTTTTTCCTTTTAAATTTCATCCTGACTTTTGTAAAATGCTATTAATAGTATTATACTTTTCTACTTATATTAAAGGCAAAATTTCTATAAAATGGAATCTAAGACAATGTTAAAATAAGACAAGGATTAAATAATTCTGAAATTTTCATGGTAGACCATTTATATACTTATACTTCAGCTTTGGAAGTACACATTTCTCTTTATGATGTTACATTTGTTTCATTTAGTGTATCATCAAATCAGTACAAAAATTAAAGTTACATGTGACAGTGAAGAATAAGAGGGTTGCCAGACATCAACAGTTTCAATAATATAAGCTAAAATATTGCTGAGAAAAGAAAGCCATTTGCAAAGTCAGTGAACATTAGGAAGTGACAGTATCAGGGGAAAAAAAATCAAATTACTCAGAAAATAACATGAAAGCATTTGTGAAGCTATAAACTTTACCAACACTTCTAACAGTGTCTGGAGTCTTTTCTTCCAACTTTGCTATAAGCAGGAAAGTCTTCTAAGAATTTGCGACTCGTCCTTAATATCCAAGGGATAAGGTATTTTACTTTTTTCTGTGAGTGATGCATTTAATTAATGTTTGAAGGTTAGCAAAGACTCAAGGCATAAAGAGAATGGAAACTCACAAGCACATACAGATTATTAAGGAATGTGACTTTTTGAGACTAAATTCTCACGTCCCAAGGGCCAAATTCACAAACAGAAAGCAACTAGGACTCAAATGTAAAAATCAAGTGCCTTTAAGGACTGAAATTACAATTCACATGCTCACATACAAAAAGAAAATTATAGGGGCAGAAAGCTTAGAAAGGGATTTAACGAACCATTCCATTAGTGTATATGCAAAAAAATTGGTAATTTTAACCACCACCTATAAGTTTGTCATAGGACTCCACCCACCAACCCCCCAAACCAAAAACACATAACAAAACCCTACATTATGTTTTCATATTTTTCAAGTTTATCTCAAGAAATTGTTTTCTAAATTAAAATATAAAATATGTATTTATTAGCATACTACTGTTACAGAGCATACTTGTATATATCAGTTTCAATTACATTTTACACATGTAATTACAGACTAAATAAAGTCTTGACAAAATCAGTACAACATATTTTCATTACCATAACATAAATGAAAAAAAACAAATTGCAAGAAGGTTAATTAATACTTTCGAAACATTTTATTAATTAATTATTGTAATGATGGTGAGCATTTAAGTGTTGGGGTAGGTCACATCAACAAATCTTGTTTCATTTGAAAAGGTGCATTTTTTTCTTTTCTTTTCTTTTGTTTTTTGGGGGATAGGGTTGGTATGTCATTGATTCTCTTCTAATTATAACAAACCATGATACTTAAGGGGTCATGGCCAAGAAACAGAGAGTGTGGAGAAGGTTGTTCAAGTATAGGTGTAAGCTAAACAGTGACAAACTAGATGAAACACTATACATGTCTATCTACGGTATAGATGCAATCTATATGATAGACAAAACACTATACTATATCTATTTAAATTTGTTAAATTAATTGCATGCAAACTTTACTCTTATACTACTAAATAGATGACTAAAAGCCATAACGATGACTTGTGCCTGCAAACTTACTAGATGATAAATAATTGAAAACAAAGTAGATGAGTATTGACTGAAAGCATATTAGATGACTTTTGAATGAAAGCCACAGAAAATATCTATGACTGAGAGAATAGACTGGTAATTATGAAGGCAGAATACACCAAATGTGAGAGTATAGGTCAGTAATTATGAAGATAGAATACACAAAATGAAAGTAATTTGTGAAGCTGAATTCACCCAAAGAGACTGACAGGGAACTGAAATCTAAAAGAAAGTGATAGGAGGACTGAATTACAAGCAACAGGGGCTTATGAGGGCTGAATTCAATAGCAGAAAGTGATTTCAGAAGGATGAATTCACAAGTTAAAATAAAAATGACTGATGAGGACTGAAAGCTTAAGAAGCAAGTAGCATATGAGACCTGAATTCACTGAAAGACTTACAGGAGTTGAATTCACTGAAAGTGAGTGATTTATGAGACACATTCAATGGAAAGTGACTTGTAAGAGTTGAATTAGCTGACAGTGGCTTATGAGAGTTGAGTTCAGTGAATGAGACTGACTTAAAAAGGCTGAATTCACTAACAGTGACTTGTGAGAGGGGATTTAATTACTTAATGGAGGTTGAGGAGATTTCAGACAGTTAAATTCACTCCCAAAAAGAGTGGTTTATCAGGGATGAATTCATAGTGATGGACTTATAAGGAGAGGATTCATTTGTGGTAGAATGACTTATGAGGCTGGATTTGCTTGCAACTTATGAGGGCCGAACTCACTTGTTATAGAGTGACTTATGGAAGTGATATACCAAGAGATATACAAAATAGCTATCACAAATATGGTGCCATTTGTCCACTAGTACCTAAAACAAAGAATCAGTTTTTAGAAACATCAAGGTTAAGTGATTCAAGGTTCACATTATAAGTTGGTTGTGACGCAAAGTGGTAACTGTAGCAAATTCAAGAGAGATGGGAGGTTAAGAAATAAAAATATGAGAAAAATAAACAAACAGAAAAAGAGACAAAATGTAAAGTGCAAATAAGGATGAAAAGTAGCAAAAAAATGTCTCAGAACAACTGCCTAGATTTAAATTTTTTTAATGTATTTGTTTGCACAATTATTTCAGAAACAGAAATTTATTCAAGTAAATAGTTATTTCTGTAGGGGAACCTGCAAATCTAAAAACAGATTTAGCAAGTGAACCTGGTGGCAAAATAATGACTTCTAATGACATATGCTAATTCATTCAAAAGAACAAATGTCAAACAAATAACCACACAAGGTAACGATGTGGTTACCACTACCAGCTGAACCAAATCTTTGAATGTACAATTGTGACATAAAAATAATAACAATAATTATGTCATCATCATACAGTAATAATTTTTAAAAAGTTGTACTATATATAAAACAGTTTGATAGACAGTATTACAGATAAAGTACAACAATTAAAACCTGTATGTAGGTTCACAACTCTGCTTTCATACCTTCAGAGGCATTGGACAAACTGACAATTAACTATAGGAATGCTAACATAAAATAACATCAATAAATCATTGAAAGAGATTAAATAAATTTTATTTTATAATGACATGGGCGATCTGTTTGAACCTTCTGAGTAAGATAAATACGGCACCGAATAATAAATAAAAAAACTCAATGAAACAAAAATAATCTACTTGAGAAGACTAGCCAACAATTCCATTTTAAAAGGCAGAAGAACAATGATGGCAAGATTTCATACATATATTGTAGTTTCCCAGTGATGGCTGAAATTGATTTAAGTGAACAAGAACTCAAATGAAAGTCCAAGTTACAGTGAACAAGCCTGATGAACTAACACAACAGTTTAGTGAAAGCAGAAAACAAGCATCTAAAACAGTACTGGTTGTCAGCTGTGCAACTTAGATAAATAGTCATTTTAATTTTTCTCTTTATTGAAAAAAAATAATTTTGAGCCACTGCAACAGTAAATTAATGTTTATTCACTGTTCTAGGCAGACTTAATATTGGAAGTATTTCAGATGGATTTCAATTTGTCTGAAACTTAAAAATCACACTACATGCCAGTCATGGCAGACATGACATTTGTTGCCAACACATCTTCCAGTCACGTCTTTGCTCGACAAGAACCTAAGTTTAAGCTACATCAGCCTCATGACTAAATTTATTCACATCTCAAATGACCTACCCAGTGTTCCTAGCCAATTTTCCCCTTAGAGGGGGAACAAAATGTCCATATATCTTTCTTTCCCTTTCTTTTGAAATGGGGTGTCCACCAGTGATTTTAAGTGAATTAGGCAAGTTCACACGTCTGCTTTTCTTTCTTGCAAAAAATAACTGCATTTTGGATTCTAGCCTAATTTGAACTCACTTAATCATTAAATGTTGAGTGCAAAACAAAAATAAGGTATAAAGTGGTAGTTAGGTAAAAGTATCAAGTATTGTTTTCTGAGACACAATTACTGCACTAATTTCTCTTCTATGAATGAGTTGTAACAAAAGACCAGTAAAATTTTCCTTAAGATGATTTTATTAATGAATTAATAGTGACCAGGCATAATTTTTTCTGAGATTGATGCTATTAATAAGTGACCAGATATAAATTTCTTTAAAATATTACATGATTATACAATATATAATTAAACAACTGAACATAAATACCTTATCTGCACCCCACCCACCCCAAAATATAAGTATTGCTGGGAATGTAAAAATTTAGTTTTCATATTCTTCTTTCATCCACCACGACCTTTTCAATGATTTGAAAAACCAATGAAAGAGTTTTATTTTAATGAGTTATTAACAAATGACCAAGATATAATGCTGTAAGATTGATGTAATCAATGGACTACTAGCAAATAACTAGGGACATACATTTCTCTAGAGTGATCAATTAATGAGTCATTAGCAAGTGACCAGTCATATATTTCTCATACTGATTCAATTAATGGGCCATTAGCAAATGATCTGTCAAATATTTCTCTAAGAATTATCAATTAATGGGCCACCAGGAGACCAGTCATACATTTCTCTAGGAAAGGATCAATTAATGGGCCATCAGCAAGTGACCGAAGACATGCTACAAGTTAAAAAAAATATCTTCCAAAGCTTCAGACTCACCAACAGCACATTATGCTAGGCTATAAAATATAGATCATGAGCAAAATCCAATAACATATTGGTCAAAGTGTCATGTGATATTTTTGAAAAGAAATGGAAAAGAATATAAGAGTACAAAACTGTATAAGCAGATAAATATTCAACACATGAAAGAAGCAACAAGACTCTAAATGTAACTGAATACAGTGTTTTCACTCTGATTGACTTTAAAATGCAGGGAATTAAAAACTCTAGTACAGTATTAGGAGAGATACAATTCTGGGGAATGGAACTGGTCAATATGCAAATTTAGTAACAGTACAATGACAAAATGCATTTCAACTTACTACTGCATCACAACACTTCCTCCCACCCCCCAACATTTTTTTTTCAAAATATAAGTAGGGATATATCATTCATTATATGCCTTGGCCTGTTAAACTAGCCAATAACATTTTCATGTTTGAAAATAAAAGAATTGATACAAAGAAGCTAACCCATTCATGGAAAAACATATTTGTAGACACAAACAGAAGCAAGTGACACAGTTAAATTATTGCATAAGATTATAATATATATGTAGTCATGACACTAGTCTAATGTCAGTTCTACATTATTTATGCCTTTTAAAAAATATTTTCAGTAGGCAAGGACTATTATTTGACTATGTACATATGAATTCAAATTGCTTCTCTTTAAGTATAGAAGAAATAAATAAAAGTCATATAAAAGCATGACTTCTGATGAGTCTAAAAGTGCAGTGTGTGTGTGTTTGCTTGTATGTATGTGCAGGGTTTTTTTTATTAGTATTGTTACTGGCAATAAACAGTTTATTTGCCTCTTTCATTAGTTAAAATATCTTTTACTTAATGTTGCTTATGACACTCCCTCTAATTTAGTAGGATTAATTCAAATTAAATCAAATTATTATATGTACCAACATTATAAAAACATAAATGATTTGCTGTTGGGAAACATAATATGCACACCCTGTAATAAAACTGCATACTAAAGAAACAGCAACATATTAAGACATACATTACTAACACACACACACACACACACACACACATATATATATAAATCATACATAAGTAAATACTTCAGCAAATAAAGAGACCAATATCCAATATCGCATATACCACAGAATAAAATACAGTCTTCTGTGAACTAAAATGACACTCACAACTTGACCATTTTCCAAAAACCTTTGTCACTAGTACACAGGCAGGAAGTCTGGCATCTGAAACTGGATAAATATTAAAATTGAAAAGACAAAAAATGTGGAGGTGATTCCATAGTCAACATTATGTTGCCAGATTTTACACATTAAAATGTTGTTTGGAAACTCTATGTCTCAACCTAGTTGAGAACAATGATTGTAGAAATAGTAATTTAGCCAAAGACAACTACGTCATCAGTATCAGTTTTTAACAAAAGCACATCAAAACCACCATGTTCACAATCTTAGAAACCATATCATTTCCTTGGAAACCCTATTATACACATGAGCATACAGTTTTTAAAATATTTTTAATGCAGTTCTGTATTGTCCTTTACTAGCCTTCAATGCACAATGTTTTTCACTTCCTGATGCTAAGGAAACAAGCAGCAATTTACAAAACTGTTCCCTTCCTTCAGTTTAAAAGAATCGAACTCCTTCACTGAGATGCACTATAGCGCACACCAAAGCATCCCTCACAAAGTGGTACCGCTCATAGCTGGCTACACACTGACCATCCTGATGAATCTACAATGAATGATGTCTGAAGAGGGCTGGAGTGACAAGCCAGCTATTTGAAAGTCTTTGAATTCTGGGCCTGTTAGCATGGAAACAGCATAAATCATGTATAGGATGAAACATCATCATCGCTCCAGCAAGCTCTTGAAGTCTTCAAAGATCTGGATATGTCAAATAAATAATTAATCAGACATAATAAGAAAATAATAAAAAAAATAAATGAAATTATAGATAGATATTACAGAAACTCGGATCATAGGAAAAAAGTAAGTACAATCAAACCTGGATAGGTTCACGGCCTAGGGGGTTTGCCAAAAAGTATCGAGATAACTGATGATGGAGAATACCAAAACCCAATATGGTGGCAATATATTACAGTACTATAACATGCGCTTGAAATTTCTTTATGTACATTAATGAATGAGAATGAACGTGCATGTGTTTGGTGATTTTTTTTACACAACAGCATTGCCGCGATTTGTTTGATGACACAATCAGCATGCTATAAAAATGTACATACATGTACATGTTTGCTAACAACAAAAGGTTTATGTATATGCAGTTAATATGGTTTCTTTACAAAGTCTAAAATGCTTTGTTGCTTTTGCCTTTAACAGTCTACTTGAAAACAAATGCTTCAATATTACATGTAATGTGCTTGAAATTTCTTTATGTACATGATGTGCATTAATAAATGAGAATGTACATGCACAAGTTTTTGATTTTTTACACAACAGCTTTGCTGCGATTTGTTTGATGATGCGATTGGCAGGCTAAAAAATGTACATACACTGTACATAAATTGCTAACAACAAAAGGTTTATGTGCACCAAATAACAGCAGCGATTTACCAGTACATGTATACAATAAAATGTACAAACCTTTCATTATATTCTCCAACATTGCAAACACAAAAATTGCTCACAAAATCACTAAAACCTGCGGGGTGTACGTTTAGTTTGTTTTTACAAAAAGTGAACCAAGTATCAAAATTAAAGCTGCAAGTCATTTTGTGTGTGTGTGTGTGTGTGTGTTTTGCTCACACTCACTCCAGAAGCCACAATAGACCTTTCATCTTCATGATGTTCTCAGTCTTGGTTTGCTTCTAAGGTGGAGGGCAGGAGGAAGGGGGTGAAACAGGTCGCATCTATTAGGCGCACACTCTCAACTGCTCTCCATCGGTGTGTGTGTGTGGGTGGAAGCCACCTCTGTATCGTACAAGTGGTTACTTCAAAAGTGGGCCAACTAACATGGCAACAGTGTGCCTATTTTGCCAGTATCAAACATCGTGCCCGATGAGGAAGCAATGCCCTTCTAAGTTTAAGCTGCAGTTTGTCAAGCCATGACCATTTATTGCTAGCGAGATGGCGAAGAGGCATCAGTAACTAACATTTTTAAAAGCCAGCGATAAGTCGTCACAGGGGTCAAGGTAACCGATTTAAGTTGCGATTTGGGCCCTCTTTTGTGCCCGAGATAGTAGGGTTTGGCGACATAAAAGAATCGACGTAACCGATGAGAAAATGCTAAGACAAAGAGTGAATTTGGCGTTCCACTTCAAAAACGTCGACTTACTAGGGTTGGCAAGTTAACTGATGCCGAAATAAGTGGACTCGACTGTAGAGCAAAATATGTCAAAACAGAAGACAAAGAAATAAGCTAATTTTTCCCTGACAAAAATTGTAGTCCAATTGTCAAATACCAAACAAGTCAAGAAAAAATTGTGCAATACACCCTTTTACAATACATATTCAATAAATATTTTCAACAAGAACAAAATTGATAGCATAAGGTTCAAAGTAATCAAACTAATTTACTTGAAATAAAATAATTCTCAATAACCAAAATTTGTGTGTTAAAAATTTGATGACTAATATATTATCCAAAAGAAATAATCCAATTATAAAAAACCCAATCATCCACTACAAATAAAGTTCAATTGTAGTTTCAAAGCTGGGAGAATAAAACTGGTAAATAAATGTCTCCTTAAAGGCTTATGCATTTATTGGCAAATGTTTTCCTGTGGAAATATGATTTTTTTTTGCTGAATTCAGCAATTTTTCTTTGGAAATTATCTTTTTTTTTGAAATTATCAACATTATATATCTTTGTGAAGTTTGAAAGAATATTTTGGATTAGATGTAGTTCCATGATGCTGTACAGTGCAGCATGTATTCTTGTATTGCTTCTCACTAATTATCCTGGAAAATAAAAGTTGATTTGATAATCAAAAGTTCATTAAATTTTAGTACCATATCTCTCTGTAAAATTCTTAGATTTTAATGTATCCCACTTCAAATTTTACTGAATTTATAAAGTCATGATTCCTGTACAAATTTATCTTTTAAAAGTGTATGTGCTCCAAACAAGGGCAAAAAATATAGAACATGCACACATTTTAAGTGCATAGAGTAGAGTGTATGCAAGCATGTGTATTTATAGAATGACTCACTTATAAGATCCAGGTTCTGTTCTGAAGTAAGTATGCATTTATGTGAATGTTTATGCAAATATGCATGCTATGTACAATGACTAACTTTAAAAAAACCAGGCTGATATGTATGTGTATATAAAAGTATGTATACTATGTACAGACCCTGTCTGTTTTGAAGTGTTTTGTATGTGTGTATGGAGGCATGCATATTATACATGATTCACTTTCAAGACAAAGGGTAGATGTTATGTATAAATGAAAGCAAGATTATTATGAACAAAATGACCCTCTTTTAAGACAAAGTGTAGATATTATGTGTGAATGAAAGCAAGAGTATTATGTACAAAATGACACTCTAGATCCAAGTTCGGGTCTGAAGTATAAATGTACTATGTGTGTATTCAGGGAAGTATGCTTACTATGTGCAATGACTCACTTTCAAGACCAAACTCTGTTCTGAGAGTGTAAGAGTATATACATGTTTGTGTATGCAATTAAACTGTATTCTGCATTACAACTCACCTTCAAAACCCAGGCTCTGTTCTGCAGACACTGATCCAGAATGCTCTCATCTTTAATATTTTGACTTTTGTTACTTTCACGAACCATATGGACCTGTGCAAAGTCATGAAATAAAAATTAAAACAGTTTCACAAAATGTTCAGAATTATTGATTGAATTTTGAGAATTTATTAAATAATGTTGTTGAACTGTTTTTATTTATATGATGGAAATTGTTAGAGTAAATTTTAGAATGAGACATTCTATTTATGCTTAGCTATTTGAATATTTGAACCAGACATTGTATGATACTTTTAATTGTTGAATGAATTGCTGTAAAATTTTTCTCTAGGATGATAGAATTTCATTATGTATGATGTAAAATCTAGCTACACTACAAGACAGTAATAAACATTACCATAACCTCTATAAGCTGATAGGTAATCCCACATTAGAAAAGTGTGCCAAGAAACTCTTTTTATTCACACATTCTGATTGATTGGATAGGTCGGCAAAATTGAGAGGGATGGCTCTGTTTCTCACTTGCTACCACTCTGTAGCAAAAATCTGATCTTGGCTGCTCTGCTGGATCTTTGGTCTTTGGTCTTTTGGTCTTTGGCTTCTTAAGTGACCAAAGTTTTCATTTACTAAAACTGTTCGTAGGACTTTGGTAGCTATCAGTAGGTTTTCTCAAATAATTTTCTTTTACTGCACAATGCATGTGAATAGTAAGATGTACATAAATATACTGTTTGCACAACATGATAAGTTGAAGTTATTTCAGCTGTTATAAATAAATTGTTGTGCTCATTTTAAAAATCTTTACTGGAATATTGCATGTAGCTGTTATGCTAAAGCAGTAATGTCATGAAGAAATGTGTCTGTAAGAAGCTGCACATGCTTGGCCATAACGTTAAACTGGTGGACTAAATACTGAGTCACAACACATACATGGAGCCAGTCCTGACTAAAATCCTGACAAATACAACTTGTGCAAAAGCCATGTATGAGTGTGCATGTGATCTAGCAAGTTTTAAATAAGTGGAGATAAATAGAAGAAGTGGAATTGGTATCTTTGTCCTTCTTTACTATAAAATGGTGCTAGAAGTTTAAAATCGTATTATTTTTTTTACTTTATTTACAAGTAGGCTAAAAGAGAAGAAAGAGAAAAAGAGTTTTAGTCATCTCTCCTCCTTTTTATCCTTTTCTATTTCTTTTTACTTTGTACATTTGCATTATTACTATATGCATAAACACCATTCACATATGAGATATTTATATCATTAACAAAGATGTGCATAAACACCAGTCATATATAGGACAACAAATTTACATTATACATTAAAAATATGTACACAAAACCCAATCATATGCTGATAACCAAATTTACATCAAAACTATACGCACAAACACCACTCACAGCCTTATGATATAATAATTTACAAAGATATGCATAATCACCACTCACATAGAGAGGAAATAAATAAAATATCTACCATGATAATGCGCAAACACCCTTTACATACACATCACATATATATATATATATATATATTATACACACACACAATATTCAACCAAGCACCATTATGACTGTTAACAAATTATCATTGCTAATGTGTACAATATGTCATGGAATGACCAACTAATAAAAATTCTACATGATTCAGATAAAGAGTGATTTATAGAGGAAATATTTGTGACGCTGCATGGCAAAACCCGGCTAAAGTGAAACAATTCAAAAGTGGTGGGTTTTTTGTAATTTATTAAAGTTCAGAATCTCATGTTTATTTTTAAAATCCTACAAAGCAGACAAGTCTGCAATTCTATAATGTAAAGATGGCATCCTCCCAAACATATACATCATTTAGAAAACCATACAAAAAGATAATTCCATTTAGATGTAATACATACATCACTTATACTGCGCTGTAACATATAAACACAGAAGTCAGATTTACCCACCTTAGCTCGACATCGCTGATAAAGACGGTACTTGAAATGGTGGAGATTATGGTACTGAGTGACAAAGGGAGCAGCAATTTTTCCTACAAGAAATTCCTGCATAGAAAACATTAAGCACAGATAAATTTTAGTGATAGAAATGTATTGTTAATGTATAATGTGAATTTCAAAACTTATTAAACCATGCTTAAGGGATGAAAAAAAAATCAAATTTGTACTAGCAGCTGCAAATTGATGGTTTAATCATATAAAAACTCATATCTCAGGAGGTATTTAAAAACAAAAAGCTTTTCACTAGCATGACATTTACGTTTACAGATTCAAATGAATACTTCCTGCACAATAGACAACAAATCCCTCAGACTTGATTTGATTGGCTACCCTAACATCAGCAGTCAAAATGGCTTCACTTGATTGCTTGCATAACAAAAACTAGTTCCATGCACATTACATGTCTTTTGAAACTTTTGACATGTTCGGATGTACAAAAATTGCGGACATTGAGTAAAAATTATCATTTTAACTGAAAAGCATGACTTGGAAATATTAAAGTTTTGAAAACTGCAGGATATATAAATGTGGACAGTTTATCCACAAACTGGAACAACAAAATAACACATGGAAACTGTGTTATGGAGACTGGATTTGCACACAACTCTGAAGTATCCGTGACCTCTAGCGTTAATTTTTTTTGTCTAAACTAGGGGTACAATGGCAGTTATCCAGTTCACTAAAATCTCCAACAGTAGTAGGTTTCTGTTCTCTGGCATTTTGCTTTGCCAGTGTCAACTCAATAAGGTCTATATATGAAGGGTTAGCAGTTTGAATTTGGTCAGCAGTTCAAATTCAGTTCATATATGAAGAGTCGTCAGTTTGAATTCAGTCCACATCAAGGGTCAGCAGTTTGAATTTGATCTGTATATGAAGGGTCAACAGTTTGAATTTGATCTATATATGAAGGGTCAACAGTTTGAATTTGGTTCACACATCAAGCTTGAATTCTGGAGATGGGGGTTGCCTGAGCAAGTCCTTAAAAAAATTCTCTCACTCATTCCAAAAGCATGCTTACCCATACCTTTCTCAGAAAAGAGATATCAAAATCAGAGTGAAGTTGAGATTTTCCAGAATTTTCAAAAATGGTCAAAGGGAAGGCATATGCAATCATGCCGTTCAATTTTAGGATAAAACAGTACTTATTCTGCCTGATCAAGGAGGAGGAGGACCACAAATATCAGTAATCACACATCCTACTTGGTGGCAAATATGTTTTACAATATTCCAATGGGGGCATATCGACTCAAAAACTGACAGGTGAAGTAGCCTAATTGTTAATGAGTGCACACACCATTCATAAAATATATTCTTTGTTTTATTTATCTACCAATAAAGTATTCTTTAATTATATAAAGGTCAGCTTTGTACAGATTAACTTTATCACCATTAGTACAAGGATTTACAGATAACTAGCTCAAGCAGAATCCATGATACTGATCTTTGCAAATTTTGCCCTATTCACAATACAGTCAAATGTGAAACTCACTACTAATTATAATGGTGACCAATTCACTGTCTCCTCAAAAATTAAAAAAAAACCAAAATAAAAGGAAAGTAATTTACCATTGAAGCAGAGTTATCTGCGTCTGGAAGGTCTGTCAAGAGAAAGCGATCATACGGAGCACCATGAAACAACACTGACTTGATAGTAGGGGGTGATGAGTTTTCACAAGCCTGTCAAATATAGATATTATCAACTCATATATTATATTAAAAAATTATAACATTGTTGCATAATGAATTAAAATTGATTACCATCCACAAAATCAAGGAACAATGGAGGTTAAGCAGAAATCAATCAAAATTGGCTCACATGCCATTTTTATGAATACATTCTTGATCAATTTAATATGAATAAAAACAGAAACTTTTTCAAAGATTTTCCTGACCATTTCTTCAAATAATTTTTCTCATTACCCATGGTGCAAAATATGTTTGGGATCATAATCTTACTTAGATATGGATATATATACATATTCTTTCTTTCTCAATGCAGAGTCTTTCTCTCTGTCTGCATATAATGTGATCTTCTATAATCTTGCATAGGGTGAGATGGACAAAATGGCTGAATTGCTAAAGGACAGCTAGGGATACAAACAGATTATCACATTGTAGCCCAAATAAAAAATCGAAAGGTAAAGAGTTAATACAAATAAATAAAGTATAAATCTCACCCCTCTCAACAAATTGATAATAAGAGTAAATTCACCTGACATGACTGCTTCAAATTTGGTCTGTTAATTTCTCTCATTTGTGGCTTTGTACGCATGCACTCCTGAAAATAGTAATAGAGATATGGATACAATTTAAGCAGCAAAAGTCAAGCACAAATAAATTTAAATTCATCTAAATCAACTGGTAGATGAAATTTTGGGTGGGGGATGGGGGGTGGGGAACCAAACAAATTTATGGTTGCTGCATATGGTCGAATCTTGACTACAGAAATAGCATGAAAATCAGGAAAGTGACATAACTACAAGCCCAGGATCAACTCTGTAGGACAGATGGAGTTTTCTGTTGCCAGGTTTGACATGTTCCACAGAAAGATGTGCCAATGGTGCATTCATTATCTTTCCCACAAGAGCTTGTGGAACTGTTTATTGGTAACTGAATATTTCAAATAAATGCATTTTCCCAATGGCTTAGTTCAAAATATTCACAGTGATTAATTTTGTTGCTTTTAATCAAGATAACAAACACTACTAATTTATGTTATTCCCCATGACTGAGCAAGATTTCTCAAAAGGCAGTTATCTTTCAAATAGTCAATTCCATTGTTTTTCTTACTTACCATGTACCTGTATGATGATAAGATCAACTACCTCTTAAGACCAGGGTTCTCATGAGAATTTTCATTTTATTTTTAATTATTTGATTATTCAGACACATGACAGGACATGAGTCAATGATAGCCATACATGCTATAGGGTTGGAATGGACTTTAGCCTAAAGCACAAATTGTAGAAAAATAAGTATACAGTGCAGAAGTTAGAAAGAAACAGAGAGATGTACAACATAGCAGGAACAGCAAAGGAAAACATTATTATTATTATTATTATTATTATTGTGCTGACTTTTAAATGACAAATTGTGTGCATTATAAAATGAATGAATTTTATGTACTGTGTTGTGCCACGGACTTGGACATGTGAGCACTTTTATTGTGTACTGTGCAAACAGTGTGTACTCTGGATTTTCTATTTTCATGTTTGTGCCCCATTTGGAGAAGGCATCTATAAAATAGAATAAACGTTAGAGATCGTCATGGACATGAGCGAGAGTTGACAAGTAAAGGCCTTTAAACAGTCGTTATTTATAATTTCTGCTGTAAATTTTATTAACAATGTTTGATAATATCTGTCAGACAATGATCACACATTGATCCTAGATCGTTTTTCCCCACAAAAAAACTAGTTTATTAACTAAGTTATGATGGATCACGAATGACAGCCATTTAATTAAGCATAACGTGTAGCACCAATAGCAAACAGCCTCAAATATGCATTAATTATTTAGTTTTTGTGAGGCTATACCCCATCATTGTATCTTTAAGAGTTGGTAACAGGTTAAATTAGTGTTAGGGTTCATTTCACTTGTAAAAATTGGCCAAGACTCTGAGGGACCCGGTTTCAGAATACATAATACTACTGTTTTTATTTCAACCTGCCACTAGGTTTCAATCAGTCCTCTACCCTTATTTTTAAAAACATAAATTTTAAAACATAAGACATCAATAAGTGCATTTTAACTACAAATGTCGGCTAAATTTCAGTTGTTATTTCATTATAATTACTTAAAGTTTGTTAAACAAGTCAAATGGAACTCAAATTAAGCCAAAAAGCATTAATATGGTTCATTTTCAGTGTTGGCTCAAAGTGCCATTGCTCAATTTGTGTTTTTTCTCATTTTTGAGAATCAATAACTCTAAAATTAAGAAAGCTATTGCTTCAGAAAAAAATCAGGCTTCATGTCAGCATTGTATACACGAGGTATGCAAAAATTATACAATGGCTACTGAATTATGTCTTCTTAATGTGCATATATGTGATAATTTAAAGACTAATTTGCTTTCAATTTCATTACACTATACTTGTAAATTTAAAAGCCAAAGAAAAATTATTGTAATATGTGTGTTTTGGAAGCTGAACAATTGTTTTCATTAACAGGAATATTTCTAACTGCAATATCTTTCTCCACGACCAATTACCAGATGGATGTTTGAGAAGAGTATTATTTGATTTTTATGACATACAGTTCAGAGCATAAACGGGCCCATATATGTTCTCTCAGGGCAAGATAAGTGCTAAAAGAATTCAGTAAGAGCTGTCAGTCAGAGAGTTTCCCTTAGTACCCCCAAAAGCACAATATGAATAGGAAAAAGGAGGCAGGTAGGAGGGACAATGTATTTACACTCATCTGCTAAATATTCAAGAGAAACTTATTTTAGAAAATTCTGTTTTACAGCCTAAAACCAGAAAACATTCGAAGATTAACTAATATGAGGTGTAAATTTCTCTCATTAAATGCACATGCACCTCCAAGAAAACATAAAAAGCTATGGAAAAGCATCTAATCACCAGAGAATACAAGGTAGATATGGCTATCAGACCAACAGAGAGATCAGAGCAGACATATCTTGCAAACAGAATCGAGAAAAAGTAGACATCTCCAAACTTACAGTTACTATTATCTCTTTTAGGACTAAATTCCTTTAGAAACCAAGCTGGTCCTAATATCATGCGATCTGAGTCTGTGCAAGTATAATAAACATGTGATTCCTCTCTAATAGTACCATCCAGCTTTAACAAGAATTTTATTTCCTTTTACTGGGGTGACATATTAATTTTGGTGTGATAGATCAATTCGATTAGTATGAGCACTTGCTGGTGCACATATCATCTGAAGTTATGGCTTATATGGTGTAGTTAGGTAGATTAATCCTAAAGACTAATTTATCAGTATAAGCAGAACTTGTATGCCTAGCAGATTAACCCTATCATTATCAGCACTTGGAACTTGTGTAGATAATTCTATCAGCATTTTATGTAGCTAAACAGACTAATCCGGGGGTGTCCAAACTTTTTGCAAACAGGGCCAGATTTGGTGAGGTGAAAATGTGTTGGGGCCAAACATTCAATAAAATTTATGGGAAAATGTAAATTTACGGAAAATCCCATATTTGAATTGATTTTATGACAGAGGCTGAAAGCCGGTGGAAATTTGAACACGGGCCGGACTTTGGACATGCCTGGACTAATCTATCAATAGTGATTGTATAAAAGTAAAACTAGCAATAAATAACTCAACAAATAACAACAAATAACTCAGTGAAAATATACAAGCTTGTGCATGATTTCTGCTAAAGAGGTGATTAAAATAAATGGGAAAAACAAAGATCCAAATATTTGTTCATTTTTGCTTGAAAAAAAACAACATACCCTAAATTTTGATTTCCACTGAACCTTGCGATCAATTTGCTCTAACTTCTGCTCAATCATTCTGTCGATTTTCTCCAGGGGCACTAAATAAAAGTACTCTGAAACAATGAAAGCATTTTATATGTTAATATGTCAAGGACTGGTACATGTGTAAGTGAGATATGAAAACTGGCTGCTCACGACAGTCACTTTTAAGATATGTATATAATATACAGTATTATAACCAAGCTGCATTTAAACTTTCATATGCTATGCATAATTCACTGTGTAAGTTTAGATGCTCTTTTCATGTGTGCATATTCCCCACTGCCCCAATCAATATCTTCCACATACAATTTATATCAAGTATATCAAGTACTACAAAAATTGAGAATCAATGCAAAAGGTAAGCTGCGTACATGCACAATTCCATGAGGGCTAAAAATATTTATAGCTGAAATACAAATTAGTTGGCCAAGACACCTCTTTATACTGCTATCTATTTGCATGTTGGTTTTTTTTTTAAAAAGGCATAATTCTATTTAAGACAATGCAAGAGGAATTAAAAAAAATATCAGACAATAATACAGCAGATATTTTATTTAAGTATTTATGACATACATGTAAATGATTATGAATACTGACTATTCCTCCCCCCAAAAAAATTAATTCTAACATAAAATATGATACCAAAGTTATAATACCTTTTGATTTTCTAATAGCTGAGAGGAAACTGGGCTCCAATGACTGGCTAAGAAAGATCTGAAGATAAACATTGAAATGGTCCACAAGTGGATCATCTTCATATTGAACCTCCAAGCTGAGGGAAAAAAAGAGACATAAAGAAGAATATATTTAAACCATCTACATGATGAAAGGTAAGATGACATAAGAAACCCTAAAGCTACTGAATATATATTTCCATCTTGATGAGCTCAAATATACTGACCTATGGGCTCATTTACATACTTAAGCAGACAGTCTACTACATACAGAAAGTAATTATCATTTATGTCAATGTTATCAGTACTTTTAGCGTTCTGAGGAAAAAGATATAAAAATTCCCAACATTTGTGACCTTAGCTACATTGCTGACTCACTGTTGCCCAGTCAGCCAATCTGTCTGCATCAAGTGCTCAGTTTTTAAAACAAAACAAAACAGGTCACTTCAAATTCTATGCCTAACTCATCATCTTCTTTTAATAGCGTCCTCCCTCAGCTCTTGATCTTAATTTTTGAATTCACTTACTCAGGCACTGTAATCTATGTGTATTTTAACTCTCAGGGATTGAGGGTGACAAAAAGAATTTTTTTTTTTTAAATTGTGGGGGCAGATAAATATTTCTGTATAGTTGTATATGCAAACCACCCCAACCGAAATATCACCACCTAAGCCCCCACCCACCCCATAAAAGCCAAACCAACCCATGGATGCCAATAAATTGAATAATGATGAAGATGATGATAATTAATATAATATTCTATTAGTGCTCATTCCTTAACTCAAAACACTTATGATCATTCATGACACGGGGAATGGGTGAAGGTTGATCAAAGAATAATCCCAATAAATAACACATCCATCCATCTCCTCTGATTTAGAATACTCCTTTCAAAATATGATTTAGGAGAATTTATGAAAAGAAATTATTAGAGAGATAAACCAAATGTGAGGAATCTGCTACATGCTAGTGACAAGGGAAGATAATTAATGAATTTCTTGTATTTATGAGGTACTTTAAAAATGTAGGATAATATTGCATTGCATTATTAAAAAAATTTTGATCATAAAATATATATTTATTGTTGTACTTCATGAACCCAAACTGATGTATTTAAAAAAAAATGTAGGATAACATTGCACTGTATTATTTAAAAAATTCAGATCATAAAATATACATTTGTTGTAGTACTTTGTGAACCCAAACTGAAGATACACTGCATGCAAAGAGGAGAATCATGTTCAATATATTTTAGCATCTTTAGGTGAATTTTCCTCATCTCAAAGGTGACAAAATTTCTTTCAGTCCAAAACCACTGTAAAGAACTTCATATTTTTTACATTAAAACTGGTCTGCTTCGGAGTAGTTTTCTTTCTTTATAGATGAATGCTCAAATCATAATGGATTCTTTTATTTCTGAATGGAAACTAAAAAATCTAGGACTGGTATTAGACAGATAGATAATTAGATAGACAGACAGATTTACAGTTCATCTTGCATTGTTGCTACAGTAGCAGAATCTGTTTGAAAACATGTAATGATAAGTCTGTTTAATAGCATTTCCGCTGTTTCAACACCTTTATTGTTTTCTAAAACCCCTTACCTGCCATCTGCTGGTGGTTTGGGTCGGAATTCTTCCAAAACCTCCACCACTTCTGCATGCGGTTTGGTCGACATGACCAATACACGGATAGGAATGAACTGGGAGCGCATAGTCGTTACCCAAGATGAATACTAAACACACGAAAAAGGATAAATATGCATGTCACTAAATTATTATAGACTTACTGCTCAAGCAACCAAAATATTTTCATTTGTATATCACACACAGCACTAGTAAGCTGATCAAATGACCCACTGTAATGTGATTGTTCTAAATTAGTGTATTATAGACAGCAATAGTAAGCTGATCAAATGACTCACTGTAATGCGATTGTTCTAAATTAGTGTATTATAGACAGCATTAGTAAGCTGATCAAATGACTCATTGTAATGTGATTGTTCTAAATTAGTGTATTATAGACAGCATTAGTAAGCTGATCAAATGACTCACTGTAATGCGATTGTTCTAAATTAGTCTATTATAGACAGCATTAGTAAGCTGATCAAATGACTCACTGTGATGTGATTGTTCTAAATTAGTGTATTATAGACATCATTAGTAAGCTGATCAAATGACTCACTGTAATGTGATTGTTCTAAATTAGTGTATTATAGACAGCATTAGTAAGCTGGTCAAATGACCCACTGTGGTTGGACTGTTCTAAATGAATATTTCACCTAATGGCATCTAATTAACAGGTGTTTAATTAATTATGAAGATAAATTAATTATATATTTCAAAGAAAACAAATGGATCAAACTTTCTCTAGAAGAGCATACAACAATAACAACAAAAAACAAATGTGAAAAATAATCCACAATTAGGCTAGTTATCAGCAACACTTAAAAAGATTCTGTTATCTGATAATGTTAGTCTCATAATATATTATTTGCTAGGCAGGAATCCCACTACATTCAGTTTCAAAGAACAGTAAGATACTCTTAGAAACAGACTTATATGTTTATTTCAAACTGTAATCTTTTATGTAACCACCCTAAATTCTTATGATCATCAATGAAGTGCATTTAAAAAAAAAATTATCTTAATTTTAAAGAAGGGACAGAAGATTCTGATTTTTTGCAATCATTAGTATGTCATTATTTCCCAATATAGTGGAAATGACTATTGACACTCTTGACTTTTTGTAAATCATTAGTATGTTATTGTTTGCCATTATTTTAGAAATGACCACTGACACTGAAATAATATAGAAACAATAATAAATATATGTACCCTAAACTGAACTGCTATATAGTAATTTAAAAAAATAATACATTGAGTATCAAAGAATAATGTTTACTGAACACAAATATAAATTATACTGATTATCAAAGAATGGTGATTACTGTTCATAAAGAAAACAAAATGTAAAAAAAAATGATGAACAATAAACACAAGCAAAACATCCAACAGAAAATCATTAACTATAATATTTATTTACAGCAATACTTACCCTGCAAATAAAAAGAAAATTGATTAGTTATAAGTTAAAATTGTACAATACAATATAATCAGCAAGAAGTGAGGCAAAAAGACATCAAAAGTGTGTTAAGAGGACTTTTAAAAAAATAAAAATAATGAAGGTTAAAAACAGGCCCAAAACGGAAACAAGTATAAAAATGACATCAATTTTATGTTAAATCTATGATCAATAGCTTTAACTCACTGTTGAAACAGCTTTATGCAGAACTCGACCATTATCAATGAAAATTTCAAACTTTCGTAGCATCCTTCCCTGTTCTAATCTCCATACAGGATAACTTTCATAGTTGTGAAGGTCCTTTTTTTCCAACAAGAATCGCCCCACCTGTTGAAGACAGAGAGAAGAATAATGCCACAAGCCATCCAACCAGTAAATGTATATTTTTTAAAATATACTTTTAAAAAATAAGTCCATAAATCTGTGGACTTCCTGCAGTACAACAAATCTAAACAAATACAGTGTTTTGGTTGTTATTCGAAATATATGGTGGAAAATCTAACTGCAATTACCTTTATATTAATTAAATTTTTTAAATATAACTTTTCCTACACTCAAACAGAACCCCAAATCAAACAATGATAATTAAGAATAATTTTGCAAAAGAAATATCGCTAAAAATGTCCAGGACAAAAAGTCAGATGATGAAAACAATAAATAGCACTAAATTCTATCATATACTATTTCAAACCAATATAATAATAAAGAATATTATATTTAATATGAATCTAGAAAGTAGGTTTTAGCCAATGTGGAAAAAAAACCCTCTTTATCATATTTTACATTTAACAATTTTTTCTCTCAACGTTTTCTATTGCATTAACGACATAATTTCTTGCCAAACTGTTCATGAATGGTATCACTGAGTGGTCAGCTTTAGTAATATGCTAACATAAGTTTGAGCATCTTAAACTACAAAAACTTGATCAAATTAAAACTGTAATGAGCTACAATGCATATATACAGATAGAAAATGCAAATAATGAACTGCATATAATGTAAATAAACATTTGACACTGATGTGCACGCTCAGCATAAAATATCAAGTAAATAAAGTGGATAAATATTAAATATATACAAAATCTAACTGCACTAAACAAAAGCAACATATTTACGTCATTATATTTACTTTAAGCATGTAATCTAAACAATTTTGGTCAAGTATTATATCTAGACAAGAAAGACAGAGGCTGACAAAAGAGAGACATGATAATACTGAGTTCACTGTTGTGAGCTGTAATTTTTTGTCAAATAGCCATCAGTTGTATTCCAATCATCAGAAATTTTACTAACTTTCAAAAAAGTTTATTCAAATCAGAAGAGTACTTTTTTTCCTATGTGTGTAAGTGTAAGAAAACTGCAAATACATGGCTTTGTAAGGAGCAAAATGGCGGAAAGCATGTCATTCACAAGTGAAGGCAATGGAATTTTCAAAATTAACATTTATTAATAACACTAGTTTTATTATATTTTAATTTATGTTTACTCAAGTAATTAAAAATAATATAAATAGACAAAATTTATTTGAAGTTTTGTGTTTTTATGAATGGAAAATGCTATCAGTGTTGTACCACCGATTTTTCAAGGGGTTAAGATAATACAGGTCTGAAGGAGTAACATACCTGAAAGTTTTCATCATCATCTGTGTCAGGAGTCTCTTCTGGAATGACAATACTTTCTATAACTGTATTGGTTCCATTAGCAGGAGAACCATGGACCATTGATTCTGATGTTCGTGCCAATTTAGCTGGTGGTGCTTCACCCTGATGGATGGAAACATCATTTCCCCTATGTCCTTTAGGAGTCTTCTGGCTTGAGCGCCTAATTACAATGTCATGTATCACTTAAAAGTTATACAGTTAAAATAAAAAGCAAAAGAGAGTAATTACATGATAAAATGGTGCAGATGCAAAATAAATGAAGTAATTCATTTATAAACTATGTCCAATTAAATGTAGAATACATTCATTCAAATTCTGTACTAGACATGCTAAAATGACTAAATATACAAAATAACTAAACACATGAATATCATATGATTTGCTAATATAACATATTATAAAAATTAATACTATTACAAAGGAGAAACTTTGATTAACTATTTTAAATGTCCTTTTTCTCTGAAATTAAAAAAAAATAAATCTCAAAATGTTGAAAGAAATTGTGGCAGACAGATTGTCAGATCAGCTGCCCGCGATTTGCCAGGATCACATCGAGTGGCAAGATGACGATAACCAATTCTCGCACTCAGACACGACAAATCTTCTTGTGGGGGATGGGGTAACTTTATTCTGAGATGCGGGGTAAAATGTGAAAGCCAGCGAGTATGTGTGAGAGCAGGCGTGTGAATGTCGTGTGAGGGACATATGGGTCGAACAAACAAACAACCGCACCAACGCACACTTTTGCAACAGAGAAAGGAAGCCCAACTCTTGAAAAGAGTTAACAAAGAATTTATTTTAAGAGAAAGAAAAATGGGGCTAACTTTCATACAGTGTTAGTCGTTCATTTTGAGGCATCCACACACGACATTCATGGCGCAGGGGAACAAGAGCGATGAAGATAAAAAATTATGAATTAACAAAAATAAAAACATTAGCAAAATCAATGACTGGAGAAATGGGGATGACCGTTTCCATAACTGCCAAAAATTGAGTAGCACAATACTCTGGATGTAGACCCAGTACAATTATAAGCACAACAGCGGTGATGACCGCAAAAATTTAATCTATATTAATGGTGACTAGTGTTACAAAATCAACACAGTTGATAAATGATCAATTACTTGTAATAAGCGGTACTAACGGTGCAAAAATATCCAACCTGAAGAAAAATCAATGATTTAGAGCAGCGGTGATAGCCGCAAAAGTTATCCACTAAATAATTATTTGTTAAAGTCAATGTTTATGCAAAATGGTTCATGATGAAAAACTCAAAATGTTGATGATAATATTTATATTATAACTACCCTACCTAAGTAATGCACCTCTAAAAAGTTTTCCTACTTACAAGTGGTAGAATAAAATGCTGAAAATGTTGATGCAGGGACACACATTTGCGCTAAAAGGAAGTGGTCACATTTGCCAACACACTGGTGAACACAAAAAGCCACAGTTAGTGACATCTGGCAATAACACACTCGATGACGAAACACGGCTCTTGACAGTGAAGCGCATACACACTCGCAATTCTTGTCCCACCTTGAATAACGCTGGACCTCCCTGTTCTATGCTGAAGAACACGGACGGCTGTCTATGACGACAGTACCAAAATGAAGATCACGGAAACCTGTCTAAGGCGAAGGTTCCAAAAATGTAGATCAGGGACATCTGTCTATGGCGACAGTTCCGAAATGTGAGTGGTGTAGAATACTCTTTTCCGGACCCAGTCTTGATCCATCAGTACTTGTCATCCCTGATGACCAACCACTGCCCAGGCTTCGGATCCAAAGTAGAAGAATTGGGTGCGACAAAACACACGTCCAACCCTATATATACATGAAGAATATTCAAGTCTTTCTTCTCCGGTCATGACGAAGACAGAAAGGTTGTCTAAACTCGGTGTAGGCAAACAATACTAGGCCTCACACCTCTCTGTAGTCCAAATGATGCACACTGAAGTAAAATAGCTCCCGTTAGTCTTTTTATGCACAATCAAATTCTCACTCTTTCAGAAAAAAAATTTGCGCATATATTCCTACTTTACTGATGCTATGAAGGTGTTTTACTCTGAGGTGCAATACTCCTAAAATATAATTCCTAATTAAATTTGCAACAAGAATTGTTAGAAAAACTAAACATGTTTTCTACATATTGTAAACATAATTATCGAACAACTAATTTAAATAATTAATCAAATGTAAAATGTTGAAAACCAAAATTAGCAAAGTTGCTGACAGTGTAGGTAAACAAAATAAGCAGACGTGGTGACAGCATATAGAAACAAACTTGCTTACAGAGCATGTAATTAACACGTCATTTTGCTCGCAGATGACGCTTGTGAACGTCTGTTTCATCACATGATGGGCAAGTGGAGATAATCAAGGATAAAAAAAATTCTGATTACTTCCCCTTTAACTGTGACATAAATTATAAAAAATAAATAATTCAATGGGATTCCATACTGTCCTTTTTCCTCTCTCTTCAGTTTTTTTTTTTGAAGCTGTTCTTATTTCTTTATAATCCTAAAAGGCCTCATCATCAAAATAAGATCATGGCAAATATGAACTTTCATACTCAGAAATCAAAAGTAATAATTTAAAAAGAAATTTAAGAAATTCAGAAGAAATAAATTCATAGACTGGGAATCAGCTTTATGTCACAAAGCAAAACTCATGAAAAATAAAAAAGCTGTATTGTGCAAGACTTTTCTCTACCTAGATCAAAATGTCAAGTCTAAAAGAAATAAGTATAAGTCTTCTCTACATAGCCGAAATAATTTTCTGTGACTTATAACATGCAATTTTCAAGCTCTGGCCTATTCTTCAGAATAGAGGCATAAGGAGGATCAAATAATAGACAGGCTGATAAATCAAGACGTAAGGAGAATCACTGATTGGAGATACATTAGGCTGATAAATTAAGGCAGCAGATCTTTTGACAATAAGAAATTTGTTGTTAAACCATCAGCACTTGAGATTTGCTGGAATGACTGATTGATCAATCTAGCTGGTCAAAATGCTTCCATTTTCCCATTTCCATGAGGTGACAGAGAGAAAGGAGAGAGACAGAGATACCAAGAGAGTTAAAATTATAAGAAGTGTGCGAAATAAGAAATACAAAAACCCATCAAATTTATTACCTAGATTTTGATTTTCCTTTCTTGGGACGTGACTCTATCTGAGGTGCAGACTCAAATGATAAACCAAATGTAGGAGGTCGCTTGGGTCCTTCCTATAAAATTAAAAGAACAAAATTAAAAGGACAATGCTTGCTTGCTGTCCATCCATCTATGTGTAATGTACCACTATTGCTAAACTAAACCTAAAATAAAAATAAGTATACAATTTAATTTATTAGGTAGCGGAACAATCGCCTGCCAACTGCTATACTTTTGTAAAAGTGCACATTCTCGTTACTTTTCATTCACTGATTTCTCAGCAACCAAAGCATTGTTTTATTCAAACATTCAAAATCAAGCTTAATGTTTCTATTTTCTTATGCTTGTAAATTTGTATGTCTTGTTTGTATGTGGAAACTACGCTGATTGAATAAGTTGACTACTTTTTCACCCGTGTTGAGTTTTGTCCTGTCGATTTATGTGATTTACAGAATGCACGTTTTGATATACCTTGTTTCTTACCATTACTTAAATCCCACTAACACACTACACACATATATTTGGTATCAAAATGAAGATAATTAAATGCTGCATCAATTGCACTATAGGCTGCTGTGTTTTTTCCCTGTATACATTTTAAAAATTAGTTTTAAAGAAACTTTGGCAAGAAATCTGCAATTTTTATCGTTAAAAAATGGTCAAAAGTACACAATTAAGAACAGATATTCAACCACAAACAAATAGTACAATTCCACTATAAATGTGATTATGTACGAAGACAAAAGATGCTGCAACATTCACCTCAGCAAAAGGGGTCCATACTGGGTCTTTGTCAGAATCATAGGCTGACTCACTGCCACTCCCTGGACTGCGACCTCGGCCCTTTTTTCGTTTAGGTTCCACATCATAAACTTTCTCATCAGAACTGGAACTGGAGTCTTGATGTTTTTCTGTAGGAAAAGAATAGTCTGAGAGACCAAATTAGAAGTGGAAAGATATCCACATTTGAATATGATTTATGGTAAAAATTTCTTAATATGATAGCAATTGAATACTAATAAATTTACTATATCATTATATGATCAATTAAATGTACAAAGGAAAGTTTGGCTGATTATAGTATGAGGAGAACAAAATAAAATAGTTTATAAAAATACAAATGTCTAATAAGTAATACTACTAATAGTAAAATGTAATGTGTTGTGCCAGAACCCCTGGCAGGAAAAGTTACTTTAAATTACATAAAAAATACATGAAAAAGAAAAACCTTTAAAATTCATTTGTATTGTATGATATTGATAATTAAATAAAAAATACATACAACAATAAGTTTTGTTATATAATCATAGTTCGTAATCATACTTATTAATCTGGAATTTGTATTAAAAATACTTTTATCACTATATCCAGTAGAAATCTCTGATTCACATAATAAAGGGCAATTCCAGAAAAAATGCTCACATTTCACAAGAATTCAGAACTTGATTAGGTACTTATTTTCTATCATGTATGTTAGTAGAAATGTCTAAATTGTTAGATTCACAACAAATTTTGACCTTGGCTGGGAGGCATCTTGTTTTCTGAGAATAAGAATAAGATGCCTTTGGAAAGGTGAAACTTTTCCAATAAAATGTGGAAATAATCCAAAATGCAAGTTATAATGGATTTTTCATGGCCAAGGAAAGATGACATGGATAAGGTATACCATCAAAACATCTTTTGGGGGCCTGGGTGTCAAACTTCAGGCTGTTGAGATTTTACTATTCCAGCTATCAAATTCAATAAATGTTTTAACACAGAAAAGCATCATATAATATAAAGTGATTTCACAGGTGCTGTGTCACTTACAGTCTAGTGCCATGTCAGTTACATTTTAAAATATAATTATTTCTTCTTTGATAATTAAATGCTTTGTTATCTATAGTATAGATATAACATAATGCTCTGAACAATTTGGATTAAAGTTTTGGACAATAAACCTGATTGCCACCTCAGTTACATTGGAATTGCCCTATATATGCTTTATGCCAGCCAAGATTTCTTGTGTTTGACTGAATCAGTGAATGGCTAAATGTGCAATTATTCCTTCTACTTCTAGTGGCATGAATAATTAGTCAGCAATCTACTGCACAATAATCTACCAAATCTGTAAAAAAATCACTCATTGTGACAAACTATTTCCATTTTCCATAAATAAAATCAAAATGTGTAGGGAGAGGGGTAAATATTATAATGTCACATTTGCTGTACCTTGGTGCATTGCTAATACTGTAATAGCAGTGTATAAAAAAAAATTAAAAAGAAAAAGAAGGGATGGTGTAAAGTCCATATCAAATGATTGCCAAGACATTAGACATAACAAAAGTATAGTCATAGTGTGTGTGTATATGAGAGAAAGAGAGAGAGAGAGAGAGAGAGAGAATATGTGTGTTTATGCATAAAAATAAAATGACTAAATATTAATAATTA
This sequence comes from Sinotaia quadrata, assembly GCA_028829895.1. Taxonomy (NCBI): domain Eukaryota; kingdom Metazoa; phylum Mollusca; class Gastropoda; order Architaenioglossa; family Viviparidae; genus Sinotaia; species Sinotaia quadrata. The sequence continues at coordinate 51,044,148 of CM054184.1, read as the reverse complement.
AACCAACAGAGAGCAGTACTGTATAAACAACTGAAAACAATGTTGGAGTAAAACACGTCCTCTTGTTTAAAGAAAATTTATTCATTCAATCTCCTATGACCAAAGGACAATTTACCATTCAATTTCAATCAAATATGAAAAAAAAAATTAACTAGAATAATTATCCAGAGTAATTCTTCACCAAATGTCCTAAATTAAGAATAAGATTAGTATTAATAGTAAACATTAAGTCAATAAATTTCTGTAATAGAAGAATTTAGAAGCTGAGGTGAAATCTGAAAAAATCTAGAAGTAAATAATTTTTAATGGAGAACGCATTAAAACTATGTGTTTATAATTTGTTTTAGTAACAGTATGGTGGCTGTGCATACAGTGGACATTTTGTTGGGGAAAAAACTGGGGAAGATATAGGCACATAGATGACGGAAGTGTATTTTCTGTTAAAAACTCTTAACTGTATATATCATATATTTATTAGCTCATCAGATCAGCACTATATGACTGCTGCTAGCAACACATTCATCAAACTATTATTAATTACTTTAAAAAACAACTTACTCTTTTCTTTTCCAGTATGGGACCTGATGATTCATCAAATGACTGAGATGAGTTTACAGTAAAACTAAAAGTTGAGAAAGAAATATAACTTACTCATATTTTTCCAGTATGGTGGCTCATGATTCATCAAATGACTGAGATGATTTTATAGTAAAAATAAAAGTTGAGAAAGAAATATAACTTACTCTTCTTTTTCCAGTAGGGGGGCTGTCAATGATTCATCAAGCAACTGAGGCAAGCTTACAATAAAACTAAAAGTTAAAAAAGGGAACTTCAATGGATATATTTTAAAGCAACCTTACATATGGGAAATTTAAGAACAAAAGAGTCAAGGCATTACAATGATATGCAAATGACAGAACAGGGCTATATAAGTTATATATATTAGTACTAATATAGTAAAATATTTATTATATTTATAGTAATAAAATATTACTTTAATATAGACTCCATACTCTTACACAGTAACTTCAGTAAAGACATTCAAAGCTTATCTTAATAAAGATAAATGAAACACTATGCAATATTTTTGTATATACTTTGTAAAAGCATACAAAGAAGTGTAACTGTAAGTAAATCTACTAAATTAGGGTAATAACAGATTTCATTAACTTTTAAATCTTATCTGATTCCATCACAGTGAATCACACTCAGTGACTCAGTATATATTTTATGTTTGTTATCTTTACACCATGAAGATGTTCATGAGGTAACTCAACCCTCGTCATCTCCACCATCAACACCCAAATTACATAGGACTAGTCTTACTTAAAATTAAATTTGATTTAAAAATCAATGAATCCATAATTTTTCTTAACACTTTAATAGTATATATGTGTGCATGGGTTTTATACATATATTTTGTAAAATGCTCTAGTGATATACTTGGATATCATTTGAGTATATTATTATTATTATATTGAATAACTATTTACTTTCCTTATAACTGTAAGTATAAATTTGAAGATCTCAATGACCATGAATCAGATAGTGGTGAATGTGTAGGTTTAAAACAAACAAACAAACAAACAAACACTCTAAACTATAAGTACAATCTGAAAGATGGGGCTGGAGTACTCTCAACTTACTCACAAATGATGTCATCGACACCAATTATGATCACAGCCATACCAATTACCATTACTAACTCAGTGCAAATTTCAGAGTTTCTGTAACAAGTTTAAAATGACTTTCCAGACCTAAAACTGTTAAAGTAATTCACAATGCACATAAGATTTTAGGAAAATTTGATGGCAACATATTATGGAATAGATATTATTTTATAAAATAAATAAATTTATAAGTAATTTTTTAAAAAATAATTACCAGCAAAATCTCAATTTCAATTTATTATTATCAACTTTAATTCTTCCAATTTGGAACTTAAGTTGAGTTTGTTATAGAAAGCAATGTCATTTGTTAGTTTTAAAATTAGATTTTATTTTATATATATATTTTTAATTTAAAAATGTGCACTATTTCATTATCAATAATTCATTCATTACATTAACAAATTTACAAAGAACAAAAATTTAAATAAGTTTTTTCATATCTAGAATATATACTAAAGAAATTAACCTGTGGTTGTTGAAAAAAACGTTGATTTTATTTGCTAACATACCTGTTATTTATCCCCCCAATGAAGAAATTACATAAAATTTAAATTTCTGTAATTTGTATAAGAAAACTATTGCAGACATACTTTTATATAGTTTTAACCAAACATAACTTTTCAAATGAGGAGCCAGTATGCCACATTTCTGGTAGTGGTACATAGAATTAAAACTATTCAAAAGCCAAAAGGAACTTGCTGTGCTAATCATTGGAGCATATATGTCATTTTGTGAAAAAATCATTTAAAATACTTAAATAGAGACTGCAGAAGTAGAAAATTATGTTCAAAATTGTTTTCTTACTATAAAAATAAACCATATTCATATCACACTGGTCCTCAATAATCAATAATCTCTTAGTAACACAGAGTTAAAGATTCAGTTTTCTTCATCTCCAGTTTACCTTTTAACTAATTTTTTCTTCTATACCAAAATACTACAAGAAAAAAAGGGAGAAAAGTATTTGACTAATCTGAGTTAACAATCTACACTTTTCAAATTTGCAATGTAAATTGTCTGTTAGGGGGGAAATCATCATCAGGGTTAGTTTTAAAATATTTTGTTTCGTTTTTATTATAATTTTTCTTTAAATAGGCAAAATAACTATTTTTTTGTAAATTAAATTTTTGTAAAAAAAAGTTGTGACCATTTTAGAGGAAGAGTTAAAAAAAAATTAATTAAAAATGTTATCATAAATTTAAATGATAAAAATTAAGTGCTGTCATTTAAAAAAAAATTCATTAAGCATGTTTTATTAAGAATTAGATATTATTTTTAATGTTTTATATATTCTTTTGTCTTCACAACTCTATTTGTTATTATTCTGCAATGTTCTATTAATTATAAAATTTATATAGACTTTATTAACAGAATTTGTGCAGTGTAACATTCACAAATACAATAACTGTTCATTAAAAAAATATATAAATTGCTTATTTTACATATTTTCTAAAATTTACAGTAGAAATGGTTAAAACTGGGCTATGTTAATAAAGCCACAATGACAATCAGAATCTATTTGATGCAGGATCATCCCCCAATCCCTGATGAATTTTGTTTTAAACTCAAACTCAAAGGCAAAAACTTTTTCCTCACATATATTAAAATAAATATGATGGACAAAAATATAATTATTTAAATCACTGTTCAGTTTCCAGTTTACTAACTGAATGGATGACTACTTTAGGGGAACACTCCCTTAATTCACACATGGAAGGGGAGGGGGGGGGAAGTGGGTCACTAAACTGGCAAATGTTGCTTACTGGACTTGTCTTACTCTTAGTGCATTTAGAAGTGTCCAGTAGTTAGTTGGTGCTCTGGAGGTTGGAGGGGGGTGTCTTAAAGAGCTCTGGTTAGTACTGTATCAAATCTGTACTTTAGTGGATACATGTCTAAGACATACATTCCCTTGTCGGTGTTGATATTGGCTGTCTTCTTTGTACTTGGCATTTATTGTTTCAACTGGTTGTTTTCGGCTGCCTTGGTATGTTTTTACCCCCACCCCACCCCCGTTGGGTTGGATGGTGAACCTCCAAGGTGTGTACAAATTATCCAGCATAAACTGTTACAGTGTTAGTGTAGCATATTTGCTGTATGATGGCTATATAGTCCTCACCAGTATGGATGGTATTTCTGTATAGGTTTTGCCTTCTTTGAGTTTGATGGTGGTAATACTATTCCTATTGATGGAGTTAGTGCTATTGGTGTTCAAACGTTATTTCAATTCTTTTCTTAGCACCACAGTATTCATCAAAGAAATTCATTTCTGTCCAGTAATTGAGAAGATTATTTTTGCATATACTGACTTATATGTGAGCAAAATACAATTTATTTAAAATAAATATCTTGCAACTGCCAAACTGGTAGTGGTACTGTTTTTAATTGTATTAATCCATGCTAATACTGGGTGTAACAGATGCCATTTTGAAACCGGACTTTTGTCAACCGAATGTAACACTAACAGTACCAATGTTCTAAATCAAGTTTGGCTTGTCCCAATGAGATATGAGTCTTTTCATGACTCCTAACCACATATAAGTGTATAGAGAAAATGTTTAATTAATGAACAAAGTTGCGTTTTGTCAAATACAGTTTACATAGACAAATGAATTAACATTCCAGAAGTGTTCAATAAAAACTGTATAGCAAATTGGAGTGTACTTAGCAAATGACTGTTTCAACTAATGCAATCAAGCCTTTGTACAGGGTTTTGCATACATTACAATTTTACAAACCAGCAATCTGCTGTTTCAACTAATGAAAGAGTCCCATATCATGTTTTGCATACAATCTGATTACATCTGTGTGGGAGTGGTGATGGTCAAAGTTTAGGATTTTCAGTCTGCGAATTACCAAAACTTAAACCATACACCACCCACCAACCCCTTCAAATGTATGACTTTTTTCTGACATTTTAGTTTTTACTGTTTTTATGATGTTTTCCAGACTTTGAAATGCTAAAGTCAAATTCCAGAATTTTTAAAGAATTCTAGACCTGAGCAGAATCTTGAATTTTGAAATATACATACATTACGGTATTGAAATAAACATTGCTTCAGCTCTTGATAAAATGTTTAATTTTAATTTTTATTATAAAAGTATGATCGTAACATTCATATCATAATCTGTAAGGAGTAATAATTAATATATGGTCTTACCTTAACTTTCAAAATACACTTTCTTATTTTTATTAATAAACCCAGAAATTGAAACATACAGTCTAGAAGTACACCAAAAACATCAAAGAGGTTAAGCATTGAAATCCAGTTCTTTTTCAATGACAGTGTATTTCAGTACAGTTAGTCCTCTGCTACTTCCGAGCCTACATTCAGAAGAGATTAATCTAGTGTTGATTCAATAACCAATACTGAAACATATTTTGAGATTAATTTAAAATAAACAGAATGTTTACAACAAAAATTATGATGAATTAAAAGATTTTAAAATATATGATCTTACTCTTAGACTGATCCTTGAAAAGATTACAGATATGTAATGGATCTGTCTGTTGAATGAAAAATGCATTTAAAAAGAAAAAAAGGGCATATCAATGTCACAAGTCACCTGAAAAATATTTATTTACAAACATAACCCATTAAAATTAAAGATTTAAAGTGAATAGTGTTATTTTATTAATACTAATGCAAAACAGGTAACAATCATTTGTTAATGGAAAACAGTAGTAGATTTAAGTTAAATTTGAGCAACCGAATCAACCCTGATAGTTGCATTTTATTGTTTTTGATCAGACAATATAAACTTAGCAATCCTCACAACAAATCACAGTTAACCTCATCTGGCAAAGAAATTAAAAGAGTGAAAAGCTTTTAAATATGCTGCCCTTGGAATAAAAAAAATAGGTGTAACTCTGTACAATTAAAATACAAAGTTAAACAAACTTTCTGAAAAAGTACATTTTAAAAACAGATTATTTTATTATGCAGAATATAAAGGCTTCAAATCAAGAGAAACAAAGGTCAACTATAGTGAACATCTCTTTTAATGAATCTGTACTTTTAACATGTGAATAACTGTTAGGGCAGTGATTAAAACTTTTTCTATCAATATCATTTTCCAAGACAATCTGGCTGCTGTTTCAAACTCGCCCCACTTCCAATTTTAGATCTTATAATTATGCTAATCTCAGTATTTTTAAATACAGCTAATGCATCCAACATATTTTTTAACAAATAATTAATTAATGGGCAGAATAAGATTATTTCTACTGTATTTGAGCATATATATATTTACAGTTTTATTAGTTTTAATATTTATAATATTTGAAAACTTGCATTATATAAACAAGATCCAAATTTGCTTTAAAAAATATGCATCACCTACTTTTATTTAAGAATGAACCTGTCTACAAACAGTATCTCAGAACAAAAATTGGCAATTGGGAGAGGGAGTCTAAAGCACCTACATAAGATTCAATACTTTCTCTAAGATAGGGAAAAAATATTATATACAGTTCTCAGAAAATATTTACTTCATAGTTTTGTCATGATACAAAATGACAGCTCAACACAGAACACAATGGGTGAAAATGGATAGTTTAAAAACAAATAAAAACTTACTTTTCTTTTTAGAGGCCTTTTCTTTAGCCATATCTTTGGCTCTGCGTCCAATGGACTCTCGAGGAGGTGGTGGTGTTGGTTCCCTTGCTCCAAATTTTATTTTGGTCACGCTATCGCTACCTCTTCCCCTGGACACACCACCACCTCTACCCCTGGGTCGACCACGAGACTTGTTTTGGCGCTTTAACGTATTCTGCAGTGTGATTTTCACTGTCAAGTCTTTAGTGCGTTGGACAGAGTATCCTGGAGCCTCTGGCACATCAGAGTCTTCGGATTCCTCTGATTCTTCACCCAAGTTAGAAAGAGCAGTCTTTACAGCTGTGCCTACATTAGAGCTATTGTCATCCACATCATCATCTGAAAAAGAGATAGGTGGAGGGGACTGGGGAACTGGGAAATCCTGACTGAGAACAGGCTCTCGGACTGGAGGTGGCGGCCGCCTTGGTTCTGGTATGTATTTGGGCAGCTGAGGCTTTTCTCCAATGGTAGCACTGGTCACACTTGATAAAGTTTCCTGCTTCTTTCCCATGAGGAAGTTTAAAAATGAGTCCTGAAACCCTGGTGCCTGCTTCACAGATGGACGATTAAATTTCAGGCTTTGAGCCTGCTCACTGCTGTTACTATTACCCCCACTGCTGATGGATAAACTGTTAGTGCTACTCATCAATGTCCTTTCTTTATCAGCATTATCCATTTCTGGTGGCGGCTTTGCAAAATTGCACAGTTCATCATCTTCATCAATGGGGTTTGTGCATGTGGCAGATGGCTTAGGCACTGGCACGGGCTGGGGTGGCTCCAACTCTACTATGTTATTTTCCACTATTCCTACAACTTGAGATTCCTTGGTACTGCTGGATGTATCAAAGAGACTAGAGAAAGCTGCTTCATCAATGGTGGAAGACCCCTCAGCAGCCCGTTGGTAAGTTGTGTAAGGTGCAGGAAACACAGGCATGCCAGCTGCCAAATGCACTGCCTCAGAATAGACATTGCTGGGAACAAGTCGGATGTGGGCAGGAGGTTGGGCTGACACAAGTTGCTCCATGTAGGGTTGGGAAGAGAATGCTTGTAGGTCAAACTGACCTCCAGTCTGTGTCATTAGTTCTGGTTCTTCTTGGTAGTTCCCACTCATCATTGGTTCATTTGCACTGCTTCCAGAAAGCCCCTTTAGGGGAGAACCTGATACAGATCGGTCTCCAGACATGCTTGAATTAGACAGAGGCATGAGGGATGGTGTCTCTACTCCCTGCTGTTGGGAGCGAGGTGACTGGTCACTCATGGGAGACACTTGCTGGTTGCCTATACTAGACATAACCTGATATCTACTACTATCACTGCTCATGCTGTCCCCCAAACTACCTGAACCACGCATACGCATGAGGGTCTGGGGAGAAGGGGAAGACCCTGAACCCCCAAATTGAGTTTGCATTAATGTTTGATTATCTGGGGGCTGAAACTGTGGCATGGATCGTGGTGTCTGGGGCTGCTGATAGCTTTGGTTGTTGCTACCACTGGAGAAACCTTGTGAAGAGCTGAGAAATGCTGGGGTACTGTTGCCACCAAATGAAGATGGAGGGGGTGGAACAGTCTTTAAAATTTCACCCTTTGGTTTTTTACGGCTGCGTTGCTTTTTTGGTTTTGTAGCTGCAGTTGATGAATCAGCCATAGCTTGGATGGGAGGTGCTGAAGGTTTGACTGTAGAACTTGGCATTACATTTTGTGGGCTACCAATTGATGACATTGGTGCCTGTGGACTGCCCACACTTATTGGGGAGTGTTGGTGAGGACTGTTGACACTTCCACTCATCTGCTGCTGTGACTTAGAACTATGCCGTCTGCTGGAAGGCTGAGGCATCATCAGAGAGTGTAGATGAGATGGGACGTCTTTGGGATCAGCAAGAGACAAACCAGGAGGTCCGCCATGAACAGAACTGCTGCTGTTGCGTGACTTTGACCCACCACCATGAGTTGGGTGACTAGCACTAGCTCCAATGGCATTCAGATCAGCAAAAGAGACAGTAGTGGGAAAGGCAGTCTCCCCATGCTGATTATCAGACAATGGAGTAGCAGGACTTACAGGATCATAGTTGATATCTGCATTTGTCAGCTGCGAGGCTGCAAAGGAAGAAGTGTTAGTTGGGGTGGAAGAAGAATAGGTAGTGCTTGCCATGGAGTAATAGAGGTGAGGCTGGGAACCTGATGAAAGGTCTTCAATTTCTGAGTGTGATGGGATGCCATGAAAATCAAGCTGTGCTTGTGAAATTGGAGTAGGTGTTGAGTGACTATGCTGTCGCCCTAATTGCATCATGCCATAGAGAGAATGAATTTGAGGCGATGATGATGAAGGAGGTGTTAGATCTGCACGGACTGACCGTTGTGATGTATCGCCTAGAAGTCCATCAGGTGAGAAAGGGTTACGCTGGATGGCATTGTGACGTGATGCAGAGCTGTGTGCTGGAGGTGGCTGTGATGATCGATGACTTGCAGAACAGATAGGGAGTGCATTAGACAAGTCCATACTGGAGATTGAACCAAAAGGATTAGATGTTGGGGGAGGCATGAAGTTTGACAAACCCCAGCCCTTACTACTGTCCAAAGCAGGGCTCTGAGAAATGACTGAAGGGGAAGAATATGCATGGGGTGGTTCTTTTATTGCATGTTCTTCTGCAAACAATGAAGACTTTGATGGACTAAAGACTGCAGAAGATGCAGCTGAAAACCTTGCACTAGAAGCCTGGCTCTGCTGGTCAGCTCGCACTGATTCAAAGACAAGGTTTTGACTTAAGCCCATACCTTTGTGGAATGATTGGGCATTAAATCCACCAGTCAAGGGCGACATGGACTCCATTATCTGGGACATGGCACTTGAGTGCAAAGCAGGGTGATGAGCTGCAGCATAATTTACTCCTGGAAGGGAGCCCAGAGCTCGCTGAGGAAGTGGTGCATGAGGCTGCAAGGAGTGTGTTAGACCAAGACCTAATAAACACAACATAAAACACAAGCATAATTATTAATACATAAGGAGTGCAAAAGACCAAGATATATGGCTCATTATCTGGGCAAGTGTACCAAGAAGGGAGGGTCCATTTGAAATGTTTTCTTAAAAATAAACTGAAATATCATGTGTTTATATTCTATATATTCAAAATTGATGTGAGAGATATACAAGATAGTTGCATGAGTATGTGTTTATTTATTTTGTAATTATTTGTAATACAAATTCATTTTAACTGAAAAATGGCATCTCTTTTTGTTACATGGATGCACAGGCCATTTTCTGTAATTTTCATAATCCAGCAAACTTACCGTATTAAGGTATTCTCAGTATAGCAACATTCAATATTCCTTTTATAAGTGAAAATGGCCAATTCTGTGAAGAAATAATATTTTTAAAAGGCACATTCTTTTTAATGCTTAGCTTCTCCATAAATCAGATCCAAAACTTTTATTCTTTTCCCAAACCATGATAAGTCATACATTCGTGCCATGTGGATTTATTTTGTTTTCTTTACACTAGTGTTTTTCAAATTTATTAGTTATATTCAGCTTTAGGAAAACTAATTTGACTTTGTGTCCTCTTTATCACATTACAATATAACTAATAAATTTGTAAATATAAAATAATGAAGATAATATTGCAAACTACTTACATTTTTTAAAGGTGTTACATTCTGGAAAGATAACTCTTATGTCATTTTGTCTTGGTATGATGAGATTAAGTACCAAATAAGAAAATTAACTTTCGTTTCTCATTCAGATCATATGGTTGCAACAGTGAAGGTAGGATAATTTTAGGAATCATCGTTTCAAAACAGCTAAGATTTATGACAATCTCAACATATTTTGATTAATTAACATCATAAATAGCCTAAATATTTAGTATATCCATGTAGTTTCTTTTGCATTTAAAGTTTCACATAGCTGTGTATGTTTAAACCTGAGCGAGTAAGGGTAGAAAACCTGTGAATTACATTTAAGAACAGAAATACTGCAATTAGGCTTATTATTATGTTTTAAAAAGATTACATTTAAATAAATACTTTGTTTATTACTTAGTATTATCTTTGCAGCATAATAACTTAGCCAATTTTAGGTTTAGTTGAGAAAAATAGAGCTTCTTTTATGATGGTTGATAATTTTGTTAATATGATTTCCATGTTAAGTCAGAATTTTATATTTATTTTAAATAAAAATATATTCAGATTAAGTTAATAATTTAGGTTAATAAAAAATGATATTGGTTGTAAGAAGATAATTATATTGCTTATTTTAAAATATTTTTTTCTGGTAAAATCTTACTTTCGAAGTTTTAAACAGAAACATATGCTTTTTACGAATTTCAAACTCCTATAACATCAACATTTTTATAATTTTTCTTTTGTTTTTATGTGAACATTAGGCTCTGCGGTACACTTTAACATGTAAAATAATTAGATTTAATCAATTTTATTTTTGCACCTTTTGCAGAAACTTCCCCAGAGAATGAGCTATATATATTTATTAACATATTGCATGGTATTTGAACCACTATTGTACTTGTTTTGGTGATTAAGCCTCAAATATACCTGTTAAATATAAGCTTAGACTAAATAATTGTTGTTGTTGTTTAACTTGTTGTGAGGATTGATTGATAAGTTAAAGTGAATGTTTAGTTGGAGATTTTCTGAAAGAAAAGAAAAAAATCCAAGTTCTACAAACCACTTAGTATTTATATATGTAAAACAAGTCACATTATTTATATATGTAAAAATATAGACATAGGATAGTTTAAACAATGTCTACCTATATTCAACCTGTTAGAAGAAAGTCATATAAGAAATTTGTTGGCAGACTGGGTAAGGCATGGAATGGAGATTAAAAAAAAAAATCAGTAGATTGTTTTGTATGAGTGAACTATCAGTACATATTTATAAACAACATTGTACATAAATCAGATATCTCTATAAACATAATAATTCTGAATTATGCACAAAGGAAGTAAAATGTGAATATTAACTCCATCTCATTAAATCAACATACTGACATAATTCTAAAATATAGTGTGAAAATGAGAGCAGAATACTACTTGATCTAATGCATGTAATTTGAAAACTAAATTGAACAAAACAATGCTTTGTCAATCTCTGATTCTCTCTGTCAGAGGGATATATATTAATGACATTTGCATTTCATGTTATAAAAAATACAACATTAGAAAATAAGAAACCACCCACCAGAAAATGAGAAATAGAAATATATAGTCTAGTTTAAATTTTTGTTTCTGAAATGCAAATAACAAGACTATTTCTGAAATATCATTATTACTATAAAATACTAATGATATCTGTATTCTTAGACACTTGGTCTTCTGGCATCAGAAGAATATATTGAGACTTTACAAGCTTTTATTAAAATAATAAGCATTCCAATTAGAAAAAGACAGTTTAAGCATTATGGTACAGAGGGAAGTGTGTTTATATTTCTTTCATCTTGCCTTTATACCCACCCCCAATTTAGTTACCCTCAGATCAGAACAATCTGGCTGAGAATTAATATGACTGAAATAAGCTAAAGAATATGCAGTTTAACTAGCAAAACTTTGATGACACTTCTATAGTGTATTGAGATTTATTAAATTAAAATTTAAAGGCTGAAATTCAGTTTAAAATTTATTGGTGTAATGGTATTGAAAAAATCATTTTTGAGTGGCATAGAGGCAGAATATTTTATTAGTTTAAAAACAAACAACTACACATAAAGTATTGAGGAATTTCTGAATAGCTAACTAATAACAAAGCAAACTTACATAATTTTCAAGCTTGTGGAATAGCTAACCTTGCACTTTATTAGACTGTGGCACACCTATCTTAGAACTTATTTTACATTACAGTAACAATCAATCTATTGCAGATGATATGTTTTAAAAAAACAAATAACAATTAGATTGGATGTTAAAAGCTTTCAACATTAATTAACTGGATTCTATTTTGAATGGGAAATGGCTAGTGTTAGCTAAGTGAATGTGCTGGTTGCACAGGAAATGGTAAATAGAATAATAACATTTATACTAAATTATCGATATTCAAATGTTGCAATGCCAGTGTCAAACTACCAACAATGATAGCAGTGTAAACACATCATACCTAATGACATTTTTCCAAGAAACATTTTTAACAACATTATCATAAAAGCCCCACATATGTACAAATAAATAATGAGATTAAATTTAGCTAGTGACTAGTACATACATATAATATTTTAAGGTCTGATTGACAACAAATACTTATTGCTTGAAGTAACTGAGAAAATTCTCACAAAGCAGGAACACAAGGTCTGAAGTTATAAACGTTTATGAAGAAACTTTATTAAAAATAAAAACTCAGATACTCCTTCTCTTAATATATTTAGTACATTTAGTGTATAAAACCACTACAATTTACTCTTTCTCTTAAAATCATGTAGAATCTAGTACATATCCAGTGTATAGTAATATCAAGACAAATCAATCAGGTAACAATGAAGTGCAATACAATTTTGTGAAAAAAGAATAACAGGCAACTAACTCAATGCTAAAGTAGCTGGAGATTACCTGTAGCTATGAAGCTGAGCACCTCAGAACAGGCAGATGGTTTAGAATAACTTTAATAATGATCTTTTTAAAAAGTTCAAAACAGTTTGTAATGTAGTCACATATTCATCTAGTTGCTTCTGTAATATTACTTACTTAAGCCAATAAGAAAGCTATAATGAAGCAAGGTAAAAATTGGCACTATGACAACTATGATCAACATTTTATTAAAATATTACTCTTAATAAAATTCATGATAATTACTTGAGAATTCTGGCTACTGTCTGATAGTAATATCTAAGAGTTTACTGTAATATATATCGATAATTAATAATGACAAATTTAAATAACACACTGACAGGCGACATTTTAAAAATAGCATTTATTAGTTTTTAAAAAATTATCTTCTGATATCATATAGATGTATCTAGTTGGGTTTTTTAATAGTTATATAAATATTGTGTAAATTTATAGCAAATTAACTAATTTTAACAAATCGGGATATTTTTTTATTATCACTTCATATTAATTGAAATATCTAAGCACTTTACATTCAGGACACATTCTGACACTCCCAATTTAGTTTAAGCGTGTGCGTATGTGTACTGAAAACACTTTAATGGACATAATCAATAGCTTGGGAGGGAGGGGAGCAAGCACTTATCTCAGTCAACCACCACCGCCCCCGGAAAAAACCCACAGAAATACAAGTATTACTACCATAAAATATAATGTAGTACTGCTTATTTGATCTTTTACCCAATTACCTTAAGTCCATAATTGAATAAAGTAATAAAATAAATGACACAATAATTTCACATAACAGTTTAATTGTAAGCTTTATAAAAGGGTGCATCATGCCTAATTTAAAAACAACTATTTAAATGCTACATCAAATTAAAAAATCATAATTTTGTATGGAGAATTATTTATTTTGCTGTCACCTATCACTCCGTGAAAATATTCAGATGTCACTTCTGACAGTTCTAAACAAATGATAAAATCTAGGGATAATTTAAAGCTGAACTTATGAGATAAAATAAATTACTGCAGAATTATGAAATTCTTTACTTTTTTCTTTAAATCATGGAGAAATATCCCACTGTCCAATCTTTGTGCCACTAAATTAATCAAACCACTGAAAATGAGTATATGAAGAGATTATAACAAATTCTCTCCCTCATACAATGTATATGTATGTACACACATTTATAGTAATACTTTGTAATAAAAAAAACTGATTAGCAATAAACAAAGTTTGGAATTATGCAAGTACCTTTCATTCAAAGCATTGCAATATATATTTACTTGATTTGGACTTGCATGTTTTCTACATTGTGTGTAGTAACAAAATGTTAACAATATGAAGGTCACTGAAAACAGCTTAAAATGAATTGCAATATTCTTCCAACATCAGTTAAACCTAGTTCTCATAATGCAATTAATTTGGTTTGTTTTCATACTTCAATGTTCATCATTTAGTTAAAACAGAAATATTTTTAATTAAATGACAGTGGCCATCAAATGCTGTCTGTAAATAACACACTGTCAAAGTGCATCAATTACTTAACCATGTCTTGGATGTTGTTGGAATTCTATTCTTTGCGATGTGAGGGTCAAAAATCTATTTTTTAAAATATTACTTCATAGTTGATTTTAATTGTTTTGTATTAAGTACTAGAGGTAAATAGAATGTGAAAATAGAGTGAACTTGATGGTTGGCTTTGCAGTTGCTATGGAAACCATGTGTAAACATCTGCCATATTGAAATTTTAGGAACAAGTTTTCTCAGTTCCTATTAAATATTTCTTTTAAATATTTTGCACATATCTACAGTATTGCTATGTCTACATAATTACCATTCCTTTAGTCTATATCCTTGATAAATAATTTATTTATTTATTTTTTGGTAAAAGTGACATATTTTATTGTAAATTATTTCTTTGAAATGTCATATTTTCAAATGTATTGTACATACAATAAAATCCAATGGTAATTATGTGCATTTGAGTTAGCTGTTTGACTGTGTTAAGTTTCAAAGAGATCAGTTGAATAGATTTTAAAATATTCAATTCCCCAGTGTAAAAAAGTGCAAAAGCAGGAAAACAAAGAAAATTGGGAAAACTTATTTCAAAACCTCATTACTTATATTCACACAATTTTAACCCACCATTTTTACCAGACAACTGTATTAAACACAAGATATTGATAAAAACTGTTTCCAGACAGAAAATTGTGTCACCTTGGAACAATCCAGCACCATAGTCTGGGTCACCCTCCAGCTGATTAAGTTCTTCTTATCTTTGGGTTCTCGCAGCCCTGACTTTGTCTCTTCGTTTTATGGCCTTGTCTTTAAAACATACTTTGTGCTGTTGTTTTCCTCATTCTTGACTCACAAAGATTAGCCATGTGATGTCCTGTTTGAAAACCAAAGAACCTGGCAGCAGTTCCAAAGTTAAACTCCCTCATTGCTGTTATGATGGCAAACTCCACACACTTTCTTGAGGCAAATTTGTCTTTAGTACATTTGGACCAAATCAAGCTTTCATTTGCATTCTGTGTCTTTCCTGAGCAACACCTACTGAGCAAATGTTCCTCTGTGAGATGGCTGTAAATCAGTAGAAGGTGCTCAGTTAATTTGTATTCATTTAGTGGTGTGTGTACGAACCTGGGAGCTGATGTCGTGCAATTGCTTGTTAGAAGAAACACCAAGAGTCCACTGTGCTTAGAATGCATATCCCTAATAAATGCTATTGTCTCTCCAAAAGACATGATTTCTAAAGTCTTCCATTTTGTTTGCATGCTGATGAAATGTTTTGTGGTGCATTGCAGGCAAATCTAATTTTCACAAAAATTTCTTAGAGCACTAGCACCCATGCCACAAACCAATGAAGCATAAACGGCTTACAGTGCACTTGACTTCAAACATAAACAGCAAACCGTGCATCAGTTTGGAGTCAGTAGCGAGAGAGAGATTCATAACTTTACACTGAGGGCAACAGAGACTGCCAACAAGACTCTCCACTTCTCTGAAATTGACAATGCCCCTTTGCATCTTGAATTTCGACTCTACACTCTCTATCCCACTGTCATTGACTCTGACTTGACTGCAAGAACTACCCAAACTTTCGTATGAGTTTTTCTTGAACTGTGATCTTGTTTTCGTGCCAAGTAAACTGTCTGTCGTAGATGGTTTGTAACACGAAGTGTTCGGTTTGACTTGTGCACATTTAGACGTCATTTGTTGCTGTACTGTAGCTAATTTTGCTTCTTTTCTTGCTCCCCATAGATTCTGCATTTCTTTCTATTTTGCTTACTTTTAGGCGTTAAATTACATATTGACTACTTTGTATGAGGCTTTTTCACTCACAAGTACATCGCTAAGTGTTACTTTTGCACATGTAAACAGTCACCATGACAGTACCAAGTGACCTAGTCAAACGAATCGTGTCGCAGCCTTCACGTCACACTACCATATATGGAAGACACTGTGCTTGTGCACTGTTCAGGCTGGACGTCTTGTTACCAAAATAAAATGGAAAATCCCAAAGAACAATCTTTTATAAGAGAGGCGAGGAAATGCTGAACACAATGGTATGCGACAATAATCATGTCGTCTGCTAGAAATGTGCGTTGTCAAGTGTTGAAAATCGTCATTATAGAAGTCGATTGAAAACTTCTGCATGTGGGTTACTTACTTTAAATAATTTTTACAGCATATTAGAGACATTTTTCAACTAAATAACCATTAGAAATTAAAAGAAGATAGTTTTTATTGCCCAAATATGTAAAAATGTCTAAACACACAAAAATTACCAAAATCACTATATTACAGACCCGCATATCGCCTTAATTTAAATTTGGATATGACAGGCCAATTGTTGAAAAATGTTACATCCTTTTGATGTCATAACAAAATTTAAAAAATGCAATGAATGAAAGAGGAAATTTGATTATCAATAATTAAAATTTTTAAAAATAAAACCACTAGTAATAATAGTAAGCTAAAAGATTAAATAAAAGATATCTGCCTGCATGTTCATATTTTTTGTGTGCATACATATTCATGCTTTATTACTAATATAATTAGGAGGGGTGGGGAAAAAAACTTAGTCCTCACAAATATATCCCCATCACTTTTCTTAAGCCATGGGAATAAAATGATCTGCAATTCTTGAAATTTGCAATAGGCCAAGTTTCTTCCTGAAATGGACACTCTTCAAGTGACTTATTAATATTACTACTGTATTCAACTTCTAACAAGTACTACAGTATAACAATAAATTATTACTGTCAGCTTCTTGTCTTGAGAACTCAATTTCCCTTTTATTTAATTAAAATTCTAAAAAAATAATCTAAATTTAAAAATCCATCCAAATGCTAAACAAATCACAGAATAATTGAGATATTACTGCTGTATACTAAAGTAGTAAATAGTAGGAGTACTAGGACTACATGTAAAATAAAAATAGTTAAAAAATGCATATTCTATTTAATTATATATATACATATATTAGGCAGTAAGAACAGATTACTGATAAAAGAAGTTAATAAATATACATAGAATGCTGGGTCTGGCAAAATGCATTTCATTATTATTCTTCACAGGCTTAAATAGCCAGAATATAAATAATTATAAAAGCATACGCTAATAAAAAAATTAATCTTCACACATTATCTTAATTTAATGAAAGGAGTGCATTCCAATTTGATAAAACTTTGGTGTATACATCAGTATATTAAAATATAATCTACAAATTAGTCAAACAAAAAGAAAACTTGCTGTAAAAATTACAATAAGAAATTAAGTCATGAGATTATGTTTTTCAGGAAATATGAGAGGTTCATAGAACTAGAAGACATTAGACAAACACTAGGACCTATTCAAATGCAGAAGTTATTTGTTACTGCCATGGAAGGCATGACAACAGAAATGTATTATTTTGACCTAAAGTTTATCTGTTCCTCAGATTTTTCCACCAAGACAATATTTTTCATGAAATTTTACAATGAAATTTAAAACAATGCATGTACATAGAGAATGATAAACCCACTTGAGCTTAAGCCAGTTTGATCCAAAAGTGGAAATGCGGAATGAGGTGTAGATAGGCTCCCTGGTGCTAGTCTACTATAAGCCTGGTTGTAATTGCTCCAATGATTTGGATCCATTCTTTAGATTTTGTGTCTGGTGGTTCAATAAAATATAACACCAATACACTTTTACTGAAAGAAAAGAACGCAACAAAATGAAAATAATTTCAAGCAGATATATCAATTTTAAACAAAAGCATTTTTTAAAAAAATGCTTACCTAACATACAGTAATATTTAAGATGTAGTTAAATTTTACATCCAATTTATCAAATGATAATTATTTATGTATAAGTTTTTCATGAAATGTGAGCCACAATCAATGGTACAAGCGAAGAATTTAAACCAAAATAGTGCATATTTGTTAATTCCTTCATTTTAAATGGAGATACAAATAAAATGAAAGAAATCAAATTAAAGAAAATCCAACAATAGTTGCATTAATTAATTAATTATCTATTAAAAAATAAAAATATACAAACTCATTCAAGTATAACTTATTGATACATAGTTTGCTCTGAGAAATCTCTTGAGGAATTTTAATTATAATCTACATCATATTCTAGAAGGTGTAGAATTATATATCAAAAGTATTATTACAAGTATAAGATATTAAATTAAATTAAATTACTTTAAACTTGGCTAATTAATATAAGTCACTGGTTAATAATAACTGAATGATCTCACAAATCCATTTCAACTATATGAATTATACATTAGAACCAATTATATCTAAACATTTTATTATTTTTATAACTCAAACAAAGCAACAACATACTGAAAACTAGACTAATAAGTAATAACTAATTCATTATATGCTCTGATCAGTTGGGATTTTAAGTATGTTATATATAATCTGTATCATGTTCTAGTTGTAAAATTTTATTATAACACTAACAGATCATTTGCTAAACTAGTTTAAGCACATCTAATAGATTCATAACTAGTGATTCAATGACTGCAATTAGAAATCTGCCAGGATGTTTACATTGTGATCTACATCAAATCTTAGGCATTACAGAAATTAGAATCCAACATAATTATACTCTCTTCAAAATGTTTTCAACAGTTTTGGTAGGCACCTCATCAGGAAATGTACAATTCTTAAGATAAATGTTTGTCATTTTATGAGAGGTGTCAATGTTAATCCTAAAATGTAGGGCAATAATCACATAACTTTGTTTATCACTTTATCAGAGCAAATCACACAATACCATAATCTCTTCTGACTTTAGGTTTACATTTAATGCTTTCCTATATTCAACTTGTATTCTATCATATGGGATTGGGATTAAGCAAACATTCTTTTTACAATATACCAGACAGATTTTATTATATAGTGCTTTGAAAACAGCAAGATGGTACTTCTGAATCAATAAACATCATAAATGTGCCATGTAGGTAGTTGAAATGTAAACTTCAAATAAGTAAAAAAAAAATAAATATGATATTTAAATCGACAATATTACCCATCTGTCATTTTTGTTTTTTATTCCAACATTTTAGTCTATAATTGTGATAAACATTAATATAATTTTTGTAAACATTTCTTGTTTGTAGGCCTATAGCTTTCCCTGTATTAAATACTATTAAATAATTTAATCGAAATTAAGGTTAAAAAGAAAGATGCAACTGGGAGAGAAACATCAACTAAAAAGAGCCATTTAATATTTAGCTCACATATTTTTAATAGTCATAGTGTCAATTCAATTATTAATTATATAAAAATTAAAATGAAAATACATATAACACACCCACTTACTGGCGTAGAAGCAGCTCAAAACAGTAGCTGAATACGGTAAATAATATTTAAATTAATCATCTTCGTATGCACTACAGTCTGTGTTTCTCTAATCAGTTATTACTATACGTTTTTTTTTCTATACAGAAGTGAAAACACCAGCTGGCAGCAAAATAGTTTTGCTATATAATAAAGCAACAGTTCAGAATATCATGGAAGCAGCAGATAAGATCACTTGTTTACATTAGAAGCAAACTATAAAGAAAACGTACTATTTTAAGTATGTATAACCGTTATATTTAAAAGTTTTGGTAATAACTGCTGGCAAAAGTAATTATGAATAAAAAGGTCTATTCTAGAAATTTTTCAATTAAAATGAACCAGGATAGTTTATGAATCCATTTTCCCCGGACGTTTGCATGGCTAACTAGTATTGGTTAAGCTTATCTAAGTAGCAACATAGATTCTTAAATTTCAGCGTAAATTATGAAGTAAGTAATTAAGAAAACATTCTCTTTACCTAAAACAATCGTTGAAGGCGAAGAACAATAAGAAAATAGTGCATTATTTGTCTGTTGCTTTCCAATATGACGCTGCGGTAACAACACTTACCGCCATCTTGAACATTTTTACCCAGCATGCATAGCTGAAAATGGCACGCGGAGGAACAAGCGCAGTAATGGCATGAACAAGCTGCATCAAATTATCAAGGGATCCGGTGAAGTTGTGCTTGATATTCTTTCGCATCCAAGATAGCAGATGTGTTGAAATAAAGGATAATTCACTGTGCTGATCAGTACTAACTTGAAATTCGCTACAAATTAATAATTTTGGACTCCTTAGACATTGGGGCCGCAGCTCTTCCAAGAAATGGACGGTAAGGGTCAATCCCCCCTAAACAATTTTATTATGAGTTACATTTTATCATTGGAGTTAAATGTCGGATAAAAAACGCGACTTTTAATCAGTAATTTCTTGCATTTCTCTTTTGCACTTGTGCATGCAGTATTTTTATTGTTTCAACAGAAATACAGTCGTGGTGGGAAGTGCCAAGCATCGCCCATTTTTGCTCTCTTTTCAAGACTGCTTTCGATCTTTCGGACTTCGATATAGAGGTTACATTTTTTTAAAAATGAATTTATGGTTTATTTCATAGGTAACATGTTAAAGTGCATGCTTCAAAGACAGTAAAAACAACAAAAATTATTTTATTTGTTTGTCGAATTTGAATATCTAAATCAAATTATTGAAATGTACGTCAAAGATCATTTTGATAATTTTGCCGTAGACATTACTGATACATTGTTAATAGTAATACATAGGCCCTATATATGTATATACATATTCCATTATTTATAAAAATTGTAAACATTAATTCTGAAGGGTATTTTCATCTTGTATAATTTCACATTCTGGCTTATTTTAAATTATTTTCCTGTTAGTATTATTGACGGATGTTAGTTTGTCACCGGTCATTTACCAGTCACTAACTGACTCATTTATTTGCTACTTTCAGATGCTAATAAATATCTTTCTATAATTCATGCTATTGTTTATTTAATCATTTAACCAGTCACAGAAATATAGATCTGTTTTTCTTCATTTAATTTTAAACGTTTCTTTAATCTGTAGCGAAAAACAGCACAAACCAGTAACAGTTTGATAGTACTTGGTTATTGGCCACTTGGTGATTTTAATCTCGTATGCATGTGTTGTGGAAGTTGTTTGTTTGTTTTCTAAAATAAAAAAAAAACATTGTATCTGTTTATTGTTATTTATTTCTTAAAGAATATTCTATGCCTGTTGACTATCAATAAGAGCAGACGATTTTTTTTCCATTATCTCCCTTTTAATTTTTCTTTTTATATGTATATAATAATGTCTGCTTGCTTTTAGTTCTAGAATATGTGCATTTTACTGTTCTGATGTTAGTTTATTGTTCATTTGTGGTTTTCTTTTATTCCTCTAAGTTTTTATATCAGAGTAATTGAATTTATATATTAATTTTATGAACAGTGAATAAATAATGATTATGATATCCTGATTTTAATTAAACTGAAAAGTGATATGTGTTTGCAAGTTATTTCCCTTAGCATGTACATTTACCTTCCCTGCAGTGATTGAAATAATTTAAATATTGGTTTAATTTTCAATGTTTATTTTTTTCACAGTGAAACAAAACTGAATTTGAGCATGTCATTAAATCTGATTTAGCTTCACTAACTTGATGTTTCATTTGCTGTTTCTGTCTGTGGCTTGTATTTTTTAGCTTTATTATTAAATTGAATGATTAAATAGTAGTATTTTATTTGTGTTTTCTTTTAGGATCTTGAAGAAAGTTTGCTTGCTGGAGAATCGGATAGCAGCTATTTGCTTGTTGACCTAATTGCAAGGCTTTTAAATGGCTGCTATGGGCGTAATGACATTGGGTAAGACCAGCCCCATAACTGCTCAGCATTACTTTTTTAAACTTTAAAGAGTACTTTCTGACTCGGTATAAATTGTTAGAGTGTAATTTTCAAACTTATTCCCTATTATTACTGTCTTGTTTTCACAATTTTTTTAAAATAACTAACTAAAATTTACAAATTGACTAATCTTTGTATTAAAATTATAATTGGTAAGAATTTTTTTACATTATTTTTAGTTATTATAAATGATTGGAAAATTTTAATTATATATTGGTGATTTAATTTTTAGGTGATTATAGTCCATCTTACATGTTATATCATGTGTTGATATACAATGCAGATAACTAAGTAACTAATCTGTAAAATATATGTATTTCCTAAAATATGATACTGTGGATAATACTAAAAACTATGGATTGCCCATCATGGGAAATTTAACAATGAATAAGTCCCACTCATTTTGTCTATCTACCAGACAATCAGGTTTTTTCATGACTTTGTAATTGCAATGAAATATGATACAATGAAGGAAGCTTGATAACTGTTTTAAACAGCAGTAAATGCATGTAAATTTGTAATTGATCTTGTTCTTTATTTCCAAAACAGTCATTATATCATTGTATGTACAGCTGTTCACTTTCTCACTTATTGATACCACTGTTTATACTCTCTTTTATTTTCTCAAAGTCATTATGACTGTTAAAAAAAGTTATCATTTTTACTAGGTATTCCAAACATATTTTTCAAAATCATTATTAATATAAAGTAAATAGACAGAACTTTTTTTGCTGATTTCAATGATACTAAAATGAAGCTTATACCTCAATTAGAACCAAAGCTATGAATTTTTCAATATTTAATTTTTTGCAAAGTTTTACGCTCAAAAACAAAATTGTACAAATAGCTTATTTTGAACTTCCACAAAATGAAGAAATGATGAACAATATAGTTCAGACTCTCCACATAAGTAGTATCCAACATACAAATATGCAATGTTATTTTCAAATATACTGTCAGTCAAAATTAGCAATTTATTCATTTTTAGGTTGGAAAAAGCTCTAACGCAGTTAACACAAAATGGACAAAATTGCTATAAACGTTAAAACTGCAATAACTCTGCTTGTAATTGAGCTACAGAGATGCTTTTGGTATGATTGAATTCAGTTTGGAAAGATCTATATTAAGAATGCACTCACCACAGTAAAGAAATCTTCATATTTTGTACACACACACTCTGACATTTGCCAATCGTTCATCTAATTTAATGCTTTTTCAGTTCAATGATTCTAGTGCTGTCTAGCATGGAACCATAGGTAATGTTCTTATATGTTGAATGCACACAATTATAATTTATATGCTTTCCACAACAGCATGTTTTCATGTTGTGGTGCTTAACCTAAATAAGCAATTCAATCTGCTGGTAGACTGTTATTCCACAATCTCCCTTCACTGGACAGGGACAGAATTTCATAGTTGCAGTAAAACACTGCCATTTATTACCTCTACATCTTCTCAGCAAGTCTTTCCACTGACATGCTTAAAAAATTATTTGTACCTTATAAATCTTTCCCCTGTTGAATGGTACAATCTCTTAAGGTGGCACACCTAGCTCAAAAAGCACGAAAAGTTGAAAAAATTCAATAACACAAATTTTATTGGTCTTTTCTATATAAAAATGGCTAAATTTTATGAGATTGCTTTTATTTTTGGACAAATCACAATAGTTTTGAAGATATTTTCAATCAAAAATGGGAGCATACCAAGGGAGACATTTATGGTTAAAAAGTTAACTGAAAATCAGTAATTAATTTCAGTTTTTATAGGATATCTTTAAAAAATGACTATTAAAGATATCTGCAAAGAATTTTGAACACAGTTTAAGGACAACATAATCTGGCTTCTGAACCTCTAACTTTTTAATATATTTTACTAAAGTGTAGATATGGAATTATAATTAATTAGTTTTTTTTTAAAACCATTATTAATATAATATATACATGCTCCATCAACTGAATGATTGCTATACACTAGCCAGAAATTACAGTATATTAATTGACTACCAAATATTTTGTTTATATATTATAAGGTTTTCTTACAATCTTGTCAAAAAGAATTAACAAATTTAATTAAGAAAATATGTTTATATTAAATAAATAATATTGATACAAAACCTAGTAAATTCATAAGAAAAGTGAGTAGGCCTATATATTTTGAATCATCAACCATTTTTCACCAGTTTCTGAAAACTTGAATAAAAATTTCCTTCATTTATTTGATACAATTTTTGTTGTTGATATTTAGTTAATTTCAGTTAGGTATGCCACCTTAAGCTTTGGATAAGGCATATAAATTCTAAAGTCATTTTCAGAGTTCACCCAACACCACCAAAGTTTTGAACCGTAGGCCTTGTAAATGTAATACTATAGTAATTAGTATGTGCATTATCAACTCATATATATTATGGAAAAATAAGCTTGCAAAATACAGGTAATAAATATATAACTCACTCGTGTCTATCAAAATTTTTAAAAAGTGAAGAAAATCTGGTATAAATATATTTTTATTTTAAAATCTAGTGATATACTCATTGTTTACACTGTGCCTTGCTAATGCAGTAATGGATGAAAAAGTGGTCACGCGATCCGAATAAACGAAATACGTTATATTGCAAATAAATCTTTCCCATATTGAATGATACAAAACTTAAGCAATGGATAAGGCAGGAATAAATTCAGAAAGTTATCTTCTGTGTTCACCCTCAACACCTTAAAAGACAAATGCTACCGTAGGCCTATAGACACTGAAAATTCTTATTTATCGGTTAATATAGTCCTTTAAACGAACAAATATACGCTATAAGTATAAACTGAAAATAATTGATTTAACTTATCAACTAACATCCTCAAACAGCGTGATGCACGAGAATGCAAAGTGGAAACCGGTTCAATGTCACAGAGTTGAACACTACAGTACTCGATAAAGTCCACCATTGTTGTTGACAGTCTTCGGTGATTTCAGTCATTGACCACAGTTCTTTCAACGCAATTCAGGATGCGTGCAGTATTTTTTGTCTCAAACAAACTATATAGACTTATAGATAAAGAATTTTCCTATTTTCTAGTAGCTTTTAAGACTGTTATGTTATCGGAATCGCCAAGAACGTAATTTAAGAAAATTTAAGTTTAACTGTATTTCACTTTATCTTGAAATTCCCGCACATTATTTAGTATGGAAATGAACCTTGTTCTCTCCTATATGAAAACCGTTATTATTTTTAGATTATTGTACCACATGCGTCCCCACTGACAGAGAAATACTCAAATAGTCATATGTTAAGCGCTAGTGCTGGACAAGTTTTGACGGCGTGGTCAGAAAGTTGTTTGGTTGGTAACTTCTGAATAACTTCTTATTACTTTTTCACAATTATTTATTAAAACAAAAAACACAGAAAGACAGAACAGAGAACAAACTTTTGTTTCATGTGCTTTTATTTTACAAAGCTTCAATATACAGAGGAAACATGAGTGTTGAAAATGTAGAAAAATTGACAAAACAACGTCCCAATCAGCCATTTAGCGATGTTTGGAATACCTATTTTTACATTCTCAAAGTTATTGATATCAGTGTGTATAGTGCTTTCACTTTCTTAAAGTTATCATTGTCACTCTATGTACTGCTTTTCACATTCTCAAAGTTATTGATATTGCTATGCAAACTGCCTTTCAGTTTCTCAAAGTTTATTTTTCAATTTATCATTGTATGTACTTCCTTTAAGTTTCTCACTGTTAATGTTATTATTATCACACTTTATACTGCTTTTCACTTATCAAAGTTATTATCACTCTGTGTATTGTCTGTATTCAGGTGAAAGTGCCCTATCTGGCTCTTTACCTCAAATGTAATGGTTCGAACTCTTGTTCCCATTAAAGACATCTTGTCCCAGCAGTCTCCAATTTTGGGGGTTAGAAATCCCACTTGCTTTAGTATCAATTTGAGTTCTTGTGTATTCAGTTTTGTTTAATTCAGCTAACTTGTTTTTCATTTGATTTTTGGGGTCAGATTGTTGGGTCTTTTAGTAGGTAGTCCCAACATCACTGTTTTACAGGGGACAAATGCACTTTTGCATGCAAATTTACTGAACTTTAACTCACAGCAGTTTTCTTCACACTAAATCTGAACTAACCATTTCTAAAATAAAGAGCTATGTTTCGTCTTTTGCTTTTCATCTGAACTTTATTATTGTATCCGTAAACTTTGACGAAAGTACCTTAGGGTTATGTCGAAAATTTCTCATTGGGCGCCTCATCTCCGAAAAAGTAAAATTTGCATTTTCAGGTACCATGTTTTAAGAATTTTGCAATACCTGCATGGATAAGTAAGCTAATTCTGATTGGTCCATTAAAAGATAACTCTCAACACTCATATTTTTTTCATAATTGTATGAACAAAAAAAAATTTAAGTAAAATGATTGAGACAAATTTTTGGGGTCAAATATTTTTCACAAAATCATGGAAAAAATATCATTTTATTCAGCATTTCACCATCTTTCCAAAAGCATGACACAATACGGGATTATTAGTCCATGCAGTTCTTGCTAAATTCAGAACCCCATAGCATCTTTCTCAGTTCACACCACAGTCATGGCTTTCATTTCTGAAACATGGTGTACTGACACTAATGCTGATTATTCTGCCCTATCTATCAGTTGAAACCATTTATTGGTCAGATTGATTTGTGAGTGTTTATTAATGATAAATTTTCATTTTCTTGAATTTTTTTTTAAGCATATTATTATTTTTCAAGTAGAATTATTGACAGTTTCCAAATTAACACTTTTAAATATCTTGGAGTGACTCTTTTGCAATGATTTGAAATTATACTTTTTTCTTCAAATGTTTAGTTTTAAAGATGCCAATCATATTTATCAAATATTGTTTTATTTGCTATTTAATTTTAGCTATGGATGACAATTTTATTATTTAGAAAAATAGTTTTAAATCATCGTTAATTTCAACAAGAAAAGATAACTCTAGATGCTAAAATTGTAAACATCATTTGAAAAACATCAGTTCTGAAATTTTTCAGTTCTTTCAAGTGTTCTGTTTAAGGTAACACAAACTTAATATTTAGTTTATTGTTTCGTTTTTGCTTATATTTAAAAAAAATTCTTGTCCCATTTTGTTTCTTATTTGAACATCGTTTTACAGTGTAAAAATATCATTTTATTATTTTTGGGGTCCCCATCTCCTGACTTGTAATTTCTTTACACTTCTACATAAATGGAGAAATAGCTAACTTAAGTTTGTTGTTTCATTTTTTAATAATAAAGACAGCAGGTTTCTGTACATTTGTTCTTAATCTTATAGCTAACTTAATATTACTTGCATGTTTTACCTTTATTTTAGAGTGAGTTAAATATTGTTTGGTCCTTTCACTCATTTAGCTGGTAAGCAATGTATACTTTTTTCTTTACATTAATAGCAAGTTATTAAAAGTATGCAGCTAATAGTTTATCCTACCTACAGATTATTTTGAAGAAACATACTTGTTTAAAGAAAATTTGAAGGGTTAAACATTTGTGGAATATTTTTTTTAGCTGATGATCAGTACACTAACTTATCTTCACATATGCAGGCTACAGGAAAAGGTAGACATCCAACAATTTCAAAACTTCCACATAACAATTAGCTTTTAACTGAGTTGGATCTTTTGAGATGTTGAAAATAAGACTTTTGAAGAAATCTCTTGCAGAGAGGTATCTTTCCTTTAAATTTGGTGATGGCATTCCATTACTGTCATCATACAGGGTTATGACTGAACTTAAGAACACCCCTTGTAACAACTGGGAAACTCCAAAGCATTGTAAAGCATTCCAAAGCATTGCAACTTAGTGTTGGACCTTTTTGTGAAAAGTATGGTATTAGTCAGGAGATGCTGTTGAAGTATGTGATTCATTAACAGCTGTTTATGAAGTTTCTAATAATCTGATTTGAGAACTTCAAAGTTTTGCCCATCTCTCAAAAAATGCAAAAGCATAATACAGAATCACTAAAAATGCAAGCACTGCATTTTCTTTAAACTTGTCATTTTAGACCAGATAGTTAAATTATTCTTGCTTTGTTTATGAATGAAAGTTTTTGCAAAGAGTTTCAGACTCTAAATAATGCTAGTAGTACTCCATAGTAATCTTAGGTTGATTATGAATAGTCTGAATATAAAAATAAAAGGTAAAGATATCAACACCCTTGTTGAAAATATATGCAAGTATTTGCTAGAAGGAACTCCAGTATCTGAGAGTGAATATGCTGAACTGTTGTAAATGTAGGTAGTAGCCTTGATGTGGCAAGAACAACTGATGTAGATAACTTTCCAAGTAGCCAACCACCAAAGAGACTGAAACAAGATGGTGGATTTACAAGCTGTTTGTTATGATAATGGATTTGTCATTAGTGAGGCATTAGAAGTTCACAGTACAAAATAATATTGATGGAGCAATATAGAAATAAGAATATTTTGAAGTGGGGTGATAGCATAGACTGTGATGATGTGAATGCCTAGTTTGTTTTTAAATGGAGCTTAACAATGGAGATAACCAATGAAAGAACATGGACAGCTGCTGAGTTTTGCAAGAAGAATTTTCTGTTTATAATAATATAAAATTAATGTATTGGATATTACTTATATTATATTATTGGTATATTGCTTATTTTTCTCTATCTCTTTCTCTATTATTGGGATTAAGTACATTACCTCTGTTCAAGACATAATATTAATTTAAACATATATTTTGTTACCACATGTTGCTTATTTTATGTGTGTTATTGTGCATATTCATAATTTAAATAAATAAAGCAAAAATGAAATGATCTTTTATTCATAGCCTTCATTGTAATTATATAAATATGTTAATATTTCTTTAAATCATGTATTGAGCAGAGCACTGTTTTAATTTAAGAATAAATTTTTCATGCACACTTTCAGTGATTTAATATCTGATCAAACCTTCAGAATAAAACAATATGTTTTGGTGTTTTTAGTGTGTCTGTTTGATATAATTAGCAATGGCATGGGTTCAACATCTTTATGTATCTTTAATGTATGCATATACATGATATAGAGTGCTTTTATACCAATCCAGCAGTTTTAATACGGTTTTAAGATTTTAAATATTAAATTTTTTATTATAAAATATTAAAACAAATAAAATTAAAATGCTAAGCAAATCTTTTGTTCAGTCATGTATAACATCCTGCTGGTCATTTTAATAGGTGAACCGTAACTGTGTTATGTATAGTTTCAGAGATGTGACAATTTATCTGTTTTCATTTTCTTTGTAAATAGAAATTTTATAATAAAATTAAAGATGTAAATTAAATAAATGATTAAACATAACTTTATACATTTAGATAGAGCACAATTTACTGATCATTTTGATATGTGAACCAGCTCTGTATGTTGTATAGTTTTAGAGATATGACAATTTGCTTTTTTATGTTTTCCCTATAACACATGGTTACTGCTCTTTTTTGGTTAAAATTTGTTAAATGGCCATTTTCAGCATTAAAATAATTTCTTCACTGTTGTTGCTATGCCTTTGGAAAAAAATAGGCATTAACTACATAGCAAATGATTTAATAATATGCATTCTGGATATACTTAGTTCATCACTTGATTATGCTATGATGCCATGAATATTCCAGTTTGTTGCGTTTTGTAAGCAATTGTATGAAACAAAAGCATGTTTACTTTGCAATTTATAATAAACTTAAATTTTGATTCTGCATTATATCTGTTTTTTTCTTGTTGTCTGTGATTATATTAATTTAAAATGTTGAACTGTTGATCAGTGTGGTTTATATTTTACTTGTACTGAACTTGACAAACTGCACATTCGTTACGTCTAAAAAATGTTGATCACAAATTATGACACTAAATTGACAACATCTCTAAAAGTATTATAGCTATCATCATAATTTTTTTTCTGTACAACCTTATTTCATCAGAACACACATTTTGAGCATTAAATATTTGTACAATATCAAGTAGAAAAAAATGAGTGGGACTACCTACTTTTGGTTAGGGCTGTATCCTCCATCCATCTATAAATTGACATCATTGATTTTATTTTGTGTTTGTGTATTAAGCACTCTGGCTCCAGCTTTTGTTCTTTCATTCAGTTAAAATCAACATGTTGGTTGCACTCATAAGTCATATATGTATTGGCTACTTGATTATTAATAGATTGTCATGACAGTGCAGATTTTGATAATTAAAAAAAGTGCTCTTGTCTATAGACTACAGGAGTACATCCCTCTGCCTGTCATCGGTTGATTTTAACTGATGAAATCGATAAAACCTGGTCATAATAAATATATCTCACCCTCATTATGAAATGCAGGAACTAAACAGAATTATGGTACTTTTTATACTACTGTAATTGTACTGTATCAGAGAGTGTAAACAAACTACCACTACATAAATATGATTTAATTTATAGGATGAGTGTACCATTTTATGACATTAAGTGCAAAAAATAAAGATGAGTAAATCTTAGAGTTAAAGTTTACATGTGGGCTTTAATGCTCACATAAAAACATAACATAGATATAAATTATAAAAGTGTTGATGTTATAGGAGTTTGAAATGCATTAAAAGAATTTTATCCCCCTGTTGTAACAAAGAAACTAAACTTGAGATGTGTTTTGCCTGACCAAAAAAAATTTCCTTATTAAGGCCACATTACTACACGCAAAGAAAAAAAAATTTTTTTGTGCTACAGTCTTCATATTTGATTCACATATTGTCTTTGATTTATATAAGAATAATCTGTTGTTAGATTTGGAATATCATACTTAGGGGTTTTTTTAAATTAATTTTTTTACTTTTTTAAATACCCAAAATACATTTTTTTAATTGAATAGTTCAAACACTTGTAAATGTCTGAAAATTTTTAAAATAACAATTTTATTATCCTTAATGCAAGATTAAAAAAGTGAAGGATGCGTTTAAAGAAATTTTAAATAGGAAAAAACTTACAATTTTTTTTATTGACATACCCATCAAAAATCAATTGTAAAAGGTCAAAAGTTAAAAAATTGTAAAAAAAAAAAAATAAATAATGCATGTAACAACTAACATTGTAAGCTTTAATCCATCCTTGATTTTGTGCACAAGTATATAGGGAACAAATATGTCAAGTTTCATCTATGTTTGGTAATCCAAGTTTCATCTAGATTTGGTAATCCAGGTTTGCAAGCAAGCGGCATGGACTGAAAAACACATTTAAAGTATAATAGAGACTGTAAACATAGAATTTGTATTCAATATTTACTTTTAAAAAAAATAAAATAACTATGCCTTTATTCACAGCATGAGTTCCTAACAATCATTTAGTCCTCATAATTCTGAGCCTAGAGACTGCCTTCTCTACTGCACAAGTCTTCAGCTTCGTTAACAGTTTTGGCCACATTACCACATGCAAAGAACAACAAATTTTATTTTTCGTGCTACAGTCTTCAAATTTGTTACACAAAATCTCGAAAACTGAAAAAAATAATTAAATAAGAATGTATTTCTTTTGCCGTATGTGCCCTTAACTCAAATTATTAACTTAATCTGGAGATATATATGTTTAATATGGATTGTAGAATTTAACTTCATAATGTGGAAACAAAATTTGGTTCTCTAGTGACAAAGAATGTCAACTATCATAAAGGCAGCTCAGACATAAAATGGACTAAGTTACCGTATGTTCAGTAATATTATTAAGTAATTAAAATAGTATCTGTTTAAATATAACTTTTAAAAACAATAATAGAATTTTATGTTCAAATTCTCAGTAATATAATTTGCAGGTTTTTCTACCATTTCCTCACTCGGATTTAAAATATACACACAAACTATATGAAAACTTTAAATGCAGAGGAAACTGTATAGATATGTACATATGTAAGCTATTTACGATGTTAATCCATTTATTCAAAATATAACAAAATTATCACAAATCTTAGCTGTTTTCAAATGTCACTGACTTAAAATTTTGTTGCATTAACTTTCGTAATGTGAACTTTGATGGAAATGAGTATATTTTTCTTGTTGGATACTTAAACCATCATTGCACTTTAAGTAGGGTGATGCACTATATTAATCATATTTATTAAATTTAACAAATATTGTACTTTAAATCAATCCTATTACTCTCTAAAAAGTAAAATTGTGATTTCCAGGGGATCAAATCACTAGATATGAAAGTAAAAGAATGTTTAAAATTATAAATACATGTATGTTGATATAATAATATTTTAAGTCAAAGTAATATTTTTCATGTTGACAGTTTTACGTTGATGTGTTTTTTGTTTTATTTTAACATGACTACAGCTTTTCCAGCAAAACACTTTACACACCAGAAAACACATGCTTTTACATTGGGTTATTTTTAAAGATTCTTATGTAATCAAATTATGTTTATTTAGGTATTCACTTGAGTGGGGGTGGAGAGGCAAAATTGATCACTCACTTAATATGTACATCCAATCATAAATATTTTTATTTCTATAAATTTCTGTGTAACTATTCTTTGCTGGGATACTTCTTTTAGCTTAAAAGCTTGAAAGAATTTACTTATATACATCTGACCATGAGTGATTTGCTTTTATTTTTAACTTTGTTTATTTTGTCTTTCACTGTTTCATTATTTAAATTTTGTATTCTTATTTGGTCTTGCTGTATTTAATCTTTATTAATATTTTGATCTTCAAATGGTTAATCTCTATATTGTCTAGTTTGGTCTTTTGATACTTATTTGTATCAGTTGCTTTTTCTTTTCTTTTGTTTCATAGACAGGACAATTATGAGGTCTATCTCAAGGACATATTCAAGCAGAGATTTGAGGTAGAACTTAGGAAGACTAGTCCATTACATGATAAAACATTTTTCCAGTTATCACTGAGAGAACGGGTAGAAATTTTGCAGCAGCTATGTGATTTCCGATTGGATGCTGATGATGTCATGGATGTGCTTAAGGTCAGTTTTGACAGGCAGTTCATTCAGAGTTGCATTTTTACCAATACAGGTTCTATAACGGGGGTGCACAAACTATGGGCCACATGTGGCCCCTGAAGGGCTTTAGGATTTTACCATTATTACAAACAGAACACATTATTTCATTATTTGTGTTGTTTTTTTTCTGACTTGCAGCCCTCCAAGCACTATCAATTGCAAATTTGGCCCTCTTGCCTAAAAAGTATGTGCACCCTTGTTCTATACTATAACCAATCCTTGCTTATCTTTGAGACACATTTTTACCAGTACATGTTATATATATTCTAACAATCTATGCAGATCTTTTAACATTTGTATATTGGTTAGAAGAAATCTCAGTTTTTAAAAAAATATTATGACGATAGAGCCATGATAATGGATCATTCTGTGGATGAGTGTACCACTTAATGTGTTTCCTTAAAAATAAAGCATAGAAATATTATGTTTATATTCTATATACAGTCGAACCCACTTAATTCGTCGTCGGTTAACTTGCCAACCCTACTAAGTTGACGTTTTTGAAGTGGAACTGCCACATTTGTTAATTGGTTTTGTATTGAAAGTATAATGAATAGATTTATTCTGTTGGCTTAATAGAGAACTCGAGTGTATGATTTAAGAAATTGTTTCACTCAACGACACTGTAGTAAAAATATTATGCAAGTTTGAACTTCATCTATTCTGTTCCCCGACCCTCTGTTTTCATGCACTTGAGGTATGTGTGCCTTTTAATTTTAGAAATAATACTACTAATAGTAAGCCCATTTAAGTTTCATTCATTTCATGTATGTATGACTTTTAATTTTACAAATAATAGGAAGCCCATAAATTTCATGTATTTACAAGCTTTAGGAAGTCCATTTAAGTTCTCTCACACTTGTCCATCTTGTTTTTTCTCTATTAAAAGTACTGGAAGACTCAACTTATGTATTCATATTTATTCACAACTTTTGCAAAACTGTTCCATAGTATTGTGATGGATTGGGATTATTTCTTTATAGTTTCCAGGATATTTGAATATTCATTCCATTTGCCACAACTTTTAAAAATGCTTTGTGAATAAAGATTTGTGACAGTTTGCTTTTATTATCATCATATTACAGATGTTTCTATCAGGTAAAATTATCAGATGTCTCTGATTCTTGTAGGGGCTTGGTGGTGACAGTATGCGTGTGGAACCACTTGGTTGTGATGCCAAAGGATCCGTATATTGGTATTTCTATGGAACTCGACTATACAGAGAAGATCCAAAACCAGTTTGTGCTAAGAAAAAGAAGAAAAAAGCTAAAGGGTACATATATTAATTATTTAATTTTTTTCTCTAAGTGATGACAGATTGTAAAAAAACACTAAATACAGCATATATTTTATATTGCAAGTTGATTTTTAAAATATATTTATTTTAAACATATTTTTGTTCTTAACACATTTTATTTAAAGAATGAACTTATTTAGTACTGAATACTTTTATATGTATAAAAATAAGAGTTCTTATTTATTTTTCCTTTTAATAGAGATTTTGCTTAAACAAAATTCTTTCTGTTTAGTGCAGCCTTTTCTTCATGTAAAAGCTAGTTATATTAAAAGTAACTGCTAGAGTTTGTGATAACATTACAGTCTATAGTGAGTTCCTTGGAAAGTGCTATTTATTAAAAGAAAATACATTTTTAAAATGCCTACTAATTACTGCATGTTTATGTTCACCACTATTTGAAGTATTCAAATATGCATTTGTTAGCAATTGCCTGCCTGTTATTATTCAATTCTTCACAAAGGCACATTGTGCTGTTTACGGTAGCATTCAGTTAGGCACATTAGGCACTATTCTACGTTGTTGTTTTTTTTAATTTGAATTTTTTTACCCCACAAGTGAGTTAGCTCCCAAGCTGTGTGATACTTCTATCAAATGCTTATTATCAAAGCACATTAATTTAGATGAATTGATTGATCTTTGTTGAGCTTCTGAAAGATTGGATATTTATATTTTCTTCATGTATGCTGAATATCTCCCAGTATTGGGTGACAACAATCACCTTCACTTGCACAGTTGTTATTTAGTTGAATTTAAGTTCATATTAAAGTTATAGGCTGTATAGAAAGTTTCTCTTTTAACTAGTTTATTCATTAATCATTTGCTGGATAATCATAATTTGACTTTGCATACTTCACATTTTCGCCTATTATACTTATTACAAGACAGAAAAACAAGAAACTGGTGCACTTGAAATTCTCTGGAAGAGGAAAAGGAATACTGGAGAAGAATAACTAAAGGAGAAATCCTAAATATGTTCAAAGTTAATTTAAATAAATAAGAAATACATTTTATTTATTTTACAGGCAGAAGGTTGAAGAGACGGTTGAGAAGACCAAAAGCACCAAGAAACAGTCTCATTTGTCAGAAACAGATGTTTTCAAGAACGGTACACCTAAGTCAGCTCGTCTTAGAGCAAAGATGAAAACAGATGAAAAGAATGCTTCTAACCAAGAAGATATTGAAGAAGAGGAAGAGGAAGACGAAGAAGAGGAAGATTCTGATGATGAGGCTCTCAGTGAGATGGTCAAAAGAAATCTACATGAAACACTTGATGAGCCCATTGTCCAAGCAAAACCCCGATCGGCAAGACTGCGAGTGAACCTTGAGCGTGCAGAACAGGTTGAAGATGATGATGATGAAAATTTGATCTTGAGCAGTTTAGACAATAATGATGATGAAAGCATTATGTTTGAAGACAGTGAAGATGATTTTGATGATGATGATAATTTACCAGAAGATGACTCTGATGAGGACTATTCAGAAAAGAAACTAAAGAAACAAAAACGCAGAAGTAAGACCAGGAAGATCAAATTGCCTAAAGTAACAAAAACTCCCAGGCAGCAGAAAACACCAGAAATCAAAAAAGTACCCCGATCTGCCCGCTTGAGAGCTAAATTTGGTCAAGTGTATGGTAGCGAAGAGAGCAAAGATAGCTTTTGTTCGAATAATGATGGAGATGACAAAGGGTCAGACTCTAGTCGCAGCACATATACACCTTTTCTTCAAAGTGGTCATCGAGGTAGGGGTAGGGGTAGGGGTAGGGGTAGGGGCAGGGGCAGGAAAAGAAAGATGTTTGGAACCAGCAGAGAAAGCATCCTTGTGACAGGTACACTTATTGATTATCGGATTCAGGCAGATTCCGGTGGTGAAATCCAAGAGAGTAATAATACCACAGATGTTTCAGGTGACAGAGATAAAAGAGACGTGGAAGATGATCAGCTCTCTACAAATGGAAGCAGTCCAATTCAATTTACTAAACTAAAAAAACGATCAAAGGGTTGTCGTAAATCCACTGTTGTATGTTCACAGATGGAGCCACATGAAATCTCAAAATCTGATATACCCACTGCAGGGGCAGTATTAACAGCAGCTAAGGAAGATTTGCAAAGTGAAAAATCAGCTGTTGGTATTGATCAGGAAGCAGCAGAAACAAAGGAACTATTGGAGATTAATGCTAGTGGAAAAGAGCAAACAGAGCAAATGGATTTAGGAAGTAACAGTGCTTGGAGCTATGTCAAAGATGGGACACTGACAGGAGATAGTGAATTTTCTGAAGCACCAGCTATCAGTCAGGATAGAGGATCAAATAATGGGATTCAGGACATTTCCTTAAAGAAAAAGTGCAAAAATGATGGAGAAGAAAGCATTGGTGTTAAGAATTCCAGATGGGATGCTGCAGAATCTGGGCTGAAGAAAACGCAGTTTGCAGATCATCATATGGTACAAAATGCAACAGAACCAGAGGAGACAGAACCTACTCAGAAGGAAGACGAAAATCTGCCTGAACACTTCCCGTAAGAAACTTGTAGTTTTATCTTTTAACAGACATGATGGAAAAGATTAATCTTTTAATGATGTGACGTTAAAAATTTAGATAAATCTTTTCACATTGTTTTTCAACTCTCCTTTTTTTTGTAGCTTGAACAGTGATTCTCTCTGAGCATTATTTATCATATTATGAAGTATTTTTCTTCTACCTGCAAGTTATTTGTTTGTAGCCTGTTGCAGAGTCATGTCGAATTGAGGCAGATTCCTATAGGTCATGGTACATTTGCTGTATTTTAAAACTATAACACTGATAAAACCATTCATCATATTTTGTCTACCATCCTTTTAAAAAGTTTAATAGTGTTAAAAAAAATGTGTTTGTATTCCTGTATTTACATATTGTTGATTTTATTTTTCTAGTGATGTAAAAACGGCGGAAGGCAGTGTCTCATTCATGAAACAAGCAAAAACGCCTGAAGAAAAAATGAATAATGAAGGTAAAGCTCTAGAACCTGATAAGGTGGAAAAGGGGGATGATGAGAAAATCTCGAAACATCACCAGCTTGAAATTAAACATTATCAGGTTGAAACAGGGGAGACAGAAATATCCCAACCCATAGAGAATTACCAGGTTCTTGTTGAAGATTGTAGTAAAATTGCTGTTGTAGAGGTAGCAGACAGGCAGGTTGATATAGAAATGATGGAGGAAAAAGAACAAGTCCAGCCAGAAACTGAGAAAATGGAAATAGAATCTCATGCACAGTGTCAGGGAGAAGAATTGACACAAGTTTCTGAAACGAAATATAATTATGACAATAGTAAAGACACTGAATTAACACAAATTCTTGGAATTGATGATAAACAGAAAAGTGTGGATACAAACATGTGTCAGATTTCTGAAACAGGTGATAAACTTGAAAAAATTCAGGATACCAAATTATCACAGATTTCTGAAACTGATGATGATAATGAAAATAGTGATGAAACTGAATTATCACAAATTCCTCTTACAGATGAAGGGTGCCAAAATAGAATAGATGAACAGTTATCTCAGCTTTCTCAAACTGTCAAGAAGCTAGAAAATACTAAAGAATTAGAATTATCACAGATTTCAGAAATCTCTGTGAAAGAAGAAGATGTGGATTCAGATCAAAGAGCTAAAGAAAATGAGAAAGTCATCTGCAGGATAGACTCACTCCAGCTCAAAAGCAGTGTGGATGAGTCAGGAGAAACAGTTGAGAAAAAAGAAGACATTGGAAAGTATAGTTTGCGTGAAAGATCAAGGCGTTCTTTTCTCAGTAAATTGAAAAAGGAATCAGATGCAGAAACAGAAACTAGTCAGGACTCCATCGACAGTAAATCTGGCATTAGTCGAGATTCCACAGACAGTAAATCCAGATTCAAGAAGCCTTGGGAGCCTAAAAAACCATCAGATTCAGGCTTGAGAACTGGTTGGCACCTTGTCTGTGAGGTGGTAGAAGATTGGGAGTTCCTTGCCAATCTTCTGAAGGAAACTACTATACGCTGTGAAAAAGGTTTACACAACACCATTCGTAATGATTTTCTTCCTGAGATTCCTGCTATACAGGAAGAAAAGGTGAGTGTCATTAACCATCTTCCAAACATGATACAAATCTACAGGGAAGAAAAGGTGAGTGTCATTAACCATCTTCCAAACATGATACAAATCTACAGGGAAGAAAAGGTGAGTGTCATTAACCATCTTCCAAACATGATACAAATCTACAGGAAGAAAAGGTGAGTGTCATTAACCATCTTCCAAACATGATACAAATCTACAGGATCATTTGAGGCCTGGAACTAGTTTAATTCTTTAAAATTCACTTGTATTTCAGAAAGGGAGAAATTAAGAATTCTGGTTCACACTTAATGAGAAGTCCTAACTGTTAGCTTTTATTAGAAAACAATTAACATAAAATTTCAAACATAATTCACACTCATCTTGTTTGTACCCGATAATGTGAATTTTAGTTTTTCGGCCGTGAGGCGACATTTGACCCATTTTTGTCGCAACCCTAAGGTACTTTCGTCAAAGTTATGGATACTATAATAAAATCAGAAAAAAAACAACAAAACAGTTCGAAAGACAAAACATTGATCTTTATTTTCATATAAAAATGGTTAATTGAGGTTTAATGTGAAGAAAACTGCTCTGGAGAAAAGTTTAGCAAATTTGTGTGCGTTTGCGAGTTTTTGCCCATAAGGCGTTGGCGGCTGATGAGTGAAAATCTGCTATTTTTCTCTAATAACTAAATAAGAAAGGTACCATAATAATTAAATTATTGGGGATTCAGAAATCCAGGTCAACAGATTGCCTAAAATTTAAAATTTGGCAACAGTAAATTCAGCTTAAATTATAGGCATTTAACATCAAACATGCACTATGTCTAAGTGTCCATGGAACGACAGTATGTCATAATAAACTAAATTATTTATATTTATCAGTTGTATTTTGGGTGAGGAAATGAAAATTTTGTTTCATATTCTTCATAATTCATTGCCATGTCACTTTTCTCTGTGGTCTTCAGGTTCTCAACCATATTTCTTAAATGTGCCTAGCAATTATGTGCTAATAAAAGCTATCTTAAATTTGTAAGGAAGACTATTTTTTGTCTGAAATACAAGAAATATTTTCTGTTGCAAGAAATATATTTTTGTGTTAATAGTAAATGTGAAGCTTGTAAAAACAGTAAAGTAAATAATTGAGTACTTGACTAAGCAGTATAGAATTGTATTCAATATAGTGTACTGAATCATATTCATATTTTCATAATAAGCAAGTCACCATAATTTGTATTTTCATAAGCTGTCTTTAATATCCTTTAATTCTTCAGAATGTTGGAAGCTCATATTTTCCTTGGCTGGCTGGTTTTTGGTTTTACACTGTTGTCAATATTCATTGATTTTGCAGACAGTTGAGTGTTTTTTGGTGCCCGAACTTAAGATAAAGAGACAGATAATGAGATATAGTGAACAAAATGATGATTTAGTGCATCCTGTTTTTAGCTTGTTTCCAACACATTTGTAGATACCAGCTGTAGGCTTGTGTGATGTTGATTGGTTGTTAGAAGACCGTGTGTATGTGTGTGTATGTGCTCTCATTAGATGGAATATATATGTTAGAATATATGTGTGTGTGTGGTTCTTTTTGTAGCTTCCTTATTCCTTATTCTATTAATAAGACTAGTAAGAAAGATGACAAGAGGTAGAGATGTGGCTGGTTGTGGTTTAGTTACTACTAATGGTCTTGGATATCTTTTTTATTGTATGTTGTTTTTAATAGCTGGTATAAATTTTTCCTTAGGCAAAGTAAAATTTTTAATGCATTGATATAGTTTTTCTCAAATTACATTTTCAAACATGTACATAATTTATGGAAAGCTTTTATTTTTATTCTAAATAAGATTTAATTTGTTGTTTTTGTTGTTATTGTGTTCAAGCATAGTCTCCATTTCTTTAACTTTGTGCTGAATGAGAGAAAGCTATTTTGAAATAGTAGCTGAT
Source organism: Sinotaia quadrata (assembly GCA_028829895.1). Taxonomy (NCBI): domain Eukaryota; kingdom Metazoa; phylum Mollusca; class Gastropoda; order Architaenioglossa; family Viviparidae; genus Sinotaia; species Sinotaia quadrata. The sequence continues at coordinate 51,003,747 of CM054184.1, read as the reverse complement.
CAGAAATTATTTAAATTACTCTTTTGCTTTCCACAAATGTGTTGTAATAGGAAAGAGAACGAAAACGTCGAGAAGTGGAAATGGCTCCACGGCGTATTTCCACCAGGCTTCAGCAAAAGAAGAAGGGGCAGGAAGAAGTGGTTTGTTCATATTTAAGATTTTTGATTGATGATGTTTGCATTTCATTTTTGCACTTAAGCATTTCAGCAGTTTAAAACATTTTCATCCTAGCTTTTCAGCAGTTGAAAAAATTAGAACAATCTATTAATTTATTTCAGGATTTGTTTAACTTATTTTATTTATTTGTTATTTTACTAATGCTAACCCCCATTGTAGGTAAATTGAATGGCCTTTGATTTTTCCTTAATAAAAATTTTTGTTGTAGTTTTCTTTATGAAAAAATAATCTTTCACTATGTATCTTTAAACCCCGGTATTTTTTTTTTTTAAAACAACAGAAAAACATTGCCCACAGAAAGCTGTCTGAATGCCTTGTTAAATATCTGGGGCCACAAACATGGCCCTTCTTGGATCCACCCACCTCCCACGAAAACGTGTGGGTTGTCAACAAAATACTCTACATTTTTCACTCATATTTTTAAAATGTCTTTTCTATTTTAAAACCTTTACACCCTTTCAGGTTTAATTTAGTTTGATACATTCATTATAGCAAAAAAGTAATTGTTATAATATTGAGAGAGGCAGTAATAAAAAAAATCTCAACAAAGGAAATAGTTATCATTGAGCTATCATTATTTTGACTTCATGTTTCTGCATATTGTCCAGCTGCTGTGTTACACCTTAGTAATCTAGTCATCGACATATGACTGCTTGAAACTGCTTGCCATCTGATACCATTTTTGCCCTGTCTGATTTTAAAATATGCCTACAGGATAAGATTCTTGAGGAGACTGCAAAAGAAGAAGAAAGACAAAGGTTGCTGGAAGAAGAGGAAAAGAAGAGAAAACAAGAAGAAAAGCTAGAAGAACAGAGAAGATTACGTGAAGAACGTGAGCGAGCAAGAGAAGGTAACATAATATTAAAGTATTAAAGTATTGTTTATTATAATTGAAATATGAATAAATTGGGGGGTGGGGAGAAGTTGTTACATAAATGAAATACACACATTTTGTATGTATGTGTGTGAGTGAGTGAATGAGCCATGATATTTAAATGAAACTCTTTATGTCAGATGATAAACAGCTGCACTAATCAGGCTGAATAAAATGTGTTTACTTTATTCAGCATCTATTTTCATGAATTAAAACAAATTGAAGAGAGACGCTTCCAATGCTATTGTTGTGTTTTGAACATTCCAAAAGTCATTTCATACAATCAGCATTCATTTGCTTGCCAGAGTCCATCTTCCTGCAATGTGTTGTATTCAGCAAGGCTAAGCCATGAAAATAATGTACCAGTTTAACCATTTTGCGTCAGTATTAGAAAGCACTATTTTATGTTGTTGTTTTTTAATCACTCTACCCTCATTTTAAAAATCATATTTCCTGTTTGTTCTTTAACTACTCTAACCTCATATTAGAAAGCATTTCTCCATAATGTTTTTTTTTTTAAACCATTATATGCCTTTGGTATTAAGAAGCATTATTGTTTGTTTTTGTTTTTTTCACTTTGAAGGCAATGTGTGGCAGTAAAATCAAATATTTTTCCATCAGTGATTTTTAAAAAGTTTCTGTTATATTTATTTGTCATTCTTGGTTTTATTACTGTAAAATAATCAGTTTTTATATTATAACCATCTGTTGATACAGAAACCAGCCGCTATGTTGGCTCTCATAGAAATAATCCCAAAAGTTTCCAAGTTAAACAATTTAATGTTCTTTCTCTTCATGTAAGTGTACATATAAACTGTCTCTACATTGTGACAGGTTTTCTTCTTATCAATTTTACTGATTTAATTAATTTTGTGTGTGTAAAATGGCATTGTTTTAATGCTATTTTTTGCTATTTCCCTACTTTAAAAGTTTAAGAGAATAAAAATAATTAACAAATTTCCTTCTCTCACAGTGTAAATAACAAGATGTGCAAAGTTTCATTCAAATATGACTCCTAGTTTTGAGAAATCTTGTTTCTAAAAATCTGACCTGGTGCTAAAACAGAAAAATGAGAAGAAAAAGCTCAGACAGCTATTAATGCATTTCAAGTTGATTTGCAACTTAGCACTTGAAATTCCCATCTCCTTTATCAGAAAGTCAACTAGCATACAATTCACTTTTGAATTGTGTCTTGCTTTTTTTCTCTGAGAATACTGTCACTAGTTGGAACGCGAACTAGTAAATAGTATGTTAAATTTGAATATCAGTAACTCTTGTCTCTTCAGTAACAGCTGCAATATTATTTTGATTTTTCTTATTATTCCTTGCAATGACCTGCTATTTTTTTTTCTTGATTGAAGTATAGATTTTTTTCACATTAACTATTTTTCCACCGGTGCGATCCAATTAAAAAACATGTAAAGAACCCTATGAAACAAATGTAGTCATAGGTTTTTTTTGCAGAGTTGGAAGGTCATGATTTCCATATATGGAACATAGCTTGGGTTAACCCAGAGTTAAAAATTAGGCAATTAAATGTTATTGGCTTGTTTTTTCAATAAACAGAAAGCTGAACAAAGGCTTGGGGTGGGGGAGGTGTAATAAAGATTTCCCCAGTATATAAATCATGGCAGTTAGTGCCAAAGAAAGGCATGTTTCTAGAGCTTGAAAATCAGCAATTTCACTCATTATTTGAAACCAAATACTCCAAAAAGTGTGAAAATTAGTGATTAGCTAAAAACAAAAAAAAGTTTATGACAATATGTTGAATGATTCTAAAAATGTTAAAATACATAGTATTAACATTTGAAAACGAGATTGGACTAGATGCATTTTAAAATTTATTTCATATATCCTTAACACAATAAAGAAAATTTCCATACATAAGTAAACCAATTCTCTTGATATTTTTCTAGATTTAAACATTGCTAAATAGGAAGAAATTCTTTATCTGGTTGGATACCTGAAGGGCTGGTGTTTGTTTCTTTTTTCTTTGTTGTTGATTATAGAATAAAAACATGTTTCATGCTTTCAGAGCGTGCCAAGCGGGTACAATTACGCGAGGAGAGAGCTCGCTTGATTGCTGAAGGCAAGGAAATACCACCTGAACTCCTGAATGGCATCAGGTATCATGACAGGTATGATTGTAATGCCAGTTTAATTGAAATGACAGGTATTTGTGTGATGACCACTTTAATTGAACTATAAGGTATGTATGATGACCACTTTAACTGAAATAGCAGGTATGTATGTGATGACCATTTGAATTGAAGTAACATAAATGTGTGATAATCACTTTAATTGAAGTATCAGGTATGTATGATGATCACTTTAACTGAAATAGCAGGTATGTATGTGATGACCATTTAATTGAAATAGCAGTTTGTCTGTGATGACCATTTAATTAAGTAGAGGTATGCATGTGATGACCACTTTAATGGAAGTAACAGGTATGTGTATCATGTGTCTGGTAATCAGCTTAGCATAAATGAGTGGAACACCAATGCGAAAAACAAAGAAAACTTAAAAGTTAACGCAGCAAGGAGATATAATTTCAAAATGCACTTCTATTATCGTAGAATCATCACACTGGAAGTAGACACCAGAAATCTCACAATTTCTCGAATGATATGTGAAGAAAAGAGCACTGGTTGATACGGACACTTTCGGACATTTTGCCCAAAAAGACATGGCCACTCTGACCAGTAAAGGATTAAAGAAATCAATCCTGTTTGCTAAATTTTGAAATAGTTTGGAGATAACACTGGTGCCTCTGTATTGTGTTTCTTGATATAATGTGGACCACATATAGTGTGGACAACCAGTGGACCCCTCACCCACCCACTTTTTTTTTCACTGTCAGCCTCTTCAAATTACATGTACAGAGTTAACAGCACTGTATCAAATCAACTGGCTCAATTTACATAATCAACTTAGCTAAAGAGAAGGAATGAAACAAATGTCTATCAAATCATTTTCAACAAATGAGTGAATAAACTTTCTGAATTACTATCAGCTAAAACTTTATCCAACATCTTGTCTAAAGTCAAGTCTTTTTTTTTAAATGCTGCCACTTTTAGCTAAGAAAAACTTTGCAAGAATAGAGTTTGATTGGTTTCTTGAATTTATCACTATGTCTAAAAGAACAAACTGAAAATCAACTTGTTAAAAACAATTTGTCTACAAAAGAAATGCAATACCCAAACATATGGAAGACTGCACAGAAGAGATTAAATTACATTTATTAATAATAATAAAGAAATTGTCAAGAAATATATTAGTTAATTTAAATTATTTTGAAATTTAATTATAATGTTTGTTATGTTAAATATGGAGTTGATCATAATTTGAAGTATTTTTCTATTGTAGCAAAGATGGAGATGAACCATCACTAGAAGATGAAGTTGTGGCCAAATTAAATAAAGGTAAAATGGTGCAACGGTTTTTCTGTTAATATCTTTAGGGATAATTATAGCTGTATAAAAATGACAGCATATTGCTGTATTCATTGGTAATGGTGAGGGAAATAATTCTCCAAAAATCAACTGAAACTATTGAAATAAAACATTTATGTGTAGTTTCAAAATAAGCAGATCTATAATTTGAACTCACTTCAACATTTGGTCAGAATCCATTGAACTTATTATAAGTTCTGGGCAAAAAGTGAGATCTGGGGGTGGGAATGATATATAATGGTAAAATCAATCGGCAAAACAAAATACGTTTAGACATGTTACTGTAAATTTGTGTTGTGTTTGTTTCTTTTTTCTGCATGCTTTCCTTTTAAATTTGCTCATGGTTTGTGGGGGTGGGTGGGGTTTTTTTTTTTATGTTTTAGTTTTGGCTGCATGTATGAGACACCATGAAGCTTGGCCGTTTGTAGAGCCTGTGGAGGAGACGTACGCTCCTGGCTACTTTGATATTGTCAAGGTAGATAACAGATTTCAAGTTAATTTATTCATCAAAATTTGTTTTTGCTTGATTTATTCTGTAATAATCCAATTTGTCTTCATCCAGTATTTGTGGAAGAAAACTTTATTTTTCTTCTTTTCTCAAAATATTTTTATATTTGTATATGTCATTATTTGTATTATTGATTTTTCCACTCAATCATGGCAACAGTGATGATTGCTCTTCTTGAATATTAAATGTTAAAATTTACAGAATTTCTTTTAACAAGAATACTGTGTAATTGTTGTGAGTGTCAAACTAGATAGATAACTAGTTTGACAGTTACACAATATCTATCTCATCACCAGTTACTTTTTCTTCATTCTTGATTATTTAGCAAACTCAAAGAATACTCATACCATTTCATTTATCCCCCTTTTTTGGAATTGAGACATGAACTGTTGCACACTTCTTAAAAGAACCATAATCCTGATAATTTTTCCTAGCATTCTGTACCTAATTGTAATGCTATAATTCACTGTATCTAAACTTCAACTACAAGTAAAAGATAAAGCATTTACTGTCAAGATTAGCATACATTTTTATAAAGTTGTCTCTTTGCAAAAGTAATCTGCTCAGCTGTCATTGAAAGTTTTCTTTCTACTCTTGAAAGCAACATTGAATGTCTTCATATGTCATCTGATCACATTCTGCTTTTTATTGAGTGCATTGTGGTAGAGTTGTTTTCACATCATGGTTGGCTGCATGCAGGCACTTTTTTTAACAGCCCATTCTTACAGGTCAGAATCCACTGAATTTATTACAAGGTTTTCGGGATAAAAGGGACGGAGTAAAATAAGAACTAATAATAGTTGAACATTTTTATGATTAACTTTTGTAAGTGAAACATGACAATAATGAATTTTGTTTGGTATAGAGCAAACAAAGAGATCAAAACTCAAGATTTTGACATGATATGAAAAAATGTTTACTAATTCTGTGTAATTGCGCAATTTTTGTATGCATTTTTAATGCATAAATTTACTGTTAGTGCATAAAAGGTGTTGAATTTTTAAAAATAAATAATGAGCAAAGTAATATTTATCACACTGCAAAATTTCATGATGATCATGCAAATGGTTCAAATGTTATGGCCAGTTTTGTGCAAAATATGTATAAAAGTGCCGTCGTCAGTCATTTTGATGATTTTACAAAGTTTGGGCCAATCTTTACCTAATCAAATGAAAATAACATTCTGAAAAATGGGCATATTCTTTATATACATTTTAATATAAATGAACAGTTTCAATGATATATTTCAATTAATGAATCAGATATGCTGCATCACACTTCATCATTCCTGTTATTTCTAACTATCTTGATGGTGGTTTTTTTTTTTTTTTTTTTTATTAATATCTGCAGCTAGTTATTTTGTTATTTCATCATATAGAAAGTTAAAACTTTGATTTTGTTATCTGCAAGTAGAAAGGAATAAAGTATCAAACTTTCATAACTGTATGTTATATTTTAGTTAGTCTTTAGCAAGTCTAAAAAGGGTTGAAATAACCTTTTTTTTTTCACTGCCGACATTTTTAAATCTTAAAAACAGCATATCTCTGGAACAAATTGAGATAGCTTCACATTTTTATTTTTTATTTTTCATGTTTTAAAATGTTTTAAATGAAAAATATCAAAACTGAGTGCTTGATTTTATTTTATTTTTTGTGCCACCACCTATTATTATAAATGTTATAGATCATTGTCTCTTCTGTTTAATTATTCAAATTGTATATCTGTAAGTTAGTGGGTATTCCAAACATATTTTTCAAAATCATTACTAATACTTTTAAAGTATATAGACAGTTAGAACTTTTTCAGGTGATTTCATTGATACTAAAATCAAGTTTGTACCACAATTACAACCAAAGTTACGAATTTTTCAATATTTAATTTTTCACAAACTTTTACGCTCAAAAATGAAATTGTACAAATATCTCACTTTGAAGGTCCACAAAATGAAGAAATGATTAACAGTTTAGTTCAGACTCTCCACATAAGTAGTATCCAACATACAAATATGGCTGAATTTTTTAAAAAGGCTTTGCAATGTTATTTTCAAATATGCTGTCAGTCAAAATTAGCAATTTATTTATTTTCAAGTTGGAAAAAGCTCTAACGCAGTTAACACAAAATGGACGAAATTGCTATAAACGTTAAAACTGTAATAACTCTAACTCTGCTTGTAATTGAGCTACAGAGATGCTTTTTGTATCATTGGATTCAGTTTGGAAAAATCTTTATTAAAGTCATATGGTGTACCAGAGAAAATTACATTAGCAGCCATTTGACCCTCATTCATGATGTCACTCCTACTTGCAAGGGCTTGGGGATTGTGTCTTAGTAATGGGGCAAATCTTGTTCATGAACTATGTTTGACTAGATTCCATTTCACTTTATCTTTAATTTAAGGCACAAAATTTAAAGTACATTAATTTAAACTACTCGTAATAGTTGTTAGTTGTAAAATCAGTGTACAAGTCTTTCATGTTATTACTATAATTCATGCTATACCTGTACTAAAATGTGTTATGTTTGTTGTTTAAGTATCTATGAATTAAAATGGAGATTGTCATCTCATCATACATTCAGTAGGTTTACTCTATTGTACTCTGATTCCATATACCGTATTTAAACGCATATAATTGTCACACACACACACACACACACACACACGCCATGCATAAAATGTGCACATATACACACCTGATAATATACAGTTTGTAACTTTTGTCTAAAATATTACTTGTAAAATTCTCACCAACCTATAATGTGCTCGTACCAGTTGATTAGAAAAGTAGGGTTGGTTGACTACTAGTACTGAGTTATAATGAGGGCAGCCATCCAAACCATCTTGCATGTTAAAATGGACGTTAATCGATGATGATGATGACAATATTTGACTCGCTTGAATGTCCGTTTGGCAAGCCATCCTGTCAAATAACAGTTACTTTAAGTATTGAGTATGTTTAAGTAAAAAATCATTCATATAGCGCGCGCAAGGGTTATGCTGTTTGTAAAATCATGTATAACTTGCATGTTTTATGCACTAAAATATGTTGGGAGTTTTTTGTGTATATATATATTTCCTTTAATTGCTTTCTGTATGGAAGACTTTGTATTACATTTTTTAATACTGGATTCCTGATTCGAGAGCCATCATACAGTACCATGACTTTTCTTTAAATGCAATTGACATGCATCCATTCAGTTATTTTATGTTAATCCTGCTTCTTTTCCTGATGTTGTTTATGTTGATCCTGGTTCTTTTCCTGATGTTATGTTAATCCTGGTTTTCTACCTGATGTTGTTTATGTTAATCCTGGTTCTCTACCTGATGTTGTTTATGTTAATACCGGTTCTCTACCTGATGTTGTTTATGTTAATCCTGGTTCTTGTGCTGATGTTTATGTTAATCCTGGTTCTTTTCCTGATGTTGTTTATGTTAATTCTGGTTCTTTTCCTGGTATGTTAATCCTGGTTCTCTCCCTGATGTTGTTTATTTTATCCTGGTTCTCTACCTGATGTTGTTTATATTAATCTTGGTTCTCTACCTGATGTTTATGTTAGGACACCATATCAGGAAAATATACTTTTTACTCTAGCACAGATTTGTATGGTATAACAATTTACTTGATATTTTATTGTTTACTCTCATAGAATAGTGTGTTTTAACAATATGCTTGATAATTTATTTACCTCATGTACTTTGTAGACTCCCATGAACCTGATGGAAATGGAGAACAAACTGAATGCTGGAAAATACCCAACCAAAGAGGCCTTTGTTGCTGACATGGACTTACTGGTTGCCAACTGTGAAGCATACAATGGTGCTGATAGTGGTGAGCAGCATGTAGACATTATTTAAGACTGGGCATTAATTGTAGTAGGGCACATAGGGATGTGTTTTTTAAACATTTTCTTAAGGCCATGAACAGCATGAGAAAATGGGAGGGGAACAGAATTTTCTTCTTTTTTTTCAGAGATTATTGCATTGTTCTCTTTCAGGATTCTATATTTTTTAAACATATGAAATGCATTTTTTAATTATGTTAATAACGACGTTTTTGGAACCCACTTGTTTTTAAAAATATATTTCCTAAGCCAAAATTGCAGATGTTTGATTTGTAAAAGCTGCCATTATTTGTATTGTAGAAAGGACTATGGCACATGGAGACAAAGAGGATTACCTCCCCTACAATATAATCATTAAAATACAGTTTCAAACTGGTTTTATAAACTTGTTTCATGAGAAAACTTTACCTCACCTAATGCCCTGATTTACTTGGATTTTATGCAAAGCGTGTAAAGGGCTCAATTTGATTGGTTTAGTCAGTTGGTTGCTAAGATACAGGTCTTCTTCAAGTACTTAAGGAATTTTATATATCTGCCGTTATTAGTCTTAGTTGGCAAAACACAATTTTGCTTGTTAAATAAACATTTTCTTTAGATGTTTATTTATGGTGGAAGTCAGAGCTCATAAGTATCAACAGAAGATGTATTAAAAGCAGAAATTCTGTGGACATTAAAAGTTGTTACCTCACATTATTCCTTCAGAAGCACACAAGACAACTTAAGGCCACATTACTACACGCAAAGAACAAAAAAAATTTCTTTTCATGCTACAGCCTTCAAATTTGGTACACATATTGTCTCTGATTTAGATAAGAATAATCTGTTGTTAGATTTTGAATATCATGCTTAGTTTTTTTTAAATTAATTTTTAAAACTTTTTTAAATACCCAAAATACGTTTTTTTAAATTGAAAAGTTCAAACACTTGCAAATGTCTGAAAAATTTTTTAATAACATTTTTATTATCCTTGATGCAAGATTAAAAAAGTGGAGTATGCGTTTAAAGAAATTTTAAATAGGAAAAAAGTTACAATTTTTTTATTGACATACCCGTCAAAAATCTTAAATTGAATGCAAAATGTTGAATTTAAAAAATTGTAAAAAAAAAAATAATGCAGGCAGGATTTAATCGATACTTGATTTTGTGCACATGTATATAAGGAACAAGTATGCCAAGTTTCAACTATGTGGGTTTACTAGATTTGGAGATCCAGGTCTACAAGCAAGCGGCACGGACTGAAAAACATAGTTTTGAGAAAAACGCATTTGAAGTATAATAAAGACTGTAAAACATGGAATTTGTGTTCAATATTTACTTTTTTAAAAAATAATTATGCTTTATCCATAGCACAATGAGTTCCTAACAATCATTTAGTCCTCCTAATAATCCTGAGCCCTAGGAACTGCCTTCTCCCCTGCACACGTCTTCGGCTTCTTTGACATTTTTGGCCACATTACTACAGGCAAAGAACAAAAAAATGTTTTCTCTCGTGCTATAGCCTTCAAATTTGGTACACATATTGTCTCTGATTTAGATAAGAATAATCTGTTGTTAGATTTTGAATATCATGCTTAGTTTTTTTTAAATTAAATTTTTAGAATTTTTTAAGCACCTCAAATATGTTTTTTTAAATTGAAAAGTTCAAACACTTGCAAATGTCTGAAAATTTTTTAAATAACATTTTTATTATCCTTGATGCATGATTAAAAAAGTGGAGTATGCGTTTAAAGAAATTTTAAATAGGAAAAAGTTACAATTTTTTTATTGACATACCCGTCAAAAAGTTTTAATTGAATGTAAAATGTCAAAGTAAAAAAATTGTAAAAAAAAAAATAATGCATGCAGGCATTAACCCATACTTGATTTTGTGCACATGTATATAGAGAACAAATATACAAAGTTTCATCAATATGTGTTTACTAGATTTGGTGATCCAGGACTGCAAGGAAGTGGTGCGGACAGAAAAACAAAGTTTTTGGAAAAACTCATTTAAAGTATAATAAAGACTGTAAAACATTAATTTTGTGTTCAATCTTTACTTTTTTTAAAACTAACTATGCCTTATCCATATAGGAGAGTGGGGTAAGACATTCTTCTATATATTGGCACCAGCTCATTGGCAACTTCAAAAGAAAATAATAAGCCAACTTTTGATTCATGCGGCCCAGCCCATTTTCTCTCCCAAACACACTTTCAAACTAACAACACTTTTGCATTCAGAGCAAGCAGCCGATGAAAACAATGCATTTAAATTATCTAAATCAATGATGCACCTGATATTCTTGTCTGAAACAGTGTTAACGCTGATAATTTCGGCTGAAGCGAAGTTAATTTCCGCCTTGAAGTAGGTGGATGAAGGGTAGTGGGGGGGGGGGGGGGATCGCCGGCAGCAGCTATCAGCACGTTAGCGCTACGAACATTACAAATACCTGGTACGGCACTTTTTGAAATAGGATTGGGTTGATCAAAAGTAGAGCAGGTAATTCTAAATTGCCAGCAACAATCAAAGTTTGTTTTCTTGTGTAAGTAGGTGGTAGGCGGGTGGGAGGTGATCGCATAGATCGACTGCAAATGTGCGTCGTCTGCAACGAGCGTCGTAGGTCTAGGACAGTAGGAGAGAATAAACATCTTGCATTGTTCCTCTAGAAGTAGATGGGTGGGAAGTGGCTGAAGAGATATTGTCAAAATCTGGAGTTTATACACTGTCTGCATCTACGAAACGTCGTTTGTTTTGGTAAACACGGGTGGGGGTGGGGGGGTCACAGTATGTAAATTCGGTTGTACGTCGTCTGCATCAGTCAACGTGTAATTGCTAGGCTCACTACGATTGTTTTGCGTTGTTTTCCGCTTTCCCCGTCGAACTTCGACTGCTTTTAGACCTTTAGACGATTTTTGTTTCATGGGCGAGATTGTTAATTGCTTAGAGAAACTAATTTTGTAAGATTAGAACTGAGCACGAGGTGACGCAAAATTCGTTGGCGGCCATTTTGAAAATGCCCGGATTTGATATTATCCCGCAGCAACCGCATTTTTAACCAATCAAAGAACGATTTTCACTTTTGTACTACGTGACACACCACACAAGCCCTTGTAGTGGGTCAAGGTTTCGTCAAACCACGTGCTTATAGCGTGTTAAAATACGATGAGCCTACGTTTTCAGTATAAGGGAGGTAATTCCCTTTAATTCTATATATAACACTCTATGGTTTAGTTTTAAAAAATGGCGGGTATTGTGAATCAAAGTGGACTATTATCGGCGATTCTATGCGAGGAAAACGCTTTTTTTGAACACAGGTAGGTCGGAAAAACAACTTTATTTGCACAAAAAGACACACTTTTTAATAAGAAAACACATATTTTCTGCAAAAGAAGATATCAAAGTATGCAAATGTGTAAAAATCTCAAAACTGAAAAAAAAAAAATTAAATAAGAAAAAAATTGATTTCTCGTGCCGTATGTGCCCTTAAATACTTTTAAAACAATGTTTTCAGATAGTAAAATTGGTGTTAAAATGACTTTGAGTGAAAGAAAGTGTGCTTTTCAACATTTGGGCCTTGTTTTCTTAAAGTAAATACTATGCAGACAGTGACGTCTTAGTAGATAGAGAGAAATTATGATAAGAATTATGCAGATAATAATGTCTTGTGAAATATCAGTTCCCTCAACCATAAAAATAGTATTCTTTCACATCCTTTTGACAGGATTACAGGATTGTGTGAGGATTGCTATAATTTTTTTTTGTCTGCTAGTATTTGTATCTAAAACTTTTACCTTCTGTTCCTCCTGTCAAAGAACAAAGTGTTGGCAGGGTATTTTTATTCGATTGTCTCTCAGTATATATTTGCCAACATTCACACAAGTGAGTGTTCATGCATGTTGTACACCTCTTCCACTGGAGTGGCAGTCGAAATACTCAATAAGGAGAGTGCACAGAAACAAATGTAATTATCCCTTTGTTATAAGATAGCATATGAACAAAATGGCTCAGGCATCATCTAACCAAAAAGGTAAGGAAATTAAGACCTTATCTGCATGCTATAAACAGATGGAAAGGATAACAGCAGAAAAAACAATACTGAAGACAGGAGAAGAAAACTCAGCTTGGCAGTTGCTTTGAAACTTAACCTCCTCTTGGGATAGTTCTTTGGCTGACTCTGGCTTGTATTTATAAAATCTTGGGATAGGCCTTTTGGCTGACCCTGACTTGTATTCATAAGACCTTTGTTGGTATCTCTTCAGTACCTTCATTTTGTTATATGATTAAAAAAGTAGAGATTTTAAGAGTGGTGGTATTATATTTCTGTTAAGCACATAGAAGTACAGTCATGTATAAAAGTAATGGCTTTATTGTTGTGGAGCGTATAGTAGTACATTAGTGTATAGCAGTAGTTCGAAAACTTTCTTGGTTCACTGCTCCCTTAATGTATCAGGATTTTGTCCGTGGCACCCAAAGTAAGAAAAAACATATCAGTTGCATTTATGTTCTTGAGGTTAGGTTAGATGAAAAGACAATCTCATGATACCCCTTTGAGTTAGCCATGGTGCACGCTTTAGGGACTACTGGTGTATAGACAGAAGGTATACTTACATTGTTGTGGAGCATATAGAGGTAAGTATATTTAGACATTGACTCAAATAGTAATTTGTTTTTCTGATTTTTTAAAAACTTCATGCAGTATTATTTCATGAGTTATATATATGCTTATGCATATTTCTTTTTTCTTTCATAATGGAACTTATTTTGTTTTGAAAACTTTATCACAGATATTATAACTATTGCAGATCATTTACTTCTGAACAATTGTTTTTTATTTTTATTTTTATGTTTTTGTAAGAAAGGTGTGTTTCAGCTATGATATTAATGTTTTTTCAGACTTCACTCTCATGGCTAACAATTTGCGGAATGCATTCCATCGATCTCTTCGTCGTATGTTTCCTATTGTACGTTCTCACCGCTATGAAAATGACATTGATTACATTGTCAATGGGAAGCACATTTTTGAAGAAAGGAAATTCCGTGCAAAACGAGAAGCCAGCAAACAAGCTCGAGATTTATTTGGAAAAATGCTGTCTGATGTAAGTTATGTGTCACATGTTGAAATATTTTAAAATATAGTAATAATCATCTCACTATTGATACAAACAGCGATAAAGAATAAAATAAAAATTTGGTTCGAACATGATCTAGGGGAATGTAAATATGATAAATTTTTCTTTAGCTGAAACTCCTCACCCATCTAACAGTCAACATTCTGCTTCTAGCAATGTCATACTACTTGTCGCAAGAAAAGCATGGAGTCAAAAACTAAATTTTTTATTTCATGGATCACGCTAGCCAGGTGTGTTCTAAGGGGAATAACCACTAAGGCGTATATAAATGTAAATGTTGATTTTGTTCACCAAATTTCATTTAGTTTAGGACAGACCCTTGTAGACGTAGTATATGTGTGTCATATCATGCATTAAAATATTTAAAATCCTCCTTAAATATATATTGAGTGAATGCAGTTATAATCACGAATGCGTGTGCATGTATATATACTTGTTTATAAACAAAAACGAGGAAAGTTAGCTGATGCGCATTAGAAATTTGCCTAGGCAACGGAATATGTGCATTATAGATCACATGCACCAGCGAGAAAAGATCACAAGATGCGAAATTCTGGAACTCTCAGAAGAAAAGTATAAAGAGATAACCAAAGGGTTAGAAAGATTGAGATAGTCGAAAAACCTCAGACAGCGCAAACTACAGAAAGACTTTGAGATTCGCACCCGCTACATGGCAGAGATCATGCAGTGTGGCATTCAACATCGGCAACATAGTTGAGTTCTCTCCACGAAACATCAGACTTTGAATCATCAGACTATGTACGTAGTTAGGAACATCAAGAATACAGTGTTTGTCAGAAGAGGTAGGAAGAGGATTAGAGATTTTAATGAGAACAGGATTTTTGCATGAAGACAGTAACTTCATAAGAGCAATATTTTGTGGTGAAACTTCATTTAACAGAAATTACATCATGTTTACTAAGGAAAGTTGGGAATATCTATTTTCATCCGTTTTTTTCATCCGCCAAATATCATGAGTATCGAGGCAACTTGTTTGTAAATACATAGTAGCGAAGTGAAAAGTTCAACGATTCAAGACAGCTTATGTGTGCAGCGTCATTTGCATACAGTTAATGACAGATGAGTCATTCAGTCTCTCAGAGCTTTGTCCTGAAGGTTCTATTCCGCGTGTGAATGAGAGGGTAATTCTTAGACCAGACAAGCCCAGAAGGTGCCACATTCGCAGATGTGAGGACAATTTCATTTGATGAAAGTACATGATGATAACGACAAACGTCACTGAGGTCTAAATGTCCATACGGAGACAAAATTTTGTATGCAAACTTACTTTGAGGTAGATTACATAACCTGCAAATCTCTGCTTATTTGGCCAGACTTCAAAATTTGAGTGGTCTTATACCTACAGTAGTCTAGCAGTTTCCTACCTAACAATTAGTGTTTTGCTCTTTAACATTGTCCTACCTCTCAATTAGTGTTTTGCCTCTCGAGTAGTCAACAATGTCTTACCACTTTAACAGTGTCCTTACTCTCTAGTGGTCAGCAATGTTTTGCCTCTGTCAACATCATTCTATTTCTTATATAATGTTCCACCATTTTAGCAGTCATTCTAGCAATCATTCTAGAAGTCATTCTTCTGCTCCTCTAGTGGTCCATATATAAGATCTTATTATATATTGAGTTATCTAATATATCAGAACATTTTATATATAAATAATAAAACTTTTTAATGCAAATGCAGCTTTGAGGGTTATCATAGGCAAAAATGTTTGATTCTAGACATGTAGTACAAAATTTTAAACATTTTTCAAGATTAACTATTGTTGTATTTGCAGCATATAAGAGTGATATATATATATATATGCTGTACTACTATTCAAAAAGGTCTCAGAAAGTTTTTGTTTATGACTGGGAGATCCTTTGCAGCTTATTTCAATTTTATTTTTTTTTGTTTATCTCAGTGAATTTGAACATTTTAGCATTCTGTAAGCTGCTCAAAAGAAATGCTTTTTCTATTTACTAACTTGTATTATTAAATTTTTGTATATACATTTCACTTGCTTACAGACTTTTATTAAATTTGATACATTTTGCATGTTTACAGAGTTCAGATGATAGTCTGTCACACCTGGACACCTCTCAGATTACCTGGCAACCAACTGGCTCACATCGCACATACTCTCGAAATTACAGAGGGTACCAAGATACTGGCGATTCCACTCATGCTGGCATGATTTGCAAAAGCAAAAGTGCTTCTGGCTTAATCTATGGCGGCAATAAACTGTTGGACTCAATGATTCAAACATCGCATCGCCAGGTGATTACCAGCACGCCTCCCACTCGATTCTCTTATTCCCCTAGCCAGGGACAGGTGTTTGGTCCATGTGTCAAAGAGCATAGCAGTACTTGGCATGATATGCCTCCAGTGCTGACACCTGAAGTGCCACTGTCACAAGAGGGCACAGCAGACGGACTGAATGCCGTTGCCCCTCCCCCAACTTGGAGCTATCGTAGAGAAGGAATTGCTGATGGTGACACAGAGCCACCGAAACTGCGCCGTATGGTCCCTCCGCTGAAAGAAAATGATCCACTAAAGACAAGTGGAGCATTGAGCACACCCAATCCTGTGGTGTCTAACCAAGGTAGTGTGACAAATATCACTTCAACCATGCACCAGAGTGGTGGGACTGTCCGTCCAGCCCAGCCAACCCTTGCTGGAGCAGCACCCACATTACCTGGAACCCCACGAATTGTTCACATTTCCCGTGAAGACTACAACCGCTTGTTGGCCCAGAACAAATTCAAAGTGTTGCAGGTTGGACCAGGTGGTCAAGGTAAATTGATACAGCTTCAAGCTGGCATGCAGATTGTGTCTCAGAAGCCCGCCGTTGCAGTCAATCAGCAACTGTCTGCTGCTGGGGCAAAAGCTGCACCAACCAGTGCTGCTTGCTCTGAGGTGAAGCCTGCACCAAGCAAACCTTCTTGCATTGATGTGAAGCCTGCACCAAGCACACCTTGCACTGAGGTGAAGCCTGCATCAAGCACACCTTGCACTGAGGTGAAGCCTGCATCAAGCACACCTTGCACTGAGGTGAAGCCTGCATCAAGCACACCTTGCACTGAGGTGAAGCCTGCACCAAGTACACCTTGCACTGAGGTGAAGCCTGCACCAAGCAAACCTTGCGTTGAGGTGAAGCCTGCATCAAGCACACCTTGCACTGAGGTGAAGCCTGCATCAAGCACACCTTGCACTGAGGTGAAGCCTGCACCAAGCACACCTTGCACTGAGGTGAAGCCTGCATCAAGCACACCTTGCACTGAGGTGAAGCCTGCACCAAGCAAATCTTCTTGCATTGATGTGAAGCTTGCACCAAGCACACCTGCTTGCTCTGAGGTTAAGCATACATCAAGCACACCGGCTTGCACTGAGGTTAAGCATGCACCAAGCACCCTGGCTTACACTGAGGTGAAGCATACACCAAGCACACCAGCTTGCATTGGGGTGAAGCCAGCACCATATACACCTGCTTGCACTGAGTTGAAGCCAACAAAAAGCAAACCTTGCACTGAAATGAAGCCTGCACCAAGCACACCTGCTGGCTCTGAGGTTGAGCATGCACCAAGCACACGTACTTGCATTGAGGTTAATCATGTATCAATCACACCAGCTTGCACTGAGGTGAAGCCTTCACCAAGCACACCAGCTTGCATTGAGGTGAAGCAAGTACCATATACTCCTTGCACTGAGTTGAAGCCAGCACCAAGCTCTGCTGTTTGCACTGTGAAGCCGGCACCAAGCTCTACTGCTTGCACTGAGGCAACACTTACACCAACCATAGCTGCTTGTGGTAGTCCCAGTATCAGACCTGTGACAAATATTGATACGAATATAGAGGTCAAACCCCATGGGTCAGATATTGCTACCGATGCTGGGATCAAATCTGGGTCAGACAACCTTAAAAGAACTGGGATAAAAGCTGGATCAAACCTAACCACACATATTGAAGTCAAATCTGGGTCAGATTCTCTTACCAGTACTCGGATCAAAATGGTGTCAGAGGGAAGAGTTGAAAAAGCTATGCCACATACTCCTGTAGGAATCTACACTATGTCAGACAATTCTACTAGCTTAGGGGTTACAGTTCAGTCACCTGCAAAAGTCAGACCTGCTTTCAGTGGTGCTGATGTCCAACAGAGTGTTGCAAAAGTTACACCTCTGCCAGAGATATCAGTATCTGATTGTAATGCTAACGCTGTTAGTGTTGAGATCGGTTCTCAGTCAAACACTGCCTCTATATTTGTTAATACGCTGATAGACAGTGGCAATTCTGTAAAAGACTTTAATTCAGCAATATCTTCTTGTGATGAAAGTAAGATTACTTTAGACACTTGTCATGCTTTAACGAAATGCTCTTTGTCACCTTCAACTGCTATAACTGCCACTGCATCACTAATAACTGCTAGCATTGAGATACCAGTGCAAAATATTGAAGTGTTGGACGAAGACTCTTTAGAAAGACCAAAATCAAATATTGATGATTCAGTTTTATCTCACTCACTATCTCCTATACAAGTTTTGTCTAAATTATCATCCCCTAAACTATCTGTTATACCAGTTTTATCTGAATCATCATATATACAATCATCAAAAACACCCATTACACCTGTTTTGTCAGAAATGCCCTATGTACCCCCTGAAATAACTCACACTGCATCACTTGTGTCTGAATCGCCTCAAAACCCCCCAGTAAAAATGTCTAGTGCACCATTTGTGTTAAAGTCAGGCTCTGACACACATCTATCCAAGAAAACAGTTGTGTCCAAGCCATTCTCTGACACACACTCAGCAGTTAAAGCCACTGGGTCTAAGACATCCTCAGGCATGCCGCCAGCAATGAAAACCACTGTAACTAAGCCACCCTCTGACACACATACAGCAATGAAAACTGCTGTGTCTAAGCCATCCCCCAGTATGAAAACATCTTCAGTAGCACTTGTCAATCAGTTGCAGAGTTCATCTCTTGCTAGCACAACTTTCAAATCTGTTGAGCAAAATCCAAATGTTCAAAAGCCTTTCTCCTCCACAGAAACTTTGTCTACTAAATTGCATGATACTAGTTGTGAAAACTTGTTAAAAAATGTGGTTTTGAAAACAGGTGTATTAGACAATAAAAATGACAGCTTTTCTAATAGCGATAATCATGGAAATAGTGACTCATTAGACCACAGTAAAAATCTGTCAGAACTAGAAGATTGTGGTGAGAAAAATTTATTAAATGCGTGTAAAGAAACAGATGACCTAGGTGGTTTAAAGCATTTGAAGGAGACCATGCCTGTTGAATGTCATGGTCACTCTGTCACTTGTACATCAAGTGAAAATTGTTGTCACAAAGAACTTGAAGTGGAAAGTAGATTTGGTGTGAGAACTGGTGCGAAACACAAACTGGATTCACTGGACAGTGATTCTCCAGAGTCTAAATTACCTCGAATATTGGACAAGAAGTTATCAGATGCAGATGCTGGTCCACCTTTGCTGTCTGAGTCCAGGTGTGACTTTTCTCTTTCTGTTGCTACATTAAACCAGTCAGATGTGAGGAGTGAAAAAGTGACACAGAATGTGCAGGATTCCTCCCTGCCTGAGTTTGTAGCACTGGAACACAAAGATAAGCTCCCAAAGTCCTTACCTAAATTTTCTTTGTCTTGCCTTACAACCCAGTTAGCTCTTGCTATGGCATCAAAACGCAAGCAGTCCTCTGGCTCAGAGACCTTGTCATCGCCCTCATTAGCCAAATACTGTTGTGGAGACAGCCAGGAAAATGTTTTGAAATCTTCTCCTGCTTTAAGTTCTCTCTGTGATCTGCCTCCACCTGTTCTCAGTATAGAAAAAATACCTTTATCAGAGTCTGGTCAATCTCATCCTTCATTTATCGATGGAAAATACAAAACTTCTGGAGGGATGGTGAAAGAGAATTTGTCGCTTGATCCTCCAGACCTTGACCCTGTTGCAGCACCACTGGGTGATTTGACTGGCAAAGGTTGCATTTTGTTTGAATCATTTGGAAAGTCATTGGCCTCACAGGAATCATTGACCATGACACAAGCCCATCTTGTGACTCCTCCAAAATCCAGCACATCCACATTAGAAATAAATTCAGCAGGATCATCCAAAAACAAGTCATCCATGAAGCATGTGGATGATAATATATTTCAGCGAATGTTGGACTTCAGCAATCTTGAAATGGCTGGTCCCATTGTTGATTCGACAACAGCAGTTTCAGAAAAGGTTAGTTATCATTTTGAGAGAAAAAAATAATTTGCCTTCTACAAAGGTTAGTTTATATAATTTTTTAAAAGAGTGTTAGTTTATAGGGGATTTTGTTGTGATAATAAATTTTATTTCACATAATTACTTTTTAAAAATTGGTACACTAAAAAATTAAAAATTTACTTTAATTTTTTGCGTTTTGTGAAAAGTCATTTCTTAATTATGATTGATCGATAGTGCCTATAGTAGATGCCTTTTGCCCTTTTTCTGGAAGTATTTCTGTTTGCTTTTTATTGTTTTATTTTTTATTTTTTTGAGAGAGAGATATTATGGTAATTTGGTCTTAGTACTTTTATGATAAATAAATAATGGTGTTTTGAATTTCTTCTGTTAGATACTACCTTATTCTGCTAGTGCAAATCTCATTTATAAACTACAGTAATTTAAGTTATAAAAAATGTCAAGTGAAAGTTCGGATCTCTGGTTAGCTCTGCCCATCTGTCACTGGAGTAAAGGTATTCAGTCAAACTGGTAAAACTATTTCTGGCAAAGATCGATTTTATGACAACATTGCTGATAAAAGGATCTGCAGACCAGTACGGCAGTAGAGATCAGTCTCTGATAAATGATACAGACCCATCAAAATATTGCATGCAATATTTGCTTTCATCTCTGCAAATGTCTGCTCAAAGTTTGCACAAAAAAAAAAATACGGGCACCTTGTTGAATACAGCATATCTGTTGGTGTTATGGAATGGGTTATGGTATATAAATGGCCAGCTGACTTTTTCTGTGGGCACCCCAGTTGGCAAAATGCTTTCTCATTCCAAAGCATATAATTTGCAGTTAATGAAAATTCTTAGGCATTTCATGGGCAATATGCTCATTCTAAGACATTGTTGATGTTTTCTAATTCTGAGGCAAATTTATTAGTGGCAATATTTGTAATCACATTGCTAAGAAGTTCCTTACCACTACTGTTTTAATGCAACATCACATTGTATACCAATACTGTTTTAATGCAACATCATATTGCATACCACAACTGTTTTAATGCAACATCACATTGCATTCCCAACCCTTTTAATGCAACATCACATTGCATACCAATACTGTTTTAATGCAACATCACATTGTGTACCACTACTGTTTTAATGCAACATCACATTGTATACTACTACTGTTTTAATGCAACATCACATTGTAAATGATTCTATACTACTACTGTTTTAATGCAACATCACATTGCATTCCCAACCCATTTAATGCAACATCACATTGTATACCAATACTGCTTTAATGCAGCATCATATTGTGTGACTATTAGTATTACCCTTTAATGCAGTACTACTTTGTATATCATTATCACTATTCTTTTAATAAAATGCTACATAAGCTATAAGGTACATAAAAGATTTAAAACATATAACTTTTATCAATATTAACATCACAAGATGTATCTGCACTGTGTAATAAAATCTACTTTTAAAAAATAATTTTGCGGTGCACTCAATCAATTGCATGTTTTCTGTGTGTGTGTGTACATGTTTGTGCCTGTATGAATAAATCATGTGTTCATTTGTATAAATGAATCACATGTTCTTTATATATTGTATTACATTACTTTAATGAATAAAGACATTTGTGTGTATGAGGAAGTAGTGTGTGTGTGTGTGTGTGTAAATCACCTTTTCAATATCTTGTGAATATGGCTGATTTCTCAGGGCAAGTGTACTATGAAGGGTGGATCCATTTGAAATGTGTTTTCTTAAAAATAAAGTATTGAATTATCCATAGACAGAGAATTGATTTGAGAGAGACATAAGATAGTTGCATGAATGGGTTTATTTATTTTGTAATTATTTATAATACAACTTCGTTTTGAACTGATAAATGGCACTTCTTTTTGTTACATAGGTACATATAGCCATTTTCTTTAATTTTCAATTTCATTGTTATAAATAATCCAGAAACTTACTGTATCAAGGTTTTTTTTAGAACAGTAGAACTAGAAGTTATAGTACGTTACAGCACTATTCAATATTCCTTTTATGTGCAAACGGTCAATGAAGAAATAATATTTTTAAAAAGCATATTTTTTGTAGTGCTTAGTTTCCACATAAAACAGATCCATAACTTTAATTCTTTTACCGAAAATTGACATTTTAAACTCCACCTGCTTTTTAAAATAATTCATTTTCTGGTAAAATAAGTTTCAACATTACTTTTTAAGTTTTCAACAAAAACATGCTTTTTCAGTTTTGCATATTTCAAACTCCTATAACATCAACATTTTTATAATTTTTATCTTTTCTAATGTTTTGTCTGAGCATTAGGCCCTGTTGTAGGCTTTAACATTTAAAATAATTAGATTTAATCCATTTGATTTTTTGCACTTCATTACAAAATGGTACACTTGCCCAGAAAATGAGCTATATCATATGTAAGAGGAATGTCATTGTGCATCATTGTAAATGTTAGATGTTCTTTGTATTTGAGTTAATCACGTGTGGGTTTATATGTATGTAATGAGTAATATGTCTAATACAATTTAAGAAAAAAATTCATTCTTTAGCAGATTGCTTTATCATTGTTTTCAAACTTTATTGAAATAACATCTTGCATCATGCTGTATTACTATTATTTTATAATTTATTTCATGCACAACCTTAAACAATGCAACAACTGGTATCATATTGTATTACTATTTATATTGACTTTATAATCATACACAACTTTAACAATATTTATGTGTACTGTGTACTTTCAGAGTGCAAAGGATGTTCAGGAGACGTGAGGGAAAATGGCACTGCTGCAGATTACACAAGCAAACATTTGACATTAAAGCACACAGTATTAATGGTGTCTCATCTATTTCTGGACCAGAAGTAGAAGTCCGTCATCATTGCTGCATGGACTTTTATCAGTTACATTTCTTTATTGAATTATTAAATTGCACTCTTTCTTGTTCAGTGGTTTAGCTATATTTTATTTGTCACAAATTAAAAATAAATAACATTCAATTAATTGTTAAGATTTTAAAAATCAGGTGTTAATATTGCAATAAAGCACAAATTGTAAAGAGCAATAGAGAGGGAAAAATAAAATCATACCTCATGGCTATTCAAGATGATTCTGTATGTCTTTATGTTGATAAATATTAATTATTTGTTGTCAATAATCCATTAAGTTAATTTCAATATCCTTTCATTACTGAAAACCAAAAAAATTAATGCTTAACCTGTATTAGTATATACGTTATTACATATGTATAATATTTATTAGTTTTCAGTGAAATATTTGTACATTATGCTATTACTATATTAGGCAGGTATGTGGACCACCCTGTTTATATTTTGAGTGTTTATGTAAATTAAATTCCAGTATTCTGGTAATGGAATAGGTAATTAAAAGGAATAATCAAGAGAGTTAGCTGTTGGTGTTAGGATAATAAAGCACAAATCACAATGGTAGAATTTTTTGTTTATGTGTGTTGTGTGTGTGTGAAAGAGAGCATTGATAATTTAAATACATTTATATCTTTGTTAGTTTTTATGATGTCTGGAGATGTACAATAATTGTTTTAAATCATGCAGTTATAAAATTATATACATCAGTGTGTGTTTAATTTTATGTTTTACTAGATATTGACCATTTCAGTGAAAGCATATAGTTGATAAATTAATTAATTTGTTCCATAAAGTGAATGTGATTAATTAAATAATGAGTGGAAATTTGCTGAGAAAAATCTTGTATGTGTAGACATTTTGCTTTGAAATAGTCTTGTTAATTTAATTAATTTTCTTCATCTTTGACATATTTTAAAAATATTTTAAAAATTACTATTGCTGTAATTTTTTCATTTGTTTTCTTAGACCCTGATAATTATTGTGAATAACTTAATAAGGTTTAAATAAAGCATTGTCTGCATGCAAATCTATGTTGATACCATTTTGTTTCCTTAATTTGAAGCAAAGTATTTCACTGTAAAATCATCACTCTCTATTGATGTAGAATGTATTAAGGATGGGTTTTTGATTAGCCTCTCCAGTGACCAATACAAAAAAATATTTCTCTTTCTTAGTATTATATTGTCTTACATATCTACTGAATAACATTTTAAAATATGTTGCATTGTCCTCAGTATTTCATGAAACCCTAGGATTTAGTAAGCTGTTTGATAGTTTTCATTTTAATTTTAACAAGTGTAATTTAAAAATCTGTAGTTTTTCAAAAATATGCTTTCAAAATATTCAAACTGGAAAGATTGGATCTGTGTAGAAGTGATACATTTTACTTGGTCTGTTCATGTCTTCATGTAATTTTTTAAAAATTTTAGTTCAATTTGGAGAAGAAAAAAAACTTTTTAGGAATGTTAGTATATAAGGAAAAATCCATTGCTTTTCTAACTTGCTGAGTTATTTTTGTTCCATTTCGTTATTAATCTCATCAGTTGCACACTTTTGCTAACCTCATTTTAGTCACACTTATTGTAACATCTTTTTAATCACATGCATACTTACATTAATCTCTTTAATCATTAACTTCTTGTCAGTTATGCACATTTTTTAAGTACTTTTTCCTCACACATTATTGTTTAATCAAATACATTTGTATATACTAATATAGTAACCCTTTTAATAGCACACTTTTCTTTAGTCACTTGTGATAACATTTTTAATCTCACATTTTCATGAATCTCTTAATCACACATTCTTTATAATCTCTTCAGTTATGCACTTTGTTAACTTCTTTATAGTCACACACTTTAGTTAACTGAGATTTTTGTCAGCATTTGTTAGCTTTTTTCCAGCCACAACCTTGTTGACACCTTTTCAGTCATGTTTTTTTTAATTTGGGGAAGTTAATCACACACACACACACACACACACACACACACACACTCACATAATGATATTTGATTAACCAGTTAATCAAATTTCAAATTAACACATCTACTACCCCCTGGCAGTAGAATGGATCAAAACATGCTTTATTTCAACTTTTTTTTTTTTTGCTGTATATTGAGAAGGCATTTGTGTGACCAGGTCTTCAATTGTTAAATTTGAAATGTGGGTATTAGTTCAATCATGATTTAATTTCATTGACTAATGTCTATTTAATATCGAAGTCCACAGCTCATCTGATCTCACAAACATTAATACTAGTTATGCAATTTTATTTCTTTTGGCTGGGTTCCAATGCTAATTAGGTGAAAATCATTGTCTGAGCTTTAGGTCCACTTATTTCTCTCTATCATGGTCTCATGGTCTCTTGATATTTTTTTGGTTACTTTTAATTGGATGTGAGTGCTAATTATGTGAAAATCAGTTCTGAGCCTTGAGTTCACTTATTTCTCTCTGTTGTGGTCTCTGATATTTATTTTTACTTTTAGTTGGATGCGAGTGCTAATTATGTGAAAATCAATGTCTGAGCGTTGAGTACACTTATTTCGCTCTCTTTTCTGCTTCTAATACAGCAAAGTTTTTATTACATAAGTTATCTGCCTTCTATGTCATATCTACATGATTATCTCCCTCCTATATGTACATTTCCCCTTCACCTTACTAGCATTTCAGTACACAGCACAATTTTTTTATAGTCAATTCACATTGCATTTTGGTCACATCAGAGTTAACCTCCTTTCTCATATTTATTACACTGTTCTTATTTTCCTTGTAATTGATCCTGCTATTTTGTTCTTTTTACCTCCTCCCTCACTCACATTGTGTCTTAAGTTGAAGTTTTTAAAAATTTATTTGTATTCATGTGGGAAAAGATTTTTTTTTAAATCATGGCAAAGCCATATCTACCAAGTCTGTTTAAATGTATGTGTAATTCCATTGCTGGTTAAGAACCATTTTGTATACTTTCTGTTTATTTAAGCATCCCTACTTTGTAAATGTTTGTATTTTATAATACTTATCTGCACACTATTGCTTAATGAAATTATTTTTTTACAAACTGCTTTGTAACAGGAGTGCAGTTAATTTATCAAACCTCTTTTCCCCTTTGAATGAAACTAATAAGAAATGAAAATGAAATGACTCCTAAATACTGTTTAAATCTGAAGATAATTTTACTGGTGGGGGGTGGGTATTAATTTTTTTTTTTGGTTGGGTTGGGGGTTTTTGGTGTTATAAAATGTTAAATAATTTTTGTATCAATTTGTTGTGAGATTCAAACTACTTTATGGCATGTTAATATCTGGTATTAAGAATCATGGATAATAAATGTTGCATTTGTTGTGAATTGTGCTGTTTCTTGATTAGAGCCAGTTAGATAACAGAAAAGGTTAGATTTTTTCTTTCCTTTCTTTAAAATACATATTTTATAGGTTAAATAAAACTTTTCTTTTTCAGAATTGAGTGAAGTTTGCAAATTAGATTTATATTCTCATATTCTAAGCAATCTTTTTGTTTTAATGATCACAGTCATACACACACACACACACACACACACACATACACACACACACAGTAAATTCTTGATTACTCGGCACATGCGGGGGGAATCAGAATGTGCGATTTGATTAAAATGTGGCATGCAACAAGCAATATTAATTTGTACTATCATAAAAAATTAATTATCCATTATACATTGATATAGTATTGAGAATGCATATGTTTGGTTAGAAACATTATTCAATGAATTAGTTATCTGAAAATCATTACATATGCTAGATGTAAAGGCAGTTCTTATGGTCTCTCTGGAAATGTGAAATGAAGGCAAGAATGTTAAGTAGAATGCTGGATAAACGTTTTTTCTCTGAATGTGTGTATAATTAAAATTTCCTCTTTGAAAGTCCATGAAATCTTATATTTTCCTGTTTATCTTTTTAGAGCTGATTGAGATGTTCATTACTTATTTCCTCATTCACTATATCAGGGGTCATAATTGCATGAAATTGGGTAACTCGAATGCTAATTCATCAAGTGATTATAAAATATATATCAAAGCGTATGTTTTGTATTAGTGTATTTGAATAATATATTTTCTTTGGTAGAAATAGAAATTACCTTTTGAAATGTAAAATAAACATTTTTTTAAAGTAAACAGAAACTTCCTGGATGTTTGCTTAGTTTGCTTATTTTTTATCCTTTATAACAATTATTGCTCATATTTTAATTATCAATCAGTAATATAGTTTAGGCAGTCCTTCACAAATATGAATATTAATCCCAGTAGCATCTGGCTATTTTATTACATTTAGAAGCGAAGAGGTTTTGGTTACAGTGAAACATTTAAGAACTATACTTTGAAAAAATATTTTGTTGATATTTTCTAAACCAATAAACATGTATCATTATCCTATTTCGGTTTTTGTTATAAAAAATTAAATGTATACATTTTTTATTTTCAATTGTTGTGGACTTAATGAGATTTTACAAAAGTTATATTAATAATACATTAAAATATTACACACTATTTTCTCTTCAAGAAAATAAATGTTATTGTTGTGTGGTTCGTTTATTTTAAGAGAATTTTTTAATTATTTTTTGTTGCAATTGTGATGGTGCAGATGAATATGCTGATTCTTAGTTTGGGTTTATCTCTTATTTTTTAAATTATTATTTTAATATATATATATATAGGTGTTCAGTAAATCCTGCCTACAATGGTGCCTGCAAATTTCACATTCTGTATTTTTTTAGCATCAATTATATTTTGTGGTCTGCACAAAAACGTTTCAAATCTTGACCCTTCATTATTCTATTTTCCATAAAATGCACTTGTTTGAACACTTGTGAATAATTTGTTAAATATTATGAAATATTTGTAACAAGTCCAGTTTATTTTTAATAAGATCATTTCTAATGATTGTGACACTATTCTTCAATGTTAATGAATTAACAATCATTTATAAGCTAAATAAACAAAGTTTAAACTTATACAAGGGTGGGAGTGTCAGTAGTGCAAACCTCCTTACCCCCCATACCCACCCACCCCCAAAAAAGAAAAATATTCATCATTCTGTGTTGGGTTTTTTAAATTCTGAATTTTAAAATGCAAAGTCAGTAATTAGGCCTTATAGTTAGGTGTAATAAATGTTGCTAATTCATATTAACATATAAGAAATTATGTTAAATAGTAATATAGATTCCCTTATATTTCAAACAATAAAAAGGAGACAATAAAAGGTGTATAAGAAAAAAAATTAAATAAAAACTGTACATATTTATTCATGGCTCCTAATTTCTGAAATTGACAGTCAGAGTTTCATAAAATTTGTGGACTTAATGTGTGTAATATATATTTATATTTTATATATTATATTTATAGATATGCAATGGCATACAGCAGCTTACCAGCATTTCTTTTTATTTGAGTAACTAAGTCACATAAATATATTTAGTAGATAAGTACAATACAGGAGTTTTGGCACCATTCAAAACAAAATTCACTATACTGTGTGTGTGTGTCCCTCAGGAAAGAAAGATTCTGGAAATGTGTCAAAATGTTTGGGGTTTTTTAATTTGATAAAAAAAATTCTAGCAGAATTCCATATATTTGTTCTTTAGAACTTGTTTCAACAGCAACAACAGAATAAATTGTCATTACCTTTAACCTCTTTTTTTTAATTCTCTCCCTTCTCCCTAATGTTCTCTTTCTCCCTTTCTTCCCTGATGTTTTCTTCCAAGCCACTTCTTTCCTCCACCCTTTCTATAAACTAACCCACAATGGAAAGTTAATACAAATGGCCTCTGACCCATGACATTTCAGAGATGTTTGCACAGTGGACATGACTTCTGAGGATGAACTATTTGTCTTTTGGATGTCTTGTAATTTCCACCCTTTAGAAGACCTTGCAATGTACTTGTTCGCCCCTTACTCCTTTTACAATGGCTATCCATGGATGGACACCAATTGTTCTTAGCAGTGATTTTAAGAATACATTAGTGTGGGGGGAAGTGTGGATGCAGATGATATGTGGTTGAATAATTTCTATTAAAATTTGCACTAATGGGGTTTGGTGGGGTTTTTCGTTTGTTTGTTTAGTTTTTTAATGTTTGGTTTGTCCCACTTAATATTCTGTGAGGAATGTGCACGTACAAATATTTTTCTCTTCTGGGTTGATAAAAAAAATATCTTGTCTGTGAATTTTAGTATGTTTTGTTTGGGGTTTTTTCACTATCACTCAGTGAACATTAGTAAATGAAAATTCAAAATTCAAGTATCTACTGGTGTTGGGTGAGAGTGTGTGCCTTGATTGTTATAGGAACTATCGAAGGAATGTCGTTATATTAAAATCATAAACTACAGTTAACTTCCAGCACTCTCACTCAAGGTCATTGTGAATTATTTCTAACTTGTCTATTTTCATCCAAAACCTGTTCAGACCTCCCCAGTGAAGTTAACTCCCAAACACCCATGACAACACAGTTAACAGTACATTACGAGACACATGAAGTCTGCCACGATTAACAACCTATCACTGGACACCTACACTACGACACTGTTAGGATTAACAATATATTAACGGGACACCTACATTACGACACTGTTAAGATTAACATTAACGGGACACCTACACTACGACACTGTTAAGACTAACAATATATTAACAGGACACCTACACTACGACACTGTTAGGATTAACAATATATTAACAGGACACCTACACTACGACACTGTTGGGATTAACAATATATTAACGGGACACCTACACTACGACACTGTTGGGATTAACAATATATTAACGGGACACCTACACTACGACACTGTTGGGATTAACAATATATTAACGGGACTCCTACATTACGACACTGTTACGATTAACAGTATATTATTGGACACCTTCACCGAGGAAGAAAATGTTGGCATTTTTTTCTCCACAGTAAAAATTTACACGTCAGACATCAGATAACAATCAAAACAATTTCCTTTCCTTCAGGACTTAAAAGAAATTTATTCACCTCACTAAGCCCGATTAAGTTAGAAATGTATTCGCCTCACTAAGCCCGATTAAATAAAAAATGCATTTCGCCTCACTAAGCCCGATTAAATAAAAATTGTATTCGCCTCACTAAGCCCGATTAAATAAAAATTGTATTCGCCTCACTAAGCCCGATTAAATAAAAATTGTACTCGCCTCACTAAGCCCGATTAAATAAAAATTGCATTCGCCTCACTAAGCCCGATTAAGTCAGAAACGCATTCACTTACTAAGTCAGAAATATATGCACCTCACTAAGCCCGATTAAATCAAAACTGTATTCACCTCATTAAGCCCGATTGTCAGAAAATGCATTCGCCTCACTAAGCGATTAAATACTAACGGCACTTTATCGTTGTTCACACACTAAGCGATTAAATACTAACGGCACTTTATCGTTGTTCACACACTAAGCGATTAAATACTAACGGCACTTTATCGTTGTTCACACACTAAGCGATTAAATACTAAAGGCACTTTATCGTTGTTCACACACTAAGCGATTAAATACTAAAGGCACTTTATCGTTGTTCACACACTAAGCGATTAAATACTAACGGCACTTTATCGTTGTTCACACACTAAGCGATTAAATACTAAAGGCACTTTATCGTTGTTCACACACTAAGCGATTAAATACTAACGGCACTTTATCGTTGTTCACACACTAACGGCACTTTATCGTTGTTCACACACTATTTATCCAATATTTAGGGCCCTTGGAATGGAGCCAGCAAAATAAGTATTGTCTGCCTCCAACATTTTACGTTTGAAAAAGCGACATTTCTCGGGATCAGTTCTACATCGTACTTCGATCCATTTGACATAATTGTGCATTCCTTGATTAACTTTTGAACAATTTGGCTTTTGTTCACCGGAAGTGACTTTATTACTTGTCAGGCAGAATCCACTAATTCTAGAATAATCCCGTTGTCTTTAGCACGGACCAGTGCCTCCGTTTTAAACATTTATTGAAACCATATGTCGGGTCAGCCATGAATACAATGAGGCTTTTGTTAAATGGCATATGTCAAATATCCATTTATTTTGTTCCGTTTCTTTTACTTTTAGGTCATACGATCAAACAGCATAAAATAAAATTATAACATGATCTATTTTTGAAATTTGGATATTATTATTCGAAGGCAGGAATTCCATATTTCATGACAGTAATCTTCACCGGGACAATACAGTCTACAGAATGGCTTGCGAACAATGAAATGAGTAAGCCTTGATGCATGATAAAATCTAAATAGATGGCGGATTATCATTAAAAGCAGGTGCGTACGGTATTTACGGCTGCGTAACTAGAAAGAATTTCAAAACAAAGAGTCACCTGCTGCGTAACTAGAAGGAATTTCAAAACAAAGACTCATCTGCGTAATTAGAAGGAATTTCAAAACAAAGAGACACCTGCTGCGTAACTAGAAGGAATTTCAAAACAAAGACAGATCTGCTGCGTAACTAGAAGGGATTTCTAAACAAAGACAGATCTGCTGCGTAACTAGAAGGGATTTCAAAACAAAGACACACCTGCTGCGTAACTAGAATAAATTTCAAAACAAAGAGATCTGCTGCGTAACTAGAAGGGATTTCTAAACACGCGACGAGACCCGTTATGCAACTTCAGTTAAAAAGATAATAGGCTTATTCATTTAATTATTCAAATGCCATTGTTATATTTGTATTGTCCTGATAAAAGCTATTTAGCTGAATTTGAATTGCGTACTAAAAAGAGCTTTGAATGTCCATGTATTGGTTTCTTTTCTTACTTTATTTTTGTATGCTTAGTGGTGGTACTGTTTAGGCCTGGATTTAATTGATATATTGAATTTAGCTGGTGTCTTGCAAGAGGATATTGATCTAATTTAAGTGAAATGTTGAATATGGTGACTCATTACGTCATAGTGACCAAGCTTTAACTGATTTTGAATGTAATTGTCTAGTAATAACACTGATCCATACTTAACGATGTTATATTAAATTTGGCCGATATCTATAGGTAGTTTTCATAAAAATATTTAATTATTGGTGCCTATTAATGATATATTGAATTTAGATCAGCGAATGGTCTAAACTTATGAATGTGACAGGTGTCTAGGAAAAATATATTTGTCTGATACTTAAGTGATACAGTAAATTTAGATGTTGCTGATAACAACTTAGGGAACAATATGTATTTATAATTTGAATACTGTTGTCTACTATATTTATATACAGCATGTGGTTGTATAGATGTAAAATATTGGCTTAAAGGTTCAAGTGTTATACTGAATTAGGCTAGGTCTTCATAACAATACTGATTTCTGGTTTAAGTTATACTGAGTCCGACTGGTATCTAGTTACAAACACTGGTCTCTGGTAGGTCATATATGAATTTGGCTGGTGTAAAGTTTACCTATAATGGTTTAAAGTTTCACAGGTGTCAAGTTACACATACTGGTCTCTGGTAGGTCATATATGAATTTGGCTGGTGTAAAGTTTACCTATAATGGTTTAAAGTTTCACAGGTGTCAAGTTACACATACTGGTCTCTGATTTTAGTCATGAGTTTGACTGGTGCCAAGTTACAGATATTGGTTCCTGGTTTGTCATATTTATAATGAATGTGTCGGGTGTCCAGTAGTAGCACAATGTGATTTTTGGTAAGTGATGTATTTATCTTGCAAGTGAGTTCATTTTCTTAAACTCAACAGGCGGGTACTGACTGCAAATCTTATTAAATCTTAAAATCCTTATATTATTATTATTATTATTATTATTATTATTTGGGGTGTGGGATGGCCTGGTAATTGAATTTTAAAAGAAAAAAAGAATATATACGCCTAATGATTTGTAATATAGAAATCAGAAAGAGAGTAAACAGATAGGGTGATTTGTTTACAATTTGTAAAATCAGTTGGACGTATATTGTTTGTCGTCAAGTAAGCCTCCCTCCTGCCAAACGGAAAAAGGCAACCTCGGCTTGTTTAATTTTAAGTCATCCATACTATTTAACGTTAAGAATCAAGGGTCGCTTATTATAGTTGCCTATGAATTAAAGAACAAACTGACAAATGTCTACAATCCCAGAATCAAGTTTTGTTGTTCCGCTACTAAGATTTGTTCTTGATTGGGAAATTGGCGTACTTGATTTGAATGCTTCACTCTTCTGGTCTTTCAGAATTTAATGTAACGTTCTCGCTGGTGTTCTGAACGGGGTGGGGTTTGGGAGGTTGTGGTTCCCAATTTATTTTTCCTTATTGTAGAATTAGATTTTGGCACTTTTATGTAGCTGTAATGATTGGGTGGGGTTCTGTGGCGAATGGCATTTCATGCTTGTGCAGTTGGACATTTTTCTGCATGTACTGAAAATGTTTCAACAGAATTTATTATTCTTTAATTTTAAGCCAGAGTGGAGAGAGAGGAGAGAAAGAAAGGTTAAATTAATTAAATTTAAAATGCAATTTTATCTCCTTTGAAAAACGTGTCCACAAGACTAGAACTGTCCGCCCAATTCAGGCCAAGACAATCATTCAACCACATTAATTTCACACACACGACAGATGTGTCATCAGACATTGTCAAGTTTCCATTTTTTTTTAATTACCGCGCAAAGTGTAACCGAAATCACAAACACAAGAAAAAAAACCCGATAAAATAATAATCAGTTCTTATGACATTAGACCTGATCACTGTGATCGACTTGCTGGTTTTCTTCCGTTGACGCCTGCTCGCCCACATCATTTCCGGAACCAGTCTGAGACGTAGAGGGACCCCGCCCGCCATCTTGTTGACCATCGAAAGCACTCCCGCTGCTTCTCCGCTTCACGTTCTTACTCCGTGGAGGGTTGCGCGGCTTGGAGCCAGACGGTTTCAATCGGCTGCGATTCCCTGCTGAGCGAGAAGGGGCATGAGACTTTCTCGACGTCGAGGCGCGTTTCTTGGCAGAGTTGCTACTTCGCCGCTTCAGCTTTGGTTTCTGGGAGTGTTTCGTACTTCGGCGCCTGGTCTTCCTCTTTGGGGGGGTGCTCCCTAAGGTCAGCAGTATCGTGTTGCTGTCGCTGTCCAGAGTGGAGGATCGTGTGCCACCGCTGTCCCGAGTTGAGGATCGTGGACCGCCGCCACCGCCGCGAGTGCAGGATCGTGTGCAGCGATCGTGTGCAGCGGACGTAGACCGTCTGCTGCCGAATATGTTGCCTGCCATAAGTTTACTAAGTTTTTTGGAATCCATGGCAAGGTGTGATCTTCAGGTCATGTTGCAAAAGAATACATGATCGGAGCTGTGCGACCTCTTTTATAGAGAGTCCTCACTTGGCGCGTTTCCTGGAAACACCGTGCTGTTACACTACTGAGTATAATTGTGTTTTGTTTGTATACGTTACTTGAGAATGCAGACACGCACGTTTTCTATGCATTGTAAGAAGTGCTGCTTCTTTTTCGACCTAGTGATATTTTTAAATCACTCCCCAATATTGAAACAAGAAACGGTTAAGAAAGAAATATATTTGCTTAACCATTTTACCTGTACGTTTCCATGTGATGGATACCGCCTAGGAAACATAACAAACAAATCCTACTTCCGTCTTGTTTAGAGAATGGTTTCCAAGGTCTAAAAGGGGAGACAAACAGCGCAGGATCTATGTAAGAAGTATTAGGTCGTTTGTTTATTTAGACATTCACCGCGGTAAATTTCCGGACTTTTAAAATTATGATCTGCACTCACTCCAGGAAAAATAGTATCTAATAACTAGGGAGACAAATGACGTGTTATTCTGACCAAGAAAGAGACGTCAGAATTCTGACCTATTTAGCATGACGTCACAGTAAATGTAAGCACGTAGGGAAATTATTTATAGACACTGGTAAGAAGTTATTTATAGAGACGAGTGTATCAAATGATGTCCTATAAAGACATTATACAACTAACTCTTCAAACACCTAATACAGACTTTACTCATCCCCACTATTCAACGATCCTTGGAACACATAAACTCACTTAAGTAGAACTACTCAACAAGCCGTAAAACAGACTCACAACAATACCCAATGATCCAAACATTACTTACAGATCCACAATGTAAACAAGCTAAAGTAAGTAAGTGAATGATGAAATCAAGCCTATAATAACAAGCTAAAGTAAGTAAGTGAATGATGAAATTAAGCCTATAATAACAACAAGCTAAAGTAAGTAAGTGAATGATGAAATTAAGCCTATAATAACAACAAGCTAAAGTAAGTAAGTGAATGATGAAATTAAGCCTATAGCAACAAGCTAAAGTAAGTGGATGATGAAATCAACACATCAACAATAACCTAAAGATAAAAGTAAGTGAATAATGAACTGAAGCCAGTAACAACAGTAAGTGGATGATGAAAAAAGCTTATAATAACAGCAAAATGTAGTTGGGACTGGGAGTGATCAGTTCACTGTTAATTTAACTTAACAAGACGTTTTATTTGTATTCATTTTAATTGTTCTTCTGTGTAAAAAGCTACTGTTTTTAAGTAGAACTGACTTTTTTCCTGAATATTTTTGTCGACCACTGACTTATATGCTGTACGTTGTATTCGGTGGGAATATGGGAGGTTGAACTGAGGATTTTTTGCTTGGTTTTTTGGTTGTTCTTGGTCTTTTTTCTATTTCGTTTGCCTGTTCGTCTCCATCAATACCTACATAACTAGGTATTGTTAAGAGTGTTATTTCTAGGCTATGCTGTTTGAGAGTTTTCATGTTTTGTTATTAAAAAAAAAAAGTTGATTGTTGACTACACATTGTGGATCTGTAAGTAATGTTTGGATCATTGGGTATTGTTGTGAGTCTGTTTTACGGCTTGTTGAGTAGTTCTACTTGAGTGAGTTTATGTGTTTCAAGGATCGTTGAATAGTGGGGATGAGTAAAGTCTGTATTAGGTGTTTGAAGAGTTAGTTGTATAATGTCTTTATAGGACATCATTTGATACACTGGTCTCTATAAATAACTTCTTACCAGTGTCTATAAATAATTTCCCTACGTGCTTACTCTGTGACGTCATGCTAAATAGGTCAGAATTCTGACGTCTCTTTCTTGGTCAGAATAACACGTCATTTGTCTCCCTAGTTATTAGATAATATTTTTCCTGGAGTGAGTGCAGATCATAATTTTAAAAGTCCGGAAATTTACCGCGGTGAATGTCTAAATAAACAAACGACCTAATACTTCTTACATAGATCCTGGGCTGTTTGTCTCCCCTTTTAGACCTTGGAAACCATTCTCTACACAGGACGGAAGTAGGATTTGTTTATGTTTCCTAGGCGGTATCCATCACATGGAAACGTACAGGTAAAATGGTTAAGCAAATATATTTCTTTCTTAACAGTTTCTTGTTTCAATATTGGGGAGTGATTAAAAAATATCACTAGGTCGAAAAAGAAGCAGAACTTCTTACAATGCATAGAAAACGTGCGTGTCTCATTCCCAAGTAACGTATACAAACAAAACACAATTATACCCAGTAGTGTGAGAGCGCACGGGTGTCTCCAGGAAACGCGCCAAGTGAGGACTCTCTATAAAAGGAGTACACACAGCTCCGATCATGTATTCTTTTGCTATATGACGTGAAGATCAAACCTGACCACTGGGTTCCAAACTAAATCTTATGGCATCTAAGGCAAGCGGCAGCGGGCCGTCTGCATCCGGGCGCCGCACACAATCGTCAACTCGCGGTGGCGGCACACGATCCTCCACTCTGGACAGCGGCAGCAGCACGATACTGCTGACCGTAGGGAGCACCCCCCCGAAGATGAAGACCAGGCGCCGAAGTACGAAACACTCCCAGAAACCAAAGCTGAAGCGGCGAAGTAGCAACTCTGCCAAGAAACGCACCTCGACGTCGAGAAAGTCTCATGCCGCTTCTCGCTCAAAGGGGAATCGCAGCCGACTGAAACCGTCTGGCTCCAAGCAGCGCAAACCACAGCGCAAACCACCCCGCCAACCACCTCGTATGAATATAAAGCGGAGAAGCAGCGGGAATGCTTTTGCTGGTCTACACAGTGCAAGAAAGGGCGGGCGCGGTCCCTCTACGTCTTGTAGTCCGTTTCAATCTGGTTCCGGAAATGACGAGGGCAAGCAGGTGTCGTCAACGGAAGAAAACCAGCAAGTCGATCACGGCGACCATGTTGAAGATCATAAGAACTGATGACTGAACTTTTTTATTCATTATTTTCTTTCGGTGACGTTACTTTTTCGCGGTAATTAATAAAACAAAAAATCGAAACTTAACTGTGTTTGATGGCACATCTGTCCATCTGTGTGCAATGAAAATGGTTGAATGATTGTGCTGGCTGGCCTGAATTGGGCGGGCAGTCCTGGTCATGTGGAAATGTTTTTCAAAGGAGATTTATTTAACTTATTCAATTAAATAACTTCTCTCTCTCATCTTTCTCTCTCTCTCTCCACTCTGGCTTAAATTAAAGAATAATAATTTCTATTTCTGGACATGTGGAAATGTTTTTCAAAGGAGATATATTGTAAACTTATTTAATTAAATAACTTTCTCTCTCTCTCTCTCTGGCTTAAATTAAAGAATAGTAATTTCTATTTCTGGACATGTGTGGAAATGTTTTTCAAAGGAGATATATTGTAAACTTATTTAATTAAATAACCTCTCTCTCTCTCTCTCTCTCTCTCTCTCTCTCTCTCTCTCCACTCTGGCTTAAAATAAGAATAATAATTAATATTTCTGGACATGTGGAAATGTTTTTCAAAGGAAATATATTTCAAATTATTTCATTAAATAACCTTGGGATAGGCGAATGTCATAGCGACTTTGGGAAGGCAGACATCGTCAGATTGACGTCATAAGATAGGCAGATGTCATAGAGATATACCACTTTGGGAAGGCACATATCTTTGGATTGATGATGTCTTAGGAAAGGTAGACGTTTTGATGAAAGAGACATTTGGAGAGAGGTAATGGCATACAAGTAAGAAGATTCAATTATGCATGTCTCACTGAAGTGGCTCAGGTTTGATTCCCCACTCGAGGTGAAACACGTACTCTAACAAACCGTTTTCTAGTTTCAAGGTGGACAAAGCAGATCTAGGTGCTACATACATCATGCATACTAAAGACTGGTCATTGGTCAAGCACAATTGCTCGCAGAAAATTCATCCTCCAAATTCACAAACTCATAAATCTCGTCCGATATGTCAACGACTTGAACTTGCTAGTTGGAAACAGTCTTGTAATAATATAAATACATGAAAATGATTCAAAGAAAGCGGTCATTGATAGCGATCCTTGTCCAAACGGACCAGTCAGTCTATGATCTGTGGCTTGATTTAAGATCGGGGTCTACAAAATGGTCACCGGAGATGCCCTTATTTAGACAATAGAATTCTCTACAGCATGTAACCTTTTGATCTCAACCCATTGGCTGGTCTCATTCTCATAAATCTTAACAATTGGATACTAAAAAGTACTCATCCACTTGGAACTGATTTGCACTGCATCAGCAATTTCTAGCATATTCTCAACTGGAGTGTTTACTCCAACTCTGACACAAAAATACCATCATAAGGAGTGCCCAAAGTCGGTCACTTCGACATTTTAACAATTTATATAACAATTAAGTCTAGAAATAGGGCTAGTCAAATTTACTCTACCACAACTGCTATTATCGCTGTAAGTCTGCTACTGCTGCTAGTTTAAGTAGTCTGCTAAAGACTTTGTGTATTTTATATGCAATTATAGTAAAGCGCTTAGAACCTTTATTAAAATCAGTAGCTGTAATGCATACTTAAAACAACACACACAATAGGCCTATTATATGATACACTTACAACGTATTGTGAAATAAAACATTGAGACAATGCAAAGTAAAAACACAGTTTGTGTGTGATTAATGTTCACCAGAGGTCCCTTAGCTGCTTAGCAGACCTACGAACTCAATGACGCGAATTATAAAACTACGCAATACTCTGGCTTAATTACTTGGCCTGCTTGTCTGCACACATAGGGAAAGGGGAGATTAAGCACTCAAACTTACAACGCACCCAAGCACTGGCCAAGTTGAAAGTACTCAGAGAATTTTTACACTTCAAATAGCCAAAGCAACACGGCTATCAACGGCAACAAACTTTATTCACTTGAGTCAGTGAATAACTGCAAATAAGTTAAGGTCGGAACCAATAAGCAACCAACTGAAGTAACTCGTCTGGGCAGGCAGACCTAGTGTATATAATGACATGCAGGCGGCTGTCAGTGATAGCTGAGGCCTCTGAAGGGAAATAACTCTCACTTATTATATTATGAAAGCTAGGCTCAGGTAGACACTGATTTGCTGATGTAGTTCGCTGTCAGTGATAGCTCAGACTTGTCAAGCGAAATTATTTTGACCGATTATGAAAGGTGGATGAATGGACTAGGCATAAATTGAATTTTGATGTAGTCAACTATTTTTTTTCTCTACAGTGCAACCGTTACGGCTGCAGTCAGTTTAGCAGAGTGAGTCATGTAACGCGTTGTTGTTTTTTTGCGAGTATAATAATAATTTCCCCCAAATGGCGTTTGAATCAAATATATAGTTGGAACGTAAAAGATGCATTGACAGAGTCAGTGAGCAAAATTTTAAAAGTATATTTAAACTGTGTTTAAGCTACATTTGTAGGTGACAGATTTATCCACTGGATTTTTTTTTTCATTATTGAAAGAACCCTATAAAAGGTGCTTTAAAAGTCAATCCATTAGATTCGACTTACTTAAAAGTCAGTGGGTTGCTATTTAGGAACTGATTCTAGGTCTTTAAGTGAATAATGATCAAACAAGACGGCATATCGCTTGGCGTGTATAACATTTTTACTACATCAGTTGCCACACCGCTTCTTGGTTTTATTCCAGCTCTAACAGACCCACTAACTTTTAAAATCTAATGGATGATTTCCCCTGTCTTCACTCCAATCATCGCA
Organism: Sinotaia quadrata; assembly: GCA_028829895.1. Classification (NCBI taxonomy): domain Eukaryota; kingdom Metazoa; phylum Mollusca; class Gastropoda; order Architaenioglossa; family Viviparidae; genus Sinotaia; species Sinotaia quadrata. Next base: position 50,963,696 of record CM054184.1, on the reverse strand, counting down.
TTGTTTTCATGGACAAGTGATTCAGTAAACAAGAGTTTGGCAGTCAGCACGAGGAGAAAATTATGAACACAAGGATATAAAAAGAAAAAAGTTTAAATCAGGGACAGATGTGTCAGTGTCACGTCAGCTAGATCGGCAGCAAGAATTACTAAGGCCTTCTTGCGGACTGCTCGTGAAAGTTGTACCTTTCTCACTTCTGACTGTCACGTGGTGAAAGAGTTTGTGGTATACGTCGCCGTGTCAGTTTTATTCTCGTTTAGTCAAACGTGGACCTGCCATAGATAACCTTCAAACTGCGCAGTCGACGACGGTGTTTATAACGTTTTCTTATCAGTCCACGTTCAGGTGAGCGTTCCTGATCTTTTCTTGTCTCACATTCGTGTTGTTTTCTTCTGTCTCACATTCGTGTTGTTTTCTTGTCTCACATTCGTGTTGTTTTCTTGTCTCACATTCGTGTTGTTTTCTTCTGTCTCACATTCGTGTTGTTTTCTTCTGTCTCACATTCGTGCTGTTTTAATCCATTCATACTATTTTCTTCTGTCTTCTATTTGTTTTTTTTCTTTCCTGTTTTCCATTTCTGTTGTCATAAAAAAATCTATCAGTGTGTTGGGACTTATTTGTGTGTATGTGTGCGTGCGTAACCGCGCTATTATACACGCGTGTGTTCAGTGAAATGATCATTGAAAAAGCAAAAAGGGAAAATTTATTTTTAGACGTAGAGAAGTGTATACTTACGGGAACTTATGTGAAAACAATCCCTCTGAAACAGAAGTTCTTGGAGTAGAAAAAGTCCATCGAATTGACAAGATGGAATGCAGAAAGCCAACTGGCAGAAGAAACAGAAAGAACAATTATGGAAGTGAGAGAAAGAGAAAGAAAATGGCCTACAGGAGAGAAAGAGAAGGTAGATTGAACGGGTACAAATAAGATTTGGTAGAGAATTACAAGTGAGAGGGTAGAACTGAGGGAAAAGGAAAATACAAAGCGAAAGGAGTGGAATAAAAGAAGAAATGAGAAAAAAGAGAGGGCAGTTGAGTGAAGAAATATATATATATAGAGAGAGAGGAATCAAGATAAGAAGGATTAAAAAGAGAGAGGAAATAAGGAAAGAGATGGATGGATGGATAAGATAAAGTTAAGATAAGGTAGGTAGATAATTTGAATTAAAGAAAAGAATTGAGAGAAGGAATAGTGAAAATAGAAAGAAAGAATCATTGAGAAAAAGATAGGAGAGTTGAAGGAAGAAATAGAGAGGGGGGTGGGTGGTGAATGAAGGACTACAAAGAGAGGAACTGATATAAGATAAGAAATAAAAAAACTAAATGTCCTTGAACTTTAAAAATTAATAAGCGAGTGTGGGAGAGTAAGTAAAGTAAAACAAAGAAAATATATTGTTTAACAGTGATTTCATTAATTGTTATATTAAAAACGTTTTTCCCTGTCTAATACGTTTTTTCTTCTTCTTTAAACAATTATGATTTACACTGTACTAATGTAGCTAGTTTTTATTTTTTTAAATCAGCAAACGTTTGTCAAATATTCTAACAAATTTAAGGAAAGCACATATAGATTTAATTGGAGCTAAACCTGAGAGATGTATAAGGTTCGGGAAGAAAGTATGATGGCTGGCAAGACATTGAAATATTGATAGAAAAGATTTATTAATATAGAGAGATAGTCCACAACTAATCTCAGCTTAACGGCTAGACCGTAAATAATCTCAGTTCTAGTCCACAACTCTTTTGAACATAACCCATAGCTTACAACTATACTGAACATAACCCATAGCTTACAACTATACTGAAAATAACCCGGAGATCACAACTATATTTAACATAACCCGAGATCTCAAATATACTCATATAATGATCACAACTATCCTGAACATAATCCCATGATCACAACTACACTCCATATAATCCCGAGATCACAACTACACTCCATATAATCCCGAGATCACAACTACACTCCATATAATCCCATGATCACAACTACACTACATATAATCCCGAGATCACAACTATCCTGAGCATAACCCCGAGATCACATCTAAACAATCCCTAAATCACAACTATACTCAACATAAACCCCGAGATCACAACTCAACATAACCCCTAGGTCATAACTATACTGAACAAACCCCATAGATCACACCTATCTAGATCACGACTATATTCAACCCCTACTTTACAACTATACTCAACATAACTCATAGACAACAATTATTTTTAAAGTGACCTCTAGACCCACAACTTCTTTCACCTTAACCTTAAGACCGCAACTATTTCCCAACTGAACCTTTAGATCGCTACATTTATTAATTTAGATCCCAACTGTTCTCAGATTAACATATAGATCAAACATTTTCTCAGCTTAACCTCAAGACTCAACCTTTCGCAAGTAAACCTCAAGACCACAACTTTTCTCAGCTTATTCTGTAGATCCCAAAATGACCCATACCTTTCGCAATTTAACCTCCAGACTGAAAGCTTTCTCATATTAATCCGTCGACCACAAGCATTCTCAACTTAGCCTCAAGACCACAGCTATTCTCAGCTTTACTCTGTACCACAGCCATTCCCAGCTTTACCTCAAGACCACAGCCATTCTCAGCTTTACCTCTGTACCACAGCCATTCTCAGCTTTACCTCTGTACCACAGCCATTCTCAGCTTTACCTCTGTACCACAGCTATTCTCAGCTTAACCTCAAGACCACAGCTCTTCTCAGCTTAACCTCAAGACCACAGCTCTTCTCAGCTTAACCTCTTATATCTCGACTACAGCTTGCTCAATGTAATCTCTAGATCCCAACCTTTCCAAAATTAACCCCTAGATCCTTATTAGCTTTTCTCAAATTAATCTCTAGGTTGGAAACTATTATCAAATTAGCCTATACCTCATCGCTTCTCATCTTTACTTTTACACCTCATCATTTCTTATCTTTACTTTTACACCTCATCATTTCTTATCTTTACTTTTACACCTCATCGCTTCTCATTTTTACTTTTACACTTAATCTTTTCTGAAGCTGTACTCAAAATCACTTGAATGTCAAACGTTTCTGAAATTAACTTCTAGACCACAACTATTATCTATTTAATATCTGCACAACACGTATTCTTGGCTAACAAACACATTTATCACCTTAGATTACAATTACCCACACCGTTCCCCTAAAATGCGCTCTTTAAATAAAAATCTTTTAAAAACTCTTCGAGTTCGGTACATTTGTTTGCGGATATATGTGTGTGTGTGTGTGTGTGCATGCATACGAAGCATTCCTGTGAGTTTGTTGTGTCCGTGAGTGGGAGTGAAGGCCCAGGAACGTCAGAAATCTTTTTTGACGACTCTCCATTTAATTTCTCACAAACTTAATCAATCTTTCCTATCAGTGGCACCGCCCAGCCGTGTTCTTTTGTACAAGTCTTTTATGGACAGCCACTTTGTTGGCACACCCGTTCCTCTGACATCCGCATGATAATGCCGCAGCCCACAACTAAAAGTGAACTGATATAACCGCACCTCCGCTCGTTCACACACCCGCCAGATTTGGAACCAGTCTAATATTGGCAAATTGCTGCGTGATAATTTCACACCAATTTTTCTAGTGCAGCAGGATAAACAGTATGATAATGAGACAGTCATTTATCAAGGACTGGTCTTTTATGGAGGACTCCAAGACCTCGCTGCCGTGGTCTGACTTATGAGAATTAATTTTGTCCCGCCTGGCAGTACTGAGATTGTTGAATTCGACCAGCTGCACCAGTGGTGTTTTTCAGACTCGACAGTCTTTGCATGGCGTGTTGAAGTTAATATAAATGACTGCGACGAGCTATTTGGTAAATACTTCTTTTTTCTTTCTTCCTGGATATCTTGTAGTGAACGTAAGTGTCCTAGAGATTTTTGTTAGTTTATTGTTTTTCTTTAGCTTATTTGTTAGTTTATTGTTTTTCTTTAGCTTATTTGTTAGTTTGTTAGTGTGTTTGTTTGTTTGTTTTTTTAGCTTGTTTGTTTGTTTGCTGGTTTATTTGCTAGCTTATTTTTTTATTTGCTAGATTATTTATTTGTTAGTTGTTTTGTTTATTTGTTTGTTAGTTTATTTTTATTAGTTTATTTGTTTCTTAGTGTATTTGTTTGGATTTTTTTAGCTTGTTTGTTTGTTTACTGGTTTATTTGCTAGCTTATTTTTTATTTGCTAGATTATTTATTTGTTAGTTGTTTTGTTTATTTGTTTGTTAGTTTATTTTTATTAGTTTATTTGTTTCTTAGTGTATTTGTTCGGATTTTTTTTAGCTTGTTTGTTTGTTTGCTGGTTTATTTGCTAGCTTATTTTTTTATTTGCTAGATTATTTATTTGTTAGTTGTTTTGTTTATTTGTTTGTTAGTTTATTTTTATTAGTTTATTTGCTTGTTAGTTTATTTGTTTACATAATGGTGGGTTGTGAACAAGCGCAAAGTTTATATTTACACGTATTTCGTATTTACTTTGTTATATCGAGTAGGTCAGTTTTCGATGGTGTAACGGTTAATGTTCGTTCTTTCTTTTTCATCTCTCATCTACCTTTCTTATTTCTCCATTTATGAACTCACACCTCACCATCTTTCTGAGTTCTCCATCTATTTAACTAACCTCTCATATACGTTTTCATGTTTGTAACTCACCTCTCTCTACACGTTTTCATGTTTGTAACTCACCTCTCTCTACACATGTTTGTAACTCACCCCTCTTTGACTGTCTTTCTGAGTTCTCCAGTTAGGTAACTCCCCTCACTTTTATCTTTCCGTTTACCTTCTAACTTCTCCCTTCTATGTAATTTAATCCCTCTAATTTGTCCGTTTAACTTCTCCATTTATGTCTGCTAATGTTTAATTCAATCTGACATGTATCATGTACAGATGAAACAATGTGACACGTTCTATTTATAGATAATTATAATGAAACGCTGTCACGTGTACTGTGTATATTCTACCCAAAGGAGCATTACTATTAATGAAACGCGATCACTTATGCTGTGTGAACAGTTTATTTTCTTCTTAGCTGTAATCAAATTATTTAAGTGATTAGGAGAGGGCTCTTCAATTGTGAGAAAGAAATTTTCATTAATATATTTCCGATAATCTGCATCTCTCAGTTGCTGGTGGAGAACTGGATAAAAACTTCCTTCCCTTGGTCCCTTCCCAGAGTAATGCGTAGAGTACTGTGAATTACTTCCCTTGGTCCCTTCCCAGAGTAATGCGTAGTGTACTGTGAATTACTTCCCTTGGTCCCTTCCCAGATATAATGCGTAGTGTACTGTGAATTACTTCCCTTGGTCCCTTCCCAGAGTAATGCGTAGTGTACTGTGAATTACTTCCCTTGGTTCCTTACCAGAGTAAAGCGTAGTGTACAATGATTTACCACGAATTATCTCTATGTTCTTCACATACCTTAAGGCTTAAAACAATTTCCTTTCTACCCAACTTTAATAATTTATGCCTCCAAACTGCTCTAACCTTTCAAACTCACTTTCTAACAAGAACGAAGGTGTAAACAATAGTATTTATTATAAGTATACAAGGATATTAATCAGCACATGAAATAAATACGAACAACGACATATAACATAGGCGAATTAGATACATAAAATATAGATTCCTCAGACAGTTTTATAGTACACGTGGCCTGAAGCTCTTTGGTCAATTGTCTACTACAATCAGTGATAGTCTAACCTTAATAGATTTCACTAGTTGGCAAACGTTTCCACAGAGAGAAAAGGATTATATTAGTGGATGACGTCACGGTCACATTCTGAATGCGGTTTCAGACCTCTACTTCACAAGTACAAAGGTCACACAAAATCACAGGCATCTAGCCAAAATCGAGAGGCGAGCGCAGTATGCAGGTCTGCAAACAAAACAAACAGCAGATAACGGTAAAGACGAGACTAAGGTAACCAGCGTAGGTAACAGTTTTTTCTGACTGGAAAATACAACAATGACTTTCTGAGTGGAAAATACAACAATGACTTTCTGTAGAATGGCGACATCCTCTCTTTTACAGTCATTCACGAAATATATATTTCACAGTTTCTAAATTTAGTCCACCAATTCCATATAAGATATAATCTTAATTACATGCACATAATATTTATAAATTGAAATGCATTGACACTTCTAAGTAAACTTATATAAATCAATCAGAAATTATAATAGCGTAGAGAAAATATCTAAGGTATAACTGGGGTTTTCCCCCACATCAAGGTTATGACGAGAGACGACTCTAAATCAAATATCATTTCACCAGATTAAAATCAAGTCTTGATAAGAACTAGCGTGTAGTCTTACTTAATCAATTACCAAAACAACATTTCTATAATTTATAATGATGTCCTAGAATCAATGCAACATATACACACATGTAAAAATTGCTATAAGATTTACAATCTTCTTTCTTTTTTTTTTTTTAGTCACAACTGAACAAAGAAATCAATACATTCTCTTTTAGCTGCAAAAAATAAATAATAACATTTAGGAATAAACTTCGAACTCATTGGCTTTCTCTACTCACTTTTGATCAGCTTTTGAAAAAAACTCCAAAAATGGGGACTTGGAGACAGAAACAGACCCTGTAGATGAGCGGGTGTCTGAGACAAGTAACGGTAAAATTCAGAAAATGGAAAGAGCAGTGGTTCGGTTTTAATTACAGACGCATCTCCCACTGGTTGATAAGCAGACGCGTATTTTATCTTCTCGCACTGCGTTGCAATAAACATGCAGTGGCAATGTCTACTTATGCACCTTAGTATGAGCATGCGTCCCTACTAAATACTTCGTAATATGGTTATTAAGAAACTATAGAATATAAATGACTTAAGAATACAAGAGGAGTGGAAATGTCTGTCACACTGTGTATATTCTATCCAGAGAACCATGTCTGTTAATGTTTTAAAAATTTGGTAAATAGGTGATAGATAGACACAGCTACTTCAGCTAGTTGGACGGATGAATAGTTTGGAGACACACACACACACTTGAAAGTAACTTCCAATCAACCATAAACAGTTGATCAAAGCACACTGTAAGGCAGAATTTGTTTCAACAACTATTTATTTATTTCTGGCATTGTTTCAGAGTACCCCACGGGTATCAAGGGATTCCAGTGCAATTGAATTTTGCATTCCAGTAATGATTTTCATAATAGCACTGCAGTCAAAAACTTCACTTCTTATTAAGGCCCAACAACAGACAACGTAAGCGAAGCCGATACGCCAGTTTGGCTGACCCCAGTTATCAAGCATAAAAATCCACCACACAGAACACGTGGCCAGAAAATGTTCACTCCCAGACCTCTTGCACATTTGCAGAAAAATCAACTTTTTGTGCCAACCAAGTCCGTGACTTACAAAGGTGTGTTAGGATCATTTCCCTCCCATCTGGACTGGGACTCGCTCGGGAACCCTTGCAACATTTTGAAGAAGAAATTCAAACGCAGGCCAATACACGGCTGCAGTGCATGCAAAAGGCATCCAACCGGTGACTGCGTCATGAAGACTAAGTGCCCAAGGCTTAAGCCATCAGCAGACGACAGGCATGATCTGCACGTCAGAGGCCTCAATTCCGTCACAGAGCGTGATGGCAGTGACTCAACTGAAGGCAGGGACGAAAGCAAAAGAGAAAGAAAGAAACGCTTTTCCGTCGAAGAGCTCTATCCGGTCTTGTTCAGTAACAGAGGGCAAGGTGCGGGCAGAGTTGTCTTCCCACCTGTCTTGAAGTGCTCTAAGTACAGCATCATTGGGGAACCCAAGAGCAGGAAAAAGCGAGCGAAGGAATACGACTGGGTACTGCCCACGACCCCACCTAGTTCAGTTCGAACCCTGGCGGAAGTGGCGGGCTCCAAATCCAACCTCATCGACACGAGAACCATATACGGAAAGCAATCCAAGATCCAAAAGGTTCCAGCCGAAATCTCGCGCGTCAATACAATCATTCTGCCGCCACTTGAACTTGCAATGCAGCATGGGAACATTAAGACGGACGCCAATTGCCTGGCAGAAAAACGCTATGTGGTACGAAACCGCAATGATTCCCACAATGCAATACGCAGTGCCAGCCCACCTCAACATGGCGCAGCCTTCCAGTGCACATTTCATTCCAAGAGACATGTGGACCACTTCGTCAAGTCCTTGTTTGCGGAAGATGACTGCTGGCAAAACAGCCACTATCGGACCACCTGTTCGCACCAGACAAATGATAACCAACAGTACTGTGACGTTCTAGGTAGACAGTTCTGTCATGTCTGCTCAGAAGTGGCCGAGCGAGTTCTCTCCCATGTTCACGAGGAAAGCGCGACATGCGTAACCAATGGCGACTTACAAGAAGAAGACATGCATGAACCTAGTTTTGATGGCGTGCGGAGGATTGTCATAACAAAGACGTTTAAGTAGTCGGATGGTGAACAAAAAATTATTTGGATTTGTTAGCGATTTCAACTGAAAATGCGTATTACTGAAGGATGCTTAATGCTGATAGCATAATGTCTATTTTTTTGCTTACTACGTAATGTCTTACTGTTTTTACCACAGTTTAATGTTGCAGTCATTTGTCAAAGCCAAGCACGGATCCATATCTTGTGTTTATTAATAGCATTTTAAATCTGTTACGAACAATTATTTTATGTTGATTTAAATCCAATTAGATAATAAAATTCAATCAAAGAAGGGAAATAACTCCTACTAGAACTGTCTTTTATCGCTCACTGCATAATTATTATAGTGCATTTATAAGTAATTTTCCTCGATCACTGTGAGCTCTGTACTGTAGGACATTAATAATTTAAGTGTTAAATCTAACTCCTAATCACCGCTTAAGTTATGTGACGGTACATGCATTTATAGTACAAGTAATTTTTCGAGCTCGCCTTTCCTGGGCCATGAATTCTGTGCACGGGAAGTTTAGTAATGCGCACTCTTTAAGTCCTGTTCAGTGCATGAAGTATATATAAAACTGTTATAAGTGTGGGTTGGTGCGGGCTTAAGTAAAAATGTACTTAACATATTTTGATGAACATTTTCTGTTGATACTGCCTTATAAAAGGCTATAATCAAAATAGGTTAATAACATGGTGCAATCCAAAATGGGAGCTCCCCGGTAGACCTAAAAGTACGAAACATTTCCATGAAAAGTAAAGCGCATGCGCGCAGACCTCTCATCAGTAACCCTAAAACTACGAAAAATTTCTATTGAAAGTGTCTGCTGGCAGGCCTCGTCTAATACATCACTGACAACTCTGTACAAGAGGATGATTGTGTTTTTCATTCTGGATATTCAATTTTAGGCTGTTGTAAATATTGTATTTTGGATTTTTGTGGGTTGTATTACACTGGGTAGTCATCTCTTATATATGCCTCCCGGAAAGATCAAATCTTACTTCGATCTCAGTGAAACAGAATAGGACTTAGCAAGTGTGATGTCATTAAAACGGAATAGGACTTAGCAAGTATGACGTCATTAAAACGAATTAGGAGCTAGTTAGCAGTGTGAAGTCACTAAAATGGAACAGGATTTAACAGTGTGACGTCATTACAACTGAATTGAAGACTTAAGAGTCAGCAAAGCTAAACTTCTAATTTTCTGTGCAATCTAAGATATAGAATTTTTGGTGAGTTCAAAACATTAGTTGTATTACAAACTAGCTTTAGCCTGAAGCTATACTCCTGCAAATGTCAGGAGAATATAGACTTTTTGATTGATTGATTGATCTAGGTGTTTCTTTTTGTATACAATATTGTGAGTCTTGTTATCTAGGTGCAAATGAATTACTGCTGACTAGCTGACTAGCTCCTATTCCGTTTTAATTACATCACACTGCTAAGTTTATTTCAGTTTTAAGGGCATCATATTGTTAAGTCTTATTCCATTTTAATGAAGTCACACTTGCTAAGTTTATTTCAGTTTTAAGGGCATCATATTGTTAAGTCCTATTCAAGTTTTAATGAAGCCACACTACTGTATTCCATTCAGTGATATCACACTGACCAAGTCCTAAATCCCATTCGTTTTTAACTCTAGCTCCTATTCACTTTTTTTTAGTAATGACATGGCTGACTAACACCAAATCATTGTTGATGCCATGATACTCCTGCATACTATTTTAATTTTTAAAAACGTATGTCATTTATTGATGAACAAAAGAATGATTTAGTTAAAATAATATAGTAATAATATAATTACAAGATGACATCATTCACACAAAATTGATAAAGCACATATAACACTAGCACAATGTATATATATATATATTTTTTTTTACTCCAGCTGTTTATTCCAGCATGTATAAGAGTATGAGCAGGAAATTTAACAATTACATTCAGAATTTAAAATTTTACATAAAATATATATAACAGTTAGAAAAATGACTTTGTGAATAGTTTAGAAGATAATAAAAAAGTTACGTACATGCAATTTGCTGTATGGGTACTGGCTTGTACACAACTATACACTTAACTAGTCATATAATGCATGCTACATGCCAATGATTTAGTGAGGTGAAAGACAGGTGAGGCATTATACAAAACTGAAATTAAAATGAAATTGGAAAACATAAATATGCTGCAATAAAAATCACAACACATTCCACCACCTACAGTGGAGTTGTAGCTGTTTCCCATTAGTGGACAAAGACTGGACCTATCTCAAAATAAAAATGTATTAAACTTTAAAATTGGTTAATTTAATCATCATTTATACAAATGAAGTATTAATATACAAATTTGATCAATGTGATCATGAAATAATTATTTGATCTGAGCAATGTTAAACACATTTACTTCATTAGAAAAAGTCTGCTTAACATTTAACATTTGAAATTAATCTAAGACTCATGTGCATGTCTGTAAATGTATTTTATGCTGACTGAACAGTGGAAATGTAATTATTTAAGTCATTCCATGACATCTGAACATTTAAAAAAAAAATCCACTGACCTCTGTTAATTTCAAATTAACACAATAATGTTAATAGGAAAAATATGCTTCATCAAAATTAGACAAAACTTTAAACATGAACTGTGATTGAGATTATGAAATGCTTCTAGCAAGCTGTTTAATAAATAATGACCACAAAAAAATTATTATATAATTATACATTATATACAAAACACATTGATTAACACAGTAAATAAAATAATTTAAATAGCCCATTGGAACAAACTCATACTTAAAAAAGTATCAAGTGAAGTACAAAGCCAGACACTAAAGGGCAAATAAATGGATTAATTATTCCTGTCACATCCAACTAATGGCAATATGCAAAAACTGAAAACAGGTAAGCAAACAGATTTGCAGGTCTCACAGCAACAACCATCTCCTGATGGTTTGATGATGAAAACAGACAAATCAGTTTTGTTGCCAGTTTGATGCATTTTTAATTTGGTCAGCAAGCTTTCACTATTTTTCACAGAAAATCTGTGCAGTTCTTTAAGCTACCATAAATGTTTACAAATTATAATATTAAATTCATAATTAAATAAATAGTAACAGGAAAAAAACACTTTATTAAGCAATAACTACTTCTACAGTTTATAAAGGATTTTTATAGAGAAAAAATTAGCATGCAATTTCACTATGATATAATAAACTAAAAATTAACTTACTACAGTGTAACAAAACTTAACAAAAAATTTAACTGAACTAATATATGAAAATAAAATTATTGATGAAAATTAAGTATTTAATGAAAATTCACTACATCATATTGAACAAATGCAAATAGTTTCTTTTCAATTACATAACATACTGATTTTATTTTAATTTTTTTTCTTCCCTGCTTATTAATATAGCAGTAATCTGGAGAAAAACAAAACAAAAAAAATAGTCCACTTGTTATACACAGACAATTAACAATCTGTTAATCACTCTCTTACAAATAATGCTTCAAACACAAACCGAATAAATACTAGCCTTTTTAATTTAGTTTTCTGCTACAATAAATGTTTGGTTACTCTGAGATATAAAATATTATAATAATAATTTTTAAAACATTTATATATATATATAAATAGATGAATACTTTGCAATTTCTATTTCAAGTGAACTAAAGATTACAACAACAAACTTTAAAATGTTCTTTTTATTGTTATTTTAATATTTGTTTTAACCTCTCTCTCATCAACCTGCTAGAATTCCAACAGTCTAAATATTATTTTAACTATCTTCATAAGTATTTCACTCTCAATCTCAATGCACTAATTAACTTTAAAGATGTGGCTTCTGAAATGGCAGATTTAAATAAACTTTAATGAGGTGATTTGTAAAAATAATGATATTCTAATAAACTTAGGTGACTTGTGAAATGGCAGATCATAATAAAATTTCATGATTTGACTTGTAAAATGGCAGATTTTAATAAACTTTAAAGACTTGACTAAAATGAATTGATTTACCTATTTTTGGTGGTGAAGTGAGGGCAGATTTTAATTGACTCTACAGATTGTGGCTTGTGAATGGTTAGCAAATTTTAAAATAACTTGCTCTAGTGCAAGGGTGGGCAAAGTATAGCCTGTGAGCTGAATGCAGCTTGCCAAGGGTTTATTTTCATGTGGCCTAGGAACAAGCCCTATGTTCACACTATTTAAATTTCTCAAGTGTAAATTTTTTAAAGTTTAACTTTTCAAATATTAACAACTGAAAATTAATTATGATGTTAAAATTTTTACTTTTGTTTTTGCTATTTCAAATATTATTTATTTTACTTAATGAACTATGCGGCCCACAACAAGGTGTAAATTTGTGTATGCAGCCCTTGCACTGGAAAGTCTGCCCACCTCTGATCTAGTTGTAGGTGAAATGTTCCTACCAAGACTCTTTTAACTATCTTAATTTGATTTGGGCAAATTCTTTTATCACAAGCAAAGTTTTTAAAACAAAACGCAAAAATCCTACAATTGTTTTTAATTTGTTTTTAAAATGTAAAACACACTGATCAGATGGTAACTAGTTTCATTGCTCAGATACAAGTGAACACTGCTCATTAACTGTTAACTAATAGTTATATGACTGTATCCCAAGTAATGAAGTATTTGTTCCAGTCTTAAAACATATTCAATATCATTGGTTCTAGGTGTAAAACAAACAATCCCCCCCCCCCCCCACAACAAAAAAATGTTAAAATTCCTACAATATCTGCAATATTTAAATTTTAATGAAACATTCATAGGTCATTTCTCCTACCCCCAATCTCTTTCCAGTCTGTAAATTTTGGCACTTTGAATTCATTACAATTATTAGCATTTATAAATAACCTCTCATATAGACACACAGCTTTTTGACATTACAAATACGACCTTTTTAATTACGACCTTTTTAATTCAGGGTGGCAAATACAATGCATGTTAAAGTCACACACCAATGTCTTTTGTTCTAGTTTGGCAGAAGTTTGGCCGAACACCAGCAAGCTATGTGTCTACGCCAACCTAATTATGAAAAGACACAAATGGGACAGGCCACTGTTAATTGTCCCAGTCATAGCTAAGAACATAAAAATCAGGTAACAGAAAACATAATGTAACTGTACAAAGTACAAAGAAAACAATATGAACCATAATCATTGTCTAGCTTGCAAGTAATGAAACAGGCACTCCAAAGGAAAAAATAAAGCATTAATTAAAAGTAACAAAATTTCCATTTCAATCCACTTCAAAACTTAAAGTGGATTTCTGAATTACAAGTGCACTTCCGACAAGCAAACAAAACAAACTGCTGAGATTATAGCTGCGTTTCATGCAGTTAAATACAAGTTAGAAGCCTTGGTATATTTAGCCAAGTATGCTTTTCAAAATTGTACAATAAACAACAATGCAACAGAAATTAAGTTATCATATAATGTGTCCACAACACCGTCAAGTATTCTCAAAAGTCTATATATAGGCACAGAGTGAACCATTTTTCCATAATTAATTTCACGTAAAACATTACTCAATATTACCAACTGAAGTATTAGTTTAAAAATTATGTCATGCATAATGGTGATATCAGAGTGCCTCTGCTCACACAGCTTATATGAGACTTAACTCTTCAAGATTTGTTTTCTTAAAGGCAACTTTCAACAGGAATACAAAGGATTTCTCACTTGAAAACCTTCTCTTGCTTAACTCTTCAAGATTTGTTTTCTTAAAGGCAACTTTCAACAGGAATACAAAGGATTTCTCATTTGAAAACCTTCTCTTGCTTAACTCTTCAAGATTTGTTTTCTTAAAGGCAACTTTCAACAGGAATACAAAGGATTTCTCACTTGAAAACCTTTTCTTGCTCACCTAAAACAATATGCAAAAATAAATTTATAACTGGCATCATATTTTTTAATTAATTAATTTATTTTGCATCTAGCTTGAACACGTGTACTTTTAAGACAAAAGGTGGTGACGGTGGAATTTATGTCAAACGGAAATTTAAAAATATATTCTCAATCTTTAACTGTTAGTTTTTGATACTTTCAATATTCAATACTGTGGTATGGTTTTCATTATTCTGGTGTCTGAAGTTGATTCTTTCAGTCAAGAATCAAAACTTTCCTTACTGCAGATCAGTACTTCACTAAAAAAAAAAAGAAATGACAATCCAGTGAAAAACACCCAACAGTGACAGCCCAGTGAAAGACATCCTGCTATGGCAGTCCAATGAAAGACATCCCTCTATGGCAGTCCAGTGAAAAACATCCTACTATGGCAGCCCAGTGAAAGACATCCTACTATGGCAGCCCAGTGAATGATGTCTCACTATGACAGCCCAGAGAATGATGTCCCACTATGACAGCCCAGTGAATGATGTCCCACTATGACAGCCCAGAGAATGATGTCCCACTATGACAGCCCAGTGAATTATGTCCCACTATGGCAGCCCAGAGAATGATGTCCCACTATGGCAGCCCAGTGAATGATGTCCCACTATGACAGCCCAGTGAATGATGTCCCACTATGACAGACCAGTGAATGATGTCTCACTATGACAGCCCAGAGAATGATGTCCCACTATGACAGCCCAGTGAATGATGTCCCACTATGACAGCCCAGAGAATGATGTCCCACTATGACAGCCCAGTGAATGATGTCCCACTATGACAGCCCAGAGAATGATGTCCCACTATGACAGCCCAGAGAATGAAGTCCCACTATGACAGCCCAGTGAATGATGTCCCACTATGACAGCCCAGTGAATGATGTCCCACTATGACAGCCCAGAGAATGAAGTCCCACTATGACAGCCCAGAGAATGATGTCCCACTATGACAGCCCAGAGAATGAAGTTCTACTATGATAATCTGATGAATGATATTCCTCAATGATAACCCAATGAATGATGTTTTACAATTACAGCACATAGAATGATGTTCTACAATGATAACCAATTGAAAGACATTCTACACTGAGAGAAAGTGATGTTCTAAGATGCCAAAAAGAATGATGTTTCAGAATTGCAAAATGCACTGGACCAATACATGCGGAAGACACCATGTATTTTTCACACAGTTGCATATGTCATAATAGACTAGCATAAAAGTGGTTTAGAAACTGTCACATCTTTTTCACTCCAAAGTGAAAATCCATAAAACCAAATGGTATCATTATCACTCTCATGTATTGCAAGGGCTTGTGGGATTGTGTAGTTTGGAAACATTGTACATTATTTTAGAAGCATGTCTCTTTCAAATGAATAAATTAAAATATCCAATAGAACTACAGACACTGTGACTAATTTGATTACCACCACTATCAGCATTTAATTTATTTCTTATTGACCTACATTTCATTTCACTTGGTATTTAAGTGAAAAGTAGTTTAACACTTAACAAACATTGACTGAATGAGTTCTGTAATAAAAATGACTTATACATTGCAAAATATCTTTTTATAAAGAAATACAAAATATATTTCAGTTTACAAGACAAAACAACATTAGCACCCACAGAATACAGATATAACTACTAAGGTATTAATTATGAATAGTACTGCTTACTTTTGGAAATGACACTTCATGTACAAGCACAAAATAACTTCTCTCAACAAAAAATAATTAATCTAACACCCACCCCCCTAATGGACATTTGGTCAACCAGAATTTTAAAAAAACGTGTATGCCAAACAATATTGCATACGTATCAACAAGTAACAATTTTTAAAAACACAAATAAAATCTGCTTCAATAATTATATATATATATATAAAACATGATTGAGAGAGAATGCCCAAGTCTAAACATGAGCAGAATTTAACTGATAAAATAACTCTCTGGATGCAGGTTTTCTACTTGAATAAAATACCATAAGCATTTATAAGTATGATTGTTGTGCAATCTTGTATGTACTTGAGCAGTACCTGTGTGAACTTTATATAATAGCTAGAAAATTAAAGTAAAAATTGCTTAGCTCAATTTAAATTTATTCTTCTCATACAAAATGCTTGACTAAGTGAAAAATAAAATTTCTAGGGATATTTTCAAAATAAAGGTTTGTTTCAGTTTGCAATTAAAACACTGTATTTTGTATTTACTTAGATGAAATTAATCCAGACATAATAAGCATGGATTCTTTAAAATGTATTTATAGCATCTAATAAAATATGCTCAGGCTCATCAAGTTAAAAACAAGATAAAATAATTGTAAATAAAACTGCCACATGCCACAGACAACAAATGACAAGCTAGTTGTGTGTGTATATATTAAAAAAAAAAAAAAAAAACCAAACAGAAAAGAAAAAAAATGAAGAAAAATAATATGTGGAAAGAAATCAAAGACCATACGCCACTGAAAAAATACACAAAAATGTCTTTAAGTTACTGACCCTGCCAATGATTCCATCTCACTTTCCAAGTCACAGAACCCTGCATAAGTCACATCTCACATGCAACAATCTTATCATCTTATGGTCATAGATGCAAAGTGACACTCTTCATTTGCAAACTGATAAATTACTTCTGCAAATGAGACAATCCTGATTTGAAAGTAATGGTTCACTGAAAAAAACAAGGCTGTCTCAAAAAAATATCATATATCATTGTAAATTTTTCCAATGCATATGAAATACTTGACTTACAATGTGTATAAATCTCTACAGTGGACAATCTTGGTTTCATACAATTGTTTCAGAAGTCATGTATAACTGTAAAACATTTGTTTGTCAGCATTTATTCAGCTCAGAAAAGTCTTGTGCCACTGCAACACAATTTTCTTCACATCATCACTGCCAGTAACAAACTTGTCTTCATAAGGCATGATATTAACACAATTATGTCTTCCAAAGAGACGACACATGACTGCAGACTGACACTAACTAATCTTCCAAGGCCACAAACATGACTGCAAAGTGAAATTAACTATTCTTCCAAGACCACACATGACTGCAAAAATGACAAACGGGCCACAGATCACTACAAATGGCATTAACTTGTCTTCAAAAGGCCACATATCACTACACATGTTCAGCTAAAAGGTTATATTCACCACAACACTTGTCTACCAAAGGCCATACATCATTGCAAGTGACAAAACACTTGTCTTCCAGAGGCCCATTCCATAGCAGGTGAAATTAACTAGTTTTTCTAGAACTTCACCTCAAATCAGCTCCCTTCCAAAGGCTACAAATAACCTTTGCAGTTGACAAACTTGTCTTTCATTGCCACAGATAACACTGCAGGTGAAAATAACTTGTTCCCCAAAGGTCACGGATTACTAATTGATATTACAGTAATAGTTCTGCTGACAAGCAATGCAATGAAATGAAATGGATAACTTAATGAGTGCCATTGTTATCATGGCTTGCGAAAGTGTTAAATGAAACGAACAGTTTATATTGGTTTCATTCAAAAGAAATTCAACAATTCCAGAAATTCCACACTATTTGAATATTAACACTCTGTGAACGTTGGTGTTGCTACTTTTATTTACTGTTTTGATTACTTATTATTTTTTATTTTCTTAATTCTCATTATCCTTGGCAACTATTAAATATTGCTCTTTAGGGGTTCAATTTTGTCTTAAGGAATATTTTTAAATGGCAATTATGTTCGTAATTTCTTCAGCCTGGCACATTTTAAAGGGGTCATTCTGGCTATCTAATATTTTACCTAAAGAGATTCTAACTGCACTGCAAATCAATTGGACATTATCCTCTTACAATAAAAACAGCACACAATCTAACAAATTGCTATTTTTGTCACAACACTCTCTATAATCATTCATTTCCTCTCCATGTTTTTATCACAACACTCTATAATAATTAATTAATTTCCTTCCTATGTTTGAGCACTTGGTCTTTATCTCCAAGCATTCCTTTAAATACAGAGTTATTTAAGTCATCTCTGGCCTCATTATATTTACAGTCAACTTAGTTTAATATTCATACCATATTCCAGTATATTAAAATCAATGATTCAATCTTGCTCATTTAAATATTAAAGTGGAGCCCCCCCCCCCCCCCTCCAAAATATAAATATTTCTGTAATTGATAAAAAAACAAACAAAAATTTGTAAGACACAAGTGTCATTGATTGCCTTATATTGAAATATATACTGTTAGAAGAGGGTCGTGAAAAGCTTCACTTTAAAATAATTTTTTTACCCGTAAAATGATTATATATTACAGCAGAATTATGATTTTACTATGTTTGACTTATTCACTATGGTGCTCCTGTATGGCATTTTGTGAAAGAGTGAGTGATTGGATGAATGGGTGAGGTAAAGAAACACCATTTTGAAAATAAAATCCTTTGCTTATTTTATCATTTTATAAATCAAATAAACAGTTGTTCATGGGAAAAGCAAAATCAATATGCAAACAATTTATCAATAAAATTTTCATGAAAAAACATTAAACAAATGGAACAACAATTAACATCATATAAGATAAATATATTTACATTCAATAAAATTAAGAAGTGAAATTTTGCATTAAAGTTAAAAATAGGAAAATGATTTTACAACTGGAACAATCTTTCTTTTGAGAACATCGTGTTCTAATTCATCAAATGTTCTTTAACCAAAACAATTCTTTTCATTCAATACACATGGATGTCTATATATCATTCTCTATGGAACACCAATACATCTGAATATGCTACCCTATAGAAAGCAAAATATACTTATATAAAATGTTTAAGCATGCATTTTAACACTTGGTTTATGTGTGTGTGTGTGTGTGTGTGTGAATGTGCACTTTAAATACTATATTACTGAATAAATAAAAATGCTGAAAAATTATTATCACAAAATGCTTAAAATTAAAAAAGAATGCAGTTTCACAGACAAATCTGCCATTTAAAAGATTCTTCAAGGTGAAGACTGCTGAATGCCATTCAAAGTGAGAAACATTGAAATTTTCTAGGAATACGGAAGTACATTTGTGATAAACAGGAGATGTAGGAAGAAATACACAGAGTTAAGAATAAGGGACAAATATTCATTAAACAATAAATCTTTAACAGAAAATTCGAAAATTAGATCTGAACATCACAGACTTAAGCTGAAATCTGTATATATTTCAAGGAGTGTGTGTGTGTGTGTGTGTGTGTGTGTGTGTGTGTGTGTGTGTGTGTGGTATATACTGCTTGTGAAGAACACTGGGACAAATATAAATTACAAAGCGTGTCATACTTATACCTTGATTTTACAGAAACAATCAGGTTTGTGGATTAGAGAGGATTAGCAATGAGTTAACAAGGAGAAAGAGTAATTGAAAAATGCATTATTACAATGTTTATTTATAATGTATATAGATTTGGTTATTTATAATCCTAAAAGACAAGAGATAAGGAGAATAAATGATAAAAGATAAGAATTATTATATCTTAAATTTAAAAATCTGTTAGAAATTAAAGAGGAAATTCCAAAGAAGAGGGGAGTAAGGGAGGTGGAAACAAAATATGTAGCTACATGGTGAGGAGATGTTAAGTGATGACTTTGATGCACTCGATTTGTGGATGGATGGAGTGTAGGGGGCGCTTCCGGCTTTCGCGCTGGGTGAGGGGGTTGTGGGGGAAAAGGGAGGGGGTGTACTCGATTTGTATTTGTTGTTGTTACTATTACATGGTGGGGAATTGTAACTTAAGTGATGACTTATGATGCACTCGATTTGTATTATTAAAGTTTTCAGCACCATGCACATCAGCACTATTATTTAAGTAGTGTTGTCGAAGTTCTCAAGTCAAACAGCATTAACCACTGAACAATAACTCTGTGCTAGGAAAGTTATTAGCATCAAACACATCAATACATTTCACTAACTCTGTGCTATTAGCATCAACACATTACATAAACTCTGTGCTAATATTATCAAACACATCATTATGCATTAACTCTGTTAATTTGTAGTTCTCAGTGCCAAACATAATATTACTATGCATTAACTCTATGTTATAATTCTCAGTGCCAAACAGATATTGCTATGCATTAACTCTGTGTTATTATAATTCTCAGTGCCAAACAGATATTGCTATGCATTAACTCTGTGTTGTATGTGTTCTCAGTGCCAAATGCCAGTATCTGTACTGCACAATTACTGTTATAGTTCTGAGTACTAAACACAACATCAGCACCTTGCAATTATTGTTATTATAGTTTTCAATGTCAAACACAATATCAATATTGTGCAATACTATGCTAGTACAGTACTAAGAGTAAAACATAACTTCAGTGCTAAGCATTAAATGTGAGTTATTTTAACTCAAAGTCAAACATGCTATGCATTAACTTTGTTTTTACAATTCTCAGCAAACAAGAATCTACAAGCTCAAAAAAGCAGACACTTTGTTTTCTAAACTATAAAGAAACTTTTAAGTTGAGAAAAGGAATGCACAACCACTTAAATAATTCCTGACAAAAATACAAACTAAAATGTTCACTACAACCACAAGGAATATCTAAAATGAAGACCATTAAGATTTTATTAAATCTTTAACAAACAGTATATGAGATTGGAAATTAATAATTTAAGCAGGTAAGAGCTATTTATATTCCCAAAATCTGGCTACCACAATCTCTAGGTATGAAGAGATTGTGTCAGTTGTAAATTTCACTCTGGTGCTCACTATATTGTTTACCATTATCAACAGAAGACCTAGACTCCTAGATTTTCAGGCTGGTTCCCAGTTCTGAGGGAAAACTGCCCCTCTAACATTCAGTATCAGCAATCAGTAAACATTTTAACAGATCTTATTTAAAGACATCCACAATAAAATTAAGACACAAAAGTTATTAAACAATTTCCATATTAATCTGATAAATAAAAAGGTCTATAATATTCATGGGTAATTTGATGAGTGTTTTGTATGCAAACTGATGTGGTTTTTAAAAAAAATTATTTGAAAAAAACTGTAACTCTCAGACATTTATATTCTAACTAAAAATCACTCTTGTGTAACCTTAAAACATCAGCAAATTTACAATATTGATTTTCAGACTGAATTATCAAACTAAAAATAGCAATGCTTCAGTATGCTATCTGTTTATTAATTTTTTTAATGGAAAAATCAGGATCAAACATTCATGTAATATACTTGTGTTATGCAAATATATATTTATTTTTTTAACAATACACTGGCCATGAATTTTATACCGTTTTTACTTTGTTATGCGAGACATCAAGGTCTTGAAATTTAAGTTCTGTGCATGTTACTTATACATGGAATATGTCTGCCTATATTTTCTACTCTTTCTTAGATGATACATGATAAACATGAGTTTTTATAAAAGATATTCTCTTAAAATGTTTTGTATGCGGTACGGACAAGAATTTTTACATCAGTACAAATCTTTTTATGTTTTGGCTAGTCAGCGTGACATGAGTGCAAGTTTTTATTATCAATTGTCACTGATGTCAATAAAGTTTCATACTGCTGTCATCATCTGAAACGTAATTTATGCTTACCTGCACTGGTCATGGAAAAGAAAGACAACTGGTAAAAAGAAAAAAGTGTTGTAATCAATCAATCATGTAAGAGGAGAAATGGACACTTCAGACACCCAACCTGTTTATGTCTGAGCACAAAATTCTTAAAACTGCATAGGGATTTAAAACCAGTAGTTGCAAATCTGATAAAACAGCTATTAATTAGGATGTAACAGAAAACAGACTCAAGCTGATCATGAAAAACTGTTAAACAGTTCACAACTGCTGGCGAATCAGACACTGGCCACAACAATTGTTAAATAGAGTGCAAAAACAAGCAGACTCAAGCTGACGTTAACCAGTTCAACTGCCAGTATATTAGAATTTGGCCAACAAAGCATCAAAAACAAAATGTGAAGGTACTACTCTCTGGTCAGTCTCCATGTTTCCCTGTGCTTGTCTGGTGGTCATTTTTACAAATGGACATTCCTCTTAACATCTTTAACGGTGAATGATATTGGCACTGTACTGCAGAAGGGAGAAAAGTCATAATACTGCAAATGATCCTTTATATTTCACAGCCTAACGTGGAATGTTTACACTGTCATATTCTTGTAAGGCATTTTCAAGTTTCTTTGTCATCTGCAACACATACAATACACAAACTGGTTCAAAGTGACATACAATATACAAACTGGTTCAAAGTGACATACAATATACAAACTGGTTCAAAGTGACATACTATATACAAACTGGTTCAAAGTGACATACAATATACAAACTGGTTCAAAGTGACATACTATATACAAACTGGTTTAAAGTGACATACAATATACAAACTGGTTCAAAGTGACATACTATATACAAACTGGTTCAAAGTGATTTTTAATGTTGTCAGACAATACCAGCGAGGGAGAAAAAAATTACTTCCTAATATTTCTAAACTAAGAGCTTGCTGAAAAATTCTTACTATAAAGAAATATAGCATTTCAATTATTCTCTTAAACTGGAAAATGATTCTTTCTTTTTAAAAACAAATATTGTGTTTGCAGCATTTAATTAAAATAATATATGTCATACAAGTAATCATTATCATATTAAATTAAAATGAATATACATTGTGCTTGCTAAAATGGCTTTTTATAAATTCACATTATATGTGGTAGTGGTGGTGTGTGTGTGTTTGGGGGGGGGGGGATAAAAGGAACAACCATTAAAAAAATTATTGTGACATCTATGGCCATATTTTAAAAACTATTGTAACATCTATGGCCATTAAAAACCCCACACGATCAAATTTTTCCAATCATATCATAGACAGCTTACATCTTTATAAAAGCCAATCTGTTGGCGCAGATACAGCTGCATCATGAGCTTAAAGTCTTTGACCCGTTCTCGTTGGAAATGATTCATCTCTGCAAGAGTCCCATAAGATATTGTATCAGCTTTTGACAGCACTTTGTGAACTTCGTCATCAGCTATCTTTCCCTCTTCCTGAAGCTTAAGGCATTCCTTTGCTTTGCCAACAGTCCCCTTTAAATAGAAAAAATAATTACCATTCAAAAACTTCCATCAGCAGAGATACATCATTATTAATTATTACAATGGACTTACCAATTCAAGATAACAAAAGTATAATGCTTTAAGAATTAGCATAAGATTTCTCTGATTTATGTAGAATAAAACAGAAAACCACAACAGGAGAGTGAAGATTTTATTGTCATAAGTATTTATATAAAATTTATGTCAGTTAACTGGAGAAAAAAAATGTTATGCTCTCCATATGTAAAAGTAAGGAAAGCGATTCCAGATAAAAGCAAGTGCCTGTAATGGAATTCTATACATTTAAATATTTGTGTAATTAAGTTGTGAATGTGTGTGCATCAAAAGTAAAAGAATTCTTAGCACAACGTATGAAATTGACTAGCAGATCGTTAGAGTACAGCTGTGAGCATGAGTGTGGCTTGTAGACACTGAGTGAGATGAATGAACAGGTAAATAGCTTGTAGGCAATGAGTGAGATGAATGAGCAGACAACAGGTTGTAGGTGCTGAATGAGATGAATGAGCAGGTACTGAGTGAGTACCAGGGTAGGGCAAATATATCTACAGGTATTTTGAGATGGATGGAAGTGTAAGGAAGCAGTCATTACTGACATTAGCTTAAGTAAAACAGTTAATCACTTAGGCAAGTTATAAGATGAAACTGATGACAGAAAAGGTAGGAGTATGGTGAGGCATGTTAGAAATTTTCAATGGGAAGAAAACATCTAGCAAGAAATCAAGCTGAGGGAATTTTAGTCAGATTCAGACTCAATATTGTGAGAGCCACGTGTCAGTCAAAAACTTTGTAAAAGGCTCAGAAGTATTTCTGCTGGAATGAGAGAAGTGATATGTTTCATTAAAACTAAGTATTCTGTTGAACTAAACCATGTGTTGCATTGTTAAACTAAAATGTATAATAGTATATTGCCACTACTGTATGATATATGCTGCAATGGAGTGAAAGAAGGATGAATGAACTTGTATATTTTACACTGGATTCTGTAAAGAATAAAGGTATAATCTGTAATTAGTAATCTAACATTTCTGACTAGAGATTTAGCTGCTGTAAATCTCCATTGCAAGAGCATGCGGGTTTGGGAATTGTAGTTAAGCAGACTGAGAGATAAACCTTAGTATGAGAGAGAGACAGAGAGAAACAGACACACAGAGAGAGAATAGCAAGTTTGGTTGAACAAAATGTGAAGAGTTGTCATCAAGTTTAATAAGAGTAGTGTGGCAAAGAATGATCGGGACTGTTTGGTGACCAGTAAAGAAGCAACTGAACATGCTACTAAAATATTCATATAAGGGAGGCATCTTTACCCTAAATTATCTTTTAATTATCTGTAATTATGTAATTAAATTAAACTAAATCATATGATTTGATAAGGAGTTAATTGATGTTCTGCTGGAATAATAGTCCTATTCCATTAAGTTATATAAAATATAATCCAGATGTGATATGTGATGCAGGCTGATCAATATAATAATTTGCTCTGCAATGTTGGCTTGATAATATGCAAATGTAGAGATCCAAAACTCAGATTCAGATGGAAAACTGGAGGAGCAAAGTTGTTTGAGCTGGTCCAGTTTGATTGGTGGTTTCTTTGAATTTCCAAAACACATTCAAGCAACAAGCTTTCCTACTTGAATTTCCAATGCATGTTCTAGCAAAATGCTTACTCATGCATGTTTTCCCTACTTGAACAAAGATGTCACAAATATCAAGTGGTGTCTGCTGATTGTTGGATGTCACAAATATCAATGTAGTGTCTGATGCTGGATGTCACAAATATAAATGTGGTGTCTGCTGATTGTTGGATGTCACAAATATCAATGTAGTGTCCGATGTTGGATGTCACAAATATAAATGTGGTGTCTGCTGATTGTTGGATGTCACAAGTATCAATGTGGTGTCTGCTGATTGTTGGATGTCACAAATATAAATGTGGTGTCTGCTGACTGTTGGAGCTGTCACAAGTATCAATGTGATGTCTGTCGATTGTTGGAATGTCACAAGGATCTTGGGAATCAACATGGGTGAAGGAAGGCACAAGCAAGAATGTAGTTCTGACTGACTGACAAATGTACATCTACCATAAACACGGTCTGGTCTGGGAACGTTTCATTAACTCTATTCTGCACCAAAGACTGACAATCAATCATCAATGAGAAATAGTCTATATTAAATTGCTTCTCAAAACTTAAAATAATAATTTATGATATCAGTAATACTTTATTTTTCAAAAATAATTAGTGACCTATGCTCAAATCAAAGAAATCATTAAAAAATTTATTATTTTCTCAAATCAAAGAAATGCATTAAAAAATGTTTGTGCTTGTTCATTCAAAATGTCTGTCATGCACAATATTTATTTTCATTTGGTGCAATATTATTTTAAATTGTACTGATAATACTGATGCCCTGGTGTTTGCTATGCATTCTAAGTTAACAAAGAGTTGTACTATTCCACTTTCCAAGATGCATGCCCCAATGTTGTTTGATATTATACATTCAAAAAAACCCATCACTTTAAACTCATTGGAATTTTGCAAGTCAATAATAATTATTCATGGACTTTGAGAATGGTGAAATAATGACTCCAGTAGCAATTACTTCATGAACCTTCAGAAAGGTGAAGAATCTCGAAGATAGTAAAATAATGATTCCAGAAAAAAATTACTTCATGAACCTTAAGAGAGGTAATGGACCTTGAAAATAGTAAAATAATGAAATAATAATTCCAGAAATAATTACCTCATGGACCTTGAGAACATCTGGATATGTCTGCAAAAGCCCTTTGTATTCCAGTAATGAATCCAAGAAAGGATATGCTTCCACGCTTGGCTAAACAGTAAAACCAAAAAATCTCATAGAATATGAACGTATTATTAACTTGTTTTTTCACATTTCTCAAACCAAGCTGGGATTGCACGTCTAATTAGGAACACTCAAAAATAGTTTCTAACTATCCGCATTAAATGACCAATATAAAATCCAGTTAGTGACAATAATGTCTAACACTATGGCATATATTCGAACTGAGAAATCGAAAGAAATAAAAATGAAACAATCTCCTGGGACAATTACTGACCTGTCTCTCAAACATGATGCCAATGTCATTGTAAGCATCTCCAGTACGATCTATGGCTGTTGTCAGCTGTTTGGATGCTGTGACAACAACCATTTAACACAACCATATAATATCAGGAGTCAATATTTTACTTCATGCTTAGACATTTAATGTTTAAAAATATTTTGTATATTATACAACATTTTATGAAAATCTATAACTAATGAGGAATAAACACAAATTCATGAAATAAACAAAAGTGTGAAACAAAAATATTCATAAAATAAATGAGAGATTCTGTTAGTTTGGTCTACAAAAATCACAACATGTTTGTTTTATGACAAATCATTAATTATAATTTTAATCATTAAAAAAGTTTAAATGGTATATAGGTATTAGGATATTTATTACTGTTTATACCAGAATTTCTTAGCTGAGGTTCTGTGAGACATCGCTAGGATTTCCCAGAGAGATCCTGATTGAAAAATGAATAAGCATCATAAATATAGTAATTTTAAGCAGGGGTTCCCTGAGACTTGAAAATTATTTCAAGGGTTCTTCCAGGGTAAAAAGGTTGAGAAATGCCTTCTCTAGTTTAATAAATGATTTGAGTTTACAAAGCAGCCTACACTTACATAAGACTACTTCAACTTTAACAGAAAATGGCTACATTATAAGTGTACAGGCATTGTTTAAACTATGTTAATTGGGGTTGAGTTGATCTCTTCCCTCCCCTGATCTGGCTTGCTCCCACAACTTATAGGGCTGACTACTGCTTGAGTTCTCTGTTACTAGATTCTGACAAACCTTGAAAATGAAAAAAGGGCTTGCCCTTCCTTCTTCTATCTGCTTCCAGCTACCTCAGGCAAGCTGTTGGTTTAAGAGAATTATTTAAGCCAGAAATTTGCGGTCATGTCAAGTGGTACACCTAAACAATTTGACCTTAGTGGATTTTGATAACTCATGACAATGAAAAAAAGGGCTTGACCTTCTTTCTATCTGGTTCCAACTATCTCAAGCAAGCTGTTGGTTTAAGGGAGCTATACAAACCAGAAATTTGTGGTCATGTCAAGTGATACACGACTAAGCAATCTGTCAAAGCTGAGAAAGGTCAACCAATATTTCTCCTTAACCAGGTCTGGGAAATTAGAGCAGAGCTGTGCAATCTTCCCTGGTGCCAACCAACATTAAATTAGCCATGAGGAGTTAATCAAACATGTTATGTAGTTTCAAGGATAATTGTTTTGGCAAGGTTCATCCATTATAGGCTTAACCCATTCAGAATTTGGTTACCACCCAACAAATGCCCTGAGCAAGTTTAACAATGGTGTGGTTACTGCCTCACTCATAAAGTATGCTTATCAAGTGGAGAGGTATACTATTGAAAAGTGTTTCTATACACCAAATAACTTTTCTTGTCGTGTTTCTAAATGTGTCCAAAATTTTATAGTTTCAGCTGGGTCCCTTAGAAAGAATCAAAAAGTAATCGAGAGTAGGGTAGGGCATGGTCTACCCAAAATAATAGCTGTTAATGTCACCAATATTCAAAAGAAGATGATTATAGTTAAAATATATATACATATATTTTAGCTCTTTTAAGTTAAAACTGGAATGTACTTAAAAAATAGCATTTAAAAACACATCATGTAATCTCTATATATGCTTTATAGTTTTTCTTATGAACATATGCACACAGTTTAGGAGCCAAATTTTTATTTTTAAAACAAAAAATATGCAATTATTAAACAGAACATAAATATAATTGTTTTTAAAAGCAGTTAAAATTTTTATTATAACGATTATTTAATAGAAAATTTAAAACCTGAAACTAAGCCTGGCAAGTTGATCATACAAAATATACCAGCCACCAAGCCTTCTTAGAACAAGCATTTGTTTTCTTACAGCTAACTTAGTCCCAATGTGCACAATAGGCATTACCAAAGCAGAAAAAAGTTGTCAAAATAAAAATGGGTTTCTCAGGAACAAATGTTGTGTACATTGCATATATCTGTCTTGCTTGCCAGTAAACTTGTCTGACAACCCAGTACAATGCTAGAGCCACTCTGACAGCAAGTAATCTCCTGTCTGCTAGAGCCACTCTGACAGCAAGTAATCTCTCCTGCTTGCTACAGGCACTCTGACAGCAAGTAATCTCTCCTGCTTGCTACAGGCACTCTGACAGTAAGTAATCTCTCCTGCTTGCTACAACCACTCTCAAGTAATCTCTCCTACAGAGCAAGATCACTTGCTCGCTCTCTCACTAGATAGCCAAACCCCAAAATTAAATATTTTCAGATCTAAATGAAATTGGTTTCAAATTAAAGGAAATGATGCAAAAGTTCATCTTCATATCTTAATTAGATTAAAAGATATTGCAATTTAAAGTTACATAAATAGAGCACATATGCACAAAAATTCATGATAGCAGGACTTTGGTGATTGGCCATGCATCAATAATAACATACTATGTGCTTTGATTTTTACCTGAAGAATAAGAACATTGCAAAATATAAACAATAAAACTAAAAACAGTTTGAATATCTAAAAGACAAATATCAGAAATATTTAATGAAAAGCACCATAAAACTAATAATTTCTCAAGTTTGGATATATGTATTTCATAGCCATGATAAAGGGAACACCCATCCATTAATTTTTTACAATTGATTTGACCCATAATATTAGCCTACTTTTTTCGAGAGTTGGAAATTATAACAATTTTTAGAAATTGTACTTGAAACTGAAATTTTGATTTTGTATGTGCATTATTTCTGTAACACTATTTTTCAATTAAGACTAAATTTGTATCTTTGCTTCTATTTGTCCTATAAAAGAAAATATCACATAACAAAATGTTGGATTTTATCTGCTCTGATCAAAGCAACCATTTTTAAAAGGTCTTAATAGTTAGATTTACTTTTCAAAAAAGCAGAAGCACAAAAAATTGAATAATATGAAATGCAAAGTTCAAAGTGCCCACACATTGACTAACCAATATATCCAATAAAATTTTAGTAAAATCTACAAATGTACAATAAAACTAACAAAATATTACTCTTCCTGAAGCTACTGACAAAAACCAAAATTTCATAATAGCCAGACTATTTACAAAACACACAATCTACGCACAAAACAAAATTAACTGGAAAGAATGTGCACAGCTGATTTTGCTGGTACTAATTTCTTTGCTGCTTTTACAGCCAACTGTATAGTTTCTGCACTGCTTTAAAGTTCTTTGGGGCCCACCGTTGTGCTTGGGACCCTATTTGATCTAGAGTAATGTTCCAATGAAAGACATACATATATTCATTCAGTTTTTCTTGCAAGCTTTCAGTCATTGATGTCACAAGCATAACAAAATGTATCAGTTGCAACAACAAGCTTCTTAAACAGCTTTATTCCCCAAATTTAGAAAAATACACCTTATCAGAATTTTGTAGACTAAAGAATGACACTAACAACTTACAGCAATAAGGAAGAAGCTAACACACTTTGGGGAAATCAAAATGCAATAGCCTGGTAAGTATTGCCAATCACTTGGTACCAAAACAAGAGGAGGTAACAAGGAGAGAGCTTATTCCTGAGACCACGGGACTGTGAATCAGTGTCATGGGCTTACACAGAGCTCTGAGAGGCCTGGTAAGTTTTAGTGACTTCTAGCTGAATGATGGACAAATTCTATAAACTAAATTGGATTTCAACAAGAGCATTATTTAATTAAGGAGATTATATAATACGGACTTCATTAAAATAGCCTCTAAATTTTTGTGTGCTATAATGCCACATGGTAGTTCTCCAATGGAAAGTTATCTGTCACATATATATATATATACACACACCCACATAAATTTAAAAATCATTAAAACATATATATTTTAAAAATTAAACAGCATATAATTTTACTGCTATTCTTCTCACACACACACCCCCCCCCCCCCCAATAGTTGGCAATATTTTATTAAAATCTGAATTCCAATATTTATCAGATGTGGCAAAATGTGTTGATAACTAAAATCATTTCAACACTCAATAATGTGAAATATGATACAGAAATGGAGAAATTATAAAAATATAGATTGAACAATTAGTATTTGATAACTGAGAAGAAAAAAATTAAAACATAATCCCGAAGACACTAAGAAAAACCTCCAACAGATAGAAAATGCACAATTACCTTCATTTGTGTCCAGATTGAAAGTAAGAGCAAGTTGTTTGAAGGAGCTACCAATTTTGCTGTATTCTCTCTTAAATGCTGCAAGAGGGAGAAAAATCAATAAGGAATATTTATTCAGAAAGAAGTTCTACAGAACTGGTTCATGTCAATGTATATATAATACACTGAAATAAGTAGATGGAGAAAGATGTAATAACAAGGAGACAACAAAAGGCAGAAAGGGTGGGTTTGGAGAAAATTGAGAGAGAGAGAGAATCAAGCAGATATGATATCTAGAGATCGTAAAACATGAGTTACATGAAAAGACAGAGTAAATGCCAGTCAAGAAAAGAACAGACAATAAAATTATAGTGAAAAGAAATAACTGACAGTAAATGAGAGTCAGTGAAAAGAAAAGACAGTAAAATGAGGAGAGTCAGTGAACAGAAATGACTGACAGTAAAATGAGAGTCGTGAACAGATAAAACAGTAAAATACAATCAATGAAAAGTTAGACTAAAGACAGGTTTAAAGAGAAAAGTGTATTAGAAAGAAAGGAAAAGGACAGACAACACACACACACACGGACTTGAAGAGGATCAGAAGGAAAGGCAACTATAATGATGATGGTGATGATGAATTATAAGAGGGTGGGTGGGAGTGGGGGGAGAAGAGAAAGGGGAAGTAGAGAAATAAAAATACTTACGACCAATCTGTTTCTTAGCATATTCATGAATGACTGAATATAACTGCTTCGCATTTTCATTCATGCCATATACAAATTTACAAAACACCTCCATTTTTGCATCTCTGCAATAAAAACATATTTTTCTCATGTTTCCTTTTTATTTCTTTTGTGGTGTTGTATTATCATTCAAAACCAAAAGGTAAAGGAAAATAATTAGCTATAAGGCAAAGAAGTGCCAGCCAATCAAAGGTAAAGGAAAATAATTAGCTATAAGGTAAAGAAGTACCAGCCAATCAAAGGTAAATGAGTGTAATGAGCTATAAATACGGAAGTGTCAGCTTTCCCAGAGGAAAGGATGTCAGGAAGAAAAAGAAAATTGGGAGAATTTAGTCAAGAATATCAAAATCTGCTGCTGCTTATGCTTGGCAAACAGACCTATTCAGATGTCAGCAAGAAAAGTACTAATTCTACTGGGTAGAGTATAAGAGAGATAAGGGAGGCTATTCCGAA
The DNA here is from genome assembly GCA_028829895.1 of Sinotaia quadrata. Lineage (NCBI taxonomy): Eukaryota > Metazoa > Mollusca > Gastropoda > Architaenioglossa > Viviparidae > Sinotaia > Sinotaia quadrata. Next base: position 50,931,876 of record CM054184.1, on the reverse strand, counting down.
ACATCAATGCTTCTAAATATAGATCACCAAAGACTGAGCTGTTAGCTTTAGGTATAAGAACAGGGATTACTGAAGATACTTGTATGATGGAAAAACATACATTCTAAATGTGACAGTGAGTGCATAAATAACAAAATATGATACTAAGTTTTTGTTGTGTATACTTATATGTCAAGTTCATTTTTGATTACAGGAATTATATCTGGGTTTTCCCCCTGATAGATGAATGTTTGTGAATGTACATATTTAAGTGTCCAATATACAAAATGTTTGCTTATAAAATAATTGTGTGTATCTGCATGCATGTGTGTGTGTGTCTGTGTGTGTGTGTGTGTATGTGTGTGTGTGTGTGAGAGAGAGATCAAATAATATGAGAGAAATATAAAATCATTTATTTAAAAACAGCAATTTCACTTACACATCATGCATCTCTAATGCCCGTTGTGGCTTATCGAGTGTGAGGAAAAATTTAAAACCCTGAAACTCATCTTTTTCAGCTTTCCGTTTTCCTTGTTTCCACTTCTGCTAAGATGTAAAGATTATTCAAAAAAGGAAAGTGTCAGTCTTCAGAAAGTGCCTCATGATCTTTCATAAGTTGTTGAACCTAATCAATCTTCTACAGGGGTCACTCAAGACAATTCATGATCTGATACTTTCTCACAAGAAGCATGAACAAAATGAATGAGGTTTTTAATAAATACATTTCTAATCATTTAAAAGTACTGTTCAATCACCTGCTGCAGTTTCTAATGCAAAGAGATCAAGTCAAAGATTAAAGAGAGTTTGGAAAAGTTTATATATGAAGGTAAAAAATGGCAGTCATAACATTTATTTTTTAAAAAAACACCATAACATTGAGTTACAATGATGGGAAGTTTTTACCTTTCCATCTGTACAAGTGAGGAAGTGCAAAAAAACATCAGATCGACATATGACTGGATGCCGCACCATTCGATCTACCCACATCTGTAAAAACTTCATGCGTTCTTGCACAAAATCCTCCTCATAACGACCTATTTGAATAAATAATAGTCATTTGACCAAATTAAAATACAGTAATCTATTTAATAAAATCTACATGTGACATGATGTACTGTCTTCTGAAGTAAGTATACCCACTGAAGAAAACCTAATAATAAAAATCCATCCACAATAACAACATTTTGTTTATGCATGTTTATGCACATTAAGAAAGTGTACATAGATATGAAGAAAGGTAATCGTGAAATCAAGCAGATCCAGCTAAGTGTCAAATGATTGGTGTCTGGGTCATGGTCAAACTATGCTCCAGAAAGTGCTAATGCTTGTGAGTGGGTCATAAGAGAAGAATGCTCATAGACTGAGAGAGGGTTCAGTTTAAAACATTAAGTCCAACATTAAGAAGATTCACTCAAATGCCACAACTAACATTCAAGTTTTGATATGATTTGCTCCCCAAACCAGAAGTAGGAAGAATTGCTTTTATCAATGTAAATGAAAAATTAAAGAGTACTATTGTATATGTAAAAAAAATTGTTTTAGTTATTTACACTGCTATATATCACTGTAGATGCTACTTTTATAGAAATTTCAGGCTAGTTAACCTTCAACAACATTGAAAAAGATGATCCAACACTTGAAACATGATATAATGTAACTGTATTATATTTCTAACATAGATACATAATCTAATTATTATGCCTAAAAAATAAAATCTTTGCTACATTAATATGTAAAAGTGAAAATGCAAATATAAAAGAAAAATCACTTACAATTTACCAGTTAACAGTTTGGATGGATTGTTACTTTAATATGTAAAAGTGAAAATGCAAATATAAAAGAAAAATCACTTACAATTTACCAGTTAACAGTTTGGATGGATTGTTACATTAATATGTAAAAGTGAAAATGCAAATATAAAAGAAAAATACACTTACAATTTACCAGTTAACAGTTTGGATGGATTGTTACATTAATAAGGAAAAGTGAAAATGCAAATATAAAAGAAAAATCACTTACAATTTACCAGTTAACAGTTTGGATGGATTGTTACTTTAATATGTAAAAGTGAAAATGCAAATATAAAAGAAAAATCACTTACAATTTACCAGTTAACAGTTTGGATGGATTGTTACATTAATATGTAAAAGTGAAAATGCAAATATAAAAGAAAAATACACTTACAATTTACCAGTTAACAGTTTGGATGGATTGTTACATTAATAAGGAAAAGTGAAAATGCAAATATAAAAGAAAAATACACTTACAATTTACCAGTTAACAGTTTGGATGGATTGTTACATTAATAAGGAAAAGTGAAAGTGCAAACTGAAAAGAAAAATAAACTTAAATTTACCACTTTTCAACTTGGATGAATTGCTACGGGGGACTATAATCACACCCCAGAAGTGGAAGTTGTAAAATACACATAAAGTGTTGATCAGTCACAATTACATGCAGACAGAGTATGATGATAATTATTTTTTGTTTTAATTCAGCCATGACAAAATATTCGTATATATTTAGTGACCAGAATTATAATGCAGTATATTTAACTTGTGAAAAATGTATGTTTTAATTCAGTCAAGACAAATTATGCTTACATGTTTAGTGAACAGAATTATAATACAGCATATTTAACTTGTAAAAAATTTACTCAAACAACAAAGACATGATTGAAATAGAGTTTTCTTTATATACTTTCTAAATTTAAAAAAAAAAAAATGAACAAAAATGATTTCTAGAACCGGAAGTCAGTTTTATTAGCCTTAACCTGTTTTTTTTTGTCCTTAACTTTTGGCAAAATAATCTATTATATTACTGAAGGCTGCTTAGTTGGTAACACTGTGCTCATGATCAGATCAAGTTTGGTATGTTGGGTGAAGTTGTCCGTAGGTCCTTAGCTTTCTAACTACTAATTTAAACATTGACAAAGCTTGCTTAAACCATTGCTAAAGATTCAGAGTCAATTTAACCAGTGTCAAACAATTGTCAGAGCAATATCAGATTTTGCTCAAACCATTTCCCAAAAGCCTGGTTTGTTTCAAAATAAATGGGTTATCTATGTTGGTTCCATTTCTGATGGCTGCTTTTATATATAATCATTATTTTGTCTATTTATCCAGGTTGACAATGTACTGAGGAAATCCAAGGTGCTCAGCAATGATGTTTTTCTTCTCCATTTTCTATGCATAAAGTGCATTTATTTTATCACTGAAATAAGTGTTGTACTGTTTCCTTTTTGTAAATGTCATAGTATTGCTTACATAATGTACAGTGCATTTTAAGAGGTCTAAAAAAAAAAAGTGTGACAAAAAGATATTTCTAGTGTCAGTATATAGAGCAAGCATATTTGTATTACTTGTACATATTAGCTTAGAACAATGTATATATGTATGTGTGCAAGTACAAAAAATAAATCTGAGTATTACCTGTGACTTGTTTGTCAGGAAGCGGCGGGATAGGTATACAAGGGAACTTGGCTAACAGGCGTTCATGAAGCCAGTCAAAATGTTTGTACCTCCGACTCACTTGGATATTACTGAACTGATTAAATAATCAACACAAAATTCATATACATAACGTACACCTACATTCAGTATAATGTTCATGTCCTCTGTGCTACTTAGGTTACAAAAATATTTGTTGTACAATAATCTATTGCAAAGACTTCATGCACAAATATACCTACCAGAAATATATTATGATAATAGTCAATATGCAAAAAAATTTGGGATAGACTCAGGTACATCACATAATAATGAAAATAAAAAAACATATCAAAGACTAATATTAATGATGGCCAATAAAAACTGTAAAGTAGTGTGCCATATGTGGGGAATGCATTCCAGAAAAACTAGGCTCATCACAAATCATTACTTTCCCAGTGAAAAGAAGGCAGGAGATGCATTTGTGAAGGACAAAATACACAACTCTATTCTTTAAACATGCAAGTAGTAAAGCATGAACATGACAAAACTGGTGATGAATGCAACAGTTTTTAAACTTAAACTTAAATATAAAAAAGTACATTTAATTTGTTTAGTTTTTTTTTTTTTTAGTGGGACTCAGAGGTGAAAGAGTAAAAGAAAGAACCCAAAGATGAAAGAAAAAAAGGAAAGAACTCAGTTGAAAGAGTAAAGGAAAGAACCCAAAGATGAAAGAAAAAAAGGAAAGAACTCAGTTGAAAGAGTAAAGGAAAGAACCCAAAGATGAAAGGAAAGAAGGAAAGAACTCAGTTAAAAGAGTAAAGGAAAGAACCCAAAGAAGAAAGAAAAAAAATAAAGAACTCAGTTGAAAGATTAAAGGAAAGAATCCAGAATTTAAAAGATGAAATGAGAAAGTCTAGAAACATCTAAGAGTTAGTTTGGCACATCTCTGATACCCAGTCACTTCATTAATAGCACAGATACTTTAAGCAAAGAAATTATGAATACAAAGCAGATTAACTCAAGTACTTATAACTGGCTTGAATAGTTGTAAATTGTCCTGCAATTTCAAATGCCAGACTTTGCCCAATCATAAATCAAGATTACCTGCACCAGCACCTGCAGGTGGATTAGTGTGTTAGGCATAAGTGCATCTGAGCTAATGCATAAACACAGATCACACCAAGTATCATATGACACAGGCAAAGACATCAAGTAATGACCCAAAGGAACTTATTGATGCACAGACAAAGAAATCACATATAACAATGGTTAATAGGAACTTAAAAGATACATGACATTTAACAATGGCCACAAGGAATTTACTGATGGTGTACAACAGTGGTGCACAAATGTTTTGTGTCAGGGGCACAATCTGACTTGTCGAAACCATCGGGGGCCATAAAAAAGTGAAGATCAAAATCGTCCCACACAAGATAGACATCACATCAAGAACGCACAAATAACGATTAAGACTATATTTACAACAAAGAAGTTGCATATTAAGACTCATTCTAAAAATGTTATGATATGTCAACTTTCACAAAGTCAGTGTGATGGATGGTGCTGCATGTCATCAAGCTTCGAAATGTCCGGCTTGATGTTTGGAAGACGCAAAATTGCTTCAGCCTAAAGCAGGTGTTGCTTTTGTTCAGTTTCATCTGTGAGAAAGCCTGTCATATGATTCAAAGCCACTGTCTGCAGCTTGCGATCAGCTTCCGGACACAACTTTTCTGATGCAGTAATCATACATTGCTTGACAAAATCACCATTGGTGAAAGGTCGGCCAGATTTCGCCATCATCAAAGAAATCTTGTAACAGACCTCACACACTGCACTAAAATCTGCTGACTGCTTTGAGAAAATGTTCTTTGGCGATTCAGCTAACGCCTCAGAGATTCAATTTGAGCTGTTCATTCATCACCGACAAAGCTGTGGAAATCTTGATGCTTCATCTGTAGTAGTAGTAGTTCCGCTAACAGTCCGCCCACAGGGATTGCGTTAGAACTTTTCATCTTGTTGATGTTATCGGTTCTTGGTAGATTTCTGTGGGGCCTTCCTCCTATCTCTTGTATTCAAGGAGGTGGGGTGTGACGTTCGTGCGTTATGTTGTATCTTCATGTCTGGCCGTGTGTTTGTGAATGTGTTATTGTGTTGTGTGTGTGTGTGTTTTTTTTTTCCTCTTAGGGTTTTTTCAGAGCCGCCTTTATGCTTCATCTCATAATGATGCTTTATATTAGAAACCTTCGCTACTGCTACTGTTGAATGACATAGCAGACAGATAACGTTCATCTGTTGTTGAACAAAACAGTATTGTAGAGTCCAGTCATCATTAAACTGCCAGTTTTAATTGTCAACTTTTCTTTTGCAATTAGCTGCCATTTTGTCACAAAAATACAAATATATAGTCAAAATAAACAAGAGAAAATATGGCGGGTACTTCCAGTAAACTGGGTAATTAGTGATATGCACTACTGCAACATTAATGGCAATACTGCCTGGCAAATTTTATAGCCATTTGTTTAGTTTTGTGATCGTAGTGCACCAAATATTTGACTTTTTCGTTGGACATTGCGGGCCACTTGGTGACTCTTCATGGGCCGGAGTTTGTGCACCACTGGTGTACAACATATATCAAATGTAACAGAACTCACTGGCAACTAGAAAAAAATCATGTTACAGTAATGGCCACTAGAAACTTACTGATGGTGTTAGCTGGTAAGCAATATAACTTTTGAGACCTTTCATCTTGGATTCCTTTTTGGGAGAAGCAACAGAGCAGGTGTATTGACTGTCTGGACACTGCCAGCATGGTCCTTCTGGTGTATCCTGTCAGACAACAATCACAACTGTCAAGGCAAAGTCAAACATAAAAACAAAACTATAAAGGTAAAGGTAAAGTCAAACAAAGATAATACCGTAAAGTAAAAAACAAACAAAACACCCACCCAAATCTGTTAAGGCAAAGTCTGAAATAAAGAAAAAATTAATAAGATAGTCAAACACAAAGATAAAACTGTTAATATGAAATCAAACACAAAGACAAAATTGTATAATAAAGTCAAACACACAAACAAAACTATAAAGACAACTGCAAAACTATAAAGGCAAACATGTAGACAAAACTTTAAAGACAAAGGCATACACAAAGGCAAAAAAAAATAAAATAAAATAAAGCGTGAAAGCAAGTCATACACAAGAACAAAACTGTAATGACAAAGACAAACAAAAAAAAAACAACTAAAGTGTGGAAGCAAGCCACACACAAATAAAAAACTGTAATGACAAAGGCACATAAAAAGAAAAACTGTATGGTGGAGTAAATTTGCCTAAAACCTATTTCTAAACTTAATAATTAATATTTGTTGCCAATGTTAACAATTCCTAAATTTAGGCACTGCTTATGACATTTTTGTACATACAAGAATTGGAGTAAACAACTCAGGCAGAGAATATGCTAGAAATTGTTGATGTAATCCAAAACAGTTCCAAGTGGTGAGTAGTTTTTCTGACTAATAGTCTCAAACTTGTTCATAACAACTTCATCCAATGGGGATGGGCCGAAAGTTACTTTGTTGAAGAAAGTCTATATTCTAATCACTTTGATTTTGACATAACTTGATTTCAGTCATAAAGGTGATCATTAGCTTATGAGAGGAGTGTGCCTTTTTTATTTCATAGTCTTGTACCCGCTTCAGACTACAATGATTACTGTACTCTACCAGATCATGTTGGTGTGTGTATCAAGCGTTTTTTTCAAATTTATCAGTAAGCATGTTACTGTTAAGTTGATTCCTGTGAATTCCATTCAAGAGCCATTATGGTGAACATTGAGGCTTGAGTTTGATTTTAAGAATTCCTGAAGATTATTTTGAACATTCCTCATTGTGTGCTTGAGTAGCACACACAAAGATTCTAGAACATTCTGCATTATGTGCTTTGTTAGTTAATAAATAATAAACATAATGAGTGAAGGATGCCCCAGAGATGTTACAAACTGTAATGACAAAGGCACACAAAAAGACAAAACTGTAAAGACAAAGGCACACAAAAAGACAAAACTGTAAAGACAAAGGCACACAAAAAGACAAAACTGTAAAGACAAAGGCACACAAAAAGACAAAACTGTAAAGACAAAGGCACACAAAAAGACAAAACTGTAAAGACAAAGGAAAAGGCCACAGACAAAAATGTGAAGGCAAAGGAAAACAAGAACACTAAAATGTAAAGGCAAAGTCACACACAAATACAATATTGTGAAGGTAAAGTCATATATAAATACAATATTTTGTGAAGGCAAAATCATACACAAATATAATATTGTGAAAGCAAAGTCATATATAAATACAGTATTGTGAAGGCAAAGTCACACATAAATACAGTATTGTGAAGGCAAAGTCACACACAAATACAATATTGTGAAGGCAAAGTTACACATAAATAAAATACTGTGAAGGCAAAGTCAAACATAAGGATGGAAATTGAAGCAAAGTTTTATCTCAAAATGTAATCAAATGTAAAGAGATTGAAACTTGTTATGATAGTGAAATTACTGTTTTATTAGTTTCAAACTCTACAAAGACAAAAAGTAACAAAGCCTGACAACAGATTTTCCCATCTATGGAAATAATTCTACAAGAGTGATTAATGGAGTGAAGTATGGTGTATATCAAAACAATAGAATCAAGAGCAGGTTTTTTATCTTTTGACATTCTCAGTCTTGGAATGCTCCAGAGATGACTTCCTTGTCTCATGTGCCTGTGAAGCTTGGTTTTGTGTGAATATACATTCCACAGAGAGACCTGGTCTAGAGAACACCGCCCCTCGAAGCACAAGCGGTGTCATTTTAATCTGACATCCAAGGAAATTGGAAAATACAATCATTCTGGCAATGGAGAAAGAAGGGAGGTGATAAGCTGCTAGCAATGTTTTTTCAGTATCACTCATTTACACAAGACTCAGTTCATGGGCTGATTTTGTCACCTCTTCAAATTATGAAAAAACCCAAAGTGACCATGAATTCAAGCTCAAGAAAGTAAATAGCAATATTCATTACTAAGTGTAAACATCTCAGTATGTAAGTATGAACTTGATCAACAGTTAGTGTAAATGAACAACTTCATATTTATTTTAATTTCAAACATTTGTGAGGCGAGCATACTAGTATTGTAGGCTTTTAAGTAATCAATATTTTATCCCATTATTGGTGCAGTGATATACTCATTGAATATTTTATGAATGAAAACAAACTTACTATAATCTTTATACGATCACTGTCTGGAACATTGGCATCAAGCTGTCCAGTCATAAATGCTTCACCTCCTGACTTTGCAAACTGTGAGAATCTGCACAAGTAAAGCAAATATAATAATAGAGAAAAAATGTGATCATAATTTGAGGGCAGACGTAAACAAAAGAGCCATGAACTAAGGGCACATATAAACCAAACACTGTGACAGAGCAAAGTGGTCTGCACATATTTATGAAATAATTATTGTATTTATGAAAACTGAAAAAACGTGCACTGCTTGTTAAGAGAATAAGTAAGAAAGTCAGAATTCTCCAGAACCCTAGCAAAACAATCAGTTACCACATCATTCTTCGTGGAATTTTTCATGGTAAAGTTTCTTGAAGTGAGTGTTCCAGGCTGAGTAATAAACAACTCAACCAGTGATGCTAACCAGTTCTAGGCAGTTGGCTAGTTATAAATTACCAATGATCTGATACTGGTTAATAACAAATCTGACCAATAAGAGTCAGGCAGAAAGTGACCTGTTAGAAAAATCCCTTGTTCTTATCATTTTGATTTCATCAATGATCAAGTCTGGTCTTAAAAGGCTGATCATTAGCTGGTGAGTTATTTGACTGATAAAGAAAGAGTGGACTCAGAAATATTTTCTTGCATTCTGAAATATAGATTTTATGGGTTTGCAATTAGATTTAGAAATGTTTTCATGTATATGAACTTATGTTTTATGACTTGCAATTAGAGAGATTTTGTATCTTCTAATTATTGAGATAGTTTTGAAAAGAGTAAAATCAGGCGAAATGTGATGTTGTCTCCAGTCTCCATATAGCGAGTGGGCTTACTTACCTTGTAATGAAACACTAATTGAAGCCTAAATAAACACTGTCAATAATTGCTTAATGTAGATAATAGAAACTTCTGTTAATATCTGAACAAAGAATGAAATGTGCTTACCGACTAAAGCTACTTTTGACTGTACCATATCTGGACAACTCTGTTGGTGAAATTTGTTTTTTTTCACGTTTTGGAGTGGACAAACCAAAATTACCTTGTCCCTGCTCCTATAACATTAAAAAAAGGACTCATTTTAAAAACTGTAAACAAACAATCAATCTTATAGAAAAGGTGTTAATTAAGAACACAAAAATATAGCTAAACTTTTACATATTTAGAACTTTTTTGGAAAGTATCTAAAGTTATAGCAAATAATTAGCACATCAAACCTGTTATAACACCAATCGACAAATATCAGGCATTGGAATTGACAAAGGGGGTAGGGTTGTACTGGTCACTTAAGCTGGGCTCTAGGGGGTGGCGGCAATTTCTCAATTTATACAAACATATTATAAAGTCTTATCTTTTATTGTAATAATATTGCAACATAATATAGCTGTTTCTTAAAATCCTCTTACTTTGTCCTTTTCAAGTTTTTAAGTCACACTGGGGATTAGTAACTACAGTGGTGATGTGATGACATAATATCAGATGAGGACTTCACAAAAAGTTCTTCACCATGTCTATTATATTAGTCATGTGTCAAATAATCACATATATAAAACTGCAATGTAGACTTAGCAGAAAGTTCTTCACCATGTATATTACTATTAGTCATGTGTCAAATAATCACATATATAAAACTGCAGATGTAGACTTAACAGAAAGTTCCACATTGTGACTATTAGTATTTGTCCAGTCAGATGTCACTTTGTCCAACCAGTGCCAATTTCATTTATAATGTGATTTGTTGACTTGAACAAGAGCTAAGAGGAATACTATTTCAAGGAGTTTTGGGCTCATGAAATGAGTATTACTGGTTTGGAGAAAAAAATTAAAATATATATATATATATAAAAGCACAAAACTTTTGACCAAACACGTTTGAAACTGAATTTATTTAATTGTCAAACTATTTTTAATTTATACTGTCAAATGCATATACATATGAAATCTTTTTCTAAATAAATTTATTTGTAAATACTTTCAGTTTTTGTTAAATAATGATATGACTTGTTGTCTAATTTAAAATTTATACTGTCATCTGTGTGCAATAATGCATATAAAAGAAAGTATAGAAATACACAGAAAATTGCTAAGACTTTACTGCAGTTCAGATATTTAACCCTGTGCTATTGACAAAACATATAATTCTTTCCAAATGGAAACTTGATTAATTATATACACATAATATAACAGGAAGAGTCTGCTTTAGGTAAGACTTTGGCTACAGTTAAACTATGCCAAACATAATTCAATAGGGAGTGTATGCATTAGGTAGGACTGGATAAATTTAAACTCAACAATGCATAAAGCAATAGGGAGTGTTTGCATTAGGTATGACTGGCTAAATTTAAACTCAACAACGCATAAAGCAATAGGGAGTATTGCATTAGGTAAGACTGGCTAAACTTAAACTCAACAACGCATAAAGCAATAAGGAGTGTCTACATTAGGTATGACTGGATAAACTTAAACTCAACAACGCATAAACAAAAGGGAGTGTTTGCATTAGGTAAGATTTTGGCTACACTCAAACTGTGCCACTTACAATAGGAAGTATCTGCATAAGATCAGATTTTGGGTAAACTTAAACTGTGCAACACTTACTATAACAGGGAGTTTCTGTTTTAGATAAAACTTTGCTAATTTAATTGTTCAACACCTGGACCTTGACTACCTAGGATCAAATTTACTGCGATGATACATATGTACAAGCATATAAGAAATACTGCCTATGTGAAGATGTCAGCTAAAGAAAAATGAAAGAAGAAAAAAAGGATATCAGAATATGGCTTCTAGGAGTCACAACTGAACACCTTAACATGGAGTGAGATCAATAGTGATAAGCCACATGGAGATAAGTTTTATTGTATTTATTTTTATCTTTTAAAGTTTTTTTCCTTTTTTTTTTTTGAGGGGGGGGGGGGGGATTTTTGTTGCATGCATGTACACAATATGAAAGCTCAAAATTCCTTATGCAATTAATGCTAAAAGAACTGTTCATCTTTAAGAACAAGCATTAAACATAATTCAAAGGTCCAACAAGGTGTATACAAGATATTCTGAAACAAACAATAACATTTTATACAGATGGAATAACATTTTTTCAAAGTAATTCTTTTTAAGGTTGGATTACCAAAATGTTGATTGTCTGACTTTTTTTATTCTTACCCATCCATGATAATTAAGAATCAACTGTAATTATGTGTGTGTCTCCCTCTCTCTACGCCTGTCTATATATAAGTATATATTTAAATCCTTAATCTAACATTAAATAATGAATATAAAAAATAAATTAAAATTCATAGCATTTTAAAATTAATGAGCATATAATAGTAATACTAATTAAGCTAGGGGGAAAAAATCATCTATGTGCTTTTTGGGGTGGTCGCAGCGGTGGTGATGGTGGAGGGTAAAGAGTAGGTGGAGGGAGATAAAGAGAGGTAATGAATAGATAATAAATACTGCTGCAATGAGAGGAAATCAAGCAAGACTCTCACACAAAGATGTTTCAATTTTAACTGCTATGTTTAGTGAAGTATGCTACATATATCTGTGCTTCAGATATTATCTTTAAAGAGAGATTCAACTTTCATTTAAACATTTTCTACTTGAGATTTTCCACTTTCTAAAACTCTGCAATGACATCAGCTAAAGTTTTCCAAGCAAATTTCTTAACAGGATGCAACAGAGGACATCTGGAATTCAGCATATCCTACACAATTTACATGGGAATTTCTAGAATAACAGTGTCCTGTGTCATCAGGTTCTAATCAAAGGTACTGAAATGCTTTCTTCTAATAACTATATAAGTATTCATTTTAGAACATTCATTCTCTAACACACAGACATTATATGACCATCAACAACAAAAGACAAAACCCAATACAAATGCAGCAAACAGTACTGAGCACTAACAGACACAAACCACTACAATAGACAGATCAAAGACAGACACTACACTGCTATAGACTGAGCAAAGAAAAACACTGATGCTGCCATAAAAGGATCCAAGATAAACACAGATACTATACTGCTATAGACTGAGTCAAGATAAACACAGATACTATACTGCTATAGACTGAGCCAAGATAAACACAGACACTATACTGCTATAGACTGAGCCAAGATAAACACAGATTCTATACTGCTATAGACTGAGCAAAGGCACATTGGAACTGGAGCAGGACATCACTCACACTTGGGTACATCAACGTTCAAACCAAGGTTCAAACTCCATATTAACAGCAGAACTGGTAGGTATACAATATGCGTTAGAAATAGAATACACAAACAATATAATCTCCATCCACTATACTCCATAATAACGGCAGAACTCATAGGTATACAACAACAGAAATAGAACACACAAACAATATAATCTCCATCCACTATACTCCATAGTAACGGCAGAACTCATAGGTATACAACAACAGAAATAGAACACACAAACAATATAATCTCCATCCACTATACTCCATAGTAACGGCAGAACTCATAGGTATACAACAACAGAAATAGAACACACAAACAATATAATCTCCATCCACTATACTCCATAGTAACGGCAGAACTCATAGGTATACAACAACAGAAATAGAACACACAAACAATATAATCTCCATCCACTATACTCCATAGTAACGGCAGAACTCATAGGTATACAACAACAGAAATAGAATACACAAACAATACAAACTCCACTCACTATACCCCATACTAATAGCAGAACTATAACAAGCAATAAAAACAGAATACATAAATTCATAAACAATACAAACTCCACTCTACCAAAACTACTAATAATCACAGACTTTCTCCTCTTCAGAAAAATACTCACAAAAACACATTCAAAATATAAACACAATACCACAATCATTAGAAAACATTACAAGACTAAAACATGCAGACTACATTCCTATATTTCTCAGCCATACTAACATACAGGGAACAGCACAGTGGACAGGGGAACAAAATATGCTACCACATACAGAGTGGAACACAACATCCCAAATACATAACAGAATTCATGGCAAAAACACAGAACATGTATAAAAACACCTAATTACTAGCAACAATCTCAAGACATCACACTGTACTGTTACACAAGCCAGACAACATAAAAACATACAGTGCAGAAAATAATACACAACACACTTTTTGTTGCAATGTCCAACCACTGAGACAGTGAACACACTCAAAACTAAAATAGCACAGAAATTCCATTCACAACAGAATCACTACTCTGTCCAAAAGAATATGAAATACAGATAACACAAAGCGCTCATAGATGACACAATCATATAAGACAAAAATAACACACACACAAATTAATGGGAACATGGGACCCCAGACCCTCAACCCACAACTCCATCCACTGAGAATTCCCCCAAAGAGAAAAGTGGAAAAAAATTAGAACAAAACACACACAACATTCACTTTGTTGATTTGTTTAGGAAGCAGCATATGTTGACGTACCCTCCATTGGCAATGACTCCAGAAAATAAACCGTAAATCATTTAGCATATTTCAAACTATCATCTTTGGAATGAGTAGTTTAAAACAGATATCTGCCATTATTATGATATTTATTTTATAAAAATGTTGTACGAAATCAAATTAAATATATTGTAATGCTATTAGTTGCGAACACAATACCATTTACTTGTAAAATACACAATCAATTTAATTTGTTGTGGTCTATCATAACAATCTTCAACAAAATAAAACACAGAGCAAAGTATGTGATACTAAAGAGTTGGAATTCATGGTGTAAGTAAGATACATCACTAAACATAAGCAGCTATAACTAAAACATCTAGGTACAGATAACCCTGCAAGTGTGCTGCACAAGGTAATTAAACTGAAGAGTTTACCTTTTCATTTTGAACGTCTTCATACACTTGAAAGTCTAAAAGTGGTATAATTCGCTTGAAAGATAAACATTTTAAACAAATAATTTTATTTCTCTGAATAAAATATCTGACTGTGATTTCAGTTAAATGATAAATAAAAAATTCCTATGTTTAAAATTATATTCCAAGCAATTAAATACTGAATTTTAAAAAAGGGATTAAAAAACACTGCATTTAAAAGCAGAGAATATTTCTGCATGAAGGAAAAAAACAATAAAATTTACTAGATGCAGAGGCTATTGACTGCCTGAGACTTTTTCTTTTTAAATGGCTACATAATATCAGCAAAGACACATCGATTTCATAATATGACATTTCAGTTTTACACTGATTTCTTTTGAACGTCCATTTCAAATGATATACATAAATATTTACTTTATGCCCTTGCATATAATAAAATTTGCCTTTCAGAAGAAGCCTTGTAGAAATCAAAATTGTAAAAATGGTTAATAGTATTACTGTTAATAAAGGTTGTATCTTGATAGTTTAAAAAAAATCTTATTTCTAAGAAATCTATTCATTTTATTAAAAATGAAAATAAAATAGACTTTTAAAATTAAAATATATTTATTATTGAAGACTGTCCAACACAAATTCATTTTTCCTTAAGCACACTTTTTCAAAAACATACAAGAGTGACAGAGAGTGAGCAAAAACAAATAAACTATGGCAATAATACCTAGTCACCAGCAAAACAGAGGAAGCGATGATTAAATATAGCTTATGACTTTATGGTTGTTTTGCATAATTATTTCTATTATTAATTCAATGTATCATAACCTTTTCAAACAGTCAGTTCCTAGAACCATAGCATTTGTTCTAGTTCAACAAAAATAATAGCAGTAAACTATTAATAATTAATAATTAATGCACAAAACTTTATATGCTAGTGAAACTGTAACAAATAAATGATGCCTGATGCTGTACAGAAATAATGTATTATTACCATGTCAATCAAGTATTCACTGATTGCAAAATATTAAAAAAGAAAATTTTGTATATTACTATGAGTATATACTGAAATAAATTGCTAGAATCACAGGTTGTAATTTTATGTTTTTTAAGCTACAATATAAATGAAATAATATATAAATCAACTGTGCAATATCAGATGTATTTAATAATAATAGTTTTTTGTTTGTAGAATAGCCATTCAGTTCAAAATAAGTGTTACTGTGAACATTCTAGAGAGATTGGAACTAAAATATCTATGCAAAATTGGGATTATTATCAAAAGTATCAGCGGGATAAAGGCCTAACAAAATATAAATGTAATTCAGAGTATATAATAACATTTGTTGCTGTACCAATAAAATCTATTAACAAGTCAAAACTATTTCTAGATATATTTTATTTAAAAACCACTGAAATATAAAGAACTTTTTGATTTACTTTCCAATTAGATCTTCGTTTCACACTAATAGCAACACTTTGTTCCTTGTCTCATGTAAAGTTTATCTAAGTTGACCTGCTAAAGTTGTTTTCTTGACCTTGCGTTTATCTCCACTAACTTTAGTAAGAATTATTTTCTTAAGTGTTGAAAATATAAGAACTCACTGGCTGAAGAATATCATATACTTCTCTCATTTAACTGATAGTACTCTCCCCTTTTAGTGATAATACTTGTTAAATTAAAAAAAAAAGTAAAAGAAATATATATTTCTGCATGGCATGATGTTGAAAAAGTGTCAAAGCATCACATTAACCTTTCACAGCAGGGTGTCAATGACATGTTCACATAATGAATGAATGTGGGGTCAATTACTTCACAGAAATGAACAATTGGACTGAATTATGATAAAAGTTTGCATTGTTAACATGCCCTCCAAGACTTTTCTAGTAACATAATACAGTCCACTGTCAAAGAGAATTCTAGTTTCTCTACAAAGATCATATTTATTTTATGAGGTGACACTGAGGATAAGTAAACTTTTTGATAAATAGAGATAAAAATAAATTACCGTAATGTGCATGCTTTGTTCCATATAGAAATTTAAATATTAACATCTTTAAAATTCATTTTCTCTCTTGTGCCATATTTCGGAGAACTACAAAAGAGTTTACTTACAGAGCACTCTCTTCTGATTAGCTCAAAAAGCCCTTGGTCCTGACACTGCAAGAACTACAAGAGTGTTTACTTCCAGAGCACTCTCTTCTGATTAGCTCAAAAAGCCCTTGGTCCTGACACTGCAAGAACTACAAGAGAATTTACTTACAGAGCACCCTCTTCGGGTAGCTCAAGAAGCCCTCTCTCCTGACATTGCAAGAATATTTGATACACTCTGTTTCTCTTGGAACACATTCTCACCTGGGCAGCTGTGGTGCCCATTGTACTGTTGCTTGAAGCATCATCATCCTGATCTTCCCAATCATCATCATCCCACCCATCAAAACTGGCTTGAGGTTCAATCCGAGTGTCAGCACTTGAGGTTCCACCCCAAGAATCTCTCAGTCCATTTGAAAATCCCTTGTTCATCAAGGAAGCAGGTGGAGCTGATGGCATTGAAGCAGCTGAAGGTGGTGGTGGTGGAGGAAAGGCCGGCTCAGGAATGGAAGCAATCTGTTGGAAAAAATGTTGCTTTAAAAAAATTATCAGTGATAATTAACTGTGCAATATGAAAAAATAGTTTTACATAATATTGGTATGCACATTTGTTTCAAGTAGAAGGTGTAATAAACTTATTTATATAGTGCCATATTACTGTTTGCTGGAGCAT
This sequence comes from Sinotaia quadrata, assembly GCA_028829895.1. Classification (NCBI taxonomy): domain Eukaryota; kingdom Metazoa; phylum Mollusca; class Gastropoda; order Architaenioglossa; family Viviparidae; genus Sinotaia; species Sinotaia quadrata. The sequence goes on along the minus strand of CM054184.1, from coordinate 50,914,592 downwards.
AAAAATATTTATAGTTCAGGTCTTAATATCTGTTCATGTTCACAAACTTGTTTCTAACAACACTTAATAATTTGTACTTGAAGTACAGTTATTTGTATAGTGTAAAGTTGGAAAGAACCTCAATATATAAAACAGAAATTTTGGCCGTATGCAGCATAGAGAAATGAACTACTATAAACAAAACAAACCTCGACATATGTCTCAGGAATCAACCCCTGTTCGCCTCGTGCATTCCTTGCCTCCCACCATCCATCTCCAATGTCCTGATCAAGTAAATTCCCATAATGTATATTAATGAAATGACAAAACAAAACATGGCTTAATTTCATTATTAAAAACCAACTTCAACTTTCTTTCATGACCTTTCAAAGGCTGATATTTCTTGCTTAATATTCCCCAATTTCAACCTTCATTTATAATACAGTTGGTATGTATAATCTGACATCAAATTGTTCTGCACTTCAAATCATGGTTATTTTTTAAATGAGAACCATTTCCATTATCAAGTAAGAGAATAGGTGGGGAAGTAATCTGCTGAGTCCATAACAGGTAAATCCATAATACAAAAGCCAGCAGAATCCAGTGGATATATAATGTGCTTTTAATTTTCAATCTAATCAATGCTGGTCATAAAGAAATGACAATCATATTTGGGGTCTTTAATATTCAATGTTATACAAAACAAATGATTCGGATGTACTATATGTAGGCATGTCACTGTTATAAAGATATTGCTTTATAAGAACATTTCCAATCTCTGGATGCTGTAAAAGCCAAGAGATTATAATTTTAATGTAATGCCAACATGAATACAAAATCAGGAAATAAAATATGATTACTGCAATAATGGCAAAATAAAAATTAAATAAGAAGCGAAAGCACAATAAAATCTCTTATAGAGACAAATATTACAGTCGTAAGTTGAACAAAAGAACATAAAAACAGGTAGACAATGTAAATGAAAGATTTATGGATATGAGCTACTAATAAAAAAAAAAATTAAACCTACAAAAGCATAAAATTTAAGCAGACAAATTGATAAGTTCATTAGTAATATATTTAATATATACATTACACTCACTGAATATTATAAAGGGTTTCAGTGCCAGTTAAATGTAAAGTTGTTTAAATAAAAATCTTAAATTTTTTCAAGTTTTATGCTTTATTATTTATGCTCATATGATACTACTAGTAGCCGTGATATTGTAAACTGTCCTAAAACTGTACTAACCTGACGAATAATGGTAAGAACATCGCCAGCATAGAAAGTCAGTTCTCCATTTTGGACATCACCATCAAAGTCATACAAACAAGTGGCCTGACAAAGTTTAGAAAGAAAAAAATAAATTAATATATAACTCTGCTGTCTAACAATTTTATCATTCATGCTCTGATAATCATTAAATCAATTTAAAATGACAGATTAAAATATAAAGTTCTTTCCTCAATAAGTGTACTTTAATAACAAAACCTGTTTTGTGCTCAGAGTCAGATCCATAAAACAAAAAGTACTCAACTTTTTATGTTGTTGAACGCCATAAAGAAACACAGTAATAAAAACAAAAAGAAAAAAATGCAATATTTTTTATGATGAACTCTAACTAACAAGAGATATTACAACATATATTTCTATAGAAATTTAAAATATTATAATTTATATGTATGCTTCATGATGGCTTTATTGAACAAGTGAATATAACAAAATATTATATTTGCTAATGCCAATTACTACCCAATAGGAATTTTATTTTGTAAAAGATGTCATCTTATAATGATGAGGAATCTAGTTGCTGAATAAAGAAGGTCTACTGGATTGTACAACAAAGATAATATGACAGTTTTACAAAGCTGGCCTCCATTTTACTTAAAACTGAGTATACAAAGATAAGCTTATTTAAACAGGTGAAGCTTATGGCCATGTTTAAAGGAATAAACAAGGTATATAACAAAATACAACCAAATTAAATACAAAGTCTGTCATTGTTTTATATTTAGCAATAAGTGTATGTCTGTGAAATGTGAATGTATATAATATACAATGTAATTCCACTGTTTCTTTTATATTATTATATTTTATTATTTCTTGTGTATTTATGTGGGAGGTAGTACAAGTAATTTAATATGTCAATAGCACTGTCATTATTATTGTTAATGTGTATTCTACTTTTTATTTAACTACTACATGTACATTTTGCTACTGGTGATTATCACAAAGCACAGTAACTATATAACTTTGATTTGTTATTTGATTTATATTTATCACAAAGTTGTGTTTACTACCAAAATAGTCATTATGTTATTCTCATTCTAGCATAATGGCATCATCTAGATATTACTTTTTATTTAACTACTACATGTACATTCTGCTACTGGTGATTATCACAAAGCACAGTAACTATATAACTTTGATTTGTTATTTAATTTATATTTACCACAAAGTAATGAAATGTTTATTACCAAATTAGCCATTATGTAATTCTCATCATATCATATTGACATCATCTAGATTTTACTTTTTATTATTCAAAATCGACTATCCACTACTAAAAGGGGACGGGAAGAAAAAGCATTAAAAGCACTATAATAAAACAACTTTAAAAAAAATCTGGCCCGATCAAATAAAATCAACTTTAAGAGCAATGAATCCATAAAACATAATTATACTAAATTATTTGCTTGATAAAGAGAAACAAGCCTGCCATAAAAATTTCTAGCAGTCTAAATTAACACTGGTAAAAATAGTAAAATAGCCTGGATGTCAAACAATTCCTGTGGTGGTACAGAAGTGTTTTCGAGAAATTCAACATCTTACATTAAAATATTTTGTGATTTAAAGTTATACTGTACATATCTGCAGCAGTACCTTTAGCCTTGCTTACAGATTAGAGAGCCAGCTAAAGGATACCAGAGTCACAGTCTATGCTGGACTCTATAATTATATGCTATCATCAATCATCAAGGTTGATCAACAAATCATTTCTTGTCATTTATGAAATGTACCTTACAAATGAGCGATAATGTAATTTCATCTGCTGAACCTGTTTTTTAATCATAAGCATTTTCAGGAATATATAGCAGTGAACAAATTTCCTCCTTTCAACATATTTCTCATTTGAAAGTTCAACAAGATGACAAACATGAAAAAACTATGAAAACTTTAAAATATATTCAAGATGATTAGTGAAAATTATGAAGTTTAACTCTAATAAATACTAATATTTCCAATGATGATTTACAGCAGTGCATAGTGTGAACAAACAAGATTTTTTTTCAAAATCAAGATAAATCAAACATATATATTTCATATAAAACTTTCAAATTAATTATACTTAACCATCTTAAAACTTTTGTAAGTTCAATATGTATAAACAGTGTATTTCCATTCTTAAATCTTTTTTTAAATATAAATTAGAAATGAATCAGGGTCATAAAATAATCTCTGTATCTTTATTATAGGTACTGAGAGATAAAATAAAAAAATAACAATATGTGCTAAAGGTAAGATTAACAATTATCAGATTCTACCTAAGTGCAGAATAATATGATTCATAAATCATAATGAGCAAATGTTTCCTGATGAAAGCTAGTCATCTAATAAAAAGGCACACTAAGAGATAATAAGGATCTGAATCTATAATTTGGGAATAGCTATAATATTGTATAGTAATTGGGAGATGAGTACACTATTACTGTAAACTGTATAATAATGTGGGGATAACCATTTGCACACTATTACTATAAAATTATTTGGGATGACCAAGTACAGTATTAACTATTATTATAAACTGTATAGTAATTGGGGATAGCTATAATATGACCAGATTTATAAAGTTGATATACAGTAAGAAAATGAATGTATGGATGAGTAAATTTGCCTATCCCTATTTCTAAACTTAATTGTTATATATACTGTTAAATGTCAAAGTGGCCCAACCATGCCTACCGCTTGTGCTGATATTTTTAATTGTCAAAGTTGGAAATAAACAACTCAGGTAAAGAATGTGTTAGACTTGCTGATGTAATCTAAACTGGTTTTAGGTGGATGAGTAATTTTTATTATCCTATGGTTAAGATTTCCAGAACAAGACCAGTCAATGGGCTGAGATTGAAAGTTTACCTGCTGTAAAGAATTCTATTGTCTAATCACTTTGAATTTAGTGTTGCAAAGAAGCCCGGTCTTGAAAGGCAGCCGTTAGCTTAATGGTGAATTAACTGACTATTTGAGAGGACTTAGAAATATTTCATGCATTTTCTACTATGTTAAAATTGTGTTTTAGGTAGAGATTTATTATGTGTGTAGACTATTTCTACAAATTGTGAACTAAGATGCTTATATGTAGTAGGCTAAACACTTGACATTGTTTCTAGTGAATAAAACTGATATGTTGTATTTATTATGCTGTGCATGTTTCAGGCTAATAAATACTGTGTCAGGGAAACTGTAAGTTGAGACTTGAACGTAAGAAAGAAAGGAGCTAAAGATGAATAAACTGGAAACTTAGCGTTTGTTCCCTGATTATATTTTACAGGGAATAAGCATCCTTTTCTTGTTTTACCTGAATCTCCCAGTTTACTGATTTATAAACCACTGCGACTGTGGTAGATGCGAAAAGTATCTACCCCAGTGTGTAATTATACTGCACTCTGTTGATGTGTGGTGGCAAAGTATGCTGACTACATCATGGAATTTCTGGTAAAAGGAAGTTACTGGAAATTGCTACATAGTGCTGCTTGAGAGAGCTAATATGGCTTATCAGTGTTCTACAAACGTGCAAGAGAAACATGTGAAAGTGACAATTTCCTTGGGACAATAAGCTTGTGACTTTGTTAGTGTTAATGAAAGTATGCAAAGACTATTGCAGCTTCGCTTAGACAAGGTTACATACAAACTATTATCGCTATAGTCTCATTACTCCATTTTTGTTCTATGATAAGAAATTACCCCTTGATTTATATTGATATTTATTTGTTGTATCATGTTAGGATATAAGATTGTATAAACTTCAAAACTATGTGAACATGGTTCACGGTTTAAATAATCTTTTCATTGTATTTGCTACATGTATATTTGATTCTTGATTTAATAAATTTATTGATCTTCTTGATAACCTTATGTTGGAGAAGAAAGTGAGTGGATGGAGACTTGCTAAATATAGATTAAAAGATAGATTTATCTTCTCCTTTGATAAGAAGTTTTCCAATTATAAAAATATTGTGTGACAGTAATGAGTAAATGCTTGTCTTTAATTAAAAGTTGTGAAAGAGAAAACATTTACAGCTCCCGCTATCTGCCAAGTGAGAGAGATGAGTGTGTGTCTTTTGAAGAATTATTAATAACATAAATTAAGACTTCATCACTTGTAATTAGCTATGGATGATTAATTACTAATAATAATCAATACCAATAACTAGGAGGTGTTACTGTTAGCATAAAAAAATATGACTAATGGTGCTTGAAATTGTGTGTAGAGGATGAAAAGAAGTACTCTAAGAACAAATCCTTGTGAAACACAATAGAGTTGGGTAAGGGTAAGGGTAAGGGCATATATATTCTAAGCATATTTACACTTTTTGAGTTTTTTCAGATAAGTGCTATGCATAGTTATAGGTAATATATATCACTGTATAAATAGTATGTTCAAGATACAATTAAGTATCTTTACATGCACCAAAATATCTATGAAATTACTTATCCAGCAATTATTGAACCAAAAGTCATTATTAAAATCAATTAATTAGCACTGATTCATTGCTGTAAAACATTACATGTATTTACAATGAAAATGTGCAAATCAAGTATTCCTAATAAACTGAACATTCAGAAAATCTTTATATTTTCTTGAAATATTTTATTAGCCAATCATCTGCTCCTGCACCACAATGAAAAGGTGTCCCGTAACTTTGAAAGCAAGATGATGTACTATGTATTTACTTAAGTTAATGTGAGTCATTGTGGGATTGGCTCAAGTCTATTAAGTATTAATCTACTTTAAAATAATGGAAAATAATAAACCAGCTTAAAAAAAAGAAACTATGTATTTCTTAAAATCAAATTTTATAACGGTTTTAACATAGACACTGAAAGGCAGAAACTGATTATATACGTGTAAAAAGTAAAATTTGAGAACCTTAAAATCTTTTGTTTCAACGGACAACAGTTTACATCAGTTAAAACTATACATAAATAGGGGGAGTAATAGCAACAAGTAATTATACAAGATAAAACTATAAATTCGGATGTGGTAATGCATTTACATCCATTACAGAATAGCAGTTTTAATTAATGTTTACGCAATCCATAATCCATATTTTCCCACTAGTCTTGAATGAAAATTATAGCAGTGTAATGAAAATTGCAAAACCCAAATACAGGTCAATTAAATAAATTTCCAAAGTGTTTTAACATATTCCTTTTTATATTATTATTACAAATCAATCAAGGATATTAAATGCATGATTACTGAAAACTGAGAGTATAATGTGTTAACACGTATTATGTGAGTCACCCAACCGTTGAAGATTTCTATTACACTTTACACTACAGCAGGCAAAGTGGGCGTACACTTCCTTTTCCTTGGCTACGATGATGATAAGAGTTAGAAACATTATCAACGGTATTTAAGATAGAAAATTTTATTTTTAAAAACAAATTATGGCATTAACTTTTGATTATTGCTATAAGTATGCGATGCGTAACAAGATAGCTTGGTTCGTTGACAAATGCTGCTCACCTGTATCTCCGCCATTTTTGCTTTGCAGACCTTGACAGTGCCACCTGTGCCTTATCAGGGGGATATCACCGATCGTAGCAGACGACGTTAACAGAACTTTCGTGGGCTTTTATTTTATTTTTTTGCTGTTATACATTTTTAGCCCCACGAAAGACAAAAATATCTAAATACTTATTTATATTATTTAAAATAAAATCTGTACATTTTTGTTTTATTTCACTAAATCTGTATTGCTGTATTACGCTCATGAATAGCCGAAAGTTAAATGAAGGAAAGACAACTCATGAAAATGCAACTCTCATAATAAAAATAAAAGCATCAGTATTCCATAGAAGCAAAATGGCTGACAAAGATCAAATCATTAGTCAGTTCTCAAATGTAACCGGCGTAGATGCTGGTAGGGCGCAATTCCATTTAGAATCTGCAGCTTGGAATCTCGAGGTATATGCATAAGATATATAATGTTTATTGAAGTATTTTTACGAATTTTATATTTATTAATTAAGAAATTATTGTTTCATCTCAAGTACGTAAAGTAGTACTAGTAGCACAGTACTAAAATTACTACATAGTACTAGTAATAGTAGTACATTACTATTATTAGTAATAAAAGTAGTAATGTTCAATGAGTTGGCATAATTACTGTAAATACACTCACTCGCTCACGCTAATTAGTTTTAGTATTACATTAAATCAAATTAATGTTTCGATTAGTTGCAACATACAAGTAAAAACTAAAAGACTATTTGAGAGGCCAAGGCCATCTAAAGTATACATATGATTAAATTAATAATCTCCTTCATATAGCTATTCATCAAGGCGATCCTATTAAAAATGTTTTTTCACTTTTATTTATTTTTTCCTCCCTAAAATTAAATTCCTTTTGTAACATGCATTACTACGCAATACAGAAATGGTAAGTATATAGTAATTAGTATAATAAACTGCAGTCCATATTTTATTAAGGAATATGTATTAATTTATATTAAAATTTAGGTGTAGAAAATTTCAACCTTTGTTATAAATCATATATTGCATTGATTGCTGTTTAATATTTGTTTTCCAAAGTGTGTTATGCACACCACCAATAGTATAAATATATAGTTAAATTCCCTTTGTACTTGGGTGATGTATTCCCAAGAATTGCCACCAACGTTGAATCCGAATATAACAAGATTGTTTCAGCATGAATGTTCAAGTAAACATAACCTTCTCTATGTGCACACATCAGAATTCTCCAGCATAATTCTTTATCCTCACCTTGCAAAATAAGAAAATTATTTTAAAATATTCAGACCCCCCCACCCCCCAACATATTTGTTGTAGTCATTAGAATTTAAATAATATATTATAAATTGTATGCTTAAAAGTGAAAAAAATAAACTTCCACATGGGGTCAATTGCAGCAACCAGTATAAATCTGATTGAGTCATTTTAATAATGTTTTAACTTCATTTTACTGCTTTATCAGAATAGTTTACAATAAATATAAAGTATGTATCATTAAACTAAATTTATAGTGGCAAGCCCTAAATCTGGTTCACTTGTTATTTTAATAATGCTTATGAGAATAGTTTTACGGTGAATATAAAGTATCCATCGTTAAACTAAATTTACAGTGCAATTCTCTCAAACATGCTGACAAAAATCACTAGATCATTTATCGTATCATTAAAGTGTTCTTAATACATTCTCACATGCTAGAATAGAATACTAGATTGTTTACATAAATCATTAAAGCATACTGACAACATTCTAACATACTGAAATAGATTACTAGATTGTCCATATAAACCATTAAAGCATACTTTATTTACTTACAAAGAAATAGATTACTAGATTGTTCATATAAACCATTAAAGCATACTGACAACATTCTAACATACTGAAATAGAGTAACAGATTGTCCACTTAATAAACCATTCACATGTACTTATATGTTATAATATTCTAACATATTGAAATAGATTACTAGATTGTTCACGTAATAAACCATTCAAGTATATTTAAAATATTCTAACATACACAAAGAGATAACTAGGTTATCCATATAATACTATAAAGCATACATTAATTAACCAGTATGCTTTATAGTATTATTTGGATAACCTAGTTATCTCTATTACTTGTGATATTGACAATGTTTCTTTTAAAAAAAATGAGAGAATTTCTACTTTTTTCCTGTGATTTGAACTCATGTTTTAATATTATTGAGACATTTCATTATTGCCTTAAAAAGATTCTATTCTAACAATAAACCATATAATTATTGTAATAGTCTACAAGTATAAAATTATTAGTAAACTGAAAGAAACAATAAGACTGAATCTGGTTAGAAAAGATCTGGACAAAGATCGAATACAAATATTTTTTTAATATATATTCCTTTCAAATATTAAGTGTATCTTTAAAAGCCTCATTATCGGTAGTTTAAATACAGCACTTTGAAGCAAGTGCATCATTTTAAAATCAATAATAGACAGAGCCTTTATGTACATATATTCCAATTTTACATGTGAATGCAAGCTCTTATATACAAATGAACTGATCTGTTTACTACCAAGTGTGGAAATAAATTTAACTTCAAACTGATTTGTTAAGTGATTTCTTTGGATACTTGCAATTATAACTAAAAATTTTGCAACATATGTGTGATTTTAATTTGCTGACCATTGAAAATGTGGTCTTTAACATTTTTCTTGTCTAATTATGAGAGGACTGAATTATGGGAAAATAAGATAACCATTGTCAATGTCATTGATGATTTTATAAGTTCTTCTTGTTTCATATATCAATCACTGAATCAGAAGTTGAAATAACAGATTTTTTATTTGGTAGAAGTTAGCACTTACAAAATTACCAACCTCAGCATATTTGATATTAATGTATATAGAGTTCAAGTTTTTATTTTGCTCTTCTAGGAAATTAATGATAATAAATTTTTTTGGTTTTATTTCACAGGTCATTTTAGTTTTATCAATGGTATTGAGATTAAGTGATCTTTTTTAAAATTTTATTTGTATATTTTTCATTTCAGTTTTCTGAATTCTGGATTCCAATACTAAATATTACTATATATTTAATTCACTAAAAGTGTACAATCTTTTGTGTGTGTGTGTGTGTGTGTGTGTGTGCGTGTGCGTGCGCGTGCGTGCGTGCGTGCGTGCGTGCGTGCGTGCGTGCGTGTGTGTGTGTGTGTGTGTGTGTGTGTGTGTGTGTGTGTGGCGGGGGGCATCAATTGAGGTTAAAGGCAATGGGGTTAGAAACTCATGTTTTGTGGGAGAGGATTTTTTTAGAGCAAGCACATTCTTAGAGGGAGACACTACAGGGTATTAGATGGCATTTACACCATGCTTTGTGCTAACAATTTTGTTTGACTGGGTAGAGGCCTTTATAGAGAGGTCTTCTGGAATGTTTTATTTCACAATTTGTTTTCAAAATTTATTTTATTATTGTGACTAACAAGCAAACTAACTTATTTTGCCAAAAATTCAAACTTTTTAAAAATATGCCATACCATATCTAAAAGAGAAAAGGATGTTGAATGTTCGTATTTGGAAATATTTCATTTGCTTTAGCTGGCTATGGCAAATTTCTACGAAGAAGGAGAACATGATGACACTTTTGAAGATGCATCCCACCCAATACAAGTTGAGGATGCAAATGAAGATGAAGTACCACAGTTTATTGCCAGTTCTAACACCAGTAGAAGCAGCACAGGGACCTCCAAAATAACCAGCAGTAGGTGAGAAAATTTGCATGAATTATTAATTAATTATAATTACCATCAAAATGAGTTACTGAGAAGAATTGGTAAGATACCACAATGTAATTGCCATCAAAGCAAAAGCAATGATTGAATCAAATTTTAAATAATTTAATTTAAATATCCTCCTGTTCCATTTTGTTAGTTTCCCAGCCTTAGTAGAACCTATGAACACATTGTTTTGCTTTTCATTGCTTACTTCAGTTTTGTTGTCCTTTTCTTTATTAATTGAAAACCTGATTAATCCAGTTTAGTGAAGTCTTTTCAGTTCATCTCACTCTAATATGTAGCAGATATGTCAGATATACAAATATCAGGTAACTACTACAATACATTTAAACTTTGATGAAACGTAATTTTTTTCTGCATTCTGCTGCATGTGCAAATGCCCACAGTCTTCTACGTTCACATAGATCTAACCAGAAGGTCATGGATTTCTGGTTAGATCTATGTGAACGTAGAAGTACATGACGATTCAAGTGATTTATCCTGTTTCCCTCCCTTTAGCATAGAATTACTTGCATATTCAGTCCATAAAAAGTTAGCCCCTAGTCTTCTATTGAATGATTTAAAACAAAACTATAAATTTGATTTGCATATAAACAGTTGTGTTTTTCTTTCTCCTCATTCTCCATTTCCAGTATTAGGCTTTAAGATATAGAAAAAAATGAATATTTTTAATAAGTAAAATTATTTTATTGTTTAATAAAATAAGTTATATTATAATATTAAAGCTATAGCTAAGCAACTATCAAACTTGATTCTAATTACTACAAATGTATGTCTGTTTCACAAATTATTTGGTTTAGTTACAGTTTCAGGAGTTAATTATTTTTAAAACCTTGGATATTTTGAACTATTTGTGAAGACAATTCATAACATTTGATAGAATAAAGTTTGAACTATTTATGAAGACAGTCCATGACATTTGATAAAACGAAGTTTGAACTATTTATGAAGACAGTCCATGACATTTGATAAAACAAAGTTTGAACTATTTATGAAGACAATCTATGACATTTGATAAAGCAAAGTTTGGACTATTTATGAAGACAATCTATGACATTTGATAAAGCAAAGTTTGGACTATTTATGAAGACAGTCCATGACATTTGATAAAACAAAGTTTGAACTATTTATGAAGACAGTCCTTGACATTTGGGAAAACGAAGTTCGAACTATTTATGAAGACAGTCCATGACATTTGATAAAATAAAGTTTGAACTATTTATGAAGATAGTCCATGACATTTAATAAAACAAAGTTTGAGCTATTTATAAAGACAGTCCATGACATTGATAAAACAAAGCTTGAACTATTTATGAAGACAATCCCATGATGTGGTGGAGTAAATTTGCTATCCCTATTTCTAAACTTAATAATTGTACATTTGTTGCCAGTGTTAATGTGACCCGACCTTGGGCACTGCTGTGATGGTATTTTTGTAAGTGTCAAAGTTGGAGTAAACAACTCAAGTGGAAAATGTGCTAGAACTTGCTGATGTAATCCAAACCAGTTCCAAGTGGATTGGTAGTTTTTCTGACTAATAGTCTCACACTTGTTCATAAAAGCTTATCCAATGGGGATGGACTGAAAGTTATTTTATTCTGATCACTTTGATTTTGACATAACTCACGTCTGGTCATAAACGGATAAAGGCAATTGTTAGTTTATGGTAAGTTAACTGACTGATTAAGAAAGAATGGACTTAGAAATATTTTGTACGTTTGCTATTGATCTGTGGTTTGAATTGGAGAATGCTTATGTAATTGAACCATTATTTCTATGTTCACTAATTTTATTACATTGTACATTATACTTGTGAATTTTGATCTGAGCTATATTTCTTATGATGTGTGTGTATCGGGCTAATGAATATTGTTGCAAGGTTGTAAGTTGAGAATGTGTATAAGAGAGAAAGAAAGTTTAGAGATGAAATATGTCTGAAACTTAGCTCTGCCCTTAATTTTACTTTTGCAGAGAGAAGCGAGCCTTTTTTGTTTTGTAAACCTTGTATCTGATTCAGACTTCAGTGACTACTGTACTCTACCAGATCACTATATGTTAATTTGACTGCTGATGTCTGTTCTATGATACAGAATGAGTGTCTAATGTTTAATCAAACTTTGTTGTGAAATGATGTAAATGTCAATGCCCTTTTGATTATATTCATATATTGTATATTTGATTGTTGATTTAATAAATTTATTGTTAAATTTATTAACCTTCTTGCATGTATATTAAAACCTTATGTTGGAGTAATAGAGGATGGATGGGGGCTTGTTAAATATAAATGAAAGACAGATTTTTATTACTCCTTAAGAAGTTTCTCCCTGCAGAAACATTATGCAACAGTAAAACGTCTGTCTCATTATTTTATAGAGAGTAGAGTTTTACGACTCTTATAATCCACCAAGTGAGAGACTTATTAATAACTATAAATTAAGATTTCAATCACTTGTAATTATGTGTTATTAATTAATAAATAATAATCATAATGAGTGAAGGGTGCCCAGAGGTGTCACACATGACATTTGATAAAACAAAGTTTTGCGATGTATATTTATCAGATTTGCCACTATCGACAGTATTCGAGGAGATGGTGATTCCAGCTCTGAGGAAGAGGGACAGGCATTTTACGCTGGGGGATCAGAGAGAAGGTGAAGTTTTTCTTGTGTACAACTAGTAATTTGTGGTTACTGCTTCTGGCTAATGATACGATAAATCAAACCAGCCTGGATTGTGTTAGAGCCACCTAAAGAACTCTTGTTAATTCAGATTATTCTGATTAATTTAACAAACACAATCATATGAGTAAGAATAGTGGTATATCATATTTACACATTCACTTTTTAATATGTGATATGTACACTTAGAGTCTCAGGTTCAGGTGGTCTCGAATTATGGCAATCTGCCGATGCAAATGAGCTCATAAAGACCAAATTCCATTTTTTGACGTGTTTTATACATGTAAACCATGACTGGCTAGTTCTGATTGGATGAATCATAGGTGTATGCCACCATATATCAGTGAGCATCCCTGATTCATAGTAGTTGAGCACTGTTTTAAGTTTCCTCGTGCACTTATTCACTATTGGGTTTGCATACAGACCATTTATGTACAATTTCTGACTTTCATACTTTAACGTTATACTTTCCTCTCCTAAATAAAACATTCACAATCACCTATGCTGTGTACCATTTATTCTAATCATATTAAGAATACAGTTGTCTTTGATGTTTGACATAGTTTTTAATGTCTCCCTCTCTTTTGCTGACAGTGGACAGCAGGTTCTTGGTCCCTCCAGGAAAAAGAAGGACAATCCAGATTCATTAGTGTCAAATATTTTTAAGTCAGCAAAGGAGTAAGTATGATACTTTATAAATTGTATTCTGTCTGACGTATTTCATTCATAAGTATGATTTTATTTTAAGTTTTTTCTCCACTCCATTGAATTTTGCATTTCCGTAGCCACATTTTGAATAGTTTCTCAGGAAGATGGTAAGTTATAGTAGTCTACCTTACATTTTACCTTTTTATGCTTTACAAATCATTAGTATGAGACTGAGTATTTCTTTTTGTTAAGCTTCTGCTTTCAGATTAGCAATTAATAGACCTTGATTTTATATTCATAACAGAATTAATGGGGAAGTGTACTACCAAAATATTATATAAAAACAAATTATGCATAAAAGTTGTCTGCCTATGATTTGTGATTTTCTTCTAGACATGGAGCTGAAGAACTGGAAAAACTGAATGAGGCCCATTCAGACCGCCCTGTATTTCATGGTACTGGTTATCGTCTTGGAGAAACCGAGGATGCTTCTGAAACAATTGCTGGTCCTAGTGTAAGACGAAATGTCCCACAGGTGAACATTTATTTTTTCTTACTTAAGGTTGAATTTCTGTTTGAACATTTAAAGTGAAGAAAGACTGCAAAAGCTAATAAAAGAAAATAAATCCGATTAGATCTCAGATGAAAGAAGGCATTAATGAAGTTCTTGAAGTTATATAGTTGCAATGTCACAATGTATTATTTATCCATTTTGAATTTTAAACTGGAGTATTCATTTTTTGCAGGTAGATATTATATTGAAAATGTGGAAGGATGGCTTCAGTGTAGATAGCGGACCACTAAGAGGATATGATGATCCTGCCAACAAAGAATTTCTTGACAGCATACGCAGAGGGTAAGTGTTTGTTTTATATTAAGGCCAGACAGAGCATTGGAAAAAACCAAAAAGAATGATCAGATTTCAGCTTTTGATGAATTTACATACTTCACTATCTTCCTTTTTAGAAAAGTAATAAACATTCTTGGAAAAAATATTTCTTTATATCTCTAAAGTTGTTTTTATACCATCACTATACTTGAGTTCATTTAAACTTTGAGGTTTGCAGAGTTTCCCAATGTTTTGCCACATGAACCATGGAGTTTATAGGAAATGTAGGATATTTTTAAAAATTTAAATTATCTCCCCTACATTTCTCACCACATTTCAAGTCTAATAAGGGGAACCTTCGTATTCATGTAATTTTGGCAATAACAAAAAATTTTAGGGATTTCCTACGGAAAATTCCTTATATTATCTATGGTAACATTCAAATCCAGTCATGTGAATGCTATTGTTCAGCCTCATTTCAGGCCCTGGTAATATCCATTTTATCAGTCAGCAATGGCAACCTCATTTTGGGCCCATAGTAATATCCATTTTATCAGTCAGCAATGGCACACTTGTCTTCAAATAAAAAGAAAAATTCTGAAAGCCTCTTTCCATGAATTTTACTGAAACTCATAATAGATATGAATAAAATGATTTCAATGAAAGTTTGGCTACTCAAATTGGGCTAAATAGAATTCAGGGAAAGAGTTACATGCAGTCATGTTGGTGAACTTATGTGTTGCATTTTTTAGTTAAATTGAAACAGATAGCGCTTTGAATCTTTTAAATTCATTCTCGTTTCCTGATGTAGCTACGGATATATCAGCCTTTTCATGAAAAAATTATATTGGCAAAACTTTCTGAGAATGTACTTGCTAACAAAGTGTACAAGTGTAGTTGAAAATGGACATGATAGGTTTCGTTTACTTTGCAAGCTAGTAGGTGCTCTAAAAGTGTGTACTGATAAATTAAAAGTATAAGAAATGCTGAAAATAAAACATTTTGTTGGCAGGTAATTATGTTTTATTCTTCTAAATTATTTTTTTCATAATGTTGATTTTTACAATGGTGATGAGTTGTAATTAAACACAAATCATCGGCACAAGTTATCTCTGTACTACCATGATAAGCAGTTGCTGCATGGATTGATATTTGAGCTCAACAAACAGTTATAATGCAATAATACTTTTGATCTGTGCATTTACAATTTTATATTTGTTTTTTTAGAATTTTAGATAAATTTCACAAATTAAATTATATGGTAAATTGTATTACAATACTCTGTCATGCAAGAAAAATCAGTCTTTGAAATATTTTTTCTGTTATTAAACATTACTTATAAATGCATGTAGCATTTCAAGTAAAAATTATTTGCAGTTTAATGTCAATTCTTTATTGCATTCTGTATGTAATAATTAATTCTTATTTTGTGTGTTTACTCTTACTTTCAAGAAGCAATATTACATTAAAGAACATATAATTTGCATGCATATTCCCATAAAATATAATTTAATAACTTATAATAGGTTATAAAAAATTGGAATAGTTTCTATTGTATATACAGAGAGATTTATAAAATAATAATAACAATCACCTCATATATATATATATATATATTATACATAAAGTATGCTGCTCAACACTAGGTTTAATGTAAGTACGTCATAAAAAGTACAATTTTTTATGACCAGGACAAGTGATGCAACAATAAGAAAGATTAATAGCACATATGAAGACAAATAGAACATAAGCATTGTTCACGATAACATTTAATTATTAATTAAGGAATTATATGTATAATAACAAACAAACATATACCACAAAACCAAACTTTAAATGCTTTTTATAGTGAAATAAATAATTTTAGGCATACAAATGTGCTTTCTTATCTTTGTGTTTTTCAGCCAAATGCATTCACACTGGCACAGATTGTTTTAGCAACTGTTTGTTATGTGGCATTCAAATTTAAACAACATCTGCACACAGTGACATGGATGATAAGAGATAGTTTGAATGGTTTTAATATATAAATTTGTAAAATTGAAAAATAGAACTTCATTCATTTATAGCAGATTGCATAATTTTATTACCTTCATTTCTGTTAAACATTTTGACTGAAGTCCATATCATTTTGTTAAAAATACATATATCTTTGTGTAGAAACAAACTACAACTCTCAATAGTATTTGGCTTTTCATAACTCTCTGTCAAAAGTGTTAACATTTTTAAAATTAAAAAATATAATAAAGTATAACAAAAAAAAAAAGAATTAAAAAAAATTTGCTCCAAATTCTTCATTTAGCATGATATTCAGCTAGGTTAATAGATATGTACCAAATTTCATAAAATTATTCAGATTAGAAAATGTTTTTGTTCTTCTCATATAGAGGTCTGGCCTAAATGCAAGAGTTCTGTCTGATTCTTCAGGTTCATATATAATTGTTATTATCCTTTTTCCAATGCCAGAACTATAGGCAGTACCTTTGACCATGTCAGTATTGAATCTGCAGCTCAGCCATGCAATCTCTTCTGTCAGTGCAGGGGAGTTAATAAAAACTTGGGTTCATACAGGATTCCTTTCTTGACTGTCGCACTTCACAGATACTTTAGACAAATAAATAAAGTACTTATTTTCATCACATGGTTCACTTTTCACATATCATTTTAACTTAAATGTTTTTTAAAAAGATTTATTTTTTATTTAATATTTTTTTATGCTATTATATGCTCTTCTTGAATTTTAAGTTAACTGATTTTCTTTTTGAATAAGCTATTCTTGGCTTATAAAAATATTAATAACTGCATTTGCTTTGACATAGAATTAACACATAACTGTTTAACTAAAATCTGGCACTCAAAACATTATTATCATTACATTATTATTATCAGCCTATTATTTTAATGCTTATTTAATTAATAATTTTTATAATACAGGTTTTTAAATTAAACTGACAATAAAAGATTTTGTTGGAAATAAAAATGTTAAATAATGATATATAAAATTAATTAGTTTTTCTGTGATTAATAATTGAAGCCTAATAAATCTTGTGTGTCAGTGAGGTGCCATCAGAGTTAATTCATTATGCCAAAGGAGGAGAGGTAAATCTGAACATGGAAGACCACCGACACGAGGACTTTGTAAAGTCAAAAGTTACCATCAAGGCATTCTCAGGTCAAGGACATATGTTGGGCAGGTGGGTACTTATTGTCACACCATCTTAGCAATTATTTTTAAAGTCTTATGTAATAATCTTTTAAGCACCTGCTTAGTGATTCATAATGATACCAATCTAAGTAAATTAAAGATAAAAGCAAACATATATTGTGACTCTTAATATAATAGAGACACTGAGATTTTTTAATATATATAAAAATATGTAATTTAATTTTTCTTTTAATTTATGCATTCGTTATTTATATATTTGAAATTTAAACTGAACATTAATTGTGTAAGAATGGATGGTTGTGAGCAGAACCCATGCTCATTTCTCTTACAACTGCATTTACGGAGTGACAATTGGGACATAAATATTAGCCTACCATGCTGGTGCAGTATCAAGCTCATTATGGAAATTGTTGGGAAATATTAAATAGATAATAAAGAGTAAATTGTATGTATCCTTATTCAGAATTTTCATCACTTTTGTTATTAGTTCTGACACAAATAAAAAATGAGATCATACATTCCTTGCTTAGGTTCTAGGCACATTTTTGTCTTAACTGACTGTTTGAATGCTATTTAAGAATACTTGAATATGCATTCCCTAATTAAATTAATGTTCTCAACATGTTATTTGTTAATAGAAAAAATCTGGAATTTGATTTTAGCTTTTCCAGGCCTGGAAAAGGTCTGGAAAATCCGTAAAATGTCAAAATAGTCTGGGGAAAATGTCTTAAATATGAGTTTATACAAGAAAATTGGAAATCGTTTTAATATTTCGGTCATCCACAGACTAAAAATCAGAAATCAGAACAACAGACTTGCCTTTTTGCATTTGGAGTAATTGCCCTTTTTGGATAATGTTTGCATAATAAGAAAATGCAGGAGAGTGCAGCCATTGTGATTTTCCAATATCTACTAAACTTAATTGGCTGGAGAGGTCAGATCACATGAGAAAAAAAATCATTAAGAAAGCCATTAGAGATATCAATTTGCAACCACTTACAATCAATAGAATAAGTTACCATGCACCTATGATCAAAATATGATGCATATATCTCATCAACTTTGAATTTATATTGATTTGGGATAATGTGATCTGTACATTTTTATTTGATTAACCCCAATATTTACAAGTCTGTTTCTTCGAAAATAACAGTTTGGGGCATCCTTTTTCATCATCTTTTGAGATTAATTTTTGTTTCATTGATAAAAAAAAATCGAATCAACTTCATAACTCACAAAACTGACCTTCATCCTATGAGAAGAGTCACTTTTCACAAAAAACAACCTTTTTTCAAAACTGCTTGTCAGAAATACACTAAACTTTGTAGGAAGCAAAAAGAATATATCCTCAATCAGGAACAGCAACAACAAAAATATTCAAATCTCTTACAGTATTTACAGAGATATTTGCATCCCCCATCCCAACCCCCAAAATCAGGGTGGCACAATTTTTCGCATGTGTACATCATTACTCAAAAACCATTTGTCTTATTCTAGCCAAATTTGGTTATGTTCTATGCATGCATGACGTCTACAAGTCTGAATTATTTAAAAAATTTCCATTAATAACTTACAGAGATAATTAGCGCTAAAAATGGCACCTTTTCTGTTATCGCCATCTTGCATACTTTTGTACATTGTACCAATATTTTCTTGATAGTATATGAAAGATGCATTGATTTCCAATTGCTGGACATCATTTGCAAACTTGTACATTCAAAATTTTGCATAATTGCACAAAGTTAATCAAAGCTACCCATTTTCGCCAAAAATGCCTGAAAATACTAAGTTGATTTTTTTAAATCTTGCCAATATTACACATCAGGCTATGAATGAATAAACTATAATAACGTGTTGAGCACAATTCTGAAATTATTTTTTTTTAATGTACAATACTTTAGGAAATATTTGCATAATTATGGATAAAATAATCACTAATTTAAAAAATTGATAACCCCATCATTTACCAAATCTAATTCTGTAATTTGAGAAATGTATGCAGACCAACACCATACACACCTCTCTAGAATATTTTTAGGTTAGCTTGGAAAACAAAAAAAGTTGCGTCAACAACAGACATACACTTAACGATGAAGGAAATACACTATTTTTGTGAAATTTCCTTTTAAATTACCATTTACTTCATATTAAAAATATCTAATTGTCATAAAGCAACAAAAAGTAGCACACTTCAAACTGAATGTATTCTAAAACAGAAATGAAAAACAGATTTCAAATGTCTTTGTTAATTCTGGAGATATTTGTGTTAGTCATCCCCACCCCCAAAATCTGGATATAAATATTTTCAAAGTTGTACAGTGTCATAACTCGGGAACCGTTTGTCCAATTTTATTGAAAATTTGGATATGTTGTAGGCATACACATCCTATACAATCTCAAATTGTTTGATAACCATCCTTTCATTACTTCCAAAGATAATTAGTTTCGTTAGGGCAAAAATTGCTCAGTTTCCATGACTGCCATTTTCACTGATGTTGTCCGCATACTAATGTACATTGTATTGTCACTCTCTTCAATGTTTTCAGGGAGAAAATCAATTGCCTACCTTCCAACAGTAAAAGTAAGCTTGTAGCATTAAAATTGTGTCTCTGTAGAGGTGAATCAAGATCATCCATTTTCGCATTTTGCAAAAAAAATGCAAAAAGTATACAGTCAAACTTTTTTTTAAATCACAGCAGTATTATATATGGCCCATCAAACAAATAAACTATAATCAGGTGCGCTGAGCATTATTTGAAAGTTAGTTTTAAAAAAATATTCAACATTTTTAAGTTCAGCTTTCAGACTACTAGAAACAACTTTCTGTGCTTATCAAGTGATTCATTGTCATTGACATTTTGTATTTGTACATGGTGTACTTTTGTGTGATCTTAGTTTTATTGTAAATTTGTATTTGTACATGGTGTACTTTTGTGTGATCTTAGTTTTATTGTAAATTTGTATTTGTACATGGTGTACTTTTGTGTGATCTTAGTTTTATTGTAAATTTGCATATATTTTTAAACACATATCAGTATTTAGTGTATTGCTAATCACTGTTTACAGAATAGGTCTGGAATTTAAAACATTTTAGTCTGGAAAATAATTTAAAGCTTGGGGTGTCAGGAACCCTGTCTATAAATAACTTTTATTTTCCTAGTCCAGCCCCAGCTGTTGTCATGACTGGAGCTACCAGAGTTGATTCTGCATCTTACATTCACATAGATGAGTCAAAGCCAACCACAACCCTACAGATCAGACTTGCTGATGGCCAGCGGTAATAATACTTTTCTTCATTTTTTTTCTTGTCACACTGTTTCTAAAAATCAAAATGGCTACAGATAATTATTATCATTAATTCCTTATGTTCCATATAGTCTTATATGCCTGCCTACTTTCCCTGCTGTTTTACTGAAATTTCTTAGCAAATAAGTTGCTGATTAAGGGATACTATGTCTGATTCTAAGGGGAGTTTAATTTTTAGGAAGTTCTTTACTCCCATTAAAGTGGAGACACAGCTTATCTGGAAGGTTACAGTCTGACATCAGTGTATAAAGTACATAGGACAAGAGATTCATGGAAATAAACAGAAACATAAGAATAGAAAGATAAATTTATTTTAACTAAATAGTAACTGTCTTCAGCAAATGTCTTCTTGATCATAACAGTCACAGAACTACAGTTAAAACTCGAGTTACAAAGCACAAATCATACTGAAACAGTCACAGAACTATAGTTAAAACTCAGGTTACAAGGCACAAATCATACTGTAACAGTCACAAAACTATAAATTTAACATTTATAAAAATGCATGTACATGTATTTGTATTTAAGACATAGTCTGAATCTCGGGTTACAAGGCACAAATCAATCTAAAGCAATCACAGAACTATAAATTTAACATTAATAGCCCTGCATTTCAAGTATAGTAAAATCTCAGATTACAAGTCAGAAATCATACCAAAGCAATAACAGAAATACAAATTTAACAGTGATAACAATGCATGTATTTGTATTTTAGACATAGTAAAAACTCAGATTACAAGTCAGAAATCATACCAAAGCAATCACAGAACTACAAATTTAACAGGTTACAAGGCAGGAATCGTATTCAGTTATTTTCATGCCCAAGGTGAGCAGGGCATTGTTGTCTACATTATATCTGAATAAGTCATAGAAACTAAAAATGTCATAAGCCAGGTTTAAAAGAACCATAAAGTGGAGATGGTACTTTTTCTATATAGATAAGTAAAACATATTGCCATTTTTACAAAAACAATCTTAAAATGTTATGGAGGAGTCATTTGTGGGTTAGATTGGGAGGTTGTCATTTCATGGAGGTTCTGCTGTTGTGGCAGTTTCGTATTGTTCCAGGGGAACATATTTTTTGTTTGTTGTTTCTCTTTTTTTAAAATATATTTTACTATATCTTTCTCACTTTCTACAATACAAGCCAGTATACGAAAATTATCAGCAGCAGTTTTCTCACTTATTAATGTTTAAGTTAAATGTTCTAATAAATGTGAAAAAAATATATCAGGAGTATAATTCAAATTTTGTTTGCTTTTATTGTTTCTAATTTTCTTTTATAGAATGGTGACAAAATTTAATCTTTCACATACTGTTGGAGATATTCGGACACATATTACAAGGTATTTTCTTTTTTTTGTATATTTTGAAATGTCTGTAAATTTGATCTGTGCTAATTTTAATCTGAGCTAAGTTTTTGTTTTAAATTTACAAATAATTAATCATTAGTTTTGTTGATTCAGTATATTTTCTTTACATTTGAAATTTATTTTCCTAATCAAAGAAAATTTTTCATTAAAGAAAAAATCTAATTCTTTTGTAGTTTTTTAAGATTAGTGTACCAAAGGAGATCAATTTGGGTTTCTAATGCATAAATTCAGAGACCCTAGTAGACCCACTTAATCTCTCTGAAGGAGATATATGATTGAGAGACCCTAATAGACCCACTTAATCTCTCATGAAGAGATATTTGATTGAGAGTTTACCCAGTAGGTATTCTGAGACTTAAATTTTCCCCATAGTGCCCCTGTAAATAAGTTAGCTGGGAGTTGAAAAAGCTGGAAGGGCTGCATGTGCATGTGTTTTCCTCTGGTAAATATTAATAAAGAACTTATTTACATTTTAAAATATTCCTCTCCCCATGATACAACCTGATTGCATACCCAAGGAGAGCAGTGAGTAAGCTGCAAAATCAATGTACAGGAAACACTAAAAATAAGTAACCTTCCAGAAGACCACATTTACAATAACTTAAATGTTTATTATTAAACAACATTTGTTTGTTCAGAAACAACAATAGTCCCATTTAGATCTAGTCAGTCGAATAAGCTACTAGTTAAAATTATGGAATATAGTTCTTAGTGCAGGAGGATGTGCCTACTTGAAAAGAATTCTTAAAAATTCATGTTCTGATTGACTTGAAGTTTAAAGAGTTTTAATATTCACAAAATTTGCATATAAATTTTTCTAGTTGGTGACCACTGCAGACTGTCAGTTCATTATGTTACTGCTAATAACAAATTTGTGTACTAGTGCTTTCACCAACCACTCCACCACAGCCAAAGCCAGAACCAAGTTAAGACATTGCAAATGTATGCTCATAAAGGGAATAAATCTAGACTATTTCTGCCCACTTCTCAAAATTAGAGATATCTGTAGTCACACCAGAACAAGTCATTAGAAAGGTAAATAAACATTTTCTACATGCCCAGATTTTGTTAAAAAGTTTTTATAGAGCAGTTTCCTCCAGCTTAGCATTCTGTTGGAACATGGTCTTGAAGGAAATGGGTAGCAGTAAAATAATGGAAGACATTTGCTAGATTCTGTCTGCAAATGCAAAATTTGGCCTCTGACCTATGTATAGTTTTCAGTCCACCACAGGATCCTGCATGGAAAAGACATCACCTTCTGAACTTGACAAAGGGCCTCTTACGAGGTTGTTTGTGTTCAGAACCCATATGATCTCTTTATGTATACTCATCTGGTTGTATGATGGTAAAAATGCTTTTGCTAAGCTGAATTCTTTACTTTTATATTTGTGCAGATCGTACCCCCAGTTTTCTGCTTCACCATTTGTGCTGATGACAACATTCCCAAATCGTGAGTTGACACAGGAAACTCAGACTTTGGAAGAAGCAAAGCTTGCCAATGCTGTCATAGTGCAAAGACTGAAGTAAATCCTCTCTGCATGTTGTTTGGGGTTGTTTTTTTTTTTGGAGAGCACCAATTGGTTTGATTTTTTTTTTCATTCTTTTCCTGTGTGATGAGGTACACAAATAAGAATGGGTTTGAACGTGACATGGGTGATAGTAGATGCATGTCAATGTATATTTGGTGTGCCGTGCACATATCCCTATGTGCAGCATTGCTGGCAAGAATAACATTATTTTTCTTGATGTTTTCTGAAAGATATACTGCATGGATTCAAGCAGATTGATTACACAGTGTTGAGCGTTTCAGACAAGTGAAAAATATACTTCTTTACTTAGAACTAGACAGTCAGATCACACAGCAATAAACATTTTGACTACACGTCACAATTTACTGTGTGCTACTGAACATGTTGATTAAACAGTAATGATTAATAATTTATGAACATGAACTGATTTTTAATTATATTTACCACTGCAGTTTTGTCCAAGTTTATTTTTGTTGTTGTAGTTATTTCAGTTTGGTTCTTAACACCAATTATTTAAGCAAAATTTGTGTTAGATTATATCAGGGATTAAAAATAGTAATAATAAGGTTAAATACAAAGTCTTACTTTAAATAGTAATAATACTGTTAAAGACAGAGCCAGAGCCATACTTTAAATAATAAAAATAATGTTAAAGTCAAATAAATGTAATTGTTCACAATGGGGACAAAATTGGTTGTATTTGTTGCATTGAAATCTATACAATCGTTATGTAGAATTCATCACCCCTTTTCACACATGAAAGAAGCCTGTAATTTACTTTTTGTTGTATTGAAATCTATACAGTCGTTATATAGAATTCATCACCCCTTTTCACACATGAAAGAAGCCTGTAATTTACTTTTTGATACCATTTACTGAAATTTTATGTAGGTATTGAGTACAAATGTCTCAGATTCATCTCATGTATTATGAGCTGTTGTTCCAGATACCAATATTTTTGTTTTAACTTGTTTTGGGTGGAAAGTTCCAGATACCAATATTTTTGCTTTACTCATGTATTGGGTGCAAATTTCTTGTGTTTTGTGTATGCATCATCAACTTGAAATGTACCTTTTTCACAAAAGAAATGTTCATGATGATTAATTTGCTTTCTATTTAGCTACTTCTCTTTAAAACATTTCAGTCTGTTCTTATCCAGATTATATTCAACATCAGTCCCTGCTGAGACTTGCTTGGCTTTGTCATTCAACATCTAACATGAACTAGATTATCAAATTAACATTACCAAACCCAGTTGCTTATTATTTACATGTAGTATTTTGAAAATTAAAATTGTGTTAGTTTCTGAATAAAAGTTTTTTAAAAAATAAAAGGACCCTCCAGAAATATGTTTGTGTGTGTGTGTGGGTGGCAAGGTAAATTGTAGATTATTCTCATTTCCAAATGCCTTTAAGCTGATTGTAAAATGTAAATATTAAACCGGCTGTGAAGAAATGACAATTCATGAAACTATAATCCTGCTTTCAAGTGTTTTACTGATTTGTTTACAATCCTGGCTTTATGAACTATTGATTAGGAAGCATTGTCCCCATAAATCAAACACTGTCCAGAGTTGAATCTATTAACATTATATCTTTGTAGGAAGTTTCTTTTTCAAATGCTATCATCAAACTCTGTTCAAAGTTGAATTTATTAACATTATAGCAACATAAGAGAATCTGTCAAATCCTATCAAAAATTGAACTTAATAACAGTATAACCATGTAGGAGTTTCTGTTTTGGGATAATTCACCTCATTCTTTAAAAATACCAAAATGGATTAAGAAAATGGGAGGAAAACTAAATAAAACACTGTTTTCATTATGGCTAATTCCTAATATTTTGGGCAACACAATTGAAAATTACATCTTATGCTATCTTAAATTTGGTTTGGGAAGGGAGCGCTTATGTCAGGTTGTCATAAACTGAGGTCGCCTATATTTAATTTAACTATTCAAAATGGTTGAATGGATTGTGGAACCTCCTACGGTAACTAATTAAATCATGCGCTTCAGTACATCTGCTCTAGCGAAGTTTCTTTTGCAAGTCCAAAATCTAGAGTTACCTGTATTTAAACTCAAATAAATAAACTGTTTCATTGGATTATACGACTTCTTTTGGCAAATCTCTAAACCCACACTTAACTGTTCTAGCAAAACTTAAGGTTTCACTTATATATTCTGATTAGAAATAATGTACTCTTTGGAAATGTTTATAACAATATCCACAGGTAGAGAACTTGTCTTTGCTTTTCCACTGTATAATTATTATATAATAATATAAAATCTTTAAAAAATAATATTTGTTTAAAAAGTGATCAGCTGAGTAGTTGATTTTTAAAGACTAGTATTTTATACATGATGATATCCGAGTAGTTGGTTTCCAGATACTAGTATTTTAGAATCCATGGTGATAGCCGAGTAGTTGGTTTCCAAAGACTACTATTGTTTTATAGTCCATGGTGATCAGCTGGATGGTTTTGGATGATATATTTGTCATTTGCTATGATTTCTGTACAGTTTTATTTTTTGTTTGTTTTTTTCTTTTCCTACAGAAAGAATCCGTTAATGGCATTGTTAATTAAGCAAATGTGCAAAATGTGCTTCACTTTCAGGAACCGTTCACAAAATTTTTAATTCAGCACTCTGCTAAAATATGTTTTTAAATATAATATATATATTATAAAATATGTATTTAAATAGCTTGATTTGCATGAAGCATTTGTTTCGATTATCTCATTGTTTTCAATAAAACTTGGGTCAGTAAACTGTAATAGGGTCTGAATGAAGATGATCTGAAACATAAAGTGAGAATGCATGGATGCAGGGCATTGAATATTGCAAACCAAGCTTTTAAACTCGGACACATAAACTGATGACATTAACTTCTTACTTTCAAGACACCACTCCAGTTCCAGAAGTTGGATCTATTCATTTTGTCATCATTGTTATTTTGGCAGGCTTTTATTTATCATTAATGTTATGTTTTTTACTTCACTGAAATTCAGTGTTGAAAACATTTTTTAATGTTAGACAACACATGAGTTTAAATAATTTTAGGCTTTGGGTTAATCTTTTATCACCATAAAATATTTCATAGATCAAAACAAAAATTATTTCAGTTGCATATAAATATTATATTCAAAATGCTGTTGTCTTATGTTTCTCTTATGTAATTGAATGTAAATTTTGTGTGGTGGTATTTGACTGTATATTTTGTGTGATATTAATGAAGAGATTTATGGTATGATTTGTTTCATTAAGCGTATATTTATGTGTGAGTGAACTAAATACGTTTTCAGGGGTCCCCATCATACATGGCTAATTGGAACTGGAAAAACCACTTTCAAGGGAATTTCTACCCATAAAAATTACATAGAGTTTTTTTTTTAAATGGAATATTTAATTGATGAATTTCTGCCAGTAAAATAAAATGCAAGGGTGGGCGGGATGTTAATAATACAAGGCATTAGTTTGATCATGAGTTTGGCTGTATGTACAATATTGTTTGTACAAAGCAACAGTCATAAATTAGACTTGAACAATATTTTCTGACTAAGTTGTTTTAAGATATATATTGACTGCTGTAGCATGTAATTCATACCTTCAAGTACTTTAGCAATTGAAGAGGCTTTTGTGTCCATTTCTTGTGCACTCTTTAAAACAGAATAGTACAATAGTTTAATATATAATCAAAAGAGTCCAAATAATGTCTCTACTGCACACACAACTCTTCGGCTTCTGATGAATAATGTCTAAAATTGTCACATCAGCATTATAATTCATACTCTATCTCAGACATAACTTGCCAAGAAAAAAACAAAACCCTGATTGCATTGTGTGCTGGCCATTACAAACAAGGGACTGTATGCATTTGCTCAGCAGGTGTGCAAGAGCAAAAAAATGGCACACTCACTGGGAGCCATTTTCTTTTGTAAGATTTTGGATCTGTGTTAGTGTAGAGAATTTTTTTGTAGGGTTCCCCCAAAATTTGGCCCCAATTGTACATGGAAAAATAAAAGTGAAGTCCCTTTATACATACATATGTGAGAGAGAGAGAGAAAGAAAAGGGAGAAAAAGATTGAAAGTAAGTAAAAGAGAAAGAAAGAAAAATGCAGTTTGTTCGTTTTACTCAGTCTAAGTGTAGAGTTTAGCTGCTAAATGTTTCAGTACCCCTGATGAACTATAAGTGTGCTCAAACACGCACGCACACACATACATACCTGCTCTGGTAAAATGAGCCTCAAACTATGATGAAAGACAAGGAAAGTCATTTTAGCTATTTATCAGATCTTTTCAGCTAGAACATTATTGCAAAATGTTGCTTTAATTAATAATGACCATTATAAACTTAGCTCTGCATTATGATAATAATAAAAAAAAGACCTAATTTTAATCAGTCTTTAGGAAACCAAAGGGAAGCTACCTCTCATACATAAGTTTCACGCTTTTAGGGCTCTACATTTGAAGAACTAGATATAGAACAGTGACTAGGGCGATTTTTGTCATAAACCTACACTTGTCAGAAGTGGTGGCTAATCTCTGAGCCCATTGTTTTCAAAATGGCTCTCAAACACTGGCTTCAGAAGGTTGTAATTGCCTCAGTTTTAAAGTTAGAACTTCAATTCTAACAAAGAAATTAATGAGACTGCTTAATACTCAATTTGCCAGAGCAGGTCACATACATTTCTAAAAAGTGTTCAGTTATTTAATAGAATAAAATATATTGATACAATTAGAAAAGAAAGTATTTAAACAATGTAAATAAATTATAATAAAGAAGACACCAATGTACAAATATAATTGTAATCAGTTTTCATAAAAGTCTGCCAACATTCATATTTTTACTGTCCCTGTCTCCCTATAACATTTTATTGCTTCTAATAAAAACAACAAAAAGAAAGCAACAGCATTCTTAAATAACAGCTTAAAACTGATTTCTTAAAATTAACTGCACTGTTTTGGCTGAAGCAAATAAATAAATATATATATATTGTATGTCAAGAACAAAGACACAAGTGGAGCTAACTCTTTTAACAAATATATTTCTGGGGTGTAAACTTGCAGTCGTTTCACAAAATCAAACCAACCAGCCTGAATATATTTAAATGAAATTACAAGTCTTTTGAACATTTTATTTTGGGAGTGGGTGGGGAAGAGGAACTATTTTTAATTTATACTAAAGTATTTATTGTAAATAATTTATAAATTCAAAGTGTAAGTGCCAGTGAATTCATAAATCACTACAAAAATCACAAAGAGTAGTTTTGTCGTCTTTTTATTGTACATCAAATACTACATAATCATATTGATGCTAAATGAAACAAACACTTGATACAAGTTTATGCATGATTAGCACAGCCACACCTTTGCAGATGGGATAATATATTTTGACCTAAAAACTAAGAAAGGAAAATGTAGCAGTGAATTTGGGGTGGATGGGGTCGAGAATGTGATACACCAGTATGAATGTTTCTAAACAAAACTCAATATAACTTGAAGTTTTCTTTATAAAACAACAAAACCATACATACACAAACCTTTAATCCCTCTACCACCGAATTTACTCAGAATAATGTGTACAATCATCAATCTCAGCCTCTTTCTGGGTCATTTATGCATCTCTGACAGGATTTTCTCTCAAGAAACCATCTTTCAGGTTAATTGTGTACTTTAAAATAACAAAAATTTCTCTCAAGAATTGTGCATCTCTAAAAAAAACAGGAATTTCTCTCATGAATCCGTTAACCTAACCTTTTTCTGGGTTAAATGTGCACCTCTAAGATAATGAAAATTTCTCCCATTATGGGTTAACTATGCATCTCTAAGATGATTGGAAATTCTCTTTCGGAGGAATAACTTGCAGAATCTCAAGATCCAAACACTCAAAATTCATACTCAAACATCCTCCTGAGAAAATAAATCATCAATAGCATATTATGATAGATTTTTTGGTCATTGCACAATGCATGTATTAGATCTCTAGCAATTATGTAACCCTAGTAAGAATAGCTATTCCGGTCCAAAGCTCATTTGTCCTGGGCCCCCTTTTTTCAAGTAGCGACGATAGCTTTTGTAGCGTGCACTTTCAGCACGTTTAGTCTTGATTTCTTCTTCTCTTTTCTCTTTCCACTCCTGAAAAAATTAAAAAAAAGCAGTTTTTTCCCCCCATCATGAAAAATAAAATAAAGGTTTTAAAAACACATGGGCTCTTTCCATTCCTGAAGAATAAAATAAAATGATGGTTTTAAAAAAATGAGCTCTTTCCATTTCTAAAGAAATAAAACAAGACCTGTGTATGGTAAAATGACCAGACCCTTTCATTCTTCAGTTTGAAGATCTCAAGCTTTTATTTCTCCTGCCTTCTGTAACTGTCAGAGTAAATTTTAGTGCATCTGCTATTTAAAATTCTGAACATTTTTGTGAAATGGTGATGAGCTATATACATACTAATATGTAATTATAAATAAAGAGAATATTGTTTAATAATCAATTATATTCATTATATATTATTTTTTCACGTTTTAAAACAAAAAATGGTTCCTCTTTATTTTTATGCAGATTCCTACAATATTTGTCTTTCTTGACCCAAATTTAATCATTTAAATGTTCTGTAGATGCCTACTATGGGTGTCTTCCCTAACACAAATCTTATGTAATTGTTCTGGAGATTACTACTATATTTGTCTGTCTTAACCCAAATCTCATTTTCTTCTATATCGCTCTGCCTTTCTTACTCCAAATCTCATTTAAGTGTTCTGGTACTTCCTAATATATCGCTGTGCCTTTCTTACTCCAAATCTCATTAAGTCTGGAAAATTCTTACTATATTTGTTGTCGTAAGCCAGATCTCATGTCAGTATTCTAGAGATTTCCACTATATTTGTTAAAGCCAGATCTCATTTAAGTGTTCTGGAAATCTTAGTCTATATTCTCGTTTAAATGTTTTGAAGATTCCTACTTATTATGCTAACCACCACTCCGTAATACACTCCGCACTCACAGCAGACAATGACTCATATACTTCACTGGAGACTGTCCTGAATCCACAGAGTCGTTGCTAAAGCCAAAATTTGATTTTTAACTCCTATAATGACAAATTAAGACTTATTTCTATGCTAATTTACATAATTTTCAAATAAATATTGGGAAATTAATGCATTAAGCAGGACAGAGATCGATATATGTACATCTTATTAAATAAAATCATTGCTTACATCCAATAAGTTGGAACTAATCCTTTACTGTGAAGACATCAAGAAGTCTTGGATAATATTGTGGGGAGAGAAAACTAAGAAATCTTGGCTAGTAGTGTAGAAAAGAAAACTAAGAAATCTTGGCTAAAAACAGTGCCGTCCATAGTGTGCATCCTATCAAGTATCATAACTAACATTACTTCCCTTCCTTTTCATACAAGCACAGATAAAAAAAAAAAAACTTACTTGGAAATTAACTTTCTTCCATAACTCCAAGTGCACATAGTCTTCTTTATCATGGTCTTCCAAAGCCTTCCATGAAGAAAAAGAAGAAAATTACAAACAGAAGTAAACTCTTTCATACAATTGCTGTAATCAACAAACATCAACACAAATAGGATGAACTCTGCTCCCAACAGATGTAGTTTGCTTGCTTCTCTCCCTCCTTCTCCAACTTACATCAGCAGTCATCTCTTGAATATGTTGTTCTCTCTTTTGGGATATTTCTGTCCAGGGGAAAAAGAAGGCAAAGAGCTTTTTTTTTTTTTACATTGTGGTTTGCCTGTATACCACAGTAGCCAGAAAATCTCTTATATGTGTGTGTGTTTGGTTGGGGGGAGTGGTGTTGTGAAAGAAATATTTCTCCACCACTATCATGACACCATCAAATATGAAGCCTGTGCTAATGCAAACAAACATCCCTGACCCTAAATAGATGAAAAGTAAAAAAGATAAAAAATGGGGAAAATAAATAAACAAAACAGTAAGGCTGAATTTTCATGGAAATAATGCACAGTTTATGCTTTATATTGTAACAGGATGATATTTCTGAGGACGATATTTCACTTTTACTAGTTTTCATATCCATCCCAGTGTCGGCGGTGGCACATCTAAGATTTGAGCCCAGCATTTCATTTCTCCTTGGATTTCAAGGTATAAATGCAAGAGAATCACATGCTCTACACAAATCACAAGAATATTTTTTTTTTGGTTTTTCCCTACTTCAGGATCAGACAAAAGTGCTGCCAGACTCTAGGGGATACATCTGTGGTGCAAAATCTCTCATGCTTCAGACAAATGTATTGTCACAGGAAGAAATGTGCTGCTAAACACTAGGGAATACAGCTGTGGTGCAAAATCTCTCATGCTTCATGACAAAAAATGTATTGTCACAGGACAAATGTGTTGCCAAACATAGAATTCATCTTGGGTGCAAAGTCTCTTGGCACCATACTGACCAAGTTGTGTTAATCATTATGGCTTTCATTCCTCTCTATTATTGTCTGTGAGACAAATTGCAGTTCACACAATTCAAAATGAAGATCTGGTGACTGCATTGCTAATGAATTCCAATGAATTTCTACACAAGCAGAGACTGTGCTTAAGTTTGGCAAAGTTCACAAATCTCTTGTCAAACTCACCAGCTATACAGATCTGTACACTTAATTTTGATCAGTAGCATCAGTGACATCATATACCGCAAAATCACATAGTTATTAAGATTTTTATAATCACTGTAAGTACAGTGACTATAAGCAGGCAATACTTGCCTAAGGTGCTCTTAATTTTGAAGAGGCAAGGATCACTTGTGGTTCCATTGCTGTGCTGACCACAGGACTCCACAACAGACCAACAGTGACTGCTAGCAGTAAAAAGGAATTTTTCTGCTGAGAATTTCAACATGACAGCATCATTTTAATCTTATCACTAAATATGGCATGACAGACCCCACAAGAAGTGCTCGAAGGTCACAAAGGGGCTTGCAGGGCCTGTGTTTGGCCAAGATGAGTTAGTTCAAGCAAGTGTTTTGCATCAACATCCAGATAGTACTGGTTAGATTAGCTATTATGGCAAGATACTAAACAATTTTATTAATAATCCCAGCAGTGATGTCACTAGGCTAAAAATAGCTTGCAAGGTTTCATGTCAAAGCATAGCACTACACCTGATGAGCAGTTTGTAAGATCTAGAGAGGGAGAGTGTGCATGTGTGTGTGATCGCCTTAAGAGTCAATCTTCTTGGACTGTGCTCTACATTGAGGCATTATCTTGTTTCTGCCAACGTTAGCATCCAACTTGAGTCACATTATGAACCTTTTTATACCCACAAGATTCCTGACACACTGAATCCAATGTAACAAAGCAGAATTTCTGAACAAGATGAATCCTAAATTATGAATCCTTAGCAGAATCTCTTTATAACCATGGCAAAAAGAGCAAAGTACTGAAATCAATAAAACAACTTACATCCCACTGTGACTGACTTAGCTTCATGTTCCTGCGTATAAGATAATATTTTTCTTCTAAGCCATATTCTTGCCCTTGAATAGTGAAGAGCCATAGCCAGCGCAGCCACCAGTATATATACTTCACAATGTTGTACGGAAGAAATACCAGCTGTAGCCATAGTACATCAGTGTATTTGGGCCGGCTGTAACCACCTCTGCACAAAATAATCATGAGTGAATTAATAAAGCATCAATCAAGTGATTTTGGTTATCATATTCACTCTCCTTTTCAAGTACTTTATGAAAGAACTGACCGGTACCTTCCAACCATGAAAAGATACTTCCTTATTTTTCCTAGTAAATCTGAAAATATATCTGAATATAATCCCCGTATAGAAATTATACATTAGTATATCCAGTTACTTTAAATTCTATTGGAAAATTCTTAATTTTGGGAAGTGACGATGCATTAACAAAGTCGCTTGACTGTATGAATTTCTTACCTTTAAGACCGGACTTGTCATGATGGTGAACCGATATAAAGATTGGTAAATTAATTATATTATTAAACTGATGTAATTGTAAAGTGATGCATATCTCAGTAATTATACTGTGAGTAGAAGAGGCTAAAACAGTTGGAATTTATTATTTTTTAAAGTTCACACAATTTTTATGACATTTTGTGTTGTATAAATGAAAGTTTGAGGATGTTTATAGTTATATCTATGCCCAGAAGAAAGCCTAATTATTACCATTTCACAGTATTTTGTTTTAATTTTAAAATAGAAATTATCAGCTCATTTCCTAGTTCAGCTTTTTAAATATCTGTAATCAATCATTTTAAAATTTATTATAATTTTTAATATTTTTTAAAAAACAAAAACAACACTATACATTTCCTTACATTATTCAACTTTTATTGATTTACATTAAATAATAAACATCACAATTATCTGAGCACTCAAAATACTTTATAAATACTGACTATAATAAGCAATGAAAATAATCAGAAAATCAAACAGAAATGAAAACGGCATTTACCTAAATGAATGCAAACTACATTGACGGAAGGTCAGCATCCGGATGTTTTACATACTTGGCCATCACTAAATATCTTAAGTTTAATAGTTGTTACAAATTTATGCTTTTGTGACTTTATGCTTTATAATGCCAACTCACATGATTAAAGATAAAATCACTTTTTTAAATACAAAATAATCTCTGCACATAAACTGCTGAATGAAATTCCCAAGTAAACATGTTGACTTAGGTGGAATTTTAAACACATAGCTGTTTTTTGTTTGGGTGGGTAGTGTGTACAGATATTGGTTTCTACTGACATTTTGTGTTTTGTAAAGAATAAACAACTAATTTACAGTCTAGGTCTAAGATAGTAAAACTGATCTCATCTCTGTTTCCGAAAGCAGTTCTTTTTCTCTTACACGGTGACTTTGTTGTTCTTTCATCTCCAGATTTTTTTAGGTTTCCTATCTGTATTTTTTTCTGAATTCAAACTGCTTTTTACAATGTATCAGTGTATGTCTGCAATCATAATGGCAGACTACAGACAGTTTACCATGCTTGTGTAAAGACCTTACCATAAATCATACAACTTATGTTTGTTCTGGAACAAACCAATAGAGTGACCAAAAAGCACAATAAATTAAACTGATTGTAATGCTTTAAAAAAATACTACAAAAGATACATATTCTGGGAATAAAAGTACTGAGATTGGGATTTTCCAAGATAAATTGAGGAGAACGGCAAGACTTAAAATGCACACATCCAGTTTATTGTGTTACTTCCCTTTGTCTTAATGCTAATAAATATATGGCTCCTAAAGGCAACAAAGTTTTAATTTCGATTTTTACAAAATAAAATATAATAAAAAAGTCATTTAAAAATACCTGAAAATTACTCCTTTGAAAGATAACCCATTTTCATAATTATTTTCCTCAGAGTCAATGTTTTAATTTCGATTTTTACAAAAGAAATATAACAAAAAATCCTTTAAAAATACCTGAAAATTACTCTTTTGAAAGATAACCCCTTTTCATGATTATTTTCCTCAAAACATCAAAATTTTAATTTCGATTTTTACAAAATGAAATATAACAAAACATCATTTAAAAATACCTGAAAATTATTTCTTTGAAAGATAACCACTTTTCATGATTATTTTCTTCAAGACAACAATTTTCACAGACAAGAAATTACCCACACACACACACACTCAGATAGAATGAATTTTTATTAATTTTTCATGGATTGAACTTTATATATCATACATGAATATGCTTAATTAAAAAACTTTGATCAGTGCTTTATCAACCAAAATATTTTTTAATATTAATTGAATTCAATAATGTAAATGAATTCTAGCAGCTTATATGACTGAGAGATATATAATGTTAGATATTAACTACTTTAATAGCAGGATTAATAACTATGAAACCTGTTGTGACTCACAGAGAAATTATTTTAGCTATTAGCTACTTAAAAGAACGGATTGTAATTATAAAGCCTATAAACATGAATATGTGAAATACTTCATTGTTGCTATTAGCCATTTAACAAAACAGATTGTAATTATAAAGCCTATAAACATGAATATGTGAGATATTTGCTATTAGCCATTTAACAGAACGGATTGTAATTATATGTATAAAGCCAATGGACAGGCACCAATGTTTTAGCATCTGTCTGTTGTCTGTTTCTTTGCTTGCATGTCAATTATGTAACTAAGTCTTAAGCCGCTATTATACATGCTAAAGGGAAGGGTGCTATTTAATACAGACAACACCTATCGTGGACACCTACTTCTCTTGACAAAACACTGAAATACAGAATCAATTGATTGGAAAAGACTTGCAACAGAAGTTACATAACCAAGTTTTAAATAGAAATAGAAATGTATTGTGGACACCTACTTCAAGCTTCAAATGTACAATACATTGTGGCTACCCACTTCATTAAGCATATCCCAAGGCTTAAAGCAAACAGAAATATATATCAATGATACTCACTTCACTAGAAAAGACATTCCAAAGCTTCAAAGATAAAAATAACATCTATTATGGATAACCATCTAATTAAGCCGATCCCCAAGCCTTAAACAGAAACATAACCTATGTACATATTTAAAATCTTAATATATCGAAACATATCAATTCAGAATAAACATAATCTATTGTCTAACATGCTTTGTATCTTTTAAACTTAGCATGAAAAAAATCATGATGCTTTTTCTGTTTGTTTATTTCATAAATATTAATGTTCTAAATGTTTGGAATAGGTTAAAATATATTTAGTTTTGCTAATTTTTTTTACTTGTAAAATATCCTGCAATTAATTAAATAGTAACTGTAAACTTGCCATTATGTGTCTATGATGAATTTCAAGGAAAAGAAATTTTTGTTGTGCTTAAAACATTGAAAAATATTTAGGCGAAAAAAATTAAGTAATTATGGTAAACTACCCCTTAAAGGGTACATTAATTATTCTGGATAACATTTATTTTACTAAAAGAAAAATACACTACTATTTCAGAAAAATAAATACATGTATTATGGAAACATATCAGGGCAAACCTTACCG
Organism: Sinotaia quadrata; assembly: GCA_028829895.1. Classification (NCBI taxonomy): domain Eukaryota; kingdom Metazoa; phylum Mollusca; class Gastropoda; order Architaenioglossa; family Viviparidae; genus Sinotaia; species Sinotaia quadrata. Next base: position 50,877,537 of record CM054184.1, on the reverse strand, counting down.
TATATCCAGATTTTCTTCAACTATTTTTCGTACTAAAGCTTCCTCTTCTTGTTTCAAATCTTCCTGATAGACATATGATATAAAATTAAACATTTTAAACTGATGAAATTTTTTAAAGTTTTTTAAAATTTATCTTAAGGTAACAAAGTAATGACACTTAATATACTTTTTAACTGAAACAAACTGTTATATCACAATGTTGATCTTTCAGTAAATTTATTATGCATCTATAAAACTAACACCAAAAAATTACCATAGGCAGGATTCAATGAGAAGTGGTTAATTAGTTATTTGGTTACTGAAATACTTATTGCGTTCTAACAAACAAAAATTAAATGACAATGTCTAAACATTAGAAACAAAAGTGCATTTACAAACAAATAATTAACTGACACTTTCAATTTATAATAGCTAAGATTATTAAATTAAAAGAACATCTTGCCTTTGACAAAGTCTTTTTCTTCTTTTTGTTATTGGACATAAGTCCCTTGTCTTTAGCTATGTCCAAAGCACGACTGCGATATTTTTGATCTTTACAGAGATAAGAAATTGCCGTGTTGTAGTTATTTAATGCACCAAGATACTGCAAGAAATAGAAAACTCAGTTATAAGTAAATAAATAAAATTAACTTACAGCTTAAAGCAAAAAAAATTTTTAATATTTTCTTTTCCTTGTAAATTTATTTGATGTTGCAGCTTCCAGCAAACCAATCTGGAGTGCCTGTATTATAACTGCAGCTGTATAAGGAACACCTTGCTAATAGACCATCAATTGCAACACCATTTGGAATGCTTGTATTATAGCTGTATAAGGACAGCTTATAAAACAGAATCTGAAGTGCCTCTACAAGAAACTGTACAAAGAACATCTTACTCACAAAATATTACAAAAATGAATCTAATTTAGGAAATGCCCTGCTAATATACTCCTGGATATGAGGTACCTCTGCAGTATGAAACTTCTTGCTAAATCATTTATAAATAATATTATTTGATAAACAAAAGTAGAAAGGGATTTGTTGTGTATCTAAGCTATCATCAATGGCCTCAGTTACCTGATCACAATCATCAGCCATCTTTTCAATTATAAGTATACAGAGTCACAATCATCTATGGTTTCAATCATTATCGCTCACAATCATTTATGGTTTCTATCACTTTTAGTCTCAATTTTATTCTAAATATTGTTAGTCTGCATCATCAATGATCTTGATTATCAACAGTTGTGCCATAAATGATCTCTATCATCTATGGGTCAAAGTCATTAAAGTTCACAATCATTAATAGTCTATTTTAAAGATCACACTCATTGATAGTCTATTTTAAAGTTCACAGTAAGTGATAGTCTATTTTAAAGTTCACAATCATTGATGGTCTAATTTAAAGTACACAATCGTTGATAGTCTATTTTAAAGTTCACAATCATTGATAGTCTATTTTAAAGTTCACAATCACTGATAGTCTATTTTAAAGTTCACAATCATCGATAGTCTATTTTAAAGTTCACAATCATTGATGGTCTCTATCAACTAAGTCTCAATTTTATTGCCAGTGATTTCAAATACCTCTATTCTCATTTATCAGCAATATAAGCAGACATAAATCTATAAATCTTATAAGCAACAAGAAGCCAAAAAGGTTATTATACATAGAATACTTACTGAGTATAACAATATTCCACGAAGACAGTTAAATTTTGGTACTTCAATATAAATTAAAGCTATCATAAAGAATAAAAGATGCATGTTTTTAGTTTACAGCACAATATCAGACAATTACATTTTCCAAAATATTGGCTGAAGTTCTGGAATGATTAGTTATGAACAAAATAGTACTGCATTAAGAATGAAATAATGAACCATCACTCACTTTTATGACATCTTCAGCAAACATAAGAATTAATACTATGATGTTCAATCTTCAGAACTATCATTTACTTGAATTACCTCCACTTTAGGTCATTGCTTTGGTCAAGTATTCACATGGATTTCATGGTGCTTCGAACATATGCATATGTACAATAAACAATAAAAATAACCAGGTTCATTTTCACTTATTACTAATCTAAAAAATATTTCTGATTAATTCTAAGAGGTACAACATATTTTTTCCCTCCAAATCAGCAGAATACTTAACTTTACCATGCAGAATAATCAGAGTTAATATCAAATTTACATGTTACACGTTCAGATAGCAAAAAAAAATAAATCAAATTGCATCAATATGCACACAAATACAGTCAATACCTGTATAATGGATATGATTGTGATAGCGACCACGATGACAATTCTGACGTCCACTTTGGGAGCCACACGACGACTATAGTAGCGGTAGTAGTGTGAGTAATATTCCTCTGAAATATGACCAAGACGCTTAAAAAATGCAAGCAAGATTATCAGAATTGAAAAAGATTTTATAACAGAACTGAAGAGAATTAATATTTTATTTAATGATAAACATTAAGACACATGTACATTCATTCTAACAAGACAAATGCACATTTATTCTAACAAGACACATGCACATTTATTCTAACAAGACACACACACATTCATTCTAACAAAACATGTACATTCATTCTAACAAGACACATGCACATTCTACAAGACATTTACAAATTCATTCTAAATTAACATGCACATTCATTCTAACAAGACAAAAGCACATTCATTCTAACAAGATACATGCACATTCTTTCTAACAAGACAAAAGCACAGTCATTCTAACAAGACACAAGCACATTCATTCTAACAAGACACATGTACATTCATTTCTAAAACAAGACACAAGCACATTCATTTCTAACAAGACACATATGCACTTATTCTAACAAGACACTGCACTCATTCTAACAAGACATGTATTCATTCTAATATGACAGGCATATTCATTCCAAGTCCAGTCTATTTTTAAAACAGTCCTTTATCATAACTAGGAACTCAGATAATCTGGTGAATAAATGATCTTTGAACAACGAGCAGCTAAATGAAGTCTTTGAACAGAAGAACCTTTCTCCAAGATGCTCAACTATGAACAATGAACAGCTGTAGGAACAGTCTTTGGATAGATATACTTCCCCACCTTTAGTCCTAACTACTGCTCTCTTCATATGTACACATGTTCACTGGTAAAAATAGCAATTTTTAAAAGTGAAATTGTCCACTAAGAATCTTTAAATATAAATGTTAAAGGATACACTCTAAATGTCTTAGGTAATTTTTTAACAAGGTAAAATCCTTTACTCACCTGCTCATTTCAGAAATCTTACTGTTGTGAATCTAGCATAAAAAGTATTGAATAACAAATCTGTCTTTTCACAGGATTGCAGTGTGGTAATTATAAACAAACCTGATGAAAATATTTTATGAGTTCAATTCTTCTTGCACTGTAAGATCTACAAGTACACATGCCTTTGGCTGAAATCTAAGCTAAGTCATCTTATTTTGAATTTACTGGAACTGGATTAGGCAACCATAAAAGATTCCCTCTATAACAGAGCATTCCAACTGTAACAATCTGGCAAACACCATTCAACTTTAGATGCAAAATGTTATGTTTAGTTTTGTGTTGCTATATGTTTTGAAAATTTATGCCATTTTGAAGCAAGCAAAATAATTAAAGTAAAGAGTGCAGATGAAGCAATATACTTTTCAACAACACTCAAAAGGAAACAAAAACGGCACCTTACCTGGATTATCCAGCATATAATCATAATCTGTCCTCTGTTCTTCATCTTTCAAAATCTGCAATCACAATTACACTTTTACTTTTTCATGTTCACACATTTGTAAATGATCAAATAATGATAATCAGAGCTACACAAACAAATATGACAATTGTAAAATATAATTATAAAAGAACAATACTCACCTCATAAGCACTGATTATTTTGATCAAAACAATGCATACAAATATGATATCAAATACAGAAAATAAAAAAAAAGTAAGGTACTCATCTTGGAACCACTGATTATTTTGATCTGAACAATGCATACAAATATGATAAAAGGAAATACTAATTACTATATTATAAAATGGAATAAGGAATGGAGAAAAGGAAATACCATATTATAAAATGGAGTAAGGTACTCATCTCAGAACCATTGGCTATTTTCATCAGAATAAAGCATACAAATAAGACAATGAGGGAACAAAATCAAACACCATGTTTAAAAATACTCCCCTCGTAAGCATTGGCTATTTTGAGAAACATGGCAGAAGCAGTTTCCTTGTCTTCCTTTGACTTGTGCATATCTGGATGCCATTTTTTTGCTAGTTTCCTGTAGGCCTTTACTATCTCAGACTGAAAGTGATAGAAAGGGCAAGCTATAGTAGGATTAATGGTTATGGACATACATTCTTCCATAATTACTAGGCATCAATTAGAAACAGCACAATGCAAAACTGTCTAAAGTGAAACATTTATTTAAAATGAAATTAAATTAAGTGAATTTGTGAAAAGTCAAAAGATCATGCTAATTTTTTTTTAAACAGTAGAAGTTTTCTAAGATCTGCTCTAGTTAATGAAATGAAAAAAAAACCATTAAAGGAATGGTAATTTATCAAATATCTGTTTCTTCATCTTTATAGAAATATATTAGCACCAGAATTTTCTAATCTTTATTTAGACATTAGCTGGTGAGAGAAGACACTAGTACACATTACCTGATGGAAAATTATAAATGTAGAAATAAAAGTCTCATCTATACACAGCTAAATTAAAAAATGGGAAGATAACCCACAAAGATGATAGCCTGGATAGATATGAATACAGTGTGATCCAACTCAAGTGAAACAGAGTATACAGAAAACTAAATCATTAAATGATAAGGAAACTGAAATAATTCATTAATAAGTTCATGTTAGGAATATGTGAATACTATGACAATGACAGAATCAATATACTATGATTCAAATGGGAGATAAATTATTGTCCTAAAACTAAGAACAGATGATAAAAAAGAAAAAAAGTACCCAATAAAGAATAGTGAACCTCACCAATAAGCCCTGCAATCACTGTAAGTTTCATTAAAACATGTACTCTACATATATAAAATATATTCACTTTAGTTTTATCTATTATAATGAGAACTATAAAAGTATAATCTGACCCAAACAGTGAGCAAGTGATGCTTTATTTGTAATCCTATTCATTGGAAAGAACTGCTGGTCTCAATCTGTACTGAAATATATATATATATATATACACAATACATATTTTGAAAGGGTTTAAGGAAGACTGCGTAACATATATCCAGTGTCCGGAAGCTATTTTACCTTTACATGATAAAATGTCTTTCACTTTTCAGATAAGGATTAATATAAATGGGTAGATTATAAAAGAGCCTTAGAAATCTTATCTAAACAATCAATATATGTAGCTTATAAGAATAAAATTCAGAGTAAGAACAACTGAGCAGTTCAAAGCAATTGGTTATGAATTTTATATAAAATTTACACATACTCTTTTTTTAAAATCTCACTTATGCTCATATGTACACATGCATATATATGTTACAAGAAAAACAATGACATACTGGAAACATTTTCATCTACACTAGGCAATATTTACCTTTGAAGAATCTCTTGTTACTCCAAGAACTGTTTTAAAAGAAAATGATAGTGTTATCAATAATGATTCAAAAAATGAAGAAAGTTTTAATTCCTTAAACAAGAATATACCATTATATTTCACTATGCTGCATAAAATTATACTTATGTGGTTCTTGTCTATTATTGCAAATGTACTACTAGCCAATTGGTTATGTTTAATTGTTTTATTCACCACTGTATGACCAGATTCATCTCTGGATCTTGTCAAAATTTTAATTACATTTTAAACAGTGAAATACAAACTTGTACTAGTAAAGAGGACGGAGATAATAAATGAATGAGCTAAAAAATAATACTACATTAAAAACAAATGCCTGATGGCCTTATATGCTTTTATGTACAGGGTTAATTATTCATAAGTAAAAGAGTTTGTAGAGTTTTGAATGTAATTATGCCCATGCTTTTGGGATATTCACACTCTTGAGGTCATATACTAATTGTTACTTTTAGATCAAATGTTTCATTGCATATTCAATAAATATCTTTTAAAGCTATGAGTGAGTGTGTATATATATATATATAACAAAGTAACATTAGTTAAAGCAGGATTATTATTTTGATTAATGTAAATTGTTAAAGCAGGATTATTATTTTGGGATAAATTTAAATATTATGAAAGTACTTATATAACAATATACAGCATCATTACTGTTACTTTACATTCTAGACTCATTAGTTTACGAATCAACTATTTATTGACAATATTATATTAATGGTGATGAAAGCTATACAGTGTTTAATTGTACATAATACATTAATAGTGGTGAAATCTATAGACTGCATCAACTGTTTATTTTACTGAACATATTACTTCTGATGAAGACTACAGACCACATCAACTGCTTATAATACATAATACACTCATTTCACTATTTATTGAACATGTTAACAGTGCTTAAGGCTTCAGTTTATTTGTAAAAATCAATACTGCTGCATAATTTATATCAAATCTCCAAAATAGTATGTATATGTTTATTTTTTAAGTTTCATTACTATTAGTTCTTTAATACTTTTGAAATACTAGTAGTAGTGTGTGACAGTAGTAAATTAACAAATATAAAACAAGATAGATTTATTAATCATAACTCAAAACTGTGTTTATTTCTTACAATCTTAGTTTTATTTATTTACTTTGTAACATTTCTTATGCTGTTTTCGCAGCTAAATGTATCGACGAAAAATAAAATTTGTAAGGACAACTAGGTAAATATAATATTTATTATACTGTCTCCCCCTCCCTTTGCCCCCACTCACCCTCCTTTCCCCCTCCCCCTCCGGAAGCCGGAAGCGCCCCCTACATGACCAACCAACTTACTACTGACCTCTCCTTTTTTTGATTCACTGCATGTACATAGTATTTGTAATCGTGAGCATGAAGCACAAATTATAATCAGCTGAGTTGCACAAGATTTATATTTTTCGCTTATGCCCTTAATAAATATGTTTGTGTTATACTAATTAATTTGCTGAAACATTACACTTAAATATATAATATTTTAAATAAACATAAAACAAAATGAACAATTTCGAAATTCGATAGTCCTGAACCAGTACTCTAAAAATGAAAGAGATGTATTGCATATGATTTGCAGATACGATGCTAAAAAGTGTGTCAGATTCTTTCAGAAAGTAATTCTTACCGTCATAGCAATTTTCTTTCCCACAGTATAAGCCTTCGATAAATGCATGCGTACAAACAATGCACGAGAACCAAATGCAAAGAGACCAGACGCGAATTTTAATGTGAACTGCCATAGTCATGTTGTTCCAATTGACACGTTTAATCGGGAAAACCAAGACAACAAGATTTTTATTGGTTAGTGTCTTCCGGTACACTTATATACTCAATATATGTTTCCGCACCCATATGGGAAAAAAAGGCGTTTTCATCACATGCATAATATGCAATTAATTTGAATTTTGTAAAAGGAAAATTTGTAATATTTACAAGTATTCTTTAGAATTAATATGGCAAGTGAACGTTTACTGGTGGATTGCCGCAATTGTACATTAAGTGATTTCTTTTTTAAATCATTACGTCTCATACCTCTGTGATGCGTGCACCCAGATTAAGAACCACTTGTCTAAATGAACTAACTAGGGTGGACGCACCTATAAATTTGGTAGCCGGTGTGGTGTGGGTAAGAATTAAGAAATATCAATTCTTTTCTCAAACAAACAAAACAACAAAAAAAAAACACCCTCAAATTTTAAAATTATAGTATAAACTGCCTGAGTTTTATTGTGGTCGATATTTTACAATATCTTTATTTTATTATTAATCATGATTTACTTTAGGCCTATATCTTGTTCTTTTCCTCTCTTTGTGTGTGTGTGTGTGTGATTATTATTTTTGGTTTATTTCGTTAATCCTGTTTTTGGCTCTATTATACTGTTTATTATCTTGCTGTGGTTTTATTTTGTTCAATGTACTTTTATTATTAATATTATTATATTTAATTTGATTTAAAGTATTATTATTAATAATAATGACTACTTTTATTACCACTATTATTTCTACTACTGAATAGTCAGAGTAACAGTTTTAGTTTTAATATATTAATATTATTATATTTTAATTTGTTTTAAAGTATTATTATTAATAATAATGACTACTTTTATTACCACTACTGAATAGTCAGAGTAACAGTTTTAGTATCCTGTTAGTCAGCCTTTTCATTAAATATATATTATTATATATCTAAGCCATTAATAGTAACTATCAAAGAATATGAAGTGAAAAGTGATTTAATTTCCTAAAAACAACTCAACAAACTGCACGCGATTTATGGGCCTTGAGGTCATTATTTGAACTTTTACCGGCCTTGGTGAGATACGCGGTTGAACTTCCTTGTGTCTAAAAGAGACTTCATGTAGGCCTACTGATTTTTTAGTAGGATGTACAAAATAGTAAATGCGCTTTAATTCTGATAAATTTACTCTTTCCTATTATCTGTACAATTGTTTTTATTCAGTCTGAAAGAATTATATATAAATAATAGGCATATATATATTGCGGCAGAGTAGGCCCTACTTAATTTTACTCTGATACAACAATGATGCTAAAAGTAAATCTCAGTGCCCGGGTTGAATGACGTAGCCAAAGTTGCAGTGTCTCCTTTATCAGAGTCAATAACATTTAACGTTATATTTTGTTGTAAACCTCTTTGGGTTTTATTTTTAATTCATTATCAGTATCTGACTTTTGTATGTTCTTCATGAGCTCTAATCAGTGGAAGTCTTTTAGGATTCCTATAGAATATAGATAAACCCCTCTGCTGAGTACACCGTCGGATTCTGATCAATAACATCTCAGTTCCAAGTCTGTGATGCCAAATCCGGGATATCTCTAAAAAATATCATTTAAAATTAAGTATCAAACATAATACTAGGTTCTTATCTCATTAGTTGTTTAAGCATTTCAGACTGAGAGTTTAATCAAACAGCCGAGAATGATCTCTCATTTTTTTCTGGTTCGTCGTGGGTAGTAAAGAAACCTTTCCCATAATGCATTGTTTGCGAGAACAATAAAGCATAGAGAAAATGGCAAATTAAAAAGTGAGGAATTAATCTTACCAGTGTTTCATCGCTTTCAATCACAGTTCGTTATTAAAGAGTTTCATTCAGTGGCATAATTACCGTGGTAGCAGCTACAGCCGTGCTTAGAGAGGGGGGGGGGGGGCGGCCGACCACGAATACTTTATAGCAGTCAGTCCGCTTCTGTGTAATAAAACAAATTTATGTAGTGCTCCCCCCCAAAAAAAAAAAAAAAAAAAAAAAAAAGTAGCCAATTGTCAATGTAGCTTCAATTGTAAATGTTTAGTCTCATTTACGTCACCAAAATATCTTAAAGTTCATTCTACAGAAATGGACTATTTTTACTACACACTGTTTCGGTGATGTATTTATTTATTGGTTTGATACTGTTATTCTATGTTGCCCGCTATATCCACCACTTTTAAAATGGGATGTTTTATACACCGTGTTTAGCTATGCTGTAGCTATGATGACGATGTATATGCACTATATTTATTCTATCTAAATTCCGTATTCTTGGCAGAGATAATTATGACTACTTACTGTGTTTTGACGTATTATGAAATAAATTATTTATTGTAAGTTGCAATGACAAGCTTAATTTAACATTTGAAATTAAAAACTAAAAATGTCATGTTTAATCAAAATATTTTAAATTTTACAGCAGCTTCAAGTCACTAAAGTAGGCGGTATTTCGTTATATGACGATAGAGACTGACCCAGAAACTGGAAAACGAACCCACATTAAGATCAATGACAGTTTTCTAGCTTCCATGCGATTCCTGATCAAAGTGCTGCAGGAATTGAAGGAAAAAAGTACATCCAAGATAAAGGATTAGATCTGTCGAAATGTAGGGGCCAAGGTTATGACGGTGCTGCCACAATGAGTGTTGTCTACTCTAGGGTCCATTCACGTATTTTGGAAAAAGTGCCAAACGCTTTATACATTCATTGTGTTGCACATAATCTGAACTTGGTTTTGAAGGATGTAGTTTCTCAAGTACAAGAAGTATCACAATTTTTTTTATGTTATTCAAAAGCTTTACACGTTTTTCTGTGCCAGCATCAAACGATAGGATATTCTGTCATCATTTACAACTGTGTCGAATATCAAACTCAAGGCAATGCGCCCAACATCAAACGATTGGATATTCTGTCATCATTTACGACTGTGTCGAATATCAAACTCAAGGCATTGTGCCCAATAAGATGGTCTTTCCGTGAAGACTGCATAGTAGCAATACGCTCTCGTTATGTAGCTGTATCGAAGACATTAACAAATATATAGTAGAAGTACTCTCTCGTTATGTAGATGTATTGAAGACATTAACAAATATATAGTAGCGGTACTCTCTCGTTATGTAGATGTATTGAAGACATTAACAAATATAAATCTGGTCGAGAGAAGAAAAAATATTGCTGAAGCAGGCGGACTTCAAGAAAACTTAGAATCGTTTGAATTTATTTTTCTTCTGGTTGTGCTCACAAAAATATTTGAAAGCGTGAATACAGTTTCAAAGTTGCTACAGACTGATGCAATTGACTTAACTGAGAATCTGCTAACAAAAAATCTGGTTGAGTTCATGTCAGCATTCAGGAACAATTCAAATGAATATAATATTGCCAAGGAAACGGCAGTTTCTCTTGCCCACCAATGGGGTGTACAGACCATCTTTGGCAAAGATAAACGGATCCTAAAAGTAAAGAAGCACTTTGATGAGTTATGCGATGATAGTAGACCCACTGAGCCAGAAATGCGATTCAAAAATATGGTTTACCGCACTCTAGACATTCTCATCAATCAGGTTGTTAATCGGTCCAGAAGAAAGCAGGTTGTGGTAGATACATTTGGCATACTGAGCCTCGTGAATTGACTTCCGCCACCAATGATGAACTGTTCTCAAAGGCGACAAAGCTACAACAACAGCAGTATTCAAATGACATAACACCATCGTTCTTCGAGCAGCTGCAGAGCTTTAGAATGGTTCTCAAGCAAGAAATTAAGAAAATAAACACAATCAAAGAGCTGAGTCATCTTTTGATAATCGAAAATATTCTCATGCTACATCATTCCCGGATGTCTGCACTGCATATCTTCTTCCTTACTTTACTAGTAACTGTGGCAACAGCAGAGAGGTCGTTCTCAAAGCTTTAAGCTATGTTACAAGAAAGACTACCGGTTTAGCCATTCTCAGCATAGAAAATAAACAACGCAAAGTAAATGGAAGTTGATGAACTTGTTAACATTTTAGCAGAGGAGTGCCGCAGAAAGAAATTCTGAACATACTGTTTACTGTAGAGGCGTGTTGTCGTTGACCTTTAAACTATCAAATGGACTTAATTAAAGTGATGCTATCATAACATTGTTATTACAAACAAGTTTACAAGGCGTTTACTGATTTATTTAATTAACTGTTGGGGGGGAGGGGGGCGGATATAAAGTTGCTGTGGGGCCCGTTGTGAGATAGCTACGCCACTGGTTTCATTGCTCAGTGTTGCTGGTGGTTTGCTGGTGTATTACTGGTGTTTTGCTGGTGTTTCAATAATCAGTAATGAAAGTTTAAATCTGCGTCCAGAAGTCGTAGACCGTATCATTCTAAATTCAGTTCGTTCGTTTCAAATCATCAGGTGAATATTCTAAACCTATACACTAATTAACACACTAACAAAAAATACATGTAGTCCCTCTAAATATGAACAAAACATCACAATGCGGATATGAATATAAACATACGAATGACGCTTTCAAACACAGTTACATCAACGCCTTTGCTTCAGATGGGAGTAGCCAAGACAACATTTTGGTGGACCTTAACGTCTTGTTGGGTTAGCCGAGAATCCTTCCGGGACAAGGCAAACATTCCAGCACAGGCCGTCATCGGAACACGCATACATCATCATATTTCCGCTTTTGAGTAAGAAACTCGAAAGGGAAAAAAAATATTTGAGTAGCATAAGATATTGTAATTGTATTTAAACATTCAAGAACAAAGTTATTCGCTTTGATCGGCAAAACTGAATCAGTAAATGATGGAACTATAAGCACACTGTATTTCGTATTAAAACAAACCTCAGTCATGATTGTTATATTTAATATTACAGTACATGCAGCTGGAGTTCAAGTCAACGTGATACAAGCTGTCAGTATATCACTTACCAACGCTTCCTTCCAGAAATGCAAAACTTTGACCTAGCTTGGTCACATATGTCTCAGCTCACAAAGCGTCATTAGAGATTTCAAGCAAAGCTCAATCCTGACCCGTTTAGTCTTTACAGCAAATTATTGAATCAAAAGGAATATATTGTTTTAGTAATTAAACTTTTTTAATCTCTACTAGCTTAGAATAAACGGCAAATTATTTCGACTGAAAAGAAAAGTAGCCTACTTCGTACTTCATTCAAAGTAGATCTACTGCTCTACAGTCCATGAGCGGTTGTCTGGTTTTGACACGTACTCACACACATGCTAACATATGCAGAAGAATATTTATGTCGTTAAATTTTCAGCATCTTCGACTTGTACGATAGCAGGCGGGAATTCTGACACCTTGACATGTGACATGCGTCACCCTAGACTGGCCTAGAGGGTTCATGGTCACACAATAGAAAAAGGGTGCAGCCTTAATTCTCTAACCATCGTGTAACAAATATATTAATAGATCTTTTTCTTTGCGTTAACATCTTTACCTCCACAGGAAAAAAAACTTTTCATCTTCTTGATGTTCTCAGTTTTGGGGATTCCTGTGGAGGTCTTCCTCTTCTCAATGTCGTCTGAAGAGGGTGGTAGCCGTTGTGTGCAGTAGGTGTTATTTTTCGTTTTCTGATGCATGTTCCGTTTTGACTGTAGTGGTTTTTTGTTTTTTTTAATTTTGTATTTTTTGGTGTAGGTCTTCAGTTTTTGATTTCCTGTGTTTTGTGCCTGTTGCATTATCAGTTGATTGCTAATCTGTTCATGTTGTGGCGGTTTTTGCTGTTGTTGTGGTGATGTTGTATGGATGTCGTGCTGTCTTTTGTTGAATCTTTGTGTAGCGGAGTTTGTAGTTCTTTCGTCTGATGTTTTCTTCATGTCTGGCTGGCAGAGGCTGGCTTTAGACCGGTAGTCCGTAGTCTAAGTCTCTGGTTGAGGCCATTGTTGTTGTTGTCGTCTTCGATGTTCGAGTGAGAGGGTGGGAAGGGGTGTCTTACAGAGCCCAGGCTAGTAGCGCACTAAATCTTTAGCTAGTGTGTACATGCGCCCGGGATGTTCAATCCCCTCCGCACTGGTGGTGTTGGCGCTGGCATCGTTGTTGTCCCATGTGTCCGTTGGGATGTGTGAAAGCCGGCGCAGGAGGCCAGTAGAGGTGGTCAAGCAGGAATTGGGTCATGCCAGCAATGGGGTGGTTGAATGAATTGCTGCTCTTTTATTTGCGTCGTCGCCAGTGTTGTCGTTGTCGGCGGTGGTTGTTTTGTTGGTGTTGTTGTTGTGGTGGTGGTGTTGTCTTTCTTTTGTTCTTGCTGCTGGTGGTTCTGGTGTTGTTGTTATCTTCTGATTTGTGGTGGTGGGCGCTGTCTTTTGGTTTTTGAGTTTGGTTGTGCTTCTTTTCCTTCATGGCTGTTCTCTGTAGTTGTTGTAGATGATTTTGCTACCCTTGGAGGTGAGGGTGGCAGAGCGGTGAGAGTGGAGGGGCCATTTGTGCGCTTTCGTGTTCGCCGATGTCGGCCTGTATCTCGGGCGATTTGTCTTTTTCCTTTATGCAGTCAACTGTTTGGATGTATTTTTCTTTTTTCTTTTCTTTCTGGCGTCTTAGTCCGCGTGTTGGCTATTTTGTGGTTTTTCTTTTGTTTGTTGTCGTCTGTTTGTGTTTCTGGTGGCTCGAGTCTGGCTCTTTTTGCTCACTATGCTCACTGGCTCTTTTTGCTCACTATACTCTTTGTTGGAGTCTGTGTGAAGGCTTGTTTTTTTCCCCTCTATCAGTGTCTGTGTAGAGTTGTTTTTCTTTTCTTGAAGTAGAGAGTGAACGAAAAAGATTTATGTTCTGGCGGGAGATTGTGCCATGGTGAGGGTTACTGGTATGAGCGGATTGTTTTAATGGGTTTTCCTGGAGCAATTTTGCCCGGCTAGCGGCCAAGGGTACCAAGCCTAACCTTTAGGATTTTTATACGGCAAAGAGGGATCTTTAAAAGTTCTATCTCTAGCTTGGAAGGCCGGTCTATGGCCCCCTCCAACAGACTATACGCCACTCTAGTAATGACGTCATTTGATAAACTGTACGGTGTCAAAGCACCAGATATGGACATGGAGAGCGTGGATGAGACAGACAATGAAGCAGACGAGGTCAAAATCCTGTAGGACTCGGAGACAAGAAGAAATTTTCAACAACAAAAAATTTATGCTCTGGATTCCGACCACATTCTTAGCACAAAACAGAAAACTATTGTAGTGAGAATCCCAAAAGGTCCAGTTCAGGGGGACTAATCGGCCAGTCAGCATGTAAACAAAAATGTCACCTATTTTGTGATGTTGATAAATTAAGTGCAAGCAATGGGGCTGCGTGTGGGGTTGTTTGCGTGACAATTGTAAAGGTGCGTACAAAGAACTGAGTCATTCTACTGTATCTAACACGCACACATACACTCAGACATACATTCATGTATACATACACTCAGACATACATTAATGCACACATACACTCACACATACATACAAACATACATACATTCATGCACACATACACTCACACATACATACATCCATACATACATTCATGCACACATACACTCACATAAACACATGCACACATACATTCCACACATAAACACATCCATATATATATTTATGCACACATACATTCACATAAACACATGCATACATACACTCACACACACTTTTATATGCACACACACACACACGCATACACGACAAATGCATGCACGCACACACATACACTCACACATACACAAAACGCATACAGTCACTGCACAATGAGGGCAGGAAGAGAAATAAACAAATATATTTATTAAAATTTTAAACTTAACTATTTTCACTGTTTACAGCAATACAGTCCATTTCTTTGCATGCCAGCCTAATAAATATTTACCCCGGGGAGGAGCTTGAAAGTCTCACAGTCAAATCATGATTGCAGCAAAATGATTACTAATAATTAAAATGAAAAAGCCATCTTTCCTAAACCAAAAATAAAAATCATAATCATATAACTATACTAATAACATTTTAATTTTTACAAATTAAATAATTAACCTTAATCAAAAATTATGACTGTGCACTAAATAAACCATCATTTCAGCGTTACATAAAAAAATTGCTATATAACTTTTTTTCCCCATGCATTATTGCCAATGAGCTGAAAACCACAGTTAAAGGGTTAAAATCCTGTCCAGCTTTTCCTGGCACCCTTTAAAAACCATGTGTACACCAAAATCAGCAGACATTTTACCGTTCCCGTTGTTCGAGAACATATTGTCTCCCTTGGTTACGTAATAATTATGCCAAGGTAAAAAGATCCTAAACAGATTAATTAAATCTGCCATATCAGGACGGCAGCTTGAGACAGATGTTATGATTATACCGCGCACCCCAGCATATTAGGTCAAGGAATTGATCTCTGGGCCCGTGTCATAGCCATGTGCACCACGGCCGTTGTGTATGCTGCTATCCAACCCTTCAAAGCGAGCTAAAGGAGGCTTGACCTCTACTACAACTAAGTCGCCAACGTTTTGTGCTGTCACTGAACCAATCACTATTTCAGAACTTTTTGCAAAATATGCCGTGCCAGTTAATCTCGGTGATGTGTAGAAAAGTGACACTCTAATGTTTTAATTATTATAAGACCAATCATTATCCCACTTTTAACTACTATTTATTCATTAATAAATGGTTGCCACTAGAAAACCACAGAATAGTTTATTTTATTCATATTTTATATTTTCTTAATAATCAGGATTGTTGGGTGGCGGGCGGGGGGGGGGGGGGGGCGAGAGGGACTAGAGCTGTTAAACGTTTGTCTATCTTATAACCATTAAATCATTCATAGTCCACTTTGTGGTCCAATCCTGGAATATGGACTCTGCCTGTAATTTTAATTAAATGCAGGGAGGTGAGGGGTGAATTCACACTATCATATTTCGTGACCACCCCCTCCACCGGGGCATCACAATTGGAGTATTTTTGTTTTTCAAAATCAAAGCACATACTACACAATCTTTATGATAAAATACCCACGTGACATTTATCATGATGAGTATGGAAAGGTAATATACCAAACTAGCAAAATATATTCAGTATAGAGATATTAGAAATGAAAAAACAAAACAATACTGACGTAAATGATACTAGAAATAAAAAACAACAATACTGATGTAAACGATAGTGGATTATTTTGAACATGGATGAATTTTGGCAACAATAGAGCTAGTTCTAACAATAACTATTGTTTCATAAATAATACTAATTAAAACCTCTTCAGTAGAGCTAACTATGTGGTCTTCATTGCACAGTTTAACAAGAACTACATTGTAAAGCTCTGTGGTCTTCATTGCACAGTTTAACAAGAACTACAAAGTAGAGCTAACTCTGTGGTCTTCATTGCACAGTTTAACAAGAACTACAAAGTAGAGCTAACTCTGTGGTCTTCATTGCACAGTTTAACAAGAACTACATTGTAGAGCTAACTCTGTGGTCTTCATTGCACAGTTTAACAAGAACTACAAAGTAGAGCTAACTCTGTGGTCTTCATTGCACAGTTTAACAAGAACTACAATGTAGAGAAACAGGTTAGATCGATCCAGTTTTTCAAATTCAGCCAAGTATTGCAATTTTAATCTAAACAACAGTAAAATATTCTACAACGTAGGGCTGTTGCTTTAAACGTCTACGTTTCATTGGTCGTTATTATCTGAGGCGATAGGTCTGAGGATCTTTATCCTTCTTGCTTATTTCGTATTATAATGTCTTATATTTATTGAATTATATAGCTTCATAAAATTGGGTACATGTATATCGAAAACGGCCGTTACCAAACCTGCTGTTGTTATAGAGTATAGACGCTACAATGCATCGGTATTCTCAATATGGCGGACGTTTGGCGACAGTGTATTGATTCTTGCGTCCTCTCTATAGAGGTCGAAATAGCCGTATGACCCCATCTGGGATAAACGCTGACGGAGACACATTCACTGATGACCGCTAGTATACTGGTTTGATCACAACTCGCCAATTGCTGGTCACTCACAAGAGTCTGGTCTCTGACAACTTTCTGCAACACAGCCAAAGTAGTCGATGGATAAAGGTTTGACTCGTAGATGGAGTGGACTCGAACCGCAAGGGCTAAACGCCTATCGCCTAACACCATCTCAACGCCGCTGTAGTTTCTAATAGCAATAGACTAATGACGTACATAATAAACTTGTGACGTACATAACAAACCGGTGACGTGAGTTGTAAACCAATGACGTCTATAATAAATTAATAACGTACATAATAAACTAAAAATAAACAAGATAACGCACATAATAAACTAGTGACGCGCGTGCATTGTGCGGTATAAGCGAATGGCGTACATATTAAACCATGGCGTGCATTGTAAACCAGTGATAATAATAATACATTATTGACAACAAACCAGTGATGTATGTATTACATGTTCTAATGAAGAAATCACAATTAACACACACACACACACACACACACACACACACACACACACACACACACACACACACACACACACCAACTGTATTCTGCCGTAAACACTGACCGGACACCGACTGAGATGAGATGAGCCATTTTCAGTGACAGTGGCGCACATCAGTTATTACTGTAGTTTCAGTTCACGCACGCAGCACACCTGCTGCAGACACTTAAAGTTACTGTCGTTCAGTCCGCCATGATAAATCAACAGCGGGACTCCCAGTTTGTGTGTAATGCATGTGTGTTTGTGTGTAATGCATGTGTGTTTGTGTGTAATGCATGTGTTTGTGTGTAATGCATGTGTGTTTGTGTGTAATGCATGTGTGCTTATGTGTTTGTGTGTGTGTTTAGCGATATTTGCAGAGCGTCCGGCTGTTGATCACTTAGTGAGTTCACTAAGTCGCCTACAGCGAAATCAGTCAACAAATGCTAAAAGTGGACGTTGAACCTCTGGTTGAACGGAAATAAATCCTTCATTCTAAACCCTCCGTGGAATGCACCCCCTCCCCCGAAGAAGTTAATGATCGAAATTAGTTGCCACTCCAATAGACTCATCTCAACCACCCCTCCTCCCTTCCTGGGTCCGAACAGGAAGAAGACAATAAAATAGTATAGTACTGCCAAAAACAAAAAAGAACAACAACAACAAACAAAAAAAAATAAGGGGGGGGGGGTCGTAGATATTGCAAGAGTTGGAATGTCGTTTACCTACTCAGTAAATGTTTCTCTCCAAACACATCGCTTTTGGTTATAACTCGGGCAAATTCGCTAGTGCGTTAATGAATAATGGCCTTGTCCGCAAGAGACCTTTAGAGGGAGAAGTCCAATTACAAAGGCAAGCTGTTACAGTACTAGTCCTTCTAGCAGCGCTAGGTTAGTTTTTAGTTAGCGTTTGTTTTCGCAGGGAGACTGCACGACTGGTTACTGCGCAAATCGTGACGTCACGAACAGCCCTAGGCTGGGGCACATTATTTTATTAAAGTGGATATGACCTCGAGTGACGCTATGCTCCTTGCTAAAATAAATATGTAGAGAAAATTGTACCTCACTTTGTCATGTGACCAAGGATACAACTGAGGTGGACTATTTACAAACACACACACACACACACACACACACACACACACACACACACACACTACACACACACACGCATCATCATCATCATCACAACAGCGCAACGCAACCCCCCCCCCCTCACGATTTCGAAGCCGTAATCTTGATTGATATTATATTTTACTATGTCTGATTTCCAAATGCAGTTCATTCCTGGTGGCAGGACCCTGATCTGAAGTGGGGAAACTGTTGGTCGATGAAATATGTATATGTGGAGAAACGCATTTAATGTACGGATGTATCAGAAGAGCTGAGACGGAGTTGTTAGGGAGGGGTAAGGAGGGGTGGGGAGGAGTATCATGCGTGCTGAAGATTGACGTAGACAGATAACTAACGTTTGAATTTTGGAGGATAGATGTGACGTGTTGAATTCTTGGAGTTCTAAACTCCATGCTCGTGTCCTGAGCAACAATTTAAAAACAATATGACACATATAGCTGATAACTATACCCTCCAAATAACCACACCCGTAATTAGTTAACACCCGTAACTTGCCATCACATCAGTAAGTAACTATCATATTTAAGATGATGACTAAGCCTATACACCAAAATGACTACACCCATAGCTAACCATTAATCATTACACCTGTAACTAGCCATCACATCAGTAAATAGCTATCATACTTGAGATGATAACTGAGCCTATACACCAAAATGACCACACCCATAGCTAACCATTAATCATTACACCTGTAACTAGCCATCACACATCTAGCCATCACACCCATAACCGATAACTATACCCACAAATAAGTATATCTTTAACAGGCCATCACATCTATACCTAATAATTAATCTCTGAAATGACCAAACCCAAAACTAACCATCACACCTATAAATTGCTACACCCCAAAGTAACCTTCGCACATATTACTGGCCACCACACAAATAACTGGCCATTTAAACACATACCTGACAATCATAATAGAGGTGGCCTTCATAGGCACAACATACTGTCACACGTAAACTGAACATCAAACATACATCACTGGCCACCACATACATCAGTAACTGACTATCACGTATACATTGGACATTTGTATGCAGAAATTACTATCACAAACGTAACTGACAGTCACATTACATCAGTAATTGACAATCACATCACATCAGTAACTGACTATCACGTATACATTGGACATTTGTATGCAGAAATTACTATCACACACGTAACTGACAGTCACATTACATCAGTAACTGACAATCACATCACATCAGTAATTGACAATCACATCACATCAGTAACTGACTATCACGTATACATTGGACATTTATATGCAGAAATTACTATCACACACGTAACTGACAATCACATAACATCAGTAGCTTGGTACTCCCGCATAACTACCCCATCCCTACACTTCTTGAATAATATTTAATTTTACTAATTATAAGCACCCCCTCCCCTCTTTCTTTCTTTAAATATTAATTAGACCTCGTGAACAAAGTTGTTTGTGTAAACAATTACCGGAAAATACACAACAGCAACAAAAGCTTCGAGTGCACTTTACTAACTTGAGCTCGTTTTCAACAGCAGGGACAATTTCAGTGTGCAGGATATGTGCCGGCAATATTGACGTGCTGAGTTTTAACACAGTGGTGGTAACCTGTCATTAAGCGGGCGCGTTTCGTGATTTACTTACTTTTGTTTTCAACAGCATGGACAATTTCAGTGTGCAGGATATGTGGTGACGTATCCAATGTTGACATGCTGAGTTTTCAACACCGACAGGATAAACGTAGTCTTTTGTATCCTGTCGTGAGCGTGTCTCGTATTTGCTGACTGTTCAAATGCTTGATTCCACTCTACTCCGAGGTACATGGAAATGTTCTGTTTTGACTTATTGAATTACTCTTTGTATCATTGGTGAGGTCAGCTTCACACATTCTACCCTGGTTTATATAGATATATGTGAAGTTGCTTATCCTGATTTATGTGGGCATACCTTCATTTACGTATCCTGATGGATGTGGGCAGATCTGTATTTACTTACCATGATTCATGTGAGCAGGTTTCACACATTCTACCCTGATTTATGTGTATACACCTGAAGTTGCTTATCCTGATTTATGTGGGCATATCTTCAGTTACGTATCCTGATGGATATGTAATTAATTACCATGATTCATGGAGGCATATCTGGATTTAATTACCCTGCTTTATGATTATATATCTGTATTTACTTGCCATGATTTATGTGGGCATATCTTCATTTTACATATTCTGATGGATGTGGGCAGATCTGTATTTACTTACCATGATTCATGTGGGCATGTCTGCAATTATTACCCTACTTTATGCAGGTATATCTGTATTTACTTACCCCGATTTATGTGGGCATACCTGCGTTTGCTTACCTTGATTTATGTGGACATCAGTAATTACTCACTCTTATTTATCTGGGCATATTTCCACTGCTGTCTTCATGACGTCATTGTCAAGCCCTAGTCGAGCCTCAAGTTCTTAAATTCACTTTCTAATCCCAAATCTCAAGGTTTAATTTCTTTTAAATGTCAGTCACTTTTCTGCAAATCACCAGTATTGATAAATAACAATAATCAATATCATACTAACAAGTGTCAACACGTCGGCTTCCACATTACGGGTACAAATTGCTCGGGATTCAAGATTCGACTCATGACAAAATCACAGGAACCGCGAGTTTCTGTCTTTGAAAGTGGCTTGTGGTCGGCCGAATATCTGTTCCCTAACCAAACAACTGACAATTCTTCTTTGTTTGGGATGGTTTAATCCAAAATACCTTGACCTTCGTGCTCTTTAAAGACACCCGATGTCGTACACTGTCGGGCGAGATAGGTTGTAGTTGGTCGCAGATACTGTGCTCTAGGGTGGATTTTGATACGGCACCCCAAAGTGGAAGTTGCTGCAACGCCATCATTGACCACAACCAAATAGAATTTGGCTCTTCGATGATTTTTTAAATTTAATTCTCTTTGGGTTTCTTTAATAAATCCAAAGTTTTATTGACATTTTTAGTTTTCTTTGATCGTCCTTTACACATGGATATTAACTTATTGATTATTGTAAATATTTTTCTTTCTTTGTTCGGGAACTTTAAAATTTCAT
Organism: Sinotaia quadrata; assembly: GCA_028829895.1. NCBI lineage: Eukaryota > Metazoa > Mollusca > Gastropoda > Architaenioglossa > Viviparidae > Sinotaia > Sinotaia quadrata. The sequence continues at coordinate 50,855,495 of CM054184.1, read as the reverse complement.
AAATGGTCTATTAAATTATTAATGTAACATTTCAGAAATAGATATAGATCTAAAATAAGTAAGATTTTCGGATATCACTAAACTATTTTTGCATTGTTGTCGTATCCGTGTGTCAAAACCGGAAATTGTGCCCAGATGAGCTACATACAACAATCGTTGTACTGCGTCGTTTCGAGAGAACAGACATTCACAAAACTGCAGCATATTGTTGACAAGCCAGCCTCGATAGTTTTATTAATTATTTTATTTATTTATTTGACTGAAGTATTTCTTCCCTATACAAACGAACTTTTAAGGAGGTGGGGGAGAGAGGGGGTGGGGAAAGATTATTTCGTGGAAGCAATACTTCTAGCATGCGAAAATTGTCTTCTGTATCTGATTGAGTAGGACTTTGTCCAGACATTTTGTTAATGTGCAGTCTATAACAGACATTTTGTTAATGTGCAGTCTATAACAGACATTTTGTTAAAGTGCAGTCTATAACAGACATTTTGTTAATGTGCAGTCTATAACAGACATTTTGTTAATGTGCAGTCTATAACAGACATTTTGTTAATGTGCAGTCTATAACAGACATTTTGTTAAAGTGCAGTCTATAACAGACATTTTGTTAATGTGCAGTCTATAACAGACATTTTGTTAATGTGCAGTCTATAACAGACATTTTGTTAATGTGCAGTCTATAACAGACATTTTGTTAAAGTGCAGTCTATAACAGACATTTTGTTAATGTGCAGTCTGTAACAGGCTGTTGCGAATTTTGTAACTTGTTACGAATGACAGTTGAATTTTCAAACATTTGTTTTCCTTCCTTCTTTCTTTTTTTTTTTTTCTACCGAGTCGTGTCTCAAATACAATCAGTTAGTCCTAGTCGAGTCCTAACCCGAGTTACCTAGGCAACTTAAGTCGGACTTGAGTTTGCATATTTTCATTCAGTTATATGTGGGCACATCATTACTTACTAACCCTGATTTCAGTGGGCATATAATTATTTTCTGGCCCTGATTTTTGTGGGCACACCAGTATTTTCTTATTTACTGTTTTCTGTGGGCATATCATTATATATCGACCTTGATTTGTTTGGGCATAATATTTACTTTCTTTGATTTCTGTGAGCAAATCAATATTTACTTTCTTTGATTTCTGTGAGCAAATCAATATTTACTTTCTTTGATTTCTGTGAGCAAATCAATATTTACTTTCTTTGATTTCTGTGAGCAAATCAATATTTACTTTCCCTGATTTCTGTGAGCAAATCAATATTTACTTTCCCTGATTTCTGTGAGCAAATCAATATTTACTTTCCCTGATTTCTGTGAGCAAATCAATATTTACTTTCTTTGATTTCTGTGAGCAAATCAGTATTTACTTTCCCTGATATCTGTGAGCAAATCAATATTTACTGACCCTGATATCTGTGAGCAAATCAATATTTACTTTCCCTGATATCTGTGAGCAAATCAATATTTACTTTCTTTGATTTCTGTGAGCAAATCAATATTTACTGACCCTGATATCTGTGAGCAAATCAGTATTTACTGACCCTGATTTCTGTGAGCAAATCAATATTTACTGACCCTGATATCTGTGAGCAAATCAGTATTTACTGACCCTGATTTCTGTGAGCAAATCAGTATTTACTGACCCTGATATCTGTGAGCAAATCAATATTTACTGACCCTGATTTCTGTGAGCAAATCAATATTTACTTTCCCTGATATCTGTGAGCAAATCAATATTTACTTTCCCTGATTTCTGTGAGCAAATCAGTATTTACTGACCCTGATTTCTGCTGTGAGCAAATCAATATTTACTGACCCTGATTTTTGTAAATACTTCAGTATTTACTTACTCTTATTTTTTTGTGCGTGAGTGTATGTGTGTAGTGTATGTGTGTAGTGTTTGTGTGTAGTGTTTGTGTGCGTCTATATAAGTGCATTAAATAGCGCAAGACACATAATTTACAATCAAAATTCTAACGCAACTATGAAATCGATTTCCATATCAAAGTTTATTCAAATGGAGTATATTCAGAGGGGGGAAAAAGGATATTATGGTAACTATCATACAACAACATATTTAATTAATCACGAATTAAATGCAAAGTATGGATCTGTGATAATGCAAGCTTGGGTCGATGAGAGTGAAAATCCTGCATTTATGACAATGCAAATCATGAGTCTATGACAATGCAAATCATGAGTGTATGACAATGCAAATCATGGGTCTATGACAATGCAAATCATTGGTCTACAACAATACAAATCATGGATCTATGACATGCAAATCATTGGTCTATAACAATACAAATCATTGGTCTACAACAATACAAATCATGGATCTATGACATGCAAATCATTGGTCTACAACAATACAAATCATGGGTCTATGACAATGCAAATCATGGGTCTACAACAATACAAATCATGGGTCTATGACAATGCAAATCATGGGTCTACAACAATACAAATCATGGGTCTATGACAATGCAAATCATGGGTCTATGACAGTGCAAATCATTGGTCTATAACAGTACAAATCATGGATCTGTAACAGTGTCAATCATGGATATGTGACAGTGTCAATCATGGATATATGACAGTGTCAATCATGGATGTGTCAATCATGGGTCTATGACAGTACAATAAGGAAAAATGCATGGCCTTCAAATAAAACTGTTATCCAGCTATAGTAACGAATATAACCTTTGACCCCTCTTATTACAGATATTACCGAGTTTATGGTTTTTCAAAGGAAAGAAAGTAATAATGATTTTAAATGAATTACAAACGGTGGCATTTAATGTGAGATTCCAAACTTGTAATGTTACATTTCAGTACATCAATTCTAGCTCAAGAGAAAGAAATTTATATGTGGACATTATAGTTTAGAGGCTTCTGGCAGCATTACTTGTCACAGGTATCTTTGAGGGTGAGAGTTTGATATAGTCAAGGTGGGAAACAGATTGGGTGCTCCGTCATTTATGGATGTGTAGTTGATGTGTACCTTATTTAGAGACTGACTTAATGATCCTCACTATCTATATTACCCTTCACTGAGTTTTCATTTACTTTTCTTTTTAATTCTTATATCCCAGCGAATGTTGGTTTTAATGAGAAATATTCAGATAAGCATAAGCTCACATAAACTTTCTTCACTTTCAACTCTGCTAAAGCACACGGACACACACACACTCACACACACACAGAGTGCAGTGCCCTAGCAATGAAGGTGTTCACGAGCGATATACTAAACTTATTAAGACCTCTGACTAGACTACCAGACCTCTGACTAGACTACTGGAGCTTACTGGCACATCGGCAGGGCCAGTCACTCCGAAGTCAAACATTGATTCTCTCAGTAGTTACTGATCGCCGTTGCTAGGGTGCGCTCCGTTGTTTGACAAGTGTAATTAACGTGATTGTGATGTGTGGATGGGATGTTCCGATAAATAAATGATAATGATTTTACGTACTGACCTAAACCAGTATGAATAACATTCTCTTCCTGCCATTTTAAAGTAGCCGTACCAGGTTCCTTAGAAACTATAATCAACGTGAGCAATAATGAAATGTGAGTGAGACTTCGATTGTCTATTCAGATCTATACAAGACCGAAAGTATAACGTTTTAAGGACTCATAAAAGAAAAATCCTGCAGACAGAAAATAAATACATGCTAAACAAGCAATGGCTATATTAGTTACATCGTTCCAAGGTCAAGTAACCCATACTGATGTCGACAGTCACAGATTAGGTGTGTGTGTGTGTGTATGTGTGTGAGTATGGGTGTGTGTAGGGGATGCTGTCGTTTTAACTGGACATATTAGTTCCATGACTGGAGTTTCTCTTTATTCATTTCAAACTGAAATGATAAACTAAATAGAATTACATGGACTGCTGAAACAGATCGAACGCCCATCAATCATATGTTTATTTCGTCCCATTGTCTGTGAGTGAAGTAAGTGATGTAAAAATAAAAAGTAGGTCAAACTACCCTGTACTGACTTTCAATCTTATTCCTGTTTCTATCTCCCCCCCCCCCCAACTTCTTGTTATCTTTTGCACTCATCAACAATCAACATTATGCTTCACTTTGAAAATAATCAAATAATTTCACAAGAATCAATCGGAACATGCTGCATTATTGACCCATTCAGAGGTTACTTGACGAGCAGTTCTAGATACTACATGGAGTAAGTTTAGTTTGGGTTTGCCATGAAATGGATTTCTGTCTTGGATAATTAAATCCATATTATTTACAATACATTTTATTCTGCATTTTAATCCTAAGGTGGGAACAATCTAAAAGCCTGCAGCAAGATTCTGGCCGTATGTTCCAGAGATTATCGCCTTGCTTCAGTATTTTGCCACAGGTTAGTAGGGACAACTCTGGACAAGACTAATGTCGCCTCAAGGTTCGGGCGACATTGCGCGCTCCAGAGACCACGTGACTGTATACGCTGGTACGACAGAAGCTGCACAACCTTCCATAGTGAAAAGAAGCTAAGCTACAGTTAGTAACTGTGCGAAAAATCTCTGGTGTTAAGAAAGTGCAGTCATGTCTCGGGTTCGGCGATTCTGGATTTATGGTAAACCACCGATACGAGCACATAAGACATATTTCTTCTTTTAATTTTTTTTTAAATTCCAGATTACTTTAGCAACACCCACTCCTTACGAACTGAGGCGAACTACTTTCAATGCAGATGTCTACCACTCGGCACCACTAAGGTGCAGAAATCAAGCGCCATTTTAATTCATGACATACTCTCTGTTGCTATTCCTGGACCAACATTCAGATCAGTTATGACGAAAATGACTTACGTACAAAATCGGGTTACGAATGTCCTTAAAGAACGGAACTTGTTCATAACCTGAGACCCACTGTACACTATCCATTAACCAGTGGACAATACACCTGTTGTAAATGTTCAATAATCATCTTGATAGCTAAATATCCAATAACCAATGGATTGTACTCCTGTATATCCAATTTCCAGTGGATGTACACCTAAAAATATCCAGCAACCAATTAACTGTAAACCTGTTTTAAATATCCAATAACCAGTGAACTGTATGCCTGTTGTAAATATCCAATAACCAGTGATGTGTACACTTGTTCTAAATATCTAATAACCAGTGGATTGTACTTCTGTCGTAAATATCCAATTCCCAGTGGATGTACACCTAAAAATATCCAGCAACCAATTAACTGTAAACCTATTGTAAATATCCAATAACCAGTGGACTGTATGCCTGTTGTAAATATCCAGTAACCAGTTAACTGTACACCTATTGTAAATTATCTAATAACCTGTGATAAATATCCATTAACCAGTGATGGGTACACCTGTTCTAAATATCCAATGACCAGTGGACTGTACACATATTCTAAATATCTAATAACCACTGGACTGAATGCACACTTGTTGTAAATATCTACTAAATAATGGACTGTACAATTGTTGCAAATATCCAATAATCAGTAGACTGTATATTGATTGATATTGTTACAGAAGTGGATAACAAGTGAATCAATGCATGCCAGTTTAGAGCAGAGGAAATCTCTTGCCCTGTAGTGTTTCATTAATTGCAAAATTCTAGTCTGCATTTCATTAGTGTTGAATTATGTCAACAAAATCTAAACATGCCGCTTTGCAAAAGAATTTATACTATAATTGTTATTGTGTTATTGCTTAACTGTTTTGCTCGTTCCATGTGATAATTATAACTGTTTTGTAATGTTGGTGTTCCATAATGTATTGTTAATTGTTTCACCTTTAATTATCAGCTAAAACCTCACATGGGAGCTCCAAAAACTTGTCCATTATGGAAAGAGTCTAAGTTCGATAATCACTAAATAATTATTTAAAGTGAGGAATTATGTAACATCTGCTTATGAGGTTAATAAAAGTGGAACTTGTGAAGTACTTAATACCCCTACAGACGTTGTAAGGAACTTCACGTTTTATTGCATTTAAATTGTTTTCTTCCTGAGCAGTTTTCACTTCTGTGAGAAAAATACATTAATCACACAATCATGATACGGAACGCAAGTAACCAAATATGGGCGTCTTGTATCCGGTTAATGGCCTTTCCTTCACCTTTTGAACAACCTACATTCTACTAACTCGTAAACAACTTTTGCACCATCAACACGTGATTCGGCTAGCGGAAGTATGCTTCTCATAATTAAATAAGGGTAGTTAATAAACCATTAATAATTTTTTTTTTTAAATGTTTCATAACTCGGCATAATTTGCCCAGACTTCCCTGACAATCTACTTATCTGTCCAGAGGAAAGAAAAATTGATCAAGCTATAAACCAGTTATAGTAATTGTATTTGTATAATGCATGTTTTGGCTCTCTGTATAGAAACATACACCTCCTTTCTTGTCAACACCGCATAACGCTATAATGTAGTGGATCGCAAGACTTTCTGTACATATATGCATTTGAATGTAACCGAGGCGGACAGCTATCAGAACATATAACCGGGACTGAAGGGGAGATAATAGCAAAGTGTGGCGAGTCTTTAGGCGCGTCGACGCTCATAATGTCACCGGCTTCTTTCAAGGTCTTTTAATGACGCAAGTCCTGTCTATGGACACAGTTCAGTAGCAAGATCGCAGATTGTGCAGACAAATGAAATCACAGAAAGCCATCCGTTATGGACCTAATGCGTAGCAGAAATCCGTGTTCAAAATGCTGCACAGAAAACTACAAAACAATAACCCTGGGTCAAAATATGTCGGTCACGCCTTCGCGTCAGTGGATATCTGACTCTTTTCTTTGTCACACGTCTACATAGCGGTTTGTCACGCAGTCCGCCAGCCTCACCAACTATCTCTTTCCATTCTATCCTCGCGCGGACGGGAAATTTAATTCTTTTGGAAATTTATTTCAATGAGTAGATTTTTTTTTAAAAAAAACATCAAAGGAAACACAATTAGATAGCAATAAGACATGACAATAGGACTATAGTACTACCAAGTAAAATTACTAAAGATTTAGGGTTATAATTAAATATAATTAAGAGTGGTAAAACGATCAAGTAGAAAGAGTTGAAGTAAGTCAAGCGAGTACAGGCAATGAACAGTGAAAGGAAGGAAACGCTGGATTGGTTCATTACTAAAAGTGACAGAGTTTGTAGGTAAAGTGGGTATGTGAAGTTAAAAAGTATTATGTGTAAAGGGAGATAAAAGGTAAAATGTACGTGGAGGTAAAATGTCTATGGGGTATGATGTAAAGTGAGTCTGGAGAGGTAAAAGGTAAAGTGTATATGGGATGAACAGTAAAGTACATTGGGAAGTAAAAGGTAAAGTGTGCATGAGGTAAAAATTAATGCGTGTATGAGATAAACTGAAAAGTGTGTAAGATGATGCAAAAAGGTAAAGTGTGCCTGAGGTAAAAGGTAAAGTTTGTGTGGGATTGAGAAAGGTAAAGTGCAGAAAACCCCGCTTCATACAGATAGAATGTCAGAAATGCAATAGGGATTTAAGTGCTGTGGTGGCAATCTCAGGGTATTCCGCCATGAGTTTAATCCAGTACATGGAAAGTCGCACAAACCCGAGAGATATATACTATAGTAAATAAAATTGGGCGGGGCCCGGTACCATTTGATCCACGGACCGGTACCGGTCCGCGGCCCTAGGGTTGGGGACCATTGATGTAGAGAATCGTCCTGAATTTCACATTCGCTATCAAGCACACCAGGAGGAGTGTTCTCGAATTTTCATGTGTAGCACTCAACACACCATGAGGAACATTCAAAATAATCTTCATGAATTCTCAAGACCAAACTCAAGCTGCCATTTCTGCTGTATTGGCTCTCGAATGGAATTCACAGGAATCGATTTACAGAACCATGTTTTACTGCTAAGTTGATGACAATGCCGGATTCACACATCAACGTAATCTAGTAGAGCACAGTAAACATAGCATGATAAAAAGGACTGCTCCTCTGCAAAGTCAAATTAAGGCATCGCTAAATTTCAGGCATATTTCATTTCTAAACTCCGTTCTCTCTTATATATATTCTCAACATAGAAATCCTGCAAAATGTTATTAGCCTGATAAACACACAGCATAAGAAATATAGCATTAATCTATGAATGTCCAGGGAGACAGGGGCAGTTAATGAACAATGTAAGTCAGGAACAGTGCAAAGAGTAAGATACCTACAGTGCCAAGACAGGGGCAATTAACTTACAGTGCCAAGACCAAGACAGGGGCAATTAACTTACAGTGCCAAGACCAAGACAGGGGCAATTAACTTACAGTGCCAAGACCAAGACAGGGTTTCAGTTAACTTACAATGCCAAAACCAAGACAGGGGCAGTTAATGAAATGCAGTGCCAAGACCAAGACAGGGGCAGTTAACGTACAGTGCCAAGACAGGGGCAGTTAATGTACAGTGCTAAAAGGGGCAGTTAATGTACAGTGCCAAGACGGGCCAGTTAATGTACAGTGCCAAGGAGGGCAGTTAATGAACAGTGCCAAGATGGGCAGTTAATGTACAGTGTCAAGACGGGGGCAGTTAATATGCAGTGCCAAGGATGGCAATTAGCATGCAGCATTAAGACTAAGACAGGGGCAGTTACGTACCACAGGTTCTTCTCGGTCAGCAGGTCTTTAGGGCAAAATATATAGCCTATAGCACACGTTGCCCGCTTTATCGTCCCGACCTGTCCCGGCAGACTAAGAATCGGATATAGCAGTAGAATGACGGTTAATTGCAAGCTTCTCGTTCTTGGCTAGGAACAAGTACGATTTTTAATAACAAGTTAAATCAAAGCATTTACAACTTTTGCTGGTTTCAGTCCAGAGCAAGCACACAGAGGTCCAAAATTACCTATGAGAGAGAAATATTTCATACCACGAGTGTCGGTCTGAGAGTCTGGAGATGAATTTCCTTCACCGCAGCTACAAACATTTTTCAATTCTCAAATGCATGTAGCACACGGGCCCGCTTTATGGTCCTTTTTGACGGAGCTAAATCTATTTATTCAGGCAGAGGTTGTTTATTCATTCACAGGACGCTGACATTTAATTTTGTGCCACGACTTGGAAGAGTGGGAGAAGTTTCTTCGGAAGCAGTTATACATTTGAGGATTGCTCGTTTTTTTAAAAATCGACACCCCATCCCTCCCGACCCCTTCGGCAGAGGCAGGCGGTGCGCTAACCTCTAGCGAGCCAGTTCGTTTCCCTTGCCACCGCCTGCCTCTCACTCGTCTGCAGGAACCGACCGTTGTTCTGGACCTCCGCAGTGTAAGGTTTCATATAAAAGCAATGTAGACCAAGCGAGCTGATGTTCACTAAGAAGTTTCATCTCTCAATTGTCATAATTTGATGGCTTATATGAAAGTGAAAGGAGAATTTACTTTGTGTCTATTTCTTCCTTTTTTTTCTATAATTTTTGAACTGTCTCGATTAAACAGGCTTACATAGTAATGTCCATTGCATCTCAAAGATGTTCCTTGAATAACCCCGGGACTGATAAAGTCATCGTTTATTGGTGTCTATTTTAAGGAAAGATTCTCCATTGCTCATCCGGAGAGATTTTAATGGATTCTAATGATATCTACTTTTTTTTATTCACTTCAAATTGCAATGGCCAAAAGAATTATAACAGTAATCATTCTTTATATGTTTCAAGTAACTGTTAATCTTTAAGTTTATTTTTGAATAAACTCCTTAACTTCAGCGCGAAAAGCAGAAAACTACACTGGTATCCTTTCGGTTCTCAATCCAAGAAAATACCTCACCCGGGTGTGAACTTCGTAAAAGGAGGTCACGTCAGGCTAGTGAATCTCACGAGAGTTTGGGAGGGCAGAAACATTAGTCAGCTGCAGTTGAGCTCCAAGCGGATGCTTCGTACATTCTCGTCATTACTTGGATTATATACATTTAGAAGAACAAGTGTTGAGGAGAGTGCTCGGCAAATGACAGAGTACAAGTTGGTGGTTGTCGGAGGTAAGCTGGTGGTGCGGGACGCCATATAATGCATGAAGCAGTATTGACCTGCACAGTGGAAGAGTAGTTGGTCGATGTCTACATTCCAGTAATACTTGTCTCTTCCATTATCTATGTAGTTTATACTAACATTTTCCCACTATGTTTATTTATCTGCTGGAGGGGAGGATATTAAATAAATTTATGTTTTGTTGTTATTACGTTCACCTTTTGCAGAAGCTAAAAGCATATATTCTATAATGATGTTTACCGGCAGCTCCCTCCCTCCCCCAACAAATGCCTCAAGTTCTGCAAAACCTTTGAATGTATTCAAATTCAGAGCATACCTTATTAATACACTCGTCAACCCCTCGGTTTTTTTTTTTTTGTTTTTTTTTTTTTTTTGTGTGTAGAAAAGCGAGTTATAGATCCACAGTGCTGTTTCTTTTTTTCATTTTTTAGTAAGCAATAAGTAAAACCGCTTATGAAAAGAACATTTGTGACACTTTCGAGCGTTTGTTTTTGTTGTCATTAATAATTAACTACATTTCAGATGCGACTTGAAGGGTTATATATAGGACTGGCACTTAGCCCAATTATTTTGTAACTGTTGTCACTACGCAGTAATTTGAGTAAAAGGAAAGCCTTCTCTGTTCTATAAATCATTTTTAAAAATATGACACCCCCCCAAAAAAAAACAACAAAATGGTATAGTTTCTTCTGAAACTTAAGTACACATTCAAAAATATACATTAATTCCACCTCACCTTTCTTCAGCATGAATTAGTGTGAAACTGAAATAATTTGTTATTCTAATTAAGTTTAAAACTGATATATTACCCAGTATTTATAAGTTGAAAAACTGAAAGCAGCATGTAGTGAAGTACTGATGTAGTGTGTGTAAATACTTTATTGAAGCACAGCAAAAGTATAACAATTGATAGAGGCATTACACAATACAAATTCCATAGTTATAATACTTTTTAAAGTCACACAATAAAAATACCATTAATATAATATATAATACTTTTTAAGTCACACAATAAAAATACCATAATATAATATATAATACTTTTTAAAGTCACACAATAAAAATACCATAATATATAATACTTTTTAAAGTCACACAATAAAAATTATTGTGTAACACTTTATAGAAGCACGTCTATAATACTTTATTAGTTTATAGAAGCAGAGTGAAAGTACCATATCTAGAATTAGAACACTTTATAGTGACACAGCACAATAAAAGTAGTGTACATGTATAACACTTTATAGAGGCACAGCAAAAGTACTGTATTTAGAACACTTTATATAGCACAATTAAAAAAACAAACAACTGTAGCAATAAGTTTTTATTTATAGAAACACAGCCATAACATTGTTATGTAGAGCACTCTGTACAAGCATAGCAGAACAAAAGTACTGTTTAGCACTTTAAAGAGGAATAGCAGAACAAAAGTACTGTATAGCACTTTAAAGAGGCACAGCACAACAAAAGTACCATTATCTGTAAAGCATTTCAAAATTGCAGGCGGCATTTGGCTTATAATTATATTTCATTATTAACAAATTAGCAGTTTTATTGTCTGTATTATATTAATGTAAATATTATTGAAAGTAAAGTTGTAGTGGATTTACCCTAATATATTTCATTTTGAATTACCATTAGGTTATAATTTCAATACATGCATTGTATAATAAGTAAAACACAATGTTTATATTCTTTATTCATTTAAGATATAATTCAATAAATGAGGTATTATAGTACATATTGACAAAGAGGTTAAACTCACGTAGCATTTTCATTCTGCTTCTTTATAATAAGAATTTATTATGTAGCATGCTGTCATTTCAGTGTGATTTCACTGCTATAATGATATTTATTATGTAGTAGGCAGTCTCATTTCATTTCTGTTATCAACATTTATTTTTATGTTTTCTATATGATTTATGAGTAGAAAGAGCTCACATTAATATTTACAGAAAAACTATACTTTGAATTTTAAAAATCATGTTAATATAAATATTTTATTCATCCCCCCCCCTCCATTTTTTTTTAACATTCTGTTTGTCTTATTAATTTTTCAGATATTTTTGTAAATGAGAATTCAAAAGTTAGTTTATATATTTGTATGCGCATGTGTGTATTGTCCACAGCAGTGTTTCCCAAAGTGTGCACATGGTGCCCCAGGGTGCCAGAGCTGTCTCACAGGGGCACCATGGGATATTCCTAACCAAACTAACATAAACACAGTTGCTAGGAGTTCTGACTTTGGGTGCCATGGAAAAAATTCTAATACACTAAGAGCACTGTGAACCAAGAAGATTTGGGAACCACTGGTCTACAGTGTTGCTAATATCATGTATGCCTAACACTGGCAACTGTACCATTAATTGTTAATCTTTAAAGTTTTATAACACATTTTTCTAAATTTTTTATTGTTAGGAAGACAAAGACATTACACTTTAGACTAGCCTTTCTCAACCTGTTCACCCTGGAAGAACTCTTGAAATAATTTTCAGGCCTCAGGGAACCCCTGCATAAAATATTTTATCTTACAGTGTTTTTTTTTTTCAATCATGACTCTTGGAGAACCCCTAGAAGTTAACAAACCCAGCTTTAGACTCTTTATCTTATTCTTAGAGAATACCTGTTTTACCTCATAACTTTTCAAAATTAGCCATATTCAGCAGGACTCACTTGAGAAAAATTGTGGAAGAGAAAATATATTGCTTTGTGAGCATACTAATAATGATATAACTTATAAGAATAACAAATGGACTGCATATCAGTTTTGTAAGTCACTTTATAAGCACCGTAAGCACAAAAAAATAAAGTCCTTAAATTAACAATCATGGTAGATTAAATGTCTTAAAATAAGTCTGTCACTGGTCATGAAAATACTAAAAATGCATGTGTTTGTGTTTGTGTGTGTGCTTGATAGCTTGTAATTCCATTGACACTTGTAAAATTGAAAAACTGTTACAATTTCAGCCAAAATAATAGTAAATCTCACATTTAATCATCTTGATAATTAACATTTGATTTTTTTTTATTTGACACCAAAGTATGTTTTTATTTTCCACAAACAACATATATTAGCCATTTTTTATGTTATTGTATATATTATTCATAATATTTTTAAAGTTGTTATTTTTTTAGATTTTTAATTTTAATAAACTACAAAGCAAATCATTAATGTATCTTAAAATATATTTTTTAAAAATCTGTTGGCAATTTAATGCAAATCATAACATTTCCATCTGTTGTACTGTCAGTTTTATTTTAGATTTAAATTTAATCAGTGTTTGGATCAGACTTATTTTTAGATTTAGTTTGCACTGCTGCATGATTGTATGTGTGTGTGTGTGTGTGTTTACTTCCATGCTTATTTGAATTTTATGTATCTACAGTTTAAATTGTCTGGCATCAAAACTATTTATTTTTTATAGATTGACCATTCTATCAGAAATTCAAATAGACATTAACTATAAACACATAGACAGTACTGACAACTACTGATATGGCACAATATCATTCGATCCGATAAAGTGCTTTAAGTTAACAGTCTATTTGTCTTTAAGTTAATAAGTAAAACAGACATAATGGACTGTAAGGGAATTAGACATGCTTTAAGTTTAAGTAAACTAGATGTTTTAAATTAAATATACATCTGCCTTAGTTTAGTAAAATAGACATTTAGGGCATTAAGTAAATTAGGTGCTTTAAATAAACTAGGTGTTTTAAATATACATCTGCTGTACTAAACTAGACATTCATTCAGTGAAAATAAATAAACAGGGGTGTTCATTGTATCGTTTAAAATATTTATAAGTGAATAATATAAAGCTGTATTTAATACTTTGTCTAATATTACTCATAACTTGTATTGTATCCAAAATTTTAGTTAACAGTTTAAATATACAGGTTACTCACTATGTTTTAACTTAGTCTAATAAATGAACCCCACCCCACCCCATCATGTATCATTTATATAAGTTAAAAAGCATTGAAGGCATTGTTATTGTATTATAAAATAATTTTGAAAGTATTTCCATGCCTATCATGGTACAATTACTGGTATTAGTAAATGTAGGCTAGAGATTCTGATATAAAGGGACTGTACTCTTCTGGTCTTTAGTTTCTTTCTTTCATCTTTGCACTAATAATAGAATGTTTCTAAGTGTTCATAAATTGTCTGTCTTCTTCAGCCCCTGAATCCCTTGTTTGTTTGGCCAGCACTGTGTAGAGCCATTGTTTTAGGTTTATCAAAATAATGAGCCTGTCAGTTTGCTTGCATTTGTTGGATGTTTTACATGTGTGTTGGTTCGTTTTTTTAAAATAATTTTTAAAAAAATTGTTTTGTATACTGTAAAGTGGAGTCTGTCTTTTTAGATTTTTATGGTTGTGTAAAAAAATTACTTGATACTCTAACATATGCCAAAACGTGTCATATGTGTCCTTTCTGCTTAGGATCGTGACATCCATTTTAATTTTGACCTTTATAAATGTTGAACATTATGGATATTATTTTTAACCCTTTCCACTACTTTGCACATTTGAAAGAATTAAATGTAATTTATCTTGTTGAATACTTTAAAAAATATAATATGGCCTAATTCTTAAATAAAGTATTTATTACGTACACTTTTGGCTTGAATTATTTTTTAATAGTTGAAGCCATAATGGCAACTTTTCCAAAGAGGATGCTGGGCATGGGATTTAAGAGATCCATTGAATAGTCACTGGTCAGACTAAACATGGCATATTGGATTTTGTAAACATTTCTTTTATTTAAAAAAAAAAAGTGCTCTACATTCTATATACAGTATATATATATCTAGAGAAGAGTAACTAGTACCTTCTACTATGGAGCTGCTTGAACATTAGGGGACACTATAAATATCAGGTGGGAGGATTACTGTTTTGTATACTGGGTATAGACCTGGTGTGTTACTAGCCTGGGCTCTGTAAGACACCCCCTCCTCACTATAACATCAGGAATGGCTACAACTTACAAGAACAACAATGCCACTGCCAGTAAGGACAACAACCACAACTCCAGCCCATGGAATACAGAGTTTGGAGTCGGCCTTTGCTGGCCAGATATGTTTTGCAATGGATGCACACAGCAGAAAGGCACCTCCCCACTCCCCAGGTCCTCCTTTCCCCCCTCCCCAAGCACAAAAGCGGTGGAAGCCAGAAGCGCCCCCTACATTACCAACGTACTGTTTTGTAAATCTTAATTCTTATCCTTATATTATTTAGTCTCTGGACAGTCCATATTGCTGCTGTGTTCTATTTTTACATTTTAATTTTTACATTATTTTTCCACAATAAAATATGGTTGTTTTATAAGTTAACTGATCGTATTCCTTTTCCTAACATTAGTCTGTAGATAATGTGGTTGTTTCTTGTGTTTACTGATTCTAATTCTAACATAGTGGATATAGTGGTTGTTCCTGTATTCACTATTCCTTATTCTAACATTAATCTCTGGATAATGTGGTTGTTTTACTGATCCTATCTCTAATCCTGACATTAATTAGTCTGTAGATAAAAATGTGGGGGTTTTAGTGTGTGTGTCACTGTATGTTAACTGATCCTATCCCTAATCTTGACTGACATTAATTAGTGTGTAGATAATGTGGGCTTGTGTGTGTGTGTTAACTGATCCTCTCTCTAATCCTGACACTAATTAGTCTGTAGATAATGTGGGCTTGTGTGTGTGTGTGTTAACTGATCCTCTCCCTAATCCTGACACTAATTAGTCTGTAGATAATGTGGGTTTTTGTGTGTGTGTGTGTCACTGTGTGTTAACTGATCCTATCCCTAATCCTGACACTAATTAGTCTGTAGATAATGTGGGGGTTTTTTTTGTGTGTGTGTGTGTCACTGTGTGTTAACTGATCCTATCTCTAATCCTGACATTTACTGATTTAGTCTCAAGATATGTGGTTGTTTCTCGTGTTAACTAATCCTAACATTAATTAGTCTCTGCATAATGTGATAATGTGGTTGTTTCTTGTGTTAATTGATCTTATCCCTAATCCTAATATTAATTAGTCTCTGTATAACGTGGTTGTTTCTTGTGTTAATTGATCTTATCCCTAATCCCAACATTAATTAGTGTGGATGTTGTTATTTCTTGTATTAACAACTGATCTTATCCCTAATCCTAACATTATTTAGTCTCTAGATAATGTGATTGTTTCTTGTGTTAACTGATTTTATCCCTAGTCCAAACATTAATTAATCTGGATGTTGTGGTTGTTTCTTGTATTAACTGATCCTGTCCCTAATCCTAACATTATTTAGTCTCTAGATAATGTGGTTGTTTCTTGTACAAGTTGTAGTTGTATTAACTGATCTTATCCCTAATCCTAACATTAGTCATTATTTAGTCTCTAGATAAGTGGTTGTTTCTTGTATTAACTGATCCTGTCCCTAATTCTAACATTATTTAGTCTCTAGATAATGTGGTTGTTTCTTGTATTAACTGATCCTATCCCTAATCCTAACATTATTTAGTCTCTGGATAATGTGGTTGTTTCTTGTGTCAACTGATTCTATTCCTGATTGTAACATTTATTGTGTTAACCTATCCTGTCCCTAGTCCTAATATTAATTAGTTTCTGGATAATTTGGTTGTTTATTTTGTTACATGATTCTGTCCCTAATTCTAACATTAATTAGTTTGTTTCAATTTTCACTAATCCAAAATCTGATCTTATCATGATTTTTTTCTTTAGCTCTCTAACCTAAAATGTTACAACCAACATACAGGGTGGCGCAAAAGTAGGTTTACAGTTATTAAACTACCTTTTATATGGTTGAAGTTACTTGCTTAGTAATACCACTGTTGCAATGTTGAAGGAGGACATTTTGAGCATCTGAGAGATTAAATTGTTTATGTTTATGTTAACAGGTATAACAAAAAATTTCTCGCTGTTCTGGTGTCAAATTTTCAAATAAATAGTCTGCATGATAACTGTAAACCTACTTTTGGGTCAGCCTGTTTAGAGCAAGAGATTGAAAAGTTGACATTTTAGCTGAAATATTCATACTTACATATATTTTTCTGTTTACTTTTTATTTACAGTGTACTTCCATCCTTGCTGCCTGCATATTTTGTCACTGTTATAATTTATGAATATCTTGCCTCAGACAATATGAATATTTTAAAATGATATTTAATTATTTTTTTAAATAGCTGTTATAAAACCATAATGGATGTTTATCAGTGTAGTTTACCTGAAGCTTAATTTTAGACAAATTAATGTTATAGTAATATTTTTTTTGTTAATAAAATGCTACATACACTTATTAAAGTAAAATTTCCTATTAAGAGAATATACATTACATTAAGATAGTGTGTGTGTGTGTGTGCATGCATGTACACATGCAGAATACATCTGTAATTTTTTTTTCATTGTGTTAATAATCTTAGATATTGTTTGTTAATGTTAGTAGTCATTGAAATAGTTACCCACAGTAATATTAATATTAAAGAGATTTAGATTCTAATAGAATTAATAGATAACAGTAGTTTTGAACAATATAATATATTGGTAATTATTGTGCTATACTTTTACTAATCAAAAAAAATAATATTGAATAATAATTGTAACATGCATGTGTATAGTTTGTTTAACTTCAGATTAGTCATTGCACTTAACTCATTGAATGAAAATTGATGAGAATATATCCCTTTCAATTTACATTGAATCAGTAATTTTTAATTGAAAATAATATCCCAATTATTCACACACACACACACACACACACACACACACACACACACACACACACACACACACAACCACCACCCCCCCAGCTTGCTTCCAAGTAATAAACTTGAAAAGAATTATGAAAATAAAATCAGAATATAATTTGTTTGATTAACACTACTCTGAATATATCTATATTTTATATATATCTTCATGATACAGATAAGTAGGTATGTGGAAAGTTCAAAGTTCTCAATATGTGTGACTTGGTTTGTTCATTCATTGATTTTGGTTCATTCACACATTTTTCTCTGGCAATTGGATTGCCAGACTGGCTCATGTTTATTTTATTTTATTTAAATATTTGCCCACTAAACCTCTGTTATGGATGTTTTGCAGTCCCCTAATATGCAATTCTGCATGTGTTATGTTTATAGCTCTGTTTAGTAGTGTTTCTTGTCAAAGATGTTGTCTCATTTCTTGTTCAGTTACATTCAGTACATTTCTTTGGTTTTTTTGTGTGTGTATGGAAAAGATATGCGAAAGAAAGTATACTGTAAACTTGCAGTCACCTGCTCCTCATGAAGCAAAATACATTAAAAAAAATATTGAAAAGGAATAATAGAAAGGTGTGTGTGTGAGAAAAAGAGAAAAGTGGAGAGGCAGGAGTTACATATTGTGGGTTGGATTTTTTTTTTGGGGGGTTCTTTTTTTAGGAGTTCATAAATCAAATTTCTACTTCATTTCAGTGATAGTATAATCTCCCCATTTTTGTTTTATTAATAAAATAATACTAATATATTCAGAATGTAAAACCATTGTTAATTTTACAGTAATTTGTGAACTTCCCAGATACTCCCTAATGGAAATTATTCACTTATGAGAATTATGCTCTTTGATCTACTGGACTAGCAGTTTTATAAATAAATGTCAGTATAATAAACTGTACCCAATCTTTATACTATATTTATTATTTCATTTCATCATTCATTGTCCTTAGAATGTTGGGATTGCATTGATTTACCTTTTTAATGATGTGGTTTAAAAAAAATAAGGTAGTATATTGTAATAAAATGTATATTGATGAATCATAATACAGGTGAAATTAGTGCATTGAAATCCTGTCTTTAAATATTTAGAGGATGAGGATTATGACTTACTTTTGCCATTTTGATATATATCTCTTAAACCTATAGGAAAAATCTATTATAATCTATCTTTTATAAATTTTTTTAAAATGGTGTTGTGCTTAATTTTGCACTCACCTGTAGGAGTGATCTAGGTCATGCAGACTGCCTTTAAAAGTTTAATGATGTTTACCATTGTTCACTATTAATTTTATGGGTGCTTTTGGTTGTGCAGACTGTCATAGAGTATATTTATTTTGAGTTTTATGATTTGGATTTGCCATTGTTTAATATCAACTTTTTTGTGGCTGTTTAGAGTATATTTATTTTGAGTTTTATTATTTGGATTTGCCATTGTTTAATATTGACTTTTTTGTGGCTGTCTCAGTCATGCAGAATGCCATTAGAAGATATTTTTTGTGAGTGTTATGACTTAGCTGGTATTATCATTGTGTGTAATAGCTCTAGAGCCTAATCAGGTGATGTTTATTGCATTTTACATTGTTTTTTTGGGGGGGGAGTTAAAATTGATTTTTCAGTGTTTGTTTTTTTTTCATTATAGCTGGAGGTGTTGGAAAGAGTGCTCTAACTATACAGCTGATCCAGAACCAGTGAGTGTTTTTTCTTAATACAAAAACATGCATACTAAGAATGCTCTAACTATATATTTTATCTAGAAATTGTGTGTTTTTTCTTAATACTGAGAGTGAGAATGCTCTAACTATACAGCTGATCTAGAAATTGTGAGTATATTTTTCTTAACATAAAAACTATGTGTACTAAGAATGCTCTAACTATACAGCTGATCTAGAAATTGTGAAAGTTGTTTTCTTTCTTAGTACAAAAATATCATTTACACTCTTTGAGTGCATAGTTACATTGTTTCCATATTTCATTATTTATATTTCATCTGTGTATTGTTGCAGTGCTTACATTTAGTGGGCAGAGTTAATATTGCTTTCATTTTATTTTTTGTTGATATTTTTTAATACATTAAATTATGTGAACCTTGTTTATGTTAGCATAATAGATATTATAATTTGCATGTATATGGTAGCAAACTTAACACTACTTTTTGAAGACATTTTACTTTTGTATTTGTTTTTTTGGATGCATCATTCATAGGCATTACAATTACAATTATTTACACTTTACCTGGCTAATTGTTGCATTTTTTGTAATGTGCTTTATATACAGTTTACAAATTATTACAGTTACATTGTTTTGTGCAAACATTTACATGTGTATTATTAACAAATTACATGTTTATAATTTCATTGTTTTATACAAGCATTTTAATTTATGATTGTAAATATTATTATATGACATTATTAAAGATTACATTAGATTGAAGATTACAGTATAATTCTGCAATAATTTTATTTAAATATGTTCATTCAAGCGCATGGAGTTATAAATAGATATGACTATACATCTAGTCTGACTAGGGCAGAGGTGAATGTATGGGGGTCATTTTGAGTCACTCTAGCCCTTGATTAGCTACCAGTGAATTCTGAGTCATAGATTTTAAATGCAACGTATTCAGGGACAGTTAAGGTTATAAGCTAATACAGTAATAGACTTAACACATGTGTAGATTATAAATATACACGTGCGGACTATCAGTGTACATGTATTGCTTACTCGTAAGCCACAAGTGTCACTGAAATGTTGAAAGTAATTCAGATGAATGGCCAGAGATAAGAAGTTATTCTTGGTTTTACTTCAAGGTGCTTGCTATGATTATGATATCCATGTTTGTACTTGTCACATAATTGTCATTTATCTTTATGCATTCTTCAGGGACCCCTTTTAATCAATAATGGGATTGGTAATCTAATACAAGTAATAGTAAAAATATATGTCTTTTGATAATGATTGTTTAGTACTATGCATAATGGTTGCCTAATAATACACGCTTTTTTTAAATAATGGTTGTCTAATAGTATGTGTGTTTTGATAACGGTTGTCTAATAGTATATGTCTTTTGATAATGGCTATCTAATAGCATGTGTCTTTTAATGGCTGTCTAATAGTATATGTCTTTTGATAATGGTTGTCTAATAGTATGTGTCTTTTGATAAAGGCTGTCTAATACTAGTAATAGCATGTGTCTTTTGAAAATGGTTGTCTAATAAGTAATAGTATGTGTGTTTTGATAATGGTTGTCTAATAAGTAATAGTATGTGTGTTTTGATAATGGTTGTCTAATAAGTAATAGTATGTGTCTTTTGATAATGGTTGTCTAATAAGTAATAGTATGTGTCTTTTGATAATGGTTGTCTAATACAGTAATAGTAATAGTATGTATCTTTTGAAAAATGGTTGAAAATATTACCTCTTTAAGTAATGTGTACAACAGTACTCTTGTCTGTTTTCTGTTTTTTCCTCTCTCCCTGCCTCTCTATTTTGTCTCTCCTACTTTCTCTTTTTCTATCCCATCTACCCACCAATCTACTCACCAGTCTATCTAATCCAATGGTCAGGAAATGGATAACTTACCCCAAATGGATTAAAAGGAAAATTTAGGGGGTAGTAAAGGCTAAAAAAATACAAATAAATTATTATGAGGTCATCAAACTCATTTGCTTATTAAATTTTAATAGATCATAACCTACTTTATTAAATGAACTCCCCTTGATAATTAAGTCACATTACCTTATCAAGATGTCATTTTGGCTAGTCCTTATAAACATTCAGTTATAATCTTGACACCTGACTGGGTCACTAGGATCAATGCTAGCCCAATCAGTTTCCAATATTTATTCCAAGTTATGTGTCTTGATTTTTGGTGGTGAAGTAATCTTATGAAAGTATTTTAGCCATATTTGCATCTGAGTCTATTATTCTGCTTTTCTTTTCCAATTCCTTTTCTCTGGGTTGACTGAGAGTTCTAGATATGTTATTAGTCTCCCTGCAAGTTGTTCCTATTCAATAACTAATAAAGTTTTTATTGAAATGAACTAGGGATTTCTGTTATATTTTTTAATGTGTTATTGGTCATCCAGTAAATAGCAATCCAAAGCTTTTACAATATATAATTTTAAAAAAAAATACTATCTTATGTCAAGCGAGTTGTGAAAATTTTAGAAAACAACAGTAATTTTTTTAAAATTCAAAACAATTGAACCTACAGCAAAAATCTTACATGAGATTTTCATTGATGCTTCATATAATAAGCATAAAGAATGAAACATTAATTGTTGCCACTGGTTCAAATCATAAATAAATCCAGTTTGAACTATGGCAACACTCTCCACACATATTAAAACTAATGTCAGAGTTACATTGTTTTGGGAGTGTGACATTTGACAGGTCTTGTCAAATTGCATTGCATGTTGATAAAGAGTTGAGGACCAACGTTCCCTCTAATATTTTTCCTCTGTGTGCGGAACTTTTTCCTTTGTGCACGGAACTTTTTTCTGTGTGCGCAGAACTGGTGGTTGCTTGCACTTGCTACCAAAACTTGTGTGCAGAATTTTGAAACTGCTGTGCGGCATTTTCTAATGAGCTGCATGGCCGTGCACCTTAGAGGGAATATTATTGAGGACTTAATCATAGCTCTTTCTCTAAGGATAAGAATAATAAAGAATAGCAATATTTTGCTTAAATTTTCCTATTTCAATACATAACCCTTCAAAATGCATCAAAGAGGAAAAGGAAATACCTGGCAGAGTTCCTCATAATTTCACAATAATAGAAGACAAAGCACAAATGAAGCCACATTGTGTCATTTGTTTGACAGTGCAGACTGAAGAGTCTTTCAAAAAATATCAGCTGAAGAAAAACTTTGACAATTTATACTCACATCTTTGTCTTCCAAACTGCAGAAATATTTTGAGAATTTGGAAAGAGCTATCAAAAGACAGAGATTTGGAAAACACCTTGAGAGGTACATTTGATCAATGTTAGCATCAAGAGCTAGCTTTGAAGTGGCCTGGTTGATTGCTCAAAACAAGAAGCCATATACTAATTGTGAAGAATTGGTCAAACCTGTAGCTGTGAAAATGGCAGAAATCATGTGCGGTCATAAAGAAGCTATGCAGCTGAGTTCAGTGACTTTGTCTGCAGAAGTTGTTAAAGAGAGAATTTCCATCTTAGATGAAAATGTGAGGGAAGAAGTCATTTGTTCAGTCAAAAAGAGCAAATATTTTGCTATTTATTTATCTTGGTGATACTACAAATATCAGTAGCAATTTACAATTGACGGTGTAAGTTCGACACAGGGTTCTGATGTAATTGAAGAAGAAATGTTCAGGTTTTTTGAGTTGAGAGCTCTTGGAATTGATTCTTCAACAAAGTTGATGTATACTTCAAAACACCAATTTAAAGTGGGAAGACTGTATGAGTGTGTCTGTTTGATGGAGCTCTAGCCAGGTTGGGTCATGTTAGTGGATTTTTGGCTTTGACTAACAGTAACAAGCAGAATCTAAAATGGAAGTTAACCATTATATGATCCATTGTCAAGCATTGCTTGTGAAGCAGATGGAACCTGAACTTGAAACTGTCATGAACAATGTAATCAAGATTGTCAATGCTGTCAAAGGGCATGCTTTAAACATAAGGCTATTTTATGATTTATATGAGGATGGTGAGGCTGAATATTCAGGCCTCCTTTTTCATACTGAAGTGAGGTGGCTTTCATGTAGAAATGTTTTGAATCAAGAGTGGGCTCTCAGATATGAACTTAAAATCTTTCTGGTGGATCAAAAATGTGCCCTTGCAGATAAGTTGAAAACCTCCACTTGACTTGCACAACTTGCACATTTAGCTAACATCTTTAGGCATGTGAATTAATTGAAGAAGGAATTGCAAGGGAAAAACATCAATATCTTTTTAGCAAGAGAAAATATTTCAGCATTTGGATCAAAATTTCTGCACTTAACCAGAAAATGGAACAAAACAAGATGGCCACCTTTCGAAAGTTAGCAGAGTTTTTGGAAGATTGTGAAGATCTCAGTCTGTGAGACATCAAGAAGTCAGTTACAAGGATTCTAACCAAACTCAAAAAGTGGTTCTCTTTCCTTTACTTCTTTACTTTCCAGAGCTTGATTTACATACTGTACATACTGTCGGTTGGGTTATAAATCCCTTCAACTGTCATCTTGCTGATGTGCCTGAAGAATTGGCAGAGGCACTTCTTGAACTTCACTCCAGAGTGAAGCATGCACAGAATTTCAGAACAAGACAGATCTCTCATAATTTAAAAGAATGCAATCTTTTAAAATTGCACATATAGAAGTGACAAAAGTGCTACTTACTTTTGCAATAATCTACCTTTGTGAACAAGGATTTTCTTCCCTTATGAACTTGAAAACAAAGCATAGAAATCCATTGGACCCCTGAAGATAATTTTCAAGTTCCTTTGACACCAAAAAACCCTGATATGTTTTTGTTTTATCAAAAATGAAATGGCACCATTTTTCTGAAACCTGAAGTGGAGATGTTTTGAATTAAATTCTTCATTTCTTCAATTTTGTATGTATGCTGTTCTTATGATGGCATGTGAGGCTTTTTAAGTCTTTTATTAATTCTTGACTTTGAGAGCAGTTATTCTTCATTTTGAGAGCAATTAGCTTGTTTTTGTTTACTTTGGGGGTAATTTCATTTAACAAAAATAGATTTTGGGTAATACCCCCAAAAGTTCCCGGACCCCAGATCTAATAATCTATTGGTTTTTTTTTAGTTTTTTCCAAAATCTGAGTTGGCCATCAAGGAAGATTGAATTCTCTATGTGACAATGTGTACAGTAATAAAAATGATAACATCAGATATTTTTTCACTCTCTGTGATACACTCCACTTTCTTTTCTCGCAAATCAGTGTTGTACACAGTGGTGTGGAAATGGTGTTACTTTAGTTTTAGACTATTCTATTTATAATATTGTAGCTGCTTAGGTGTTAATTGTTTATATTATTAGATAACTGTTTCTTTTATTATTAATAGATTATATATATCTTAAGTAAGCTATAAAGGAATTTATTTTATTATTATTTAGTTAATGATTCCGGTAATCAATTAAGCATCATCAGGTTTTTCATGACTGCCATCACTCCTACAATAAAAGTACACATTTATTTATTTATTAATAAAGAAGAAAATAGGGACATTAAATTGGAAAGAATGTTGGTAAGTCCTACAGTAAAGTAATAGTCTTTAAAATATTTACTTATCTTGAAACACACATACAGTGATACACACATAATCATTACATAATAATTATAAGAAAATAGTTGATTATGCTTCATTGATTAATATTATACACACACACATATTATAATTATAAGAAAAACAGTTGGTGTGCTCTTTTAAAATGAAGCTATGACATTTTGCTGGGAGATGGGCAAGATATTAATTCTCCACTACCAGGAGCTGCCCATAACCTTAGCCTAATCCCCAAAACACACCTTCTGGCTGGCCACACTTGTTAGAAAGATGAATGATAGATAATGCAGAATAGAAGAGTGATGTAGTTTTAGAAGATAGCTCGAGCCATGTGATACATACAGCCAGGATAGTAACTAAGTAAGTAAATACATGTGACAGACTACAACATATAACATGTAACTTTGTAAGTGAGTCATGCTAACATGAATGGTCTAATTATCAGCAATAAATGTGTTCAACAAGAAATAAAATAAAACAGCATCGTTACATATAGTGAATAGTTCAACAGTTACAATTAGTGTCTATATATGTGTTATTTAAGTTTATAATCATGACCATGCAGTATTGTAAGAGAATGTTCATTTGACTCTGACCTTTTCAGTACAGTATACAAAAATAATTTTTATTGGAGGGAATTTGTATAGTTATTTTTAATTACTTTTAGGAAGCACTGTGCTATATCTCTGATGAAAACGTGCAGTCTAGTAATACTTAATAGAGAACACTAAAAAAAAAACCTGTAGTTAATTTTCTGTACATAACTTTAGGGCTATCAAATTGTAGTACAGCATCATTTGGGCTTGAACATAATTTGTCTTGATGATGTACTCCACACACACTAACGTGTTCCTTATGCTATATCAAGTCTGTACCTTTGCTTCCCAAACATTTTAGAACAGTGACCCAATTTTTAGAACAGTAAACTTTTTGCAGTCCACCATAAATCTGGCTCGTGGCCATTAGCCATTCAATTTTAATCTGGAATTATATTTGTTCTGAGGGGTTTACATTGAAAGATAGATTAGTGTTGCATTACTGTATTATTTTGGAAGTTAAACATTTCCTTTACTTGACTATTTTACAAATATCTTATATGTAGTTTTCGATCCTGGCTTCCTTGTTGTATATCATCCTAATTATCACATTTACATCAAAATAATTTGTATGTGCTACAGTTATTAAATAACAAAAATAATATTAACCACTTTATATACTAGTAGGTCAATCAGGTACAACCAGATCTCATCTTAGCTATTGTCAGAATGATTTTGTGTAAAATTTATCCCTAGTCAAATTACATATTCTTGCTGTGAACACAATGTGGTAATCTTAGAAAGGAGGGTGGTTATATAGTGGAAGTGGGTAAGAGATGACTTTGGAAAATACAATATCATATATTTGGATGAAGAAAATTGTATTCTTTCTTGCATTCCATATATAGATTACTAGGAAATATGATAAAAGAAGCCTTTGGTGCTATTTGATACTGTCATTCCAGAGAAATGTACACATGCCATTGATATTGAATTCTATTTGCTGCGTTCTTTGCTTGATCCTTTGACCTTTTCATAACTGCTTTACCAATGGTTTGTTGCTGATATACTTAACAAATGAAGGTTTTGAGCTTGCATTACTAAACTGACATTTTAATCTTCTTCCCTTTCTTTCTCTTTTTTTTTTTTAATTTCTTTTGCTGGTGGTTTGAAAATTGAGCTGTTTCAAGAAGCAAAAATGTATACCATATTTGTTTTTATGTGCAGGATACAAACATGTGTATAGGATACATGTGTTTCTTTAAGAATTGAATTTTTCAAGCTTATAAATATTATAAATTTTTTTATAGGGTCTTGTATTAAAATGTGTCAATTACTGTTCGTTTTGTTTTTTTTCAGCTTTGTTGAAGAATATGACCCCACCATTGGTGAGTAGCATTTTATGTTTTATGAAATAAGGGGGCTGATGATCTGGCCTATAAAAAAAGGCTGTTTGTATATGAGATAAAATAACTATTTGTATATAAGGCAGATGGTAGTGGGGTGGTGTTGATGGTGATGATTTTATATTTGAAAATATTTAAAACAGCAATAAAAATAATAAATAAAATTTATTTTGTGAAAATTAACACATCAAATTTCAAAATAACTCTATTAGACATTAGTTGAAATGTATATGTAAAGAACTGGTAATTGTGTGTGCATGCATATATAAATTATGATTATTTATTACTTGTTAATATGTTGATTGATTCATGAATGGATAGAAACTGGTGTAAAGAACCTCTTAATTTTTTATTGCATTAAAATTATTTTGTTTCTATGTATTCTTCATTCTTGTAGAAAATTTATTAAAAATAAATACTCATCTTCTTTCTGCCTGTTAGAAGATAGTAATTTTCTAGGTTTGTTGGCAAGTGGGGAAAGGGTGACTATTACATTAGATAATATTAGATAGACAGATTGATAGTTAGAGATGGATGGATAGATAGACTGACAGACATAGTTGAAGGTAAATAGAGATGGAATAAATACACAGGGAAATAGACAAACAGAAAGAAGGATAGTTTAAGATATATTGAAAAATCAAATACATACTATGGGTAGATGACATAAATGTACTGTAGCTAGAAAGGTTCAGGAACTCCAGAAAAGGATGTTGAAGTTAAATGTAAAGTGAAAGTAATTGTTCTGTTAGCAAATAAGAAATATATCAGGATATATTAATATATGTTGGTTACAATTTTATAAATTAGCCCTGGTGATATATTTTTAAAAAACCTGATTCTTGTTTGTGAATTTTGCTTTTTAAATTGTGCAAACAAAACATGCTAGTAATTACTATTATTCTAAATTGAAAATGTCTTTCCCAAAACAGTGGGGTTTTATGTAGTCAGAATGATTTTTTTAAATTTTTTATTGAAGTTGTAAAATAGTTGGTGCACTTACCATTGACTTGAGGTTTAAGTTAAATCTTATCTCATCACTACTCCCATGATGTTATACAGTTTTACATAAATGATTATTGAGCTGGAATATTCCTGGTTTAAGATGAAAGGGACAATATGTTTTAATAAAGTTAATCTTTAAATAATTTCTGTGTGCAGATTTTGTAACTGACATCCTGAAATTAATTAATAAATAAATCTGCCTAATGAGCTCTCTTACCTTATTGTTATACTACCAGTAACTATAACATCTTGGGTTACATTATACCATGTATATATGACAAATTGAGTTGATTGGCCCCAAACATTCCATTAATCCTGTATCCTACCATGTATATATGTCAAAAATAAGTTGATTGGCCCCAGTAATCCTGTATCCTACCATGTATATATGTCAAAAATAAGTTGATTGGCCCCAAACATTCCAGTATTCCTGTATCCCTCCATGTATATATGTCAAAAATAAGTTGATTGGCCCCAAACATTCCAATAAACCTGTATCCTACCATGTATATATGTCAAAAATAAGTTGATTGGCCCCAAACATTCCAGTAATCATGTGTACATATTTGTATATTTTCACTTTCATGAATCATTTACCAGTCATTTAATTCATAAGTGAAATTGTCATGATTCCATGACCATCAGTTTTAATAACACTGTGTAAATCAAAGCAATTTCTGATGTGCGGCCTTGTGTTGCAGAGGACTCATACAGGAAGCAAGTTGTGATAGATGGAGAAACCTGCTTATTGGACATTCTTGACACAGCAGGTCAAGAAGAATACAGGTGTTAAAGTGCAATTTTTCTTTCATTTGGACAAACAAACTAAAGCACAGAATGCAAGTGTTAAAAGTGTAATTTGTCTTTCAGTTATAAAAAAATACAGTTGTTATAAAGTGCAAGTTTCTCTTTCACATTTTCTTTTTGTGTGTGTGTGCATGCTTACAGAATATTAGAAAACACGTGCATAAGTCTTTTCCCCCATTATACAACCAGATGAGTTTACTTTAGATCATTGGGTTCCTAATGTATACAAACCAGATTCTATAAGAATTCCACCATAACCTTCCAAGGGAAGATAAATCATGAAGAGCTTACCCAATAGTGTTTTTTGGAAGTAATGTCTCTTTATTATAATATTTTGCTTGGTATAGAAGGATGTATTTTGTCATATCAGGACTGTACATTGAAAGTTTTATTAAGGATGTTGGCTGTCTCATACATTGTTGTGCTGGTTTCTCTGGTTCTTTACCTTTGTCTAACTCCAAGACAAGATAAAGTGTATTTTTTCCTTATTGTTAGCTGATTGACACATGAACTTTTGTTTGTCTACTCTAATAGCATCATTCATACAGCTGTTAAAACTAGCATAGTCTTGTGTCATCTTTATGGAGGGATACAAGAAATAAACCTTCCTATTGCAGATGGGTGGCTTTGTTTTACTGATTGTTGATTTAGTGCATGATAGTATGATAGTTTTAGAATCACTTATTCAATGTCATTGGGTGAAAATGCTAGTAGGTGGAGGCTATAAATCAAATGCTAAATTGCATTCACACATAGTACACAATATAAGTGAAAAACCTTGAAATTTATCCTCTGGCATAA
Source organism: Sinotaia quadrata (assembly GCA_028829895.1). Lineage (NCBI taxonomy): Eukaryota > Metazoa > Mollusca > Gastropoda > Architaenioglossa > Viviparidae > Sinotaia > Sinotaia quadrata. The sequence continues at coordinate 50,825,958 of CM054184.1, read as the reverse complement.
AACCTGAGTTCATTGTTCCATCTGAAATAACTAGAGGATTGAAGTGACTAGGTAAGTTGTCACCCACCCACCCACCCACCCTGCCTATCACTCTGTCCACTTGTAGATTTGGCTGTCTTTACAGGAGAGGTGATAGTGGTGACCGCATTAGGTAGGTGTGTAAGATACCATCCGTCTTCTTAATCTCCCAGAAAAAAGACTGCAACATCCTTTGAAGTAAATTCCAATGCCATTTGTACTGTACTATTCACCATAGTGTTAGTGGCACAGCTGCAAGCAAGGCTCCATGCCTCTCCATGAGAATAATGATCATTCCTGACCCAGAAGCACTTGCAGTCTTTCTGGCTCATCTTGTCACCTGTATGGGAGTTTTTGATGAACATTATCCCTCTTTAGGCAGAAAGGAGGGGTGGAGCTTCCAACTTCTGGGATTGCTGTGCTGCCCTCTGTCCATCTGGGAATATGGCCTAAGGTGCAGATTTCTGGACAGTCTTCTAGCCTGCTCCGACACAAATCTGGATCCAAAGCAGATTTGATACATAGACATCAGATATGTCAGAAAAGCAAAATTTATGTCACATCATTGGACAGCCTTAGATTTGCTGATCATGATCTAGATCTTTTAAACTCTGTAGTAGATTTGAGTCTTGGGAAGACTTCATCTCTCAACAACAGTAATAATAATAATAAAGATTTAATCAGACTCTTAATCTTCTAAAAGCTTTACAATAATTGTATATAAAACTACAAGGTCTTTGTAAATAAACTACTTAAACACTAAAAAAATGTACTAAATGTATTATAACAAACCAAAGTGAATCTATATACAAAATGATAATTAATATATAAGAAATAGCCATGTTTACAAAAAGAGAAACATAAATGAAATAAACAAAGACACACGCAAGAGGCAGTTCTACTCATTCTGATAAAAAAAAAAGAAAGAAAGAAAAAAGACGTGCCTTCCTATATTTCAAAAATTGTCTTTATAGGGACAGATCACACATATATATCTGTTTGCTACCAGATGGAATGATTGGTTAATATGTTCACTACTAGGGAATGATTAGTTAATGGTGTTTGTCTTCTTTATTGGATTGGACTTCGCTCACAGAATGCTAGCATATGACCAGACTCATCATATAACCTCATAGTCCAATGGTCCACTGTTTATATGGATCTTATCAAGTCAGCATTGTGAAAGAAGTAATTTTTATAATTTGGCAGTAGTAAGATTCATGGTCACTACCGTTTGCTGAGTTCTTAACAAGTCACTCAGATGATAATGTCTCCTGTATGTAAGATCCAGTTCAGCCATTCAAAAATATTTATCAAATCACATTACACTTTACAGTCACATGAATGGAATAAATCTAAACTATTTCTGACCATCTCTCCCATAATTAGAGACTTTTATAGTGGGACATTGACATCTTGGTTGAAACAAGTCATTAGAAAGGTATATAAATGCTCTCTGCATAAATACTTAAAATTTGTTAGAAGTCCAGCTTAGTTTTTCATCTTGAAGGAGACAGTGCTTAGCATTTTTAAGGAAATGGTCTTGACAGATTGTGTTCAGTGTTTTATAGGTAAGTGGTCTTGAAGGAGATTGTACTGATTGCTTTATAGGCAAATGGTCTTGAAGGAGATTGTACTGATTGCTTTATAGGCAAATGGTCCTGAAGGAGATTGTACTGATTGCTTTATAGGCAAGTGGTCTTGAAGGAGATTGTGTTCAGTGCTTTACAGGAAAGTGGTTTTGGAAAAGAGTGTAGCATTTTAAGATGGAAGACATCCATTTTCACTAGATCTATCTGTAAGGTATGTCTATCTTGACCACTGACTCTTCAGAGGGAGAAGTAACAATTGCCCAATCCACCACTGTCTATAGCTGTTTATAGTTTTTCTACATGTTTGTAATATTTTGAATTATTTCGGTGTTTTAAACCTCTTATATAAAGTAGAAAGGTTGATTTTTTTCGTTTCTTTTACATTGCATTTTTGCTAATACATGTTTTGCACTTAATTAATGTCATTTCTTGTTTGTTACCTTTCTTTTTTTTTTTTTAGGTGTGCATGTCTGATTGTATAATGGAAAAGGGCATTTTTCTACATATATTCATTTTTTTTCTGAAATCTTGCCAGATGACATATAGCACCACTTGTTCAGTTAATACCTTGCTTATGGGCACTAAAGGGACATCACTCATGGAACTTGCTAAGCTCTTGTCACTTATAACCATGGGAGGGTATTTGGATCACTGATAAGCAAATCTGGCCTGGCAAATTTCATTAAAGGAAAAAACACAAGTATATTGACAGACATCTTTTTCAGTTTTTTAGATAATCATCTTTGAAATACATAGGTGTAAAAATCTAAAATAAATCATATTGCAAATGGCATTATATTCTGGTAGTGAAGGGGTTAATTATTGTATCATTATGAATATTTTCTCTCTCTTTGATTGCAGTGCCATGAGGGACCAGTACATGAGAACAGGAGAAGGGTTTCTTTGTGTCTTTGCTGTTAACAATCAAAAGTCATTTGAAGATATCAATCAGTACAGAGAACAGGTGAGGAGTTTCTTGATGTCTTTGCTGTTAACAGTCTGACATCTCTGGGCACCCTTCACTCATTGTGATCATTATTTATTAATTAATAACACATAACTAATTACAAGTGATGAAGAATCTTAATTTATAGTTATTAATAATTCTCCCACAAGACCACTATGTCTCTCACTTGGCAGATTATAAAGGTATTGTAAAACTCTACTCTTACAGAGTAATAAGATAGACTTTTAACTGTCGCATAATGTTCTGCAGGTGAAAACTTCTTATTAAAAGAGTAATAAAAGTAATGTCTTTTATTTATATTTAATAATTTATAATATATTTAAGCCCACATCCACCCACTATTATTCCAACATACAGTTTTAATATATGTGCAAGACGGTTAATAAATTTAACAATAAATTTATTAAATCAACAATCAAATATACAACTTATATATGCTAGACTTAAACAGCATCTTATTTAGCATAAGGTAAAACATAAGGTTTCATGTGGATTGGATTATGATCCTGTTGTGCAACCATAAATTCTCAAACAAACTCATTTTTCCAGGTTTATTGGTCAAAATATCAAGAGTTTCTTTTATCATGCTCCATAACTTTACTGTATGTGAGAAATTGTCTATGTGCATGCATGTATGAGAGGAAAGGGAGATAATGCTTATTGAAGTGACAAAATTAAACTGAATTTATTTTAATGTTAAGTCATGTATAGATTGGAAAGTGGATGGGGTTGTTTTCTTACAGTAAACACATATATATCTTTTACCTGTTGAGTGTTTCATTTAAAAACAAGAAAGAAATAATGTAGTGTTTTTTTAAAATAACAATCATAATATTCATGATCTGAATATTTTTCTTTTCCTATAAGCATACTGATGTAGGTTGATCCTCAACCATGAAATTAAATAACTAATTTGTTCTTTGTAAGCACTTTGATATATCTTATCTTCAACCATGAAATTGCTGATTTTGTTTCTTATAAGCAGATTGATGTCTGTTGATCTTGATACATGAAATTGTGACTTAAAATTAGGCAATGACAATGCCTACTTCACTTTATGAATATTATTTATCGATATCTCTGTTTTCTTTACTTGACTCACTGTATATCATACTCTGCTGAAATTGTGGAGAATCAATTGGTAATTTTGTTTATTTTAATTACTGTTCTGGAAATCCATACACTTGATGTCAACCATACTGAGTTATTATTATCTTTTTAAATTTTAAATTATGCATATGTGTTTACTTCAAAATGTTTTAATTTAATTTTTTTTATAACAGATAAAAAGAGTAAAAGATGCAGATGAAGTTCCAATGGTTTGTAAGTATATTTATTGTTATTTTTTACTTTGATTGTTTGCTAGCATATAACCTTGTGGGGAACTCTTCTGTCTTGTAAATATCAGTTTTGCTTTTCCATGGCTTTGAATGAATCATAGAATTAGATTAACTAATTAATTAACCTATAACATTCTAAGAATCAAAAGATTTGATTGGTTAGTTAAATAACTATTCAGTTTCTGCTTTTCTGTGTCATTATAACCATCAAGATTAGATTGGTTAGTTAATTAACTAATCAGTTCTTTTTTCAATGGTAGTACATGAAGCAAAGGATTAGATTGTTTATTTAATTAAATCATTAGTTCTGCTTAATCATGATATAATAAGAATTGAAAGATTAGATGTAACTAATTACAATCAAGTTTATTTTCAGTTCTTTTCCTTCTATAATTTTTTGCCTGATGAATTGAAGTAACTTTTCTTATATAAGGAGAACTCTGAAACTGCATGGAGTCTTGGAGACCCGTGAATAATTTTTGTATTAATCAAGAAGAATATAATTTTTGTTGTAGCTATAAGGAATGGATACAAACTTATATTCATTGAGAATAGTATTTTTTTTAGCAATGGAGGATATAAATTATAATTCAATATTAATATTAATAATTGTTGTTTTATTTATGGAGAATGAAGTAATTTTTGCTATTGTCACAAAACGGGAGGCTCGTTACAAGCCGACCCGAGCTGAAGTTAGAGATGCAAGGGGTGAAGTCTATTTTTGGCCTGCTCCGGTGCACCTCCAAGAAAAGCCCGTGACGTGTGCCAGTACTACGTCGCGTCAAGTTGTTACATAGACACACATGACATACTCCATTGATGTTTGGGTGGGGCCCACTTTATTAATGTCATGCCAAGGAACGTTTTATTGGCGGTGTGTGTTGTGAGTGTGTATCATAAATGTGAATAAATGGACGAACAGACGAACGGTGCAAAACAATAGTACAAATTCTTTCGTCCCTCTCAAAAACTATGAATAACAAGAGAGTTGAAAGATGTTTAAATCAGGTTATTTATTTCCCGATTTAAAAGGGGGCACTACTCTTTCGCACAGTGATTAATCATTCATTCAACTTTCCAATGTCATACACTCTGTGGGAAATAAGGGGAGATGAAAATGATGAAATTCAAAATATAAAATAAAAATTAATTACACAATTCTTATGCGGCAAATGTGGCCGCTTTAACAATAGTTCACATATAGAATAAGCATTAATTTTTAACATTAAAGTTCTTATTTTGCAAACGATATAATAGTGTTCATTTTCTTAGAGTTCTAGAGTTAAGTATGTGCGCGTTAGCCGTGCGAATTATTACTCACTATTAATGTCAGAGTTCCAAGGAGATGACGTAAGCTCACACGTCACTTACAAGCGGCACTTCAAAGTGAAGATCAGGACGCAATTGAGGCGTCGCATTACAGGTGAAGATTCTGCAGAATCTAGGCACCACTTTCAGATTATCACTGGGGAGAAATCTGAAATTTAGCTGACTGTTGTCAGCCTCGATAATTATCGTTGTATCGGTTGTCGTGGAAACGGACACCCCAACGACGTTTAGCATTATCGGGTGGAGTCGTCCAGTGGGATGTGTCGTCGCATTACACTGAGTGTAGAAATCCGGATTGTCTGTGAGACGATCACGGTGCTAGCCTCTCAATTCGCGGGATAGACTGCCAAACGAACTCAGACAGGGGGAAGAACAAGTTGGTCCCTCGTGTCGTTAACTGCATACAACCAGCGTCACATGCATCGGGTTTTTCTTGACAGCGAAACTTTCCACTTTGCCAACAATTATACTGAGTAATTTTGCCTCGTTACTCAATATATGGCATCAGACGGATGGAAAACGGATGGAAAGAGATCTTTGCAGCTTTCCTTTATGAAATCTCTGTCCATGAGATAATTCATACGTGAAGTTAGACTGGCTTCAGACGAATCGACGTTTTCAACATTGAGAATAAAGTCTTTCTTTGCCTCTTATATAGCTTCCTGAAGGTCTCCAGAACTTTCCAGAAGCTATGCCGTGTGACATGATTTTTGCCTTGGATATATAGTGGTAATCGTGATGCACGCTTTTCTGTGGTCAATTCTAATGCGCACTGGCCATTTCACTCGTCAACAACATGTGACGGTATTGCGCAGTTGTCCCAATTTATTTAATATACATATTCTTCATAAACTAATACATATATTCAATATGATATATTAACACACACTGCGTCACGAACGTCTGTCTACTAAAGAGATCTTAGGTGACCGTTACTGGAAGTTACATGCTACATACGAAAAATAACAAAACTCGGGTTACTTCAACTAGTTTTGTTAGCGGTTTTTTTTAAAATGAAATAAAATATAATTTCGGTCCCTCATTTCCTGTGACAACCCCCTTCTTAAAATTGATTGAAGCTCACAGAGTGGAAATCAAATAGGAACAAAAAAAAATTTTATTTCACACGATAGTCCCCACAGGAATTATATGCGCATCTGTGGAGAGACTATCCTCTCTCTTGTTTATATCGCGGTTATGGCATGCCGGGATAATGCATCGGCACCCGAATTTTCTCTGCCCGCGATGTGTTCGACAACGAAGCTATACTCCTGTAGCAGGAGTGTCCATCTAGTTAGCCTAGCGTTATCATACATGCTAGTGCGGAGATATGTCAGCGGCTTATGATCGCACTGCAGGATGAATGGTTTAGAGTACAGATAAGCACTAAATTTCTTGAGTGCCCATACGATTGCTAAGCACTCTTTTTCAATCGTAGAATACCGTGTCTCACGATCTAACAGTTTCTTAGAAGCGTATGCTACCGGTAGGTATTCGTCATCTGTCTCTTGGAGAAGTATGGCACCGAGGCCTTCGTCCGATGCGTCGGTCCTGACAATAAATCTCTTGTCAAAGTCTGGTAACTGTAGGACGGGTTTACTGGTCAAGATGTCCTTCACTTTTTCGAGGGCGGTGCTACACTCTGCCGTCCATCGTATTTTCGTGGGTTGTTTGTTTCCAGTTAAGTCCGTCAGTGGTTTAAGAAGCGTACTGAAGTTTGGGACAAATTTTCGGTAGTACCCCACTAGCCCCAAAACTGCCCTGACCTGTTTCTTTGTAGTCGGTAAGGTCATGTCACGAATGGCTGCAGTTAAGTCTAGATTAGGGCCTATTTGTCCGTCACTTATGATATGGCCAAGAAATTCAATCTCTCGAAAGCCCGCGCGTACTTTGGTGGGTTTCACGGTCAATTTATGGCGCTCGAGAATATCAAGTAGACCACCCACTGAGGATAAATGTTGGTCCCATGTTCCTGTTGCTACCAGTATGTCATCAAAGAAATTCAATGCGTCAACGCTCTCTAACGGTAATTTTCGCATGAAGCGCGCGAATGTTGCGGGTGCGTTCGCTAGTCCGAACGGTAGTCGGCAAAACTGAAATAAGCCTAGCGGGGTTGGGAATGCTGTTTTTGGTCTGTCGTCAATAGCAACCGACAGTTGCCAGTACCCTTTGCACATGTCAAACTTCGAAAAGTAATGTGCCTTAGTTAGTTTTGCGAATAATTCGTCCTGATTTGGAATAGGTTCCGCATCGAATTCAGTTATCTCATTTAACTGTCTGTAGTCCACACAAAAACGAAGCGTACCGTCTTTCTTTTTAACTAAGACGACCGGTGATGAATATGGGGAGATTGACTGTTCAATCACGCCCTGTTTTTGCATTTCACGCACCTGTTCTGCTATGTACTTTGTGCTCTCATATTTCTGTGGGTACTGTTTTAAGCGTATTGGTTTGTCGCTTAAAAGTTTGATGCGGTGTTCAACCAAATCTGAGTGGCCCGGTTGGTCGGTGAATATGCGCGCGTGTCTGTGTAAGAGTTTTGACATTGCGTCGCGCTGTTCGACAGTTAAGTTCGAGTCAATCTCGACTTGATCGACTGTAACTGCCGAGTTAGGCGTGGTTTCGGCGGACATCATGTCTGTTCTGAAATTGGAGTCTTCCAATTGTATCAGTGCGACATTCACGTTTTGTATCTGTTCGTCGCTGCGTTCATAGTAACGCTTTAGCATATTTATGTGATAGATTTTCTGCTTATTTCCTATCTGTATGCTATAATCGTTCTGCTTCACACGCTTAATAACGCGGTAGGGTCCACGCCAGTGCATTTGCATGCGGTTGTTATGCGTGGGCCGCAAGAGTAACACGAGCTGACCTGATTCGAGGTTACGTTCCACAGCTGTACGGTCAAAATTTCGCTTGTATCGGGGTTGTTTTTCGCGAATGTTTTCCTGTGCTAAGTGACATGTCTCGGTGAGACGTTGACGTAGTTCGGCTACGTACGTGTGAACATCTTTACCATCGGTCACAGTGTCTCCCTTGACCCATGTTTCTTTTATTAGCTTAAGGGGACCACGAGGTTGTCTGCCGTATAGTAGTTGGAACGGTGAATAGCCCGTACTCTCTTGTGGGAGTTCGCGATACGCGAAGAGTAATGGTGCTAGAAAACGCGGCCACTGGTCGGGTTGTTCCGAGGCCATTTTAATTAACATTTTCTTTATTGTACCGTTGAAACGTTCAACGGCACCATTAGACTGAGCGTGATATGGTGATGAGAACAACTGTTTACACGCTAGTAGACGCATTGTTTCAGCCATCATTGCTGAGGTGAATTGAGTGCCCTGGTCACTCAATATTTCTCGAGGTACACCAGTACGAGAAAATACGTCTATTAAAGCGTCTGCGACTTCGATCGCTGTGATGCCCTTTAATGCGACTGCTTCTGGATATCGTGTTGCAAAATCCACGATTGTTAGGATATAGCGATATCCTCCTTCGGCCGCGGGAATGATTGGGCCAATAATGTCTACTGCGACTTTTAGGAATGGTTCCTCTACTGTTGGTACTATCTCGAGGGGAACTCGACTGACACGCCCTCGGTCAATATGTTGTTGACACTGCGTACATGTACGAACGTACGAGCGAACATCCCTACTCAGGCCTGGCCAAAAAAAATCCTCACGAACTCGCTGCTCAGTGCGACGTGCGCCCTGATGTCCGGACATGATTGAGTCGTGTGCAAAGCTAAGAATCAGCGGTCTGAGTGGTGTAGGGGTAAATAAACACGTGGTGCTTCTAGTATCATTTTCCTTAAAGTCGGTGCGCCGAAACGCTAGTCCGTCCTTCAGGAAATACGTAATTGTCGCGTACTTGCTGGACGTAGTAGTGTTTTTCCGTGCCAGCTTTAGCATTGAGGACAAACTTTTGTCCTCCTGCTGCAGGTGACTGAGTTGACTTGGGGTCAACTGCGGAAATGTGTTCTCGACTATCTTTAGAGCCGGGGGTCCTTGTGTACTATGTTCCCGTTGTGCTCTAGTGGTTACGGGGAGAACAGGATAGATGCCATCAGTGTGTGTGTCACACTGCCCGGGCGATAGTATGAATCCGAACTGCATGTCTCTTATTACTGCGGCGGTGACTGTACCGGAAAATACGGATGACGTAACATGTACAGTGGCTCTTGGACATGTACTAAGGTGTCCCATAACACATCGAATGCGGACACTACCTCTTAGATACTGTTCAGGGCGTACAAGTTTAGCATTTATGCAGCTTATGGACGCGCCTGTATCGACCAGTATTTTGACTCTTTGTCCGTTTACTGTAGCCTGTTGGGTCCTTAGGGTTGCACCTGTTTCAGTGCATACTTTTACATCACGTGGACTGGGACAGTTCTGAGAACTATGCCCCTTCCCTTTGCAAGTGTAACATGTCATAGGTGGGGAGTCACGTGTGTGACGTCGTACGTCTTGTGACTTAGTGTATGTCCGTTGTACCGGTTCGGGTTTTTCCGATTTCGTCATTGGTCGGTTCGATTTCGGTGTATACTTCTGCCGATTTGTAGGAGGAGGGCGTGGTGCACTCCTCGTAATTACCGGATCAGGGTAATCATTATAAGTGTCTGCTAACTTCAACATATCACTGAAGTTAGTCGGAGGATTTCGCTGCAAATATGTCGTCATTGCAGGCGGAGCAATATGGAGAAATTGATCTCTTAATATCAAATCAAATAGGCCCTCATATGTCTTCCGGATGTCTGTCAAATCAATCCATCTATCAAGATAATGGCGTAACCGGGTACCGAAGGCTTGCATGGTGTCATTTGCTTTAGGTATGGCTCTCCTAAACATTTTTCGAAAGCCTTCTGCTGTACATTGAAAAGTACGCATCAAACCCGTTTTGAGATCTGCATAAGTAATAGCGGGATCGCGCGTTAGATCAGTAAATGCGCGCGAGCTTTCACCTTGAAGTATTTGACCGAGTTGTTGTTTCTTTTCAATGTCAGTGTAATTAAAGTTGGCAATGAAACTGTCAAAGCGTGTCAAAAACTCGTCAATCGTCTCGACTTCAGGGTTAAAGAAAGCTAGCCGTGTACGGGGTTTATTTAACTCGGCCTGTTGCTTAGCAGTCCCATCTAACAACTTCTCTCTAGCTGTTACCTCTTGCTTAGCTAATTCAAGCTGTTCCTGATGTGCTCTAGCTTTTAACTTAAGCTTTTTCTCTTCTACTTCCTGCCTTTTATCTTCTAAATCCCTAGCAGACTGAATCTTTAATAACTCTATTTCTCTCATATCTTGGATTTCTTTCTCTTTAAAATCTCTCGCCTCTTTCGCTCTTTTTTCCTCTAGCTCATTTTTTCTATCCTCTAGTTCTCTAGCCTCTTTCGCTCTTTTTTCCTCTAGCTCTCTCAGGTTTTGCATCTCTAGCTGTTTAGCTAACTCTCTCTTATCTTCTAGCTCTCTCAAAGTTCGCATCTCTAAATCCTTAGCTACCTGTCTCTTTTCTTCTAGCTCTATAGCCTCTTTCGCCTCATTTTCTTTCGCAACATACCATTTAGCTATCTCCTCATCCACGTATTTCTTTAACTCGGCTTTCTCATACCCGAATTCTCTACCCATAGCCATGAGTTCTTTCTTTATGTTTACTAGCTCGGCCATTTTTAAAATTGCTAGTTATCACGAGTATGGATAAAGTGACTTAGAATATTCGCGGGATTTTGACCTCTGTAGGTCACAAGTGGTGCAATGGTGTGCGTATGAACACCAGCCACCACGTGATTAGGATTATTACAAACACGAGTAAAAGAAATCCTAATCGGAAATTTGCAAAGTTAGCAAAATTAGCAAAACAACAGTTGCTAATGTAGCGTACAAAATATCGATCTATGTACGTCTAAACACGAGTCGGTACGCGTTAACGATAATAGCGTAAAGATAATAAAACTTATTTCAACACAATAATAAGTCTTATCAAAATCCAGTTCACCTAAGTCTCAATAGCAAAGCCCTAACATGCAATAAACAATGCATAATGGTGATGAGATAGAAAAGCAGGAAAGAGATGACACTTTCTTACAACAACACAATTTACCTTGTCAGATCACGGTCAGTGGTCACCAGATGTCACAAAACGGGAGGCTCGTTACAAGCCGACCCGAGCTGAAGTTAGAGATGCAAGGGGTGAAGTCTATTTTTGGCCTGCTCCGGTGCACCTCCAAGAAAAGCCCGTGACGTGTGCCAGTACTACGTCGCGTCAAGTTGTTACATAGACACACATGACATACTCCATTGATGTTTGGGTGGGGCCCACTTTATTAATGTCATGCCAAGGAACGTTTTATTGGCGGTGTGTGTTGTGAGTGTGTATCATAAATGTGAATAAATGGACGAACAGACGAACGGTGCAAAACAATAGTACAAATTCTTTCGTCCCTCTCAAAAACTATGAATAACAAGAGAGTTGAAAGATGTTTAAATCAGGTTATTTATTTCCCGATTTAAAAGGGGGCACTACTCTTTCGCACAGTGATTAATCATTCATTCAACTTTCCAATGTCATACACTCTGTGGGAAATAAGGGGAGATGAAAATGATGAAATTCAAAATATAAAATAAAAATTAATTACACAATTCTTATGCGGCAAATGTGGCCGCTTTAACAATAGTTCACATATAGAATAAGCATTAATTTTTAACATTAAAGTTCTTATTTTGCAAACGATATAATAGTGTTCATTTTCTTAGAGTTCTAGAGTTAAGTATGTGCGCGTTAGCCGTGCGAATTATTACTCACTATTAATGTCAGAGTTCCAAGGAGATGACGTAAGCTCACACGTCACTTACAAGCGGCACTTCAAAGTGAAGATCAGGACGCAATTGAGGCGTCGCATTACAGGTGAAGATTCTGCAGAATCTAGGCACCACTTTCAGATTATCACTGGGGAGAAATCTGAAATTTAGCTGACTGTTGTCAGCCTCGATAATTATCGTTGTATCGGTTGTCGTGGAAACGGACACCCCAACGACGTTTAGCATTATCGGGTGGAGTCGTCCAGTGGGATGTGTCGTCGCATTACACTGAGTGTAGAAATCCGGATTGTCTGTGAGACGATCACGGTGCTAGCCTCTCAATTCGCGGGATAGACTGCCAAACGAACTCAGACAGGGGGAAGAACAAGTTGGTCCCTCGTGTCGTTAACTGCATACAACCAGCGTCACATGCATCGGGTTTTTCTTGACAGCGAAACTTTCCACTTTGCCAACAATTATACTGAGTAATTTTGCCTCGTTACTCAATATATGGCATCAGACGGATGGAAAACGGATGGAAAGAGATCTTTGCAGCTTTCCTTTATGAAATCTCTGTCCATGAGATAATTCATACGTGAAGTTAGACTGGCTTCAGACGAATCGACGTTTTCAACATTGAGAATAAAGTCTTTCTTTGCCTCTTATATAGCTTCCTGAAGGTCTCCAGAACTTTCCAGAAGCTATGCCGTGTGACATGATTTTTGCCTTGGATATATAGTGGTAATCGTGATGCACGCTTTTCTGTGGTCAATTCTAATGCGCACTGGCCATTTCACTCGTCAACAACATGTGACGGTATTGCGCAGTTGTCCCAATTTATTTAATATACATATTCTTCATAAACTAATACATATATTCAATATGATATATTAACACACACTGCGTCACGAACGTCTGTCTACTAAAGAGATCTTAGGTGACCGTTACTGGAAGTTACATGCTACATACGAAAAATAACAAAACTCGGGTTACTTCAACTAGTTTTGTTAGCGGTTTTTTTTAAAATGAAATAAAATATAATTTCGGTCCCTCATTTCCTGTGACAGCTATACTCTTAGAGAACAGAAATTAAATAATACTTGTCATAAAAATACAGAAACACACTTGTGCTTTATTAATAGAGAAAAAAATCATTTTTGCTTTAGTCAAGGGAAACAGACTAATTTATGCTTTAAACATTGAAGAACAAAGATTAGGCCATGCTTTATTCATGATGAACAAAAGCTAACTTACATTTTAGTTATAAAGAGCAAAAGTTGATTATCCTTTAATCCAGGAGAAATAAGCATTTTTTCCTTTAGTCATGAAGAACAGAAAATAACTTTTGCTTTAGTCAGAACAGAGACTAGCTTTTGCTGTAGTCATGGAGAATAGAGACTAGCTTTTGCTATAGTCATGGAGAATAGAGACTAGCTTTTGCTATAGTCATGGAGAATAGAGACTAGCTTTTGCTGTAGTCATGGAGAATAGAGACTAGCTTTTGCTATAGTCATGGAGAATAGAGACTAGCTTTTGCTGTAGTGATGGAGAACAGAGACTAACTTTTGCTTTAGACATGGAGAACAGAAAGTAAAGTTTGCTTTGGACATAGAGAACATGGAGTAAATTTTATCTTAGACATGGAGAACAGAGAATGCATTTTGTTTAATAATATTCATAGAGGACAGAGTAACTTGTAGTAGTAATGGTGATCAGAAATTAACATTTGTTTTAGTCATGGTGAGCAGTGTAAATTTTGTTTTGGTCTTTGAGAAGAGATACAGGCTTTTAGTCCTGGTGAACAGAGAGTAAATTTGTTTGATTTTTTTATTTATTTATTTTAAAAATATTTCAGGAGAATAGTTTCATTTTATATTTGTAATTCAAGTCTGCATTGTTAATTAGACAACATTTTAATTTTACAATTGTGGCTCTTTGGAAATTATTATTGTGCACATTTTAACATAGACCTTTCCATTCTGCTCTGTTGCTCATTTGTGTGATATAAATTTGCCAGTGTAATGTGCTTGGTTATGAGATTTCCGACAGTTTTCTGTTTCTGTTTAGTGGTAGGAAACAAAGTGGATTTACCAATTCGCAATGTGGAGCAGCGACAAGGAAAACATATGGCAGAATTATATCATATACCCTACGTTGAGACATCCGCTAAAACACGCCAAGGAGTGGATGATGCCTTCTATACTCTTGTTAGGGAAATTAGAAAATATGTGAGTAAATCTTAGCAATGTTACCCCTAGTCTGATCATACAAAGATTACCTAGACATATCTCAGGAACACTACTACTTAGTCTGACTTTAGCAACACCTTAGAATCTGATATCAGCAACACTACCTACTCTGATCTGAGCAACACAATAGGGTCTGATTTCAACAACACTACTAGTCTGATCTCATCAACACTACCTAGTCTGATCTCACAAACACTATCTAGTCAGAACTCACCAACACTTTGTAGTCAAATCTTAGCAATACATACCAGTCAAAAATCAGCAGTTATATTTTTTACAATTTCAGGTAAATTATAATTACAAATAAGATTTTTTTGTAAGTTGTCTAAGATTTTTCAACTGATTTAGAACAATTTTGCACTGCTAAATTCGAAAATGACATCCGTTTTTTTTGTTTGTTTTTTTATCAGGTCCTGTTTTTGTGCTAATTCGATTTTTAAAAATCTGATCTTATAGCTAAATCAATTACATTTTTGTAACATTATTAGGCAATTTTTGTTAATATTTCTCTTCCAAAATAGGTTTTTAAATTAAAGAAAATAAATTAAAATTTAAAAAATCGTTTTCTAACACAATTCATTTATTAAATGTTACAAACGTTGATTAGTGTACATTGAATAGTAGACATTGATAACGGTAAGTACATATAAATTCAATATTAGGTCATCATTGTTCAAAATTCAGAGCATGAACTTCCATCTCTTTGAACTTCTAGAATGCTCAGCAGTAGGGATGTCCAACAGTAGTCAGCCATCATGACTGCATCCCAGCATCCCTGATACCTGGTTTTCATCTCTTTCATATCCTGATGAAATCTCTCCACTTGCTCGTCAGATCAAGTCGCTTGATCCCAGATTTTCAGGAAACCAATCCATATGTGAGAATAAGTAATGCATTTTGATGCTCATGTTGCATCCAAGATTTCTGAAAGCACTGAGCATATTGGCAACAAGCTCTGCATAGTTCCTGGCCTTATTGTTGCCAAGAAAGGTTTTCACGACCAGAACAAAAGCCTTCCACACTTCCAGTTCCACTTCATTCATTGAGTTTTCAAACTGGATCTCCGATTAGCTTACAGAGTTGTGGACCATCAAAAATGCCAGCTTTCAACTTCTCAATGGTCGACCCTGGAAAAGCATGGCACAAGTAAGCAAAACAGCCACCATCCTTGTCCAGAGCTTGGTGAACTGTTTGATTAAGCCAAGCTTAATGTGCAGCGGTGGGAAAAGTATCTTGTCTCTGTCCACCAGAGGCTTGTTTATGAGGTTCTTTGCTTTGCAAGGTACCAGTTCCTCCCATACAGGCCAATCCTACTTCATGTAATGCTGAGCTTTGTCCCTACTATCAGACATGCACAGAAAGCATGGGTACTTGGTGAATTCAGACTGTTGTCCCAACAAAATGTTTACCATCTTCAGGTCAACACAAACTAACCATCCATGCTGATCATAATGAATTTTCTCCAACACGTACTTCACTGCATCATACTTCTCCTTCAGTGTAGTCGAGTGAGCTAGAGGTACAGAGGCAAACTGGTTACCATTGTGAAGCAGAACACATTTCAGTGATTGCTTGCTGCTGTCAATGAACAATCTCCAATCTTCAGGTTTATACTGTGGCACTCCAAGCTTGTGCAGAAGCTGCACAATTTCTGTACAGTACAACAGGTCCTTCTCTGTAGAGGAAAAAAACTGAGGTACTCTTGATGTCTGTTGTGGTAGAAGGTGATGCGAACACTATTAGAAAGGACATCCCCCCCCCCCTCCAATCTGGATGCCAACAGTTCAGCAGATGACAAGTTGAGATAATGAACTAGATCATTTAGCTCCTTTTGTGAGAAAGGATTTGGAGTATCATCATCAAGAACCACTAATTCTTCTTCTTCATATTCTTCAACTCTAGAGAAATCTTCTTCACTAATGTCGATAAGTTCTCGAGGGACAGGTACTGGAATTTCATCACAATGAGCTACTGGAGACGTGCTGATTCAAGATCAGGATACTTAAGGCTGCTCTGGTTTTTTCTATTAATGCCAGTCACATCAATAGCGCTGCTGTCAGTGAACAGTCTCCAATCTTCAAGTTTATACTGTGGCACTCCAAGCTTATGCAGAATCTGTGCAATATCTGTAGAGTACACCAGGTCCTTCTCTGTAGAGGAAAAACTGAGGTACTCTTGATGTCTTTTGGTAGAAAGTGATTCGAACGCTGTCAGAAAGAATATTTCCATCCCCCTCAATCTGGATGCCAACAGTTCAGCAGATGACTTTGACAAGCTGAGATTGTGAACTAGATCATTTAGCTCATTTTGCAAGAAAGGATTTGGCGCATCCTCATCAAGAACCACTAATTCTTCTTCTTCATATTCTTCAACACTAGAGAAATCTTCTTCACTAATGTCGGTAAGTTCTCCGGGGACAGGTACTGGAATTTTATCACAATGAGCTACTGGATGACATGCTGATTCAAGATCAGGATACTTAAGGCTGTTCCGGTTTTTTCTATTAATGCCAGTCACATCAATAGCGCAGAAGTAGCAGTCAGTGACATGGTTTGTCAGTTCCCTCCAAACCATAGGAATTCCAACTTCAGACAACTCTTCTTTCCCTTGGTCCAACAACACAGATTCTCGGTGCATACCATGTGTGGCGCCCAAACTTTTATCCTGGTCACCAAGTTTTATACCAAAATAAGCATGGTAAGCACACTTTATAAAACCTGTTGCTGCATTCCTGTTAGGAACAATGGTGTATTTGCTGCAATGTAACAAAATACATCAGGTTTATTTCTGCAATGTCTTTTGGCTGATTCCATTTCATTGCCTAAAGAAGAAAAATATCATTATATCAATTATTCAAAAATTAGCTTATGTAACCTCTTCATAATTATGTAAAACAAATTATAATTTGTTTATTTACAGAAATAAGAAAGAATTTTACATCATATAAATAGAGAATACCCTTACAAGTAAAAAAAAAACCCACAAAAAAAATAATGTGGCAATAGATCAAAACGTTGATCAAAATTAGATCAAAAAGTTGACCTGATTGAACAAAACCGATGTCATTTTTGGATCCAGCACAATAAAACTGTCATAAATCCATCAAAAAATCTTAGCAAATTTGATGTTGCCCATTCTTAGTTTAGATATCATCAATACATAACTAGTCAGATCTCATTAATACATATACTAGCAAAGATGTATGTATTGACCAGACATGCTTAATACAGCAATTCTCATCAGATGTTTATGTGTTTTACAAAACAGTTCTCAGAAATTTTTATGATTTGTACAGCAGTTCTCCTCAGATATGCTTGATAGTTATGCCATATATAGCAGTTCTCATGTTATTTATGCTTTACACAGAAATATAATTAGGAGAGGCTGATCTGGAACATAGTTAAATGTGTTTTAAGCATTTTAGACTGATTATAACATTAAGAACCCTTTACACACTCGCACATGAATGTATATACTGTTTTCATTATGACCCCCTGCAAATTATCTGTTAATGTCTTCTTTCTTATTTTTCTTTTTGTTGTGTACCATATCAGAACTTTCTTTTTTTTTCCAGAAAGAGAAAAAGGGCAAGAAGAAGGAAAAACGGAAGATTGGAAAGAGATCATGCAAACTACTCTAGCAGGTGGCAGCACATATTTCAGTCATCCTATACTACATTTCAAAGGGAAAAAACTGTTTTGCCTGATCTGACTAAAGACTATATTACCTCTTAGGAATGAAGAGCACTTTTGAAATGGTGTTGTCAGGTCTTCAGGAGAATGTTCATCCATCCAGAGATAGGTTTCCATCCAGAGACCAATGAGCAGCCAGAAATCATTAGCACCATCTATCTCCCTTACATTTTCATCAATGACATGTTTACCACTTCTACCTTTACACTTTAACTGTGAGCACATAATCTCTGAAAGTTATATAACTTGGTTGAGTGGGGGGGAGGGTATTTTATTTGCTCTCTTAAATTATTGTGCAAAATTTAGTTTACTATTACCTATTTCCTGTTGCATTATTGTATAATAATTATTATTGTCATCTTTATAGTGTGATATCTTGAGACTGAGTCATCACATTGAAAGTAGTAACCTTGTCCTAAAACATGAATGTAAAGGAATTGAACATGAATTTAGAAAAACTTATGGATTTTTATCTAAACACTGAAAGTACTGATGGATAAAGCTTTGACTAATGGGATATATTTTGGATCTAGACACTGTAAGTATTGACAGATTAAAGAGTTTGACTGAAAGTTCATTTAAACGTTCAGACAAGCATTTCTTTTACATACAGCATAAATATCCTATCCAACTATTGACTGCAGATAAAATTTTAAAAAATAAAAATGAACAAAATAATCTAAAATTATATGTATTTCTTTTACTAAACCAGTACACTAGTGTGCATATGCATCCATGTGCAAGCAAGCTCACACACTTACATCCACACACTTTTTTTCTCTCTCTCTGACCAACACAACTAACATTTTAAATTTCTCCTTGTTTCTTATAACTAATTCATTATCAATGAATAATTATTTACATTCATTAATTACATGATTTATCTTCATTAAAGCCAGAATTAAACAGCCTTGTATGATAATGAATCATTATTGCAGTTATTATCTTTTGATAAATTTACCATTTTATTAAATAAACAAATCATAAATTTTAATTTCTTAATTTTAAAATTAAAAAATTTATGACAATTAGGAATGATGAAATCAATTAATGTTTTAGTTAGCTGTTGGGTATATATATGAGTTTAGAAAAGAAAACTTTTTGCTTTGTTCATTATTTAGTCTTTATTGTAAGATTGTGTTTTGAGCCCAGTTGCCAGAAGAATTTGTGCACTAAAATATCCTGGCAGAGAGTAAAAATCATAAACATTTGTTTGTGTTTTATGCTCTTTTTTAAAATGAATATTTAAATGAAGATTACTTTACATCAGCCATCATAATTCTTTTATTTATGTAATTTTTTGCACGTATCCTTCGAATATTTATCATTTGCCGACATATATATCTTCAATTTTATGGCATTTTTTATAAAACGATATTCTTTGCACACTTCATAAGCTTATATGTTGTTAATACTGAACCTTACTTGTGAATATTTTGTAAGTCGAAGGCCTCTTCAGATAATAAACTATGCATTCTAGTACATTTCATGGTCTGGGAAGAAAAAGAAATCTCCCATCTTCAACTATTTTACTACCCTGGTGGTGATGGAGATAGGGACCTTTCTCCATGACTCATTTGAAGCAATTTACAGGAACGCAGTTTTGCTGAACTCTTGACATATTTCTTCCATTGGTTCAGTCATGTTCCTTCATTTGATCTTGTTTCATCCCTTTTAGTCAGTCCCATTGCTCTGGTCATGTTCCACTGATTTTGTCATGTTCCATCCCTTTAAGTAATACTCCATCACTTTGATCATGTTCCATCAGTTGGATTGGTAAATTTCTACAGTGGCACTCAAGCATTTTGGTCATATACTTCCAATTTAGTGATGTTCCATTAATTCGTGTTAGCTCCATTACTGTGGTCATGTTCCTTTCATATTTTGATCCTGTTCTCTCATTTTTGGACATGTTCATTGTTTTGGTCATGTTCAAGTATTTTGGTCATATTCCCTCGTGTTCTGTCATTTTTGGCTATGTTCCACAGCTTTGGGTCATGTTTCGATTACTTTCAATCATATTATGTTCATTGCTTTGGTCATGTACTAGTATTTCATCTTATTCTTTCATGTTCCAACACTTTTATCATGTTCTATAGCTTTTGGGTCATGCTCCAATATTTTGGTCATAATTCCATCATGTTCCAACACTTTGATCATGTTTTATAGCTTTGGGTCATGCTCCAATATTTTGGTCATAATTCCATCATGTTCTATCAGGGCATGTCCAGCAGTTTGGCCATGTTCCTTACTTATAAAAATGTACTTTCAGCATTGAACAGAAAATGCCTGTTCCTAAGCTTTAAATATTAGCAGACTTTAATATTTATGGGCCTGATAAGGGTTGCAAATTTTCTGATATTTATATTAATTATGCATATTGATTTTATTGCTATTGGATTCTTTCTCTCTCTCTCTTTTTTTAATGCCCCTTGGCATTCATTCATCCAAGTTATAGTTTCTGTATGTGAGTGAATTTTTCACTTTGATTTGTGGCTTGAAGTTGAGCAGGAGTTAACAGCCTCTTTCTTGTAAATAAAAAAGGCAAGTTAACATTTAGAGAAGAATGTAAAATGTATGTAAGGGTGGTGGGGAGGGGGGAAAGTAATTTTTCTTGGCCAGTACTATGTGTTATTCTGGTATTTGACTTAACTTTCTGGGTTGTTTCTTTTGTGTGAGGGGGATTATGTTCTATTTACATTGCCTGATTTAGTTAATAAAAAAGGAAAATTTTAGTGATATTTGATATTACTTCTTTGCTTGTATATTGGTAGTTATTATTCTGTGATGTCTTTCTTATTGTTTATTTTAATTTGGAAAATTTGTGAAACTAATAATTACTTGAAAAAGATTTAACTTAATTTTGCAGTTTATTAGTTTTACACAGACTTGTGGGTGCAAAATATTCTTGAGTGATTGTTGATATTACTCAGTATTCAGAAATTCATTATTAAATTACATTTGCATATATTTATACTTATTTCTTTCAATCATGACTGGGTTAATAATAATAAGGGAGAAAATCATTTAGTTTCTAATATCATATAATTATGAGTTAAAGTTTATAATTCTCATTGTGTATGGTCAGATCATACTACAACATAGATGTGCTGATTGCTGTCAAAGTTCTGTCTTGTACTGAATGTTTTCATGGTTGTGGCTATGAAATCTACACATTTTTAATAATCATTTTCACTTAACTGCTGCTGTGTACATGTATGTATTTGTTATTCGACATAGCCATTACCAGAGTGTATGCATGACAAATGAATCAAGCCCTTTTTCCTTATGCATGTTGTGGCCAGAGATTTGACATGCTGTGCTGTGGATTTATAAAAGAATGTTAGTATAAATAGAGTGAGACTACCTGTTGTGTGGCTTTAAGTCAGCTGCATTTTGGTAGTGGGCATATTTATGAAAAAAAGAAATGAAAAAAACTAGCTTTCATTTTAAGTATTGTAGTGACATTAAGTTAGGATTTTTTGCTGTTAAAGACCAATTGAAATGGAATCTAGGTCAGCTACAGATAAGAATAAATCTATTTGAAATGAGTAATTTCCATTCTTAGAATCAAGACTGCAAAGTCTAAACTTTCACAATTTGTATAAATGCATTTATTTTGGTATTGAAAGTTAACATTTCTTAAAGAAATAAGAGCTCTCATTCATTTGTGAGACTGACTTCTCACCATGGCAGCATAATGTGTGATATCAGACATATTGTCTGCCATTAAATGCTTAGTTTGGAAAAATAAAACATAGTTAAATATTGCAGTGCATATAGCTTGACCCCAAAATATTCATTTTTTTACATTTCTCAAAGATCACAAATTACCACACACAAAAAATGGATTACAAAGATGAAACGAGAAAACTTTAATCTGAAAAAACATACGTTGCTGTGCAGTGAGCATTTTCAAGATTATGAAATGCAAAGTTGGCAGTCATTTTGGAGGCTGAATTAATGCATTAACAAATGCCTAAAACAGGTGTAATGAATTATTAAAACAGATGCTTCTTGCAGTTATAACTTGATATTGGTAACATGATAATTAGTATGATTAATTAACTACCAATGAATATCTGGTGTAAATAGAGTGTTGTTGTTTAATTAATTTGCAATATCTGATTTAATTTTTTTAAAAACAACTAAATAAAATGCTTCATAAATTAAATTTAAATTCATCAAACCCTTATCTTCATCTTTTAATCTGAATTTGTATGAATGCATTTTATTATGTCAGTGGTTGCTTGTGTGTTAATTGCATCATATTTTACTTTATATACCATAACATTACTTTTAACGCTATTCATAATATAAATATGACAAATTTTCTTGAATAGATAATCTTATCACTCTAGCCACTTCTGGGATAAAAAAACTTATCTTTATTTTCTGCTGTTGGTTTTAGTTGGTAAATCCAGTAGAAGGCATTTGGTACTAATTATTATACATCTACCAAACTACTTGTGTACAAATGAAGAGTTGAAGTAACTTTTTCGTAATTAAATACTTTACTTTACAGTTTATTGATTTATAATACTGCATATTAGCAAAGCTACAGAATTTTGTTGCACTAAGTATACCACCATTAGTAAAATGGTAAAACCTATAATTCTAGCCATTTTTAATTGTAATTGTACCAGATTGTTAGATCAGATATACACAATAAACTATTAATTGTAAGAACAAATGCATATATTTAAGTTTAATAAGACTATTCAGCTATTAAATTAATATAACATTGGCCATTAATTGTTAATTTTAAAAGATTTAGATTTACAACACTAAATAAATAAAATAGTACAAATATAAATATTTATAATATGAATAATAATCTCTCATTTAAAAACATGACTACTGCTATTCTCTATATTTTTATCATTAGTATTTTATATTATATACAGAATAATAATCACTTATTTAAAACATCACTAAACTGCTATTTTCTAAATGTTAGTATAAATCATTAATACTATCACTAATAATAATAAATATTGGTAGTAAATGTAAATATATTTAACAATATATATTGTTGTATATATATATATAAAATGACAATTACAAAACTGTACTTAAAAAGTTTTGTTATTCATATAAAAAAAATACACAATTCATTTTAATAATACTAATAGTTAGAAATATGCCTATGAACTTAACAATGACTACAAACGCATGGTAGGCCTATGTAATATGCTGACTATATTAGAAAAATAACTTTCCAAACATGGACTTTTTGAGTCCTTGTTTTCTCAGTATCTCAAACATCATTAGAAATGGTATGCAAACTTCTAACAGTTGAACTTTCGCTAGTTCATTAGTATGAATTGGATCAAATGTACATGAAGTACCAGAGAAAATTATATTGACGGCCATGTCTGACATCACTTCTGCCTTCTTTTACCCCAAGGGCTTGGGATTTTGTATCAGTAATGGGGCAAATCTCGTTCATGAACAATGTTTATATAGATTCCATTTCACTTGGTAGTTAACTCAGACATACTAGCAGTGAACAGTGTTCATTTTATATACCTAGGTACTTTAAATAAGGATTTTTTGCTTTTAACTCAGACAGTGGAGTAATAAATTTCACTTTAGCACCTGTCCTCCTTTCAACTGCTTTGCATGCTGTACAACAGTTGTCCTATTCCTGCTGGATTTGTATGCATACTTATGACAGTGTTTCCCAAAACTTAAAATATGTTAGGGTTCCCCCCTCTCTCCCAGTAAACTGAAAACAGTATAAGTTTTAGCTCATGAAACTAATCTGTGTTCTGATATATGCCCTTAAAACTTTTTCATGTGCTAGGATTGATATGTATAAACATGTTTTAGGAAATACTGACTGGATAGAAATATTGTGTAGGAAGTCCACCTGACATGGTCCACCAAGAATTCCTCTGAGCCAATTGCCGTAAACTCATGCTGGTTGTTTTTTATCCAGAGAGTGGAATTTTGATGTGATATAACTTTTATAATTACTGCATTTGTATTTATACAATTTGGTTAAGGAACATTTTGGTACTGTTGTGTACATACTTGGATTGCACATTTGTAAAGATGCTGATTTGTCAAGTGTAGTGCTAATTTTTTTAGGTGCATATGAACTGCTTGGTGGAAGTGGAGCACTTGCTACTTTCATTTTGATTCAGAGTTATCTTTCTAGATTATTTTAAACACATGTTATTTTTTTATTTCATGTTAATATTAATGACTAATTTTGCAAAGATAAGGGCTCTAAAAAAAGACAATGCAAATAGAATCCTGATTTTAAAGACATATAATACATTCATCTGAAATACTCACAAAATTTTTAAATGCTAAAATAACACCAAAAGGTTAAAAAAGATTGATGGTAGAATTTTTTATTTTCATTATCCTATTGTTAAGGCTGACATTTTATTTTTATGGTGCTTGATGACATTGAATTTGTACTGCAGTGTTCAATATGCTGGAAGTTTAAAAAAAAAACAACTTGTGTACAACCAGGCTTGCTAAGCTTGACTGACTAATCAGTCAATTGTTTTAGAATATATTTGGCAAGGACTAATTCCTTGTCTTGTTGCTGTTAATATTGTACTTTTTTTGCATGCTTCTTTCCAGAAGAAATCAGAAGGAAATATTTTTATAGTTTTTTGTTGGATGTGCTGTGTTTGAGAGTGAGGGTGGTTTCCCCTTTCTTGCTAGTACTTTAATTTTTATTTATTTAGGATTTTGTCATCACAGTGTATGCCTTTTAAATGGTAACTTTTCCCATGCTATTCAACATTTTATTTTAAATTTAGTTTCTTAGAGCTAATTTATAGCACATTCATATTACAACATAATTGTGCTCTAGAAGGGTAATCTGTTGACATTCTTTGGTTTCAGTTGCTCAAAAGCTAAGATTTTTTATGAAAGCTGAAAGTATATTTGATTTGTATGAGTGAAAGTGAAGAGTTTTCAGTGTAGATTTATTGTAAACAATTATATTAGTCAGTTTATTTTGATCAGTGTGTGGTATTTGACTTGGAGGTATCAAATGGAGGAAAAACTATTTCATTGAGGAACCAAGTGTGCATAAGGTGGCTTTTTTTTTAATTGTTAAAGAGTTTGTACAAAAGATTTTACACAGCCATGAGCTATATATTCTGTTGAAGCAGATGTTGCAAATGTTTGTTCTGTGTAGATTTTCCACTTCACTTTTAATTAATGTCACTTCAGTCAGACATACTCTGGTACTGTTTGACAATAGCTGTTTATAGTTTTTCTACATGTATGTTATATACATAAAGTTCAAATTATTTCAGTGTTTTAAATCTTTTATATTAAATGATCCCATTAAATTGTCTTAAAAGTGTGCCGTTGGGTTTGTTTTATTGTGGGTGTTATAATTTTGTTATTATGTTTCAATTCCAACATAAAAGAGGAATGCTACAGTGACAAGTATTACACTGTATATTAAATTACTACTACAATCTTTACAGGTACTAGAGAAAAATAACCCTTCTATCTCTGCCAGGGCTACAGTCTTTAAAGCTCATGCATATGTGAGATTCACAAATGGTGAGACCATAGCTCAGTGACATAGTGGAGTAAAATATATCACTAAACTTATGGTTTTAGTATTATAAACTCCAAGAATGAAAATACACTTTACATTTACAAACCGTTAGGAGCTTCCTACGTACATGAGCAACACATGTAAATATAAATAAGTAACAGACCAACAGTGTCATACACTACTTCAAGCCGTCGGAACATTTTTTGACAGCTGGCCTTACGTACAGCATAATTAAGCTTAGAATAATGGCAGACCTTGAAGAATACATATATTTGATCAATTCCCAAAATGTGCTCTACCCAACCCCCCCCCCAACATAAACAAACAACAACAACAAAAAAGATCCCCCACCCAATAATCTCTCTATATGAAAGAACTAGTCCAAAAAGTGCAGGCACTAAGAAGGAACACGGGTGATTGGGGTTCAAGCTCCACACTGCCATCTAGGGCAAAATTTGTTTTTTTTTCAACCTCTCGGGTTCAAGATTGTTAAACTGTGGACTGATTGTAGAGCACTGAGAGATTTTAACTGATAAGAAATGCTAATAAAAATCTTCAATTAAATATGAAAAAAAGTATAAAATTGTCCTTGCTGACTATGCAGTTATGTAGTCGAAAACATTCAGTGATAGGTTTCAGGTCCTTGGATGATAAAAAAAAAAAAAAAATGAAGACTGGTAAATTGTTTTGTTTGAATCTCTATTCTTATCAAGAGGCAGTGTTCCAAAGGTTTATACAGTGTGAGTCTTACAGACATTTGAAGCGTTGACTGAAATAGGGAAAAAGGGAGTGCATATTGGTGGAAGACCTACAAGCAACACCATCTTGAGAGAGACACTTCAACACTATAATCTTGGTAGAAGACCCATCAACCACTATCATCTTGAGGAAGACACTACAACTCTTATCACCATGATAGAAGATCCACCAAGTATCTTTCTGGCAGACCAGCAAACCCTTCCATTTTGTTAAGAGACCAAGCAATACCATCTTTAGACCCATCAAACATTACTTTACTTTTATAGGAGACCCCATAAACACTTCCATCATGTACAACCAACTCTACCATCTTAGTGGCAAACTCAAATTTGCACAGCCATGGGATGGCAAATATGGAATAGTTATACACTAGATAATGTGTGATTATTTGAATGACAAAGTAGACAGATTGCTTTCAGGGGAATGTGTGGCACAAAATCTAAAAAGCACTAGTTCTCACACTGCTGGTTTTAAAAAAAGAAAAAATGGCCTGATATTAAGACAAAATTAATAATTAGATATAAAATGAAATTATTACTTATGTGTAACAACAATATACTTCAGATCACAATTTATATGTAATAAATAAGACAAACTGTTATTTAACATTAAAATAAGTTTAATACTATTATTGTATAAGAACCGAATGAAAAATCCTACCACACAGATAAATGCAGATTTTATAATTAAAATAGAACTACATTTATTTGGGTGTTTCTTTTGGTATAATTAAGTGCTTCGTAAGTTTGTTCCATCAGAGAACAAGCATATCCTTGACCTTGGTTTTAACTTTGCGAGCTCATCCTTTCGCGGTCTGCGAAAGTGGTTATGAAGACAAAAGTAAAACCAAATAAAAATGCATTGTATCTTGTAAATGTAAACATCACACCATAAAATTGGTTGGAAACTAGTGTAGAACGTAGTAATAGTCACATTAGCTCGGAGATTACATATAAAATAAAAGAATTCTTAAATGGTTATGTCATTATATAGTAGTGCTAGTCCTTCAGGACCTTGACCTCAATTGACAACATGGCCGGTAAAAGATTTGGCAAAATTGCTGTGAAAAATGCATGTCTTTTCTTATGCGACATGCAAGAGAAGTTCCGTCCAACGATCCAATATTTTCCGGAGATCGTTAGTGTGTCAAACCGAATGCTCAACGCAGCTCGTTTACTTGACATTCCAGTTGTTGTTACTGAACAATATCCTCAAGGTAAGGGCATTATCCCATCGTGCGATTGACACGGTCATTTGTATAAATACTTTAAAAACAAACGAATCATTGAAAAGACAAAAATAGTTTGTTTTGAGTAGTACAGAGAACTATAGATGAGTCCAGTCAGATCACTAAACAAATCTCTGTGGACACAGTTATGATCACAGTCAACATTGACAGTTACAGTAGCATACTTTAGTTTATTTAACTTTATTTATTAACATTATTTTTATTATTATTTAAAAGTCTTCCTACTTTAGAAAGCAGCTAATATATTTGTAGGGTATTGTTTTATTTCCAACCATAGACTTAGCTTAGCTTTATTTGTATACAACCATTGCCGTGCCGATAAGGATTAAACAAGATCTGTTGTGTTGCAATATCTGCAAGGGTAAATTGAATTTCTTTCCACTGTTTTAGTGTATGATATAGATAAAATAAATGTATATCTGTGCACAGATTTTCTTTTCAGATATCTATACTAAATTTGTTTTAAATGTCTGTGTTAATTATTTTTCAAGCACTCTAAAAATTTATAAGTCAAAGGCTCTCTTAGTATATTTAAATCTTACCTACATAAGTACATTACTTAGCTATGTGGGTGTTTTTGATCATACAAGAACATCCAGGTATGCCTTGGTACCCCATACCCCCTTACAGCCAGGCAGTAACATTATTATTAAGTAAAACAAATGAAATAGCATGCATTTCACAATGTTATAACTTTATTATAAATGCTACGTATTGGTTTTATTATTGTTATATTTATGAAACCATTGTTTATTTTCTGCCAGGTTTGGGGCACACTGTACCAGAACTTGGTATAAAGAATGAGAAAGTTTTTGCCAAGACAAAATTTTCGATGATTGTACCTGAAGTGGAGGCATATCTTAAACAAGTTGGTGGTAAGTCCGTTATAAGTATTTCTTGATCTAACTTATCATATTTAGACAAAAGTAGCACAGAAACACCATTCTTCTACAGGGTTTGTAGCAACCTTAAAAAATCCTTGAAAAATAAGGACCATCTTGAAAAATACTTGAATTTTATTTTGTCCTTGAAAAGCACTTGAATTTTCCTACTAACCCTTAAGTTAAAAGTTAAATTAGTTGAAAAGTCCTTGATTTTTATTTTGAAATATCCTACCATTTTTCTCCTCCATCAGTTTGCATAAACATGCTTATTTTAAATAAAATAATGTGAAAATATTTGCAAGTTATATTACCACCATTGCTATGTTTTAATACCTTGGGATTCACTTTGGATGTTTTTCAGTATGTTGTTCAAAAGCCCAAGATAGGATACCGAGAATTTCAACTTGGAGCACTAAGAACATGTGGAAACTGTATAACTAATTGACAGCATTACTTTTTTAAATTCTGGAATAAGACTTCTTCTCAAGAATAGTAACCATTTTGAATTTTGTTGTTAGGATGGTTCAGAAAGAGTTTTTCTTGTACTAGCTTGTTTTGTGTTTGATGGGGGGGGGGGGGGGGGAGTTTACCTATGAACAAATTAAAAAATTGCTTCTGATCGACTCATAAAAAAATTATTTGCATATTGCTAAACCAAATAAAAAATTAGGAGAATTTATAAAAGCAAGTAAATGGAGAAATAGACAGCCATATGGTGAGAAATCAACATGTGGTTTTGGATTTTCTGAACTTATTAGAAAATTAGGACAGTTTACAACCTCCGAACATTGTAATATGATGGTTGTGGATTTTAGGTTTGGAAACCATCATAGGCTTCAGATTTGATTTCCTTTTAATACAAAGTAGGATAATGTTATATTATGTTATTTCTGATCTTGTTGAATATTTGTTTAAAGCACTTTATAAACCGAAACATGTTGAAAAATAAAGTTGCAAATAGGAAATCATGCAGGCATTAGGGTTTGAAAAATGTTCATTGAGATAAAAGCTTTTGAGCAGATTGTTTTGTTGCATGATTAAATATTGGAATATATTCACTGAAAGAACATTACAACTGAATATTTTTTATAATGTAGTTGAATCTAAAATAAAGAATTATGTTTGTCATTATACATAAATCTATATATTGTTCTTCGAGCTTACATTATGCACAGACAATTGCTGCATTCATCATAATAAATTTTAAATTTTCACAAATTTATGAAGAATAAGAGCAATTTTATTAAAACTAATTATCATCTGATTCTCTATTTATGTGGCAGTGTCAGTTCACAAAATTTGTTCATTGTTTAGAGGTTTGCAAATTTTACATTTTATCGGCTGCCAGTAACAATAGTTGTCTCTTAGTCTTACATTGTCCGTCACTCTATTTTATTGTATTTAAGATTCTAACTCATATATGATTGAAAGACATTTGGAAAGGGTTAATGGATAGAATGATACAGTTTTAACCCTGATATGTTTTGGCAAATCCATTGCACATCATTGCACATCACACAATCAAGTACACTATGTCTTGACCTTTGAGCACATGAGTTTTTTGAGCAATGCTAAAGCATCCTTGACCTTTGAGCATGGAAGAGTTTGGGTATTTTCACATGACCAGCTTTATGTTGCATTCACAAAACAGCGACAACATCAAAGTACTCATTAAAAAAAACGATCAAGGTCATTTGCTAAATGACCCTCAAATCATCACTTGCAGTTTGACTTATAATGTAAAAATAATAACTGAGAAAGTAAGGAACAGAAGATATAAAAACTGTCAGTGGATGTTTGAAAGGGAATAATGGATAGAATGATACAGTTTAACTCATGAAATATTTCAGCAAACCCATTGCACACCACATGATCAGCCACAGTCACTGAGTTTAATTTAATTCCAGGGATTAATTCAATGACACACATTTTTTTGCAGTGTTCCTGCCTAGAATACATAATGCTGAGTGGTGCTATGGGCACCTATCTTGAACAACAGCTTAGGTACAGTCAAGGTCATTTGCTAAATGATGCTTGAATTGTTACTCACAATATGACTTATAATCAAGCCTTCCAATAAACAAATTCATTTATGTACCTAGCAATGCATTCATTTTGCATCATAATATTTTATTTTATATATTGTAGCATTACTTTTAACACCTTTCATAACTGTATATGACAAATTTAAGTTGTGGATAGTTGATCCAGAATTGCAGAACTTGTTTGTCAAACCCTGTGTCATGTTATTACTACAGTGAAAAGTTACAGTTTTGAATGTAGAGTCATCTAATAGTAAAACTGTATTTTTCATTAATAATATTCCAGTGTTGTGACATGGCATTAACTATTGTGCATCAATAAATAAAAGCAAATTTTTAAAAGCAACAGGTCTTTAAAAAAAAATTTAATATGCTCTGTCATGTTGCCAGTTGATATTTTTCAAAATCAGATTAATTTAATTGAGGTATATTGCTAAAATACAGCTAGGTGTTTAATAATACAAATGTAAATTTTTAGAGACATTTGTATTTTGTATTAATTTTATTAAAGATTGACATTAATTTGAATGCTTAGGTACCATTCAGAATTGACTCTATAATGACTTTGATTTATTTTGGGGGGAAACATGGACTGATGTGATTTCGGTATTTTCCTAAAATCTCTTTTCTTTCTAAATTTCTAGAGAAATTGTAACTTTTTACTGTTTTACAATTAGATTAGTTGAGTTAATTTGAATGTTTTTTTCAAAAATCAAATTTCAGTATTTCATCCAATTCATGCCTCTAACAGCTTTCATTAAAAAAAAAAAATTCTTTGATTTGTTGAGCATACTAGTCCTAAGCCATATCTAGTCATTCTCTTGAGCAGTCATTCTGGTACATTAAACACACTGTAGAAATCTAGTGGCCTGGTCTGGTCTGGCTGAATGAGAGATAACACTTACTTGCCTTTGCATATGGCATTAAAAAAATCTCAGTTACATATATCTTGTTCCAAGCAACCATGAAGTAAAACTGTAAGTATGTTTTCTTTTTGTACAATGAGTATTATGATAGCACACTACTTGTTGTTTCATGCTTGCAAAGTTGCATGGCTAAGGTTGCATTACTTTTCTTGTCTCAGATGTAAAGTCTGTTGTACTCTGTGGGATTGAGACTCAGGTTTGTGTGATGCAAACAGCACTCGATTTGATGGAGCGAAACTATGATGTTCATCTTATTGCAGATGCCTGTTCTTCTCGCAGCATGGTTGACAGGTGAGCAAAAAAAAAAAACCATGGATGTCTTGTTTTCAGTTTCAGATGCAAAATCATTTGAACACCTTGGTTCATGAAACCATTAAACTTGCTTTTAAATATTTCATTCATATTACATATTTAAGTGACTTAAAATTTATCCAGACATTGATTATTCTCTCCCCCCCAAAAAAAAAAAAAAAAAAGTAAAATTAATATGTTAATATTTATTTACAATTATCATGAAATTTTTGTGAAACTTATCGAAGATGTGTGAAGATATTACATTCTTGCTGAAAGCGGTCAAGTTAAAACCCTCAGTGATTAGCAGTGGAATCAGTCAGAACCAATAATGCATCTGTATTTACATTACTGTTAAATAATTTAGCAACTCATATTTATTTTGAAAAATACAATAGGCTTGCACCAAAGCAGAATCTGAGATTTATGTATTATTTAATACTAATAGAGCCAGTAGCTAATGACAAGAAAGGTATGGGTGTAGCTAAATGAGGAAAGGGATAAGTGTAGCTAGGCTAGGGAAAGGGATGGGCTTAGTTAAATTAGGGAAAAGGATTGGTTTATTTAGATGAGGGAAAAGGATTGGTTTATTTAGATTAGGGAAAAGGATTGGTTTATTTAGATGAGGGAAAAGGATTGGTTTATTTAGATGAGGGAAAGGGATTGGTTTATTTAAATGAGGAAGTGGATGGTTGTAGCTAAATGTAGTTGGTACAGATTTAATATGATTTTTTTTATCAGTCTATAGTGCTGCATTAAAGTTTGCTTTTATTTTAGGAAGGAGGGTGGGGGGCAAAATGCACTTAGTTAATTAATTATGGAAGTATATTAGTATTATACTATAGTTAATTAATTATGGAAGTACATGAGTATTATACTCTAGTTAATTATGGAAGTACGTGAGTATTATACTATAGTTAATTAATTATGGAAGTACATGAGTATTATACTATAGTTAATTATGGAAGTACATGAGTATTATACTATAGTTAATTAATTATGGAAGTACATGAGCATTATACTATAGTTGTGATGTTAAAGATTTAGATAACATTTGGTGTCAAATTTCTTCATACATTCCCTCTTCATTTTCCCAGAAATGCTATCACTTTTCAGCTAATGATACCAGTTATATAATGATAGCATGTATTATCCAGTTAGTCTAATGCATTAGATATCATTTATGGGGTACTTGAGAATGTACTATTTCTGTTACTCCTGCAACTGTTTTTTTTTATGTTTTTTAAAAATATATTTTTACAAATTTAGAATTGGACAGTAAGGGAGAGAAGACAGTATCATTTGATATAGTTTTTGGACTGATTGCTATTCCTTTGATTATTATCTTTATTTTAAAATACATTTTTGTAACTTGCTTATCAAATTGGATTATGTTAGACTTTTAATTTTCTTTATGCTTTCCTAAAATAAATGTTTCCATAAATTTAAGAATTTTCAGACATAATGTATTATAATAATATTATTCAATATTGTTGGTACTCTAACTTAGGTTGTATGCACTGCAACGAATTCGTGAAGCTGGGGCATACCTGACAACCAGCGAGAGTGTGATGTTTCTGCTTTGTCAAGATGCAACCCATCCAAAGTTTCGGGAAATCCAGAGAATTGTTAGGGACCCAGCACCAGACTCAGGTCTACTGGCAGGATTTCCGATGAGTGGCCCAAGGGTTTAAAACTACTGGAGATTGGTTTTGTATTTTAGAATTATAATTTTAGAATTGAGCTTAATCATGGTTAGACATTTCATATGGTTTTGAACAGTTAAGACTACTACAGTATTTCAGCAATATAAATTACAGTTTCTTCAAGACTTTACTTAAGCTTGCAGCTTGGATGCTCCTCCATACAAATAGTTCTAGCTTTTTGTTGAATTTAGCTTTGACAGACTTTTCTATTGGCTCTGATTTGTTGCTTTTTTCCTGAAAAAGGTTGTAAGTAATGGAGTTGAAACCTACAGTTGTGTTGCCTTCATTGACTGACTTTGGCTTAGCTACTCACACGCCCCTTGTTTTCTCCTCAAAACTGATGTTGCAGTATAGTGTCAGGAGTTGGAATTTGTATTTTTTTTCTTTTTTACAGAATCTTTCTATAATCCACTTTTATAAAAGCTGCATTCATTCATTGGCAATTATATATTCAGATTGTATTTTTTAAATAAACAAACTGTTAACTGTTTCATAGCAAATTAAAACAGTTAATGTTCTTTTTGCTTGCTCAGACTATGTTCCAGACTAAGATAATTTTCAGCAAACCATCTTTAATGGAGTTCATTTTAAAATTAAAATCTCTTGGATGGAGAATTTTGCTAAAATGGCTTTTATTTAATAGTGCAAGATAATATAATGATAATGGTCTAATGTGACTATTGAAAGACATCAACATTTGATTAATAAATAAAATGTATATAAAATGCATAATTTACCTTACTATTGTTTACTAAATCATTCAAGCTCAGTTATTTATTAGAATTAACAAAAAATATATATTAAGTGGAGCAATTTTCTTTCAGCTATTATTGTAATTACTTTGATTAGTTAATTTCTTTATTTTCATTAAATTGCTTTTAAAAAGGAATCAGAATATACAGGATATATCTATATATTTGGAAGAGATTGTTCTAGTATATACTAGCCACTGGAATTTTCCTGAACTGCTATGCCAGATCTGTTGTACATTACGTTCTTAAAACATGTGAGGTTTCTAGTTTATTTTTGTAATAAAGATGATATTGAAGAAGGTGATAGTTATTAATAGTGGTACCCAGTAACCACAAATGACTTAATTATGTTTTGTGTTTTGCTTGTTCAATATGTGTGATAAATTCTTTCTTGTGTTTTCAGAAACTCTAACACACTGTTAGTGTAGGAGAAAAGAATACAAGAAAAGCATAGTATATAATTTGTTTTGTTATTCATTGTTATGATGGGAGAAGATTGCTATCAGTATTATTTATGAATAAGAAAACATCTGTTTGGTATATGACTAGAGAGGACAGAAATTTAAGGGAAAGACCAAAATTTAGCAAGTAGGAAATACTTTCATGTGTACATTTGAAGCTGTTTTAAAGTTACTGCAAATTTATGTATTCTTTTAATTCCTGGTTTATTTTTTACTTTATGGCAATATTATAAGCCTATAAATTGATGCAAAGATATAAGAAGTTTTCTAGTTTTGAAAGATCTGGTTATTTTTCCACAGTAAATTTAAGGCTGTATGATAATAATTCTATATAATCTTTATAAGTAAAAAAAAAAAATAATGGCAGCCTGAATGCTAGTGGCAGGGTCTGATTGTTGCGCAAGCTGCACAAAACTTTAATATCATTGTTAAGATGATTGAATGGTGCTAATTTTTATTTTGGAACACAAGTGGTATGTTATAACATGATAAATTTATTTTGGACAACTAGTGTGATGCATTTTCAGATGATACATTTTTGTTTTATTAAATCTGCAGGATGTAGCACAAGTAATGTTATTGCTGTAAGACTGGGCATATATTGTTATTTGATTCTTGTGAGTATGGCTGGAAACTGTTGGATTATTTGTAGTTATGCATTGGTATTTGTAATAAATGTTAATAGAAAATGTGAATTCTCTGTGTGTGGTGTTGTTTACTGTAGCTATATGTTGACTATACTCTTTTAGTACTTTCAGTGGATACTGTTTGATACTTTCCAGTGGAGTTCCCAAGACCAGTGATTTTGCGATGTTTAGTGGTGTATACTGAACTATTTCATTAATTTAAATGTAAAATTGTGTTCACTAATGTTTCTTTTCTTAATTTACTTATTGAAGGTAGTAATTGGATTTTATTTTCACTAATGTCAAAGTTTTCAAATGTAGATATTTTTTAAGATGAATTTTCATTGTATAATTCTGTAGTTAATATTATAAAGATGTTTTCTTAGTTCTTGTATGGAAAGCCTGATTCACTGTATGGTTCTATTTTTCTTTGAACTAAACTTTATTTTCAGAAACAGAATTGAACAAAAGACAATATATATATATATGAAAGACAAACTAAAATCAGAATTAAATAAAATTATATAACACTATATACTAAATTAAATGACAAATAAAGAATTATACACAAGACAAATGATTTGCTTAATTAACCAAAAGACAAACTATATACAAATTTAAATGAAAGACTAACTTTGACAGAATTAAAGGGAAAGAAACTATGTTTAGAATTAAATGAAAGAAAAACTATGTATAGATTTAAACAAAGGACAAATAATATACAGAATTAAATTGGCGACTATGTTCAGAATTAAACGAACTATTATACACAGAATTAATGAAAGACTACATTTAGAACTAAACAAAAGAAAAACTATATG
This sequence comes from Sinotaia quadrata, assembly GCA_028829895.1. Classification (NCBI taxonomy): domain Eukaryota; kingdom Metazoa; phylum Mollusca; class Gastropoda; order Architaenioglossa; family Viviparidae; genus Sinotaia; species Sinotaia quadrata. Next base: position 50,789,926 of record CM054184.1, on the reverse strand, counting down.
CATATTTAAACAAAAGAACAGTATATACAGAATTAAATGAAGACTATGTTCAGAATTAAACAAAATATTATATACAGAATTAATGAAAGACTTTACAGAATTAAATGAAAGATTATACAGAATTAAATGAAAGATTATAGAGAATTAAATGGTGTTGAATGACGTCAAGTGCTTGGCACCCAGACCTCGACGTTCTGCAATGTTTTAATTTGCGTGGTGTTAAACTGTTGCAAGATCAACTGGCATATATTTTCCTTTGCATTAAAAGTTGCAGCTTTGCAGTCTGAGGTGCTCTGACATGTGACCACACAGCTAATGAGTGACTGGGATACCAATTTGATAGTGTTCTTGCCCGAGTACTCTCCCTCAACTTCAAGTCTCTGCCAGTTACGGCTGACTTGACTAGAGCTGGATAAGGGCATATCTGTAAAAGAAAGAGGGGTGGGCCGTGTTAAAATATAAATACGTACATGTAATTTTTTTTTAAGTTTATGGGCAATATTTCTGAAATAGTATTCAACTTGTTCTCTTTAGAAATTAGTTCCCTGTCATTTGTGTTTACTTCCATTACCAAGAAAAATGAAAGTCCACTGGATGGCACAGCAGTTAAAGGAACCAATATCCCGAGGGAGATAAATTCGCTAACCTGATTTAGCAGTCAACAGGGACTCACACTTATAAAATATATTTTAGAAAACGAAGGAGATAACTTTGATAAGCGTCACAGATTCAGAAGTTAAAATGTCTAAAAAGTGTGTAGAATTCATTCCTTTTTTCTTTTCTTTAAAAAAATTTAAAACTGAATTGAGAACAGCATTGTCATGTAGGGGTATATTTTGTAGAGAAAGAAAATAAACATAGTTACATGTATATTTATTTATTTTGTTTTATTTTTTTGCTAACAAAAGCCAATTAACAAGCTATTTTTTATTGTCTCTTCACTGGATACACCAATTTAACGTACACCTTGCCCTGTAGAATTAACATGTTACAAAGTGAGAGGTCAATAACAGTGTTGTTCTGCAGGCATTTTCTTTATTGAAGTTCCTGAAATCATGGAATTGAAGCAGTTATTATTTAATTTTTAAAAACAAAAATTCTTCAACAAACTATTTTTATTTTGTGGGAGGGAACATGAGGGTGGATGTGGTGGTGCATTGGTGGGACTGATGTAGTGCTCTTTAGTCCGGCACACCAGCCATGTTTGTCTCTCAATCTACCCAAACTACCACTCTAAAGAAAAAGGTTGTACAAAAAAATAAATAGTAAAATCTCCTCCAGTCAAATACAAGAAGTGTTTGTGTACGTGGTCAGCATCCAAAGGAAAAACAATTCCAGTTCCCTGTCATTTGTGTTTACTTCCATTACCAAGAAAAATGAAAGTCCACTGGATGGCACAGCAGTTAAAGGAACCAATATCCCGAGGGAGATAAATTCGCTAACCTGATTTAGCAGTCAACAGGGACTCACACTTATAAAATATATTTTAGAAAACGAAGGAGATAACTTTGATAAGCGTCACAGATTCAGAAGTTAAAATGTCTAAAAAGTGTGTAGAATTCATTCCTTTTTTCTTTTCTTTAAAAAAATTTAAAACTGAATTGAGAACAGCATTGTCATGTAGGGGTATATTTTGTAGAGAAAGAAAATAAACATAGTTACATGTATATTTATTTATTTTGTTTTATTTTTTTGCTAACAAAAGCCAATTAACAAGCTATTTTTTATTGTCTCTTCACTGGATACACCAATTTAACGTACACCTTGCCCTGTAGAATTAACATGTTACAAAGTGAGAGGTCAATAACAGTGTTGTTCTGCAGGCATTTTCTTTATTGAAGTTCCTGAAATCATGGAATTGAAGCAGTTATTATTTAATTTTTAAAAACAAAAATTCTTCAACAAACTATTTTTATTTTGTGGGAGGGAACATGAGGGTGGATGTGGTGGTGCATTGGTGGGACTGATGTAGTGCTCTTTAGTCCGGCACACCAGCCATGTTTGTCTCTCAATCTACCCAAACTACCACTCTAAAGAAAAAGGTTGTACAAAAAAATAAATAGTAAAATCTCCTCCAGTCAAATACAAGAAGTGTTTGTGTACGTGGTCAGCATCCAAAGGAAAAACAATTCCAGGAACACTCAGTAGAAATTATTAGAAACTGTCCAGCCTTAGAAAATATTAGAAATATGCTAGTTACCTCCCTTTCATTAAAACTATTTGCCCGTGTGAACGTCACAATTAATCAATGGAATTAAAAATGTACACCAAAAAGATCACTTCGCTGTTGAATGGTAGAAATTATGCCACATTAAAACACGTGTGTAAGAACTGACAGCCTCTTGCTAGTGTGTATTCTTTGAGAGATTCTCTATAGTTCATGAACAAGAAGTTCCAAAACTTTCGCAACATTGGCTTGTGGCTCTTGGTCTCTCATCACGTCCAGTGGCGTAATTACTGCCCCTAAAGCCCCTTTCCCCAATGCTTGGGGTTCATTCAACAGAAGGGGCCCAATATTTTTCCATTAAAAATGTTGTAATTGAAATTTGAAAAATATACGTATATCTCTATTTATATACGTATAGGTACGTGTGCTTAAGTCAAGTTTTTGCCGGGCACGTAGCACAACTCAGTGCTAGCCTAAACACGCTGATTCTCTGTGGAGCAGTGAGTATGTGTGTGTGCGTGTAAAAAGGCTGTTAAATGTTGAGTTAGGTCCAAAGAAAGAAAGAAGTGTTTCAACTATGTAAATATTGTGTAACAGTAAATGTTTGTCTTTAATGTTGTGGAAGAGAGAAAATGTTTACAGTGCCCGCATATCTGCCAAGTGAGAAAGATGAGTGGTGTCTTATGAAGGATTATTAATAACATAAATTAAGATTCTCATCACTTGTAATTAGTTATGGATGATTAAATTATAATAATAATAATAATAATAAACATTAACCAGAGTGGCATAGGTGTCACATTGTCCAAAGTAGAAAACATTAGAAACTCTCCATTGTAGAAAACAAACAAAAACTGCCCAAAATTGAAAACTTTAAAGCAGAAACTGTCTAAAGAAGAAAACCTTAAAAGAGAAACTGTCCAGAAACATTAAAAATGTAAACTGTCCAATGTGAAAACCTTTAAAGCAGAAACTGTTCAAGTAGAAAACAGAAACAGAAATCGTAGTAAAAACATCAGAAACAGAACTGTCCAAAACAGAGAACAGGAGGAACAGAAATCGAAAGTAAAAAACAGAAGAAGAAGCTATTATAAAAGGAGAAAAATAGAATAAAAAAGTGTCAAGAATTAGAAATAGAAATTGTCCGGAAATTGAAAACTTTCATTAAAAATGGTAACTGTAAACATTGAAATCTGTTTATGTTCAGCAATAGAAACGTTAGGAACAGAAACTGTTCAACAGTAGAAAGCAAATAAATAGTATAGAATATGAAAAAGTTCAACATTATAAAACGTTAAAAAGGAATTCTTTCAGCGACTGAAATCGATATAAACACCACTGCTAGCGATTAAAATCGTTACAAACACCACTGCTAGCGATTGAAATCGTTACAAACACCACTGCTAGCGATTGAAATCGTTACAAACACCACTGCTAGCGATTAAAATCGTTACAAACACCAACGACCTGGTCAGCACTCAATCACTTTAATAAGAGTGCAAAAAAAGTCAATAGTAAAACGTGTTTTTTAAGTTTAATTTAAAAAATCTAGAAAACGAAACATGAACTCTATTCAACGTTAGAAATAATAATATTAATTCAAAAACAGGGTAATGTTTGATACAATAACCCATTCGAGACATTAAAATCATTACCAAACATTACTTAAAAAAAAAAGTTTTGTGAGAATTTTTTTTTTAAAAATGAAACTAATCCAGGAATAATAGCACTAAAAATAAAATGGAAACATTTACAAACCTAAAAATAAGAATCATTTACCCGTTCTAATGTTCTTACCGGTATTTGCCTGGCAGACGAAGGCCAGAACCATAGGGCAGGGGTACACTGACCACACGAAGGAACTGTCGGTACTTGATTCCTTTAACACAACACACTCGCTGCCTGGACCTAAACAAACAGATAGGTTGGTATTGGCAGAGATTTTCAGATTTTCGAACATGTAGTAGGCAAAATTAAGTTGTTACTGCTGCTAAGCTGTTATTGTGGCCAAGCAAAACTGTCAATTGTATGTATGCATGCTGTCAAAAATGCGCCTACCCCCTCCCCATCCTCCTTGCACTGGAAGGTAAAAACTCATCCACTGCAGACTTGAACAAGTACTATTTACGCTTATTAAAGAACATTTTTTAAAAAGAGCTTGTATACACTAACACACATATAGTTAAGAAATGTACTACATACATTTAATTTCCAAAAAGAGGCTAAGAGCATTTTATCAATGGATTAAAATGATTTCATATTCACTGATCAATCATTTACAACAATAACTAGTTAAAACATCTCCCAAAACAACAATAGTAAGTGTAGGTGACTACAGATGCTCAATTACCCACGGCGGGTGAACTGTTACATTATTGACCCACTTGACCACTTCGACTGTCCAGATGGGTGGAAACAACATACATTTTTATGTCTGCAAAGAGGTACTAAGTCTTTGCATTGCCTTTATAACGTCATTTAGGAAAATAATTTAACAGTAACTGCACTAGTTATGGAAGACCCTGATGGCAACTGGTGCCTAGATGTGAGCAGTAATAGATACAATAAATAAAGTTAATGAAGAATGTCCATAATATTCACCACGGTTAGATACACAAACATGACTGTGTGACGATCAGTTCCAAGACAACGAGCAGGTTTTTAAGATGGCGGAATAGTTACTGAGTGGGCAGCTATTTGATTCGCATTAAATCAACGGCCAAGTTTTAACGGTGTAGTATTGGAGTAATCAAGTTAGTAAAGTTCAATAGCAGGTATCTGCTTCATATTAAACAACGGCCAAGTTTAACAATATAATATTGGAGTAGTTCAATTACTAAAGTTCAAAAGCAGCTAGGCAGAGAATCATGGCAGACAAACCCCCTCACCTTTATTGCTATGTGTTGTGTTCACTCGGTGTTGTTGTAATGGTCCCTACTACATTACTGGAAATAAAACTTGCTGCATAGCATTAATGGTCCCTACTACATTACTGGAAATAAAACTTGCTGCATAGCATTAAGCTAATGATGAACCGCTGTCTTCCTTTATTCACCTCCACTCTAAAGCATCAGGTGAGTAGTGTCATTTACAAGTAATGTCTTCTTTAACTCACCACTCTAAAGCATCAGGTGAGTAGTGTCATTTACAAGTAATGTCTTCTTTAACTCACCACTTTAAGACGTAAGGTGAGTAGTGTCATTTACAAGTATTGTCTTCTTTAACTCACCACTTTAAGACGTAAGGTGAGTAGTGTCATTTACAAGTATTGTCTTCTTTAACTCACCACTTTAAGACGTAAGGTGAGCAGCGACATTTTGCACGTGGGACGAACTTCATCCGTCTTTTCTGACTTTTCTATGAGTCTAACCTTTCTTTATATTTATTAGAGATCAAAAGATATGGGCAGGTGTATATATCGTGTATATCACTTAGTGGAAGTAACATATTTCTTCTTTGACCAAGTGACATATTTCTCAATGAATATATCGTAAAATTTTTGTCCCATTATGTAATTCCTATTATAGTTCAAGTGTCTTTCATAGAGCAAGGTCAGCCTGTCTTTAGTCCTTTGAAGACAGTTACCATAAGCAGTCACCTATTCAAAAATAGGTTATGAAAAAATAGCTGGTTATATATTATTTAAATGTATATATAAAAAAATAATAAAGAACTGCACTGCGGATACAGCACTAGAATATTTTGACGCGCTCCCGACGATTATTATCTCAGTGCGGTTGAAATTAAATTCTGAGCTGGCATGCTATTGGCCATTCTTTAGCTGGCATGCTATTGGTCATTCTTTAGCTGGCATGCTATTGGCCATTCTTTAGCTGATATGCTATTGGCCATTTTTAGCCAGCATGCTATTGGCCATTTTTTTAGCCGGCATGCTTTTGGCCATTCTTTACCTGGCATGTTATTGCTATTCTTTCTAGTAAAAAATGTCAAACTTTGCATCTTGTCTGCAGAGACGTTAAGGACTCAGAAATGGCATGCATGTGGCAATTCTTTCTAGCCAAATATGTCAAGCTTTGTATTTTCTCTGCAGAAATGATATACAGATTAGAGAACTTAACGCGCTATTGAAAAATGTAATGTTTTGATGTAACAACAACCAGGTCGCCACTTATTCCTACTGAATATTGGTTTTTGAGCGACATCTTTAAAAGAAAAAAACCAAAATACTGCATGCACTGAGTATCTAACAATTAAATAGGTAAAATAAAATATATTTTTTAAAAAACAGTACATCGTTGATTATTTTATCATACCCCTTTCAGTAAGTACATTATAACGCAGTACATTATAGAATTCCTACATGCTGCAGGCCATAAATATAATATACCCAATGCCCACAGTAATTGTAGATGGTTAAAATTCGTGCATGGCTTGTACTATACATAACACTAGTACATAATTGTATACATAACACTAGTACATGAATGTATATATAACACTAGTAAATGGCTGGCTGTATACATAACACTAGTATATGGCTGCATACATTACATGGCTGTATACATAACACTAGTACATGGCTGTATACATAACACTAGTACATGGCTGTATACATAACACTAGTACATGGCTGTATACATAACACTAGTAGGCCTACATGGCTGTATACATAACATCAGTACATGGCTGTATACATAACATTAGTACATGGTTGTGTACATAACATTAGTACATGGCTGTATACATAACACTAGTACATGGCTGTATACATTACATTAGTACATGGCTGTATACATAACATTAGTACATGGCTGTTCACATAACATTAGTACATGGCTGTTCACATAACACTAGTACATGGTTGTATACATAACACTAGTACATGGCTGTATACATAACATTAGTACATGGCTGTTCACATAACACTAGTACATGGTTGTAGACATAACACTAGTACATGGTTGTATACATAACACTAGTACATGGCTGTATACATAACATTAGTACATGGCTGTTCACATAACACTCGTACATGGCTTGAACTTGTACAGCATGGCAGCATATTAAGTTCAGAGAACGATTATTAAAATCACATTTGCATTCAGTAGTCTGGACACCGTGAAATAACATTGTTACAGCTATAACACAAATCTAATCGAAGTGGCAGTGTTAGGCTGTCATCAACACATCGAGAGTTTCTCTTTAAATACAGAAAACCCATTAAGCACTTTTGACTCTTGCTCACGTGTCTACTTACGCAAAAAGTCTCACGTACTCCGTAATGACGTAGTCAACAGACATATCACAATTAGAGAAAGGGAACGACGTTTGCCTTGGGAAGGTGAGGTTTAATTTAGAAACATTTAGGAGTCAGTTTACTGAAAATGGAAGAGCTGAATGCCCTCCCATGCGATTAACAGTTTCAAGGAAATTAATTCTATTCAATGCAGGTCTCTAAGGGTACGCAACTCTAACGACTGAGCCAAATGAGCCCGTGCAACATTTTCTCATACTTCCAAGGTAAGTTTCGCTTAATTTTATTTTAACTATCACATAAAGTATTATAACTGATATTTGTTATAAGTAACAACTTTAGTGGAGGTGCAGCATTACATGTCTCTTGCCAAGAGAATAGATAGATAGATAGATAGATCCACATAAAATTTCGAATAAGGTACACTACACCTTCACCTTGGTAATATTAAGATAAAACTGAGTTAAGTGCTTACTGGCTTGAGGTTCAGTTCCAGATTCCCAGGTTGCCCAGGTGACTGAGCTACCATCTCGCCACTGCCAGCGCCCTGCGTCACTGTGCGCACCAATCCACACAGGGTCTCCTTGCACTTCCTGGGACAGTCTTGGATAGATAGATAGATAGACAGATAGATATGTAGGTAAGTAGATAAGTAGTTAGATAGTGAAACACGTTAGATAGATAATGTAGGGAAGTAGAGAGATAAAGAGATACTTTAGTAGTTTAGTTAGATGTGTAGTCAGTCATCGAACGATAAGTTTGACATGTAGGTAAACCAAGAGATAGAAAAGACAGTAAGACTAGCATGTAAATAGACAGACAAATAGCCATTAGTCTGCAAGCACAAGACGATACAATGCACCAACATTATAAATGGGTGTGGTTGGTAGGTTGTGTTAGCTCGAAAATGCACGAGATCTTGGCCTACTACAGCTTTACTTTGTGTGCATCGGCTTATTCAATGTCAAGGCCTCACAAGAGATCTCATTACAGCAATGGTGAATCATTGTATATGCAGTTAAACCCAAGTTTAGAATTAATAGTGACTTCAAAAATCAGTTGATTGGTAAAGATGTTTTCAGTGACAAAGTGAGATTTAGAAGTTTTGAGTACACCTCATTCTTCTTACAAACGACCATAAATATGCCTGAAAAAAAAACCTGCACATATGAATAGTATTTGAATGCTTTTGTTTGTTTTTAAACAACAATCTTCCCAGTAAAATTATTGTAATAGTTTATAAAATTATTACTATATACTATTAGACGTTTCTGATTAGACTGTAAAATTAACACATAAAAAAACATAAATACCTGAAATGATTGGCCGCCATGCTTTCATAAGTGGTTTTTATCGACACCAAGTGACCTTGAGATCGAACGCAACTGGCTTCAGCGTCTGTCCAGTTCTTCATGGCCGTCATGTAAAGTAGACACATATTCTGGGATGCGTAGTTTGTCCAGCCTGGTGGACATCCGGAAAGACCTACAAATTGCAAGAAGCGAAACCCAAGGGTGTTCAGAGTGTTCGTACAAATGACGGCTAAAAAATTAAGCCATGGGGTAGGGGTGGATTGATTGATTGGGGCTTCATACACTTATTTTGTTTTATGAGCCGTTGTAAGTGTAATTCTATCGGCAATGACGAAATCAATGAATAAAAACTTTGTTTAATTTCTAGTTACTGAAACATTGTAAGATGTCAGGGGCTTTAACTCTGTACAGACTGCCACGGAAATACCGCTCACGCTAGTTCTCTATTCCGGAACCCCAGATTTAATTTTAGTTGCAACTCTTCCAAGATCACTTTGGTGCTTGCTTGTTGACGGATACTGACGTCCACAGCACTGCTTGCAAAACACTCCTTAGTGAATTTTGTGGGACTACTATTTCACCCCTAAGGATTGGTTTTTGACTACGCTTGTTTCAGACGTTAACTGATAAGGTTTGGTGGTACCAAAAATCTTCTGAACATTATTTATCTGAAATGGGTCGTCAGAACTCACCACAACGGTTCGGGGAAAAATTAAAGTAGAATTTACCAGCTGTCGACTATTATTAATTTGACAGATGCTCTGGAAGACATGAAGGAACTGTCAGTATTGGAGGCAGAACAATAACGAACTTACAACGCTTTGCTGATGACATTGATGGCCTTGCAGGAATTGAGGAGGAGCTAGCTCAGTTAGTGGAAAAACTGGACAGGACAGCTACTGCTTTTGGTATGTAAATCAGTGCAGAGAAGACCAAATTAATGACCAACAACACCAGTGGCATTGATGATCAGAAATTGGAAACAGTTAATCAATTCCAGTACTTAGGAGCCATCGTGACAGACGAGGGATCAAAGAGAGAAATACTGTCCAGGATTGCGCTGACAATAATATCAATGGCAAGGTTGAAGACAGTTTGGAAAGACAGAAACACCACAGTCAGTTGAAAGATCATCCTGATGCGCTTCTTGGTTGTATCTGTATTTTTATATGCTGTGAGTCATGGACCCTCACAGCGGATCTTGAAAGGAGGATACAAGCTACTGAAAGGAGATACTTTCAAAGGTTGCCTGGTATTTCGTAAAGAGATCATGTCACGAATGAAGAAATGGGGAAACAGAATTAGGCAAGCCATTGGGTCCTATGAAGAGCTGTTGGCCATTTTAAAAAAACGCAAAATGAAATGGTATGGGCATGTCACGTGATCAACAGGGCTTGCCAAGACAATCATGCAAGGTAATGTGCAAGGAGGGCGAAGGAGAGGAAGACAGAGGAAAAGATGGGAGGATAACATCTCGGAGTGTACAGGACTGAAGCTGAGCGATACAGTAGGATTAGAACAGAATGGAATGGAGGAAGCTGGTTGTCAGGCCATCAGTGGTGCCCCAACGGTCGGCAAGACTAAGGGATAGATAGATAGATAGATAGATTATTATTTTGAAAAGCGTATTGATCTGAAAGTTTGCAATTCATCAGTATATATCATTTACAATACAATTACTTTTATATACAATTAAAAATCATTTTCACAGGTACATGTATTTACAATAGCAATCATTTACACAGTTACATTAATTTACATTTATAAAATAATCATTACATAGTAACATATATTTACATTTACAGTAATTTAGACAGTTCATTTATTTTCATTTACATCGTTTACACAGTTACATATATTAACACTTACAATCGTTTTTTACAGTTGAATTATTTCATTACAGTCTTTTGCACAATTACACATATTTACATTTACAGTCATTTACAGAGTACAAATATTTATATTCACAATCATTATCACGGGTATATAGACTTAGACTTATGCAGTTATAGATATTGACATTTACAATCATTTACACTATTTCAGATATTTCCAATTACAGTTATTTACATAATATACAATGGATCTATATCTACATTAATTTCTGTCTTTTCCAAGGCGAGAGCAGCAAAGATAACAAATAAGAAACGGAGGTATTTTTCTAACGGCATCAGTAATGTGGAATGCAGGAGCCACGTTTTTTTTTTTTCTCAGTCTCCAGAGTCAAGAGAAATCCTTATAAATAGATTTCTGACAGTCTCCAGAGTCAAGAGAAATGCTTATAAATAGATTTCTGACAGTCTCCAGAACCAAAAGAAATGCCCGTAGTTCCCCATAAATAGATTTCTGATCAATGACAATTCGGAAGAGTTTACTGCACAAGCTATATACTGGTATTGAATAACTTAATGGTCTTATACTGGTATTGACCAACTCAGTGGACTTACATTAGTATTGAACAACTTAATGGACTTATACTAGTATTGGACAACTCAGTGGACTTACACTGGTATCGACCAACTCAGTGGACTTACACTGGTATTGAACAACTTAATAGACTTTTAAAAAAACTTGATAATGTTCATACTTCATAGTTGCAAACTGGTTAAATGGTACGGTATGCATGTACGAATTACTCGCCTACTTTGCCTCCAAGGTATGGTTGGTATGTATTATTCGTCCACTTGGTATCAGTGGTATCGTTGGTATGTATTACTCGCCTACTTGACATTGGTGGCATGCTTGGCATTCATTACTCTTTTATTTGACACAAGATAAAGTTGGTATGCGTTACTCTCCCACCTGGCACCCATGGTATGGTTGGTATGTGTTACTCGTCTATTTGGATCCATGGTATGGTTGGTATGTAGTACTCGCCTACTGGAATCCATAGAATGGTTGGTAGGTATTACTGGCGTGGTTGGTAGGTATTACTGGCCAACCTGGCATCCATGGTATGGTTTTATGTATTATTTACCCACTTTGCGAATATATATGGTACAGTTGGTATGTATTAATCGTTTACTTGGAAAACATTGTTGTCAAACTTACATATTGAATTATTTAGTCATACCTTCGAAAACTTTTATACTGCTATATTTTGTACTTCGGAAAATGGACACAATATTTATATTATATTATTTTACATTGCCCAAATAGTACACTCGTTTAAAGACTCAATGTTGACAAATACAGGAACTGACGTAAAAATAGAATTACACAAAACATTTACCACGCGCTCTAGATTCCAGTGGAAATAATCTTTTTACCAGATTAACTAACGAAACTGGACTATTTATTACAAACTGCAGCACTAACTCGCTCGAGCCTTGAGTGTCATGAGCCATATTAGTGACGTCAGCACTTGTAACGTATAAGCCGGAAATAGGCGTCACTATAGTTCACTGGGTACGTCGGCGGAAAGAGTCAACAGTTTTTAATTTTTCTGAAACTTTCAATAGAAACAGTTTTCGAGTAGTGGGGAAAATGCATATTAATTATCGAAAATGCACAATCTTTTCGTAACGACACATATATTCACTTGATGGCGACAATCTCTCTTAAACTGTAACAAAATGTAGTCGTTGTTATAGCATAATATGCTTGATGTAATGAAGTCAATAATACTTTCCTCAGCGATTGGTTCAAATGGAACACGACATCTAGTCAATGACAGCTTGTAAAATGATTTGTTTCAATCGAGCATGACGTAATCTAGTCAATGACAGCTTGTAAAATGATTTGTTTCAATCGAGCATGACGTAATCTAGTCAATGATAGCTTGTAAAATGATTGGTTTCAATCGAGCATGACGTAATCTAGTCAATGATAGCTTGTAAAATGATTGGTTTCAATCGAGCATGACGTAATCTAGTCAATGACAGCTTGTAAAATGATTGGTTTCAATCGAGCATGACGTAATCTAGTCAATGACAGCTTGTAAAATGATTGGTTTCAATCGAGCATGACGTAATCTAGTCAATGACAGCTTGTGCAGTGATTGGTTTAAATCAAGCAAGACGTAATCTAGACAATGACAACTTGTGCAGTGATTGGTTTCAATCGAGCAAGACGTAATCTAGTCAATGACAGCTTGTACAGTGATTGGTTTAAATCAAGCAAGACGTAATCTAGTCAATGACAGCTTGTACAGTGATTGGTTTAAATCAAGCAAGACGTAATCTAGTCAATGACAGCTTGTACAGTGATTGGTTTAAATCGAACACGATGTAATCTAATCAATTACACCTTGTAAAATGATCGTCCAAAATCCAATATTTACTGCAGTCTACCTTCCAACTTAAGCTAGATGTACAAAACGATTTTGTTTAGGAAGGAACTATTTTGGTTCTAAAAATAATTGCAATTGGCATAGTTCTGATGTTAAATATAACTGAAACTTAATGTTACATCACTCAAGAAAATTTATTTCCGCCTCTTTTCTTAATATAATCCGGCTAAATAAGATTAAATATTATTTATTAATCTTATGTTGAATGAAAGCAGAACATATCTATGGCGATATTTCTTTTCTCCATAAATTCGTTCAAGAAATGTCTTAAACTACTTCATAAAATCTTGGTGCGATCAAGTAATTCGGCACATTAATTTTGATTTTAACTGTCTTGTTCTGCAATGAAATAAATTTAATTCAGCCTTTTTCTAAAACGTTTCTCTTGCTTCTTTAGATTCTCACAATTATTAAGTAGAAATCGTTCATGCAAAAGATACTGAAGTTAGATTCTCAGGATTATTAAGTAGAAATCGTTATGCAGAAGTTGGTTTCTCACAATTATTAAGTAAAAATTGTTCATGCAAAACATTACTGAAGAGCGTATCTATATTAAACATATGTAATTTTAGTTTAATTATGTACATGTTTGCTAAAACTAAATCAATAAGTTCATTGTACACTGATGCTTAGTTGATTATTTTAAAGTTGTTTTCAAATAATATAACACCATAGCTGACATCATTAATCGGTCTAAGTACTGAAGTCATAAAACAAATTAACTTTAATACTTTCAAAAGTTGCTTAAAGTTAATTTTATGATTGTTCAAGATTAAAATTAAATGAAAATTATTTTTGCTAAACTACTTTAAAATAAAAGTAATTTAAATGTTTATTAAGCAGACTTACTTTGAATATTCAAAGAGGTAAGCAATATCAGTACAAGAGACTCAACTGCTGCCAATAAATCCATTTAAAAATCAGTGTCTTAAATCTGAAAGTACAAAATTTGAGAGCCAATGACTCAGTATCTTATATCAGAAGAGCCACAACTCTGAGCATTTGGCATTACATTTCCAAAGGCAATGTATCTTATACTAGAAGGCCAGCAACTCAGAATCTTCTTCCCAAAGGCCCACAATTCAGTATAATGTATCTAAAAGTCAATACCTTGGTAATATTATACATCTAAAATCCCAGATCTTATACTTGAAGTCCACAACTCAGGATTATTTATATCCGAAGTCCTTCAGCTCAATGTTTGGTATCAGAAGGCCGACCAATCAAAAATCTGATATCAGAAAGCCGACCAATCCGTGTATAGCTGTACATTTGGCAACACGCTAACCAAGACTGTAAAATCTGACAAGCAATATTTGAAATCTCGAATACAAGTAGAATCACAACTGATCCTTGTCTCTTTGGGATGCTGCCGAAAGAATGGAGTTTCCCCATGTGTCTGTCTAGAATGATGGATGTCTAGCTTGTTTTATTTTGTTTTATTGTCCCAAAATAGTTATTTAATTACTTACCCCGCCCTTTTATGTCACTGACACCCCCCTCAGATTCGAGAGCAACGCCAAATCTATCTCACCTTGAAATAGACTTCATCCAAACAAGTGTGGCCTTTTGCCCTCCACTAAAAGCATCTAAACGTGTGCTTTGTTCATAACATTTTGAACAGATCGAATTTCATCAGGCAGTCTTGTTTACTCTTGAAAAGTGGAAATGAAGCAATTACTGTATTGTTGTTATTTATCACGTCCGTCTTTCACTTGCGTGTGGAATACAGTCACAAATCTAATCTATTTATATTCATTACGATCCCTGGCTCAAATCATTCTTTTAAAAAGGCAACGTCCACTCAGTTCCAAAGTAATCATACATTTAAAGAGGCAATGTCCGTTCAAATCAAACCAGATCGTGCCTAAAACAAGGCAATGTCCGTTCAAATCAAACCAGATCGTGCCTAAAACAAGGCAATGTTCGTTCAAATGAGATTATACTTTTCTAAAGAGGCAATATCTGTTCAAATCAGATCATACCTTTAAAGGGATAGTGTCCGTTCAATTGAGATTATACATTTAAAGAGGCAATATCCGTTCAAATCAGATCATACCTTTAAAGCAGGGGTGGGCAAACTACGCCAAGGGTCTTCATGCGGCCTAGGAACAAGTCCTATGTTCACACTATTTAAATATCTCAAGTGTAAAATTTCTTTCTAATTTTGAGAGAAACGTAACCACGCGATGCCAAAAACACATCCTGTATGAAACGCCATAGAAATGTCAATAGAATTTTGTGTGGTTTGTTTCATATTCAATTCATGTATCTAAGATTTTTTTCAATGGTCAATGAATGTGACCGGCTGCATCATTCGCACTGACTCTGTTTATGTTGCTCTGTTTATCAAATAAATGTGCTTCTTTTGAAGTTTAGGTTTTCTGATATTAACAACATATTAACAACTGAAAATTAATTATGACGTTATTTAGAAAAACCTTTTGTTTTTGCTATTTCATATATTAATTATTTTACTTAATGAACTATGCTGCCCGCGACAAGGTGTAAATTTGTGTATGCGGCCCTTGCACTGGAAAATGTGCCCACCTCCACTTAAAGGGACAAAGTCCGTTCAATTGAGATTATATATTTAAAGAGGCAATATCCATTCAATCAGATATTTTAAAGGGCTAACGTCAACTAAGTTCAAATAAGGTTATACTTTTAAAGAGGCAATAAATGATCAAATCGGATATCTTCTGTATAAAGACAACGTTCATTAAGTTCAAATAAGATGATACCTTTAAAAAGGCAATATCTGCAGAAATCAGAGCATATCATTTAAAGAGGCAACACACCCATTGAAATCAGATCATATTTTTAATATGATTTAACATAGATGAGATACAGTATTGATCAGTAATAGGTGGTATGCCAATTGCTCAGTAGACCGTGTTGACGATACAGGTGCAAGTAAGTAGTTCTCTCCCCTAAGCACCACATTCCAAATGCTTGGCTTGCAGGATTACTGATCATCAATACTGAGCAGAGTATATAAATAGTCTCATTTCTTGTATTGTCAGATGGGTTCGAGTGAGTCAGACAAACAGAGAGGAAAGCTTAAGAGAGGAACGATTACAACTTGGGAAAGGTTGAGGGAAAATCTAGAGAAATAGGGGGAAAACTCGAGAGAAGAAGAAAAGCTAGAGAGAAAAAGAAAAGCTAGAGAGAAAGGGGATAGCTAGAGAGAAAAAGAAAAGCTAGAGAGAAAGGGGATAGCTAGAGAAAAAGAAAAGCTAGAGAGAAAGAAAAGCCTCTCTCAGATATAACCTCTCTTTCAAACATGACACATTTGTCAACGAATCAACATTTATCTCTTTATAATACCCAGCCAGTACTACACACTGTATCTCTATTAACGAAGACAACATTTATCTCTTTATAATACCCAGCCAGTACTACACACTGTATCTCTATTAACAAAGACAACATTTATCTCTTTATAATACCCAGCCAGTACTACACACTGTATCTCTATTAACGAAGACAACATTCAGATCTGTATTACACTCAGTCAATGTTACAATCTGTATCTCTATGGACACTTTAGCAGTATGACAAGACCCGTGTTGGATTTATGAAGTGACTCTTAATTCCACACAATACTTCCTCACATAATTAAGTCAAGTTTTTCAATCAGCTCTCAACCAGAACAAGTATATCTTAGGCTAGGGAAAATGCCGTTTTCTCCGAAAACCTTTCTTGATAAATGTGTACAGAGAGAGAGAGAGAGAGAGAGAGAGAGAGAGAGAGAGAGAGAGAGAGAGAGAGAGAACACAAATGACCAGGTACTTTATTCTTAACTCAAAACAAAAAAAAAAAACTATGACCAGTTTGTTTGATTTTAATATGCAAATATATTTAGATATTTATACATCCCTTCATTTCTCATTTCAGTTTCACGTATTTATTTATTTGCAATTTAAAATTTTAACAATAAACAATCCACGTTGACAAATATTTTAAAATTTATATAGAAAAGCAACAACATAAAAATTGGTGTAAATCTATTCGCCGAAAACTGAATTGAACACGCGCGTTAGTGTCTGTATGTGTATATTACAGTGCAGGTACGTATTTTCTTCCTACTGGAATTGGAAGTTATAACTGGAAAAGTCTGTATGCTAAAAGAAATATTTATTTAAATAATTCAGAATAAATACAACTAGTAGGCGTAAATGTGAAATGGCTAATCAAGAGCGGGGGTATTAACAATGGGTGAGACTTCAGGTGTTAGTATGTCTGAGTGATTATTTATTTACATTAAAACACGTCGTGGAATGGATTCTCTGACTGTAGTAGGTCTGAGTGACGGTATATTTACGTTAAACAGGTCACAGAATGGATTCTCTGGATGTAGTAGGTCTGGATTATGGTATGTAAACGTGGCATGGAAAGAATGTTCTCAAGACGTCTTGGTGATGGCTCGTTAAAAAGGATACTGTAGATATAATTTATCTAAACGCCGTTACGATAAACGGGACATGGAATCCACACTCTGGATGTGAGTCTGGATGATGCAAACGAGGCATGGAATGGATACTCGAGACAATACGTTTGGATGATAATATGTTAAAATGGAACGTGGAATGATTGGACATTCGACAGACGTCTGGATAATGACGGTACGTTAAAACGGGGCATGGAATGGATACTCTGGGTGAGCTTTTGACCTGCAAAGCCAAAAAGTAGTAAATTAAATTAAAGAGTAATTAAAATGTAAAAATATCGCTATATTCAAATGAATCAATTTAATATTTTTGTTGGTAATTTTATATCAGTATATGTCCATTTCTAAAATTAAAAATCAGGTTCAGAAAACCATCACTGATGTAACAAAAATGTGATTTACCAACCATTGTGTTTATTTTATTTTTTCTCCCCTGGAATGAATTGGGGATGGAAACATATATGCATACATAGAGATAGATAAATAGATATACATATAGATAGACAGATCGATAGATAGATAGATGGATGGATGGATAGAGGATAGACGGACGGATGGATGGATGGATAGATAGATAGATAGATAAATGATGGACGGACGGATAGATAGATAGATAGATAGATGGACGGACGACGGACGGATAAATAGTGTACATACACATCCTGTGTGTAGAGACGGTGGTTCCGGTTCAGACCGGAAATCTGCGCAATTTCATCCGCTGACAGTTCGAAGTCGAAAACCTTTTAGGAACAAGAGAAAATCAGTTTTCAATTATCTATATAGAATAACGCATTGGTGTTCGCGATTTTAATAGTAGTAGTAATAAAATAACACTGCTTCTCAATAGTCAGGAAAAGAATCCCAAAACATCATCAGCAGATAATATTTATTTGGGGTAAACTATGAAAATGCAATGTCGAACTTTTGAAATGATAGCATTAACTTCAAGAGGTTTTTTTTATTTTCTTTCTAAATGTTCAAAATGCATTGTCTGTTTGTAGTTTGCGCTGAGTTTTAATTGTTCTGTCAAGCTGTGATGCACTATTGTAAAGTGTACTTCTCTCACTGATTGTCTTGACTTCAACTGTTTGCACTGCTTCTCGAGGTTTAAAGTGATTCTCTCTTGCTGATTGCTTTGACTTCAACTGTTTGCATTGCTTCTCGAGGTTTAAAGTGGTTCTCTCTTGTTGATTGCTTTGACTTCAACTGTTTGCATTGCTTCTCGAGGTTTAAAGTGGTTCTCTCTTGTTTTGACTTCAACTGTTTGCATTGCTTCTCGAGGTTTAAAGTGGTTCTCTCTTGTTTTGACTTCAACTGTTTGTTTTGCATCTGTGCGTTCTCGTGTAACGTAATACACCATCACTGCGGTAATGTATGCAGAATACCAGGAGAATTGTACAGCGTCCAATGATTTCTTTTAACTTTAATTTATTTTAACCATCTTCTTTGCTCATACTGAATCTTTTATGTTACCTTGTGATGTAATACCGTTTTATTATGTTTATAAAATTCTTGGCTGAAAGACGTTTATACCTCGTCCTATATGATCCTTTTTTTTTCTTTCTCTCTTTTTTTTTTCGGGGGGGGGGGGAGGGGGGGAATACACTGAACTTTTTAAACGGCATCGTAAATTCTCTTATGACGTAATATACTGAAAGCTGTTTTTATTGCCTTATATATATATTGATAACAGTTCTGCGTTTTAATTTATTCCGTTCATGACTGGTTGGCTGAAAGTGTTTAGGCTGCATCATATATGTTCTCGTATGACGTAATGTAAGCTGTTTAATTTACGTCATATATATTCGCTTATAAAGAAAGCTATATAGGTACAGCACCAATATTGTGATGTCATACACTGTAGGGTGTTGAATCTTAAGTATGACATTATTCAATGTGGTTTGGGTTTTCTGAAAGCTGTAAGCATTATAGTTTATTTTGTAATCTGCGTTGCTGGACATCCAGTTCCAGTTAATTGGCCTTGATGGTTTAATTTGTAGCCAAGACTTTATCTGATCTGTTCTCGGCAATTCACCCGTTGTGGCGCCATTTTGTTTAAAAGCAAATTCTTGCATCATCAGATTAATCTGATGTATAGCCTATTTACTGCTAACCATATCCACACAAATACTGTTATATCTAACGCGCGCGCGCGCGCGCGTGTGTGTGTATGTGTGTGTGTGTGTGTGTGTGTGTGTGTGTGTGTGTGTGTGTGTGTATGTGTGTGTGAATGTTTGTGTGTACGTATCTTCCCGATTCTACACTGGCCTTTGCTAATAGAGTTATGAGCAAACTTCATTTAAGAAAGCCTTAAAAACCTCATAAATCTTAATTAGTAAAGTCACATAACATAATTTTAATTAGTAAAGCCTCATAACAATTAAGAAAGCCTCAGTAGTATCATAATTAAAGGTTATTACTAAAGCCTTAAAAACATCATAAAACATAAGAAAGCCACATAACAGAATTTTAATTAGTGAAGCCTCACAGCAGAATTAATTAGGTAAGCCACAATAGCCTAACAAGAGAATTTTATTTAGAAAATATCACATTCCTCAATAAATAATTTTTTATTAGGATCTCGTAGCACGAGATTCACGCGCAATCCTTTTAAATTTTTCACTAAGTGACATTTTTAAAAATATATTTTAAAAAGATTTCCAATAAAGGGTGTTGCTTTTTTCTAAACTAAAATCAGAGTAAAATTTTGTAACTTTGTACACTGTCAAAAAAAAAAAGATATATCTATCACCAATAGCTATAACTTTGTACACTGTCAAAAAAAGAAGATATATCTATCACCAATAGCTATATCAAACACCAACAGCGACACTAAACATGTATCATTCAGTCGTTTAAAAAGAAAGAAAAAAAAAACCAGCTGACCTGAATATTCTCTCGAATGCGATCTGAATTAATGCTCTTGACACAGACACACAACCCTTGTTGTAGGTGCCATCTGATGATGACCTGTGGTGAAACAGCATCATAACAAAGTCATGAACCATGTGTACAGAGAGACCAGAAATGAACAGAACAGTTAGTCCGGTAGAAAGGAATAGAAATAAATAGATAGATGAGCTGAGCTGATAGGATATAAGTATGTTCATTATAAATTAATTTAAAGATGTAAAAAAACCAGATAGATAGATAGATAGATAGATAGATAGATGGATGGATGGATGGATGGATGGATGGAAGGACGGACGGACGGACCGACCGACCGACAGATAGATAGATAGAGAGATAGAGAGAGAGATAGATGGATGGATAAATGGATGGATGGACGGACGGACAGACCGACCAACAGATAAATAGATAGATAGATAGATAGATAGATAGATAGATAGATAGATAGATAGATAGATAGATAGATAGATAGACAGACAGACAGATAGATACTCCATCTGGACTTAATTCTGAAAGCCAACATCCCAAAAGCAGAAAATAAGTCACTTGTGTTTCACAGTGCATTCAATCTCGACAAGGCATTATACCAGCCAGTGGTGCAAAGTCTTCACTCGACTGGTGCAAAGTCTTCACTCGACTGGTGCAAAGTCTTCACTCGACTGGTGCAAAGTCTTCACTCGACTGGTGCAAAGTCTTCACTCGACTGGTGCAAAGTATTCACTCGACTGGTGCAAAGTATTCACTCGACTGGTGCAAAGTCTTCACTCGACTGGTGCAAAGTCTTCACTCGACTGGTGCAAAGTCTTCACTCGACTGGTACAAAGTACATGTATTCACTCGACTGGTACAAAGTACAAGTCTTCACTCGACTGGTACAAAGTACAAGTATTCACTCGACTGGTACAAAGTACAAGTATTCACTCGACTGGTACAAAGTACATGTATTCACTCGACTGGTACAAAGTACATGTATTCACTCGACTGGTACAAAGTACATGTATTCACTCGACTGGTACAAAGTACAAGTATTCACTCGACTGGTACAAAGTACATGTATTCACTCGACTGGTACAAAGTACATGTATTCTTCACTCGACTGGTACAAAGTACATGTATTCTTCACTCGACTGGTACAAAGTACATGTATTCTTCACTCGACTGGTACAAAGTACATGTATTCACTCGACTGGTACAAAGTACATGTATTCTTCACTCGACTGGTACAAAGTACATGTATTCACTCGACTGGTACAAAGTATTCATTCAACAGGTACAAAGTATTCACTTGACTGGTACGAAGCTATAAAAGAATACATAAGTATGAATGTTTTACACCTAGCATCATTATCCAAACACGTAGTATATACAATGTTCATTATACAGACCTGTGCGGGGGACTTGTTCTTTTTGACTGCAATGGCTTTCACAATGGAATCTTCAATAGCACTGGGGTCAGTGTTCTTTTTCCTGAAACCACCAAAGAAAAGTCTAGAACGATTTTAATTATGTTGACGTTTAAGTTAACGATTCTGGGACTTCTTTTTTTTTTTTTTTAAGTGAAACAAACTACGTTAGAGGTATAAAAGGTTTGATAACAACCTTTATCTTCTAATCTATAATTGTCTGAAGACTAAAGGAAATCCAGACAACCCTCCTGGTTTTCAGCACCTCTTGTAATGTTCTTCTCGAGTTATTCCCATTAACAGCATGTAATGTTGCTTTTCCCTTACCAGAATGTTTTGTTGTTGTCCCCCTTACCAGAATGTTTTGTTGTTGTCCCCCTTACCAGCATATCATGTTGTCACCCTTTTAGTGCGCTTAACTGAGTTACAATTATTGTCTTTTAAATATTATTTTCTAAATTCTGCCGATCATAAATTTTAATACACTTAAATATTCATTTTTAAAGCCCTGCCGACTTAAATGTTTTAAAGCAATTAAAGGGGTAGAGGATGACCATTTGATGAGGACTATAAAGAAAAAAATGGTGTTACTGACATTGACTGCACTGTGATGATGACTAGGAGTAGGATATGAGCATATTTAAAGCAGATGAATAATAGAATGAAGAACAGGACAAATAATAGAGTAAATCACACAACAAATAATTGAAAATTATAGGTTTAAACACAAACAAATAATAGAACATATAGCGGAATATATATAAAACAAATAACAGAACTTATAGGAAAAGATATGAACAGAACAAGTATATGAACACTTGGTACAAATTGCAGAGCAATAAATAAAACAAACAGCAAACAAATAAAAGAGCAAATTGCAGAGCAAATAATAAAAAAACAAAATTGCACGGTTGTCAATGGTTACCAGGGTCGGCCAGGTGCGCCAAGCGGAGCATAGCTGGATACGGTCAGATTACGGCTCTTGGCGAATTCTCGTAGTTGCTCATTCGTGAAAGTTGGATTTATCTCCACCTTTTCAACAGTAGTTTCAAAAGATTTTATGCGGTAAAGTTTTGCAGAATTATCTTGCAAGCATTAAATATAACTTGCATTAAAAATATTCAAGGATAAGTGCACCTTATCTTCATTTAGGCAAATATACAACTCGTATCTCAACTATCAGAAATATTTGTACATTAGTTATGCTTAGCAAAATACTTATCTCCATTTAGGCAAATATACAACTCGTATCTCAACTATCAGAAATATTTGTACATTAGTTATACTTAGCAAAATATAGAAAATATATCTAAATTAGTAGAAACACAAGGATCACGGTAGTTTTTCTTATTTAACAACTATCAGAAATATTTGTACATTAGTTATACTTAGCAAAATATAGAAAATATATCTAAATTAGTAGAAACACAAGGATCACGGTAGTTTTTCTTATTTAACAACTATCAGAAATATTTGTACATTAGTTATACTTAGCAAAATATAGAAAATATATCTAAATTAGTAGAAACACAAGGATCACGGTAGTTTTTCTTATTTAACAACTATGAAATTTCATCTCCACATAAAAAACCCATCTCAGTTAAGTCAGAAACAGGGAAATGTCAGCGAAAAAATAAATTAAGTCTGAAACACCAAACTGTCTATGAAAACGTAACATGGTGGTTTAATGATTTTAAAAATATATATTTAGTACTGCATTGATTTCATTTGTAGTTATTCTGAAGACAATAATGAGATCTAGATCTATCTATCTATCTATCTATCTATCTATCTATTTATCTATCTATCTATCTATCTATCTGTCTATTTATCTATCTATCTATCTATCTATCTATCTATCTATCTATCTACTATTTTCACACCCATTACCTGAAGATTGCAGGGCTTGATCGTGGCTGAGTCCAAAATACGTAGTATTTGATGAGAGTTGAAGTTCGATAACCCGATGTTACGGGCTAGACCCGCATTAACACAATCTTCCATACCCTGGTTAAGAAGAAAGGGAAAGTGGGTGTTACACAAAATTCCCCACAGTTATATATTTCATACATTTTTTTTTTATTTTATTGATCTATGATTTTAATTTGGAGAATGCTTATGTAATAGAACCTTTATTATTTCTATGTTCACTAATTTGTTTATTTTGTACATTATACTTGTGAATTTGATCAATGATATATATTTTATGCTGCATTTATATCGGGCTAACGAATATCTTTGCAGGATTTGTAAGTTGAGAATGTGTGTAAGAGAGAAAGGAGTTCAGAGATGAAATATACCTGAAATTTAGTGCCGCCTTAATTTGACTTTTGCAGAGAGGAGTGCGCCTTTTTGGTTTTTTTTTTTTTTTTGGTTTTGTTTCGTAACCTTGTATCTGCTTCAGACTGCAGTGACTACTATATTCTACTGGATCACATTGGTGTGTATCAGTGTTGTCATTAAACATATTGCTGAAGTTGATTCCTGTGAATTCCGTTCAAGCCAATATAGTGAAAATTGAGGCTTGAGTTTGGTCTCAAGAATTCATGAAGACTTTTTTAACATTCCCAGCGCACATTAAGATTCTAGAACACTCTGCCTTATGTGTGTTTGATAGTGCTTGTGAAGTTCTGAATGTTTGTATATGGTGTGCTTTGTGAGCGCATCAAGGATTCTGGAACAGTTGTCCAGCGTGCCTTGAAGGGGTAGGTTTGGACTGTCATCAAATAAGAAGAAAGTGACCTTTTGCAAACCGCGTGATTGCGAACACGTGCTGGTGTCAGCTGCCGTCATTGAAAAGGTTATGTACATAGACTATAATTATCTCTTTAAAACTCCACTCTCGTTTCTATGTGAATTATATCTATGATTATATATATATATATATATATATATATATATATATTAATTTAACTGCTGATGTTTACTCAATATGCACTAGCGTTAATCAAACGTTGTGAAGTTAGGTAAATGTCAGCGCTCTTTTATTATATTTATATGTTGTATATTTGATTGTATTGTTACATTTATTAACATTCCTGCACATATAATATAAAATCTTATTTTGGAGTAACGGGGGGTGGTTGTGAGCTCGTTAAATATAAATAAAAGATGGATTTTTATTACGCCCTTAGTAAGAAGTTTTCACCTTCAGAACATTATGCCACAGTGAATGTATATCTTATGATTGTGTAAAGAGTAGAGTTTTACTACACCCTTATAATCCGACAAGTAAGAGACATATTGGTGTTGTGGGAGAATTATTAATAACTTTAAATTAAGATTCTCGATCACTTGTAAATAGTTGTGTGTTATTAATAAATAAATAATAACCATAACCAGTGAATGGTGCCCAGAGATGTGTCACAGATAATTTAATTAGACACAAAACTCATGCCATAGTTCGAATAACAGCTCTACAAATGGCTTCCCATCAGACTAGATAACTCTAAATATACCCAGTAATTGTTTCCCTTTGTTATGTCGTTGTGCACTTTGGAAAGAAATTACTGCGGCGTATCCTAATGCACTGCGGGGCATTATCACTGAGTCATGACAGCTGGGAAGAGAGAAATGCCCCATGAACGACATCAACGAACATTGGAAGTGGACGACTCGCTCACTACTTCGATTTTAACAAATTAAAATGTTGATTGTTAAAAAAATCTTTGATTTCTTTTTATCTGACAATGTCCTTACCTTCCAGGTCACTGTGATGTCATGAGTGGAGTATTCTATTTTTCCGTCTTTAGAGGGAAAATTGTCATCACCGTCCTGCGATTAGAAAAACAAATTACAATGAAACAAATGTGTTAAATTTCCATCTAATGGGATACAACGGTCTCGGGTATCTGAGAAGTTCAACTTTAAAGCAGAGGACGAAAAGAAATGAAGAAAATCTGCTTAACCCCACCCCCACCTCCTTTTATACTTTGAATTGTTTACAAGGGCAAAAGAAAATTAGTAGGAACTAAAAGTACCATTGTACTTAATACCTGCTTGTTACGTGGGACTAAAGTTACACTTTAATAATAACCATCGCTTTTAGTTAAATATCTTTGGTTAAAAGTTTGTAAGGACAGAACAAAGAATTGCCTATTCAGGATTATTTTCTTCATAAATGTCCTCTATGTTAACAACATTTATTAGTATTCAGTGAAAACACCTTATTCCTATTAACACAGAATAAGTATAACACGCAATGCCCCAATTCAGATGTGCATTGGTTACTGCGCTTTTAAACTGATTTTAGCTGGTTACTGGAACGAGTCCACGGTGACCAGTGATTTTTTGATGTCTTAAGATGTCGCCCATTTAACCTAAGATTTGTTGGCAAGTATTTGAATTAGCTGGACATAATTATACTCATAAAGTGTTCAATTCAAATGGACAATGCCGCTTTTGACAACAACGACAAAAAGAAAAAAAAGAGTTCAAATCCAAAGAATTTCTTGTACTCACTTTGAACGAAGTGGGCCAATGGACGAGAACCAAATCTGCGTACGTAGTCTGTAGTTTGGCCAGGGATTTCTCCAGATTGACTTTAACACGGTCCCGAGCGTGGTAGTTGTCCCAGATCTGGTGAAAGAGAAATGTGTATGTGTTGGGAGTTGTCCCAGATCTGGTGAAAGAGAAGTGTGTATGTGTTGGGAGTTGTCCCAGATCTGGTGAAAGAGAAGTGTGTATGTGTTGGGAGTTGTCCCAGATCTGATGGAAGAGAAGTGTGTATGTGTTGGGAGTTGTCCCAGATCTGATGGAAGAGAAGTGTGTATGTGTTGGGAGTTGTCAAATAAACTGATCGATTGTTTAGACAAAGACAAAGACATCAAACGAGCTTGGAGGTCAATAATCAGTGTATCGATTCGAGATAAAGCCTAGTTAAGTGATTGGAAATTGAAAGTTAATAAGCTTACCTGTACAGGTTTTACTAAAATCGAAGAGTGTGGTGTGTGTATGTATGTGCGTGCGTGTGTTCGTGCGTATATGTTTGTGTACAAATAGAAAGATATGTTAGATGGAGAAAGCGGAGGGAAGAAGGGGAGAGAACGAGCGTGAGAAGAAGAGAAGGATAAAGAACAGAAAATGTGCAGAGAGAGAAGGGTAGAACTTAACAGTGGCTGTCTCAGTTTATGTAAGAGGGCATAGAGATAGGGACTTGCCTTATTATTATTTTTTAAATTTTCTTTTGGCTTGGGGTCTTTTTTGGTGGTGATGGTGGTGATGGATCTGATAGAGACTAATTCATCCACTGGCGCCACAATTTGAAAAAGGACAGAGAGAAGAAAAAATGTAGGAAAGACAGTAGAAACAGAAAAGAGAGTGAGGGAAAAGAGGAAGAAATGGAGAAGAAAAGAAGGATTGAGGGGTACAGAGAATGAGAATATGAGGAGAAAGGAGAGAGTAAGGTAAATGATGAAGGAATTGAATATAGGAGATTTTGATGACAAGAATTGATAGAGAACAGGAGAGTTTGATAACAAGAAGGGATTAAGAATAGGATAGATTGATAACAAAATGGTATAGAGAATAGGAGAGAGTGATGACAAGAAGGAATAGAGAACAGGAGAGAGTGTGGAGGATGAAGAGAAAAAATATTTGACGATAAGAGAAAAGAAGAATAAAGAGATGATTTGAAAAGAAAGAGAGAAGAAAGAAGAGAAAAAGTTGGAGGAATGGAGAAAGACGAAAAGAGAAGGAGTTTAGGACTGATAAAAGGCAATGACGACAAAAACAAAGACAACAAAGGCGAGGAAGACGATGTTATGCAAACATTATATATTTATGTACCGTCAGCAGGTGTCATTTTAACCTCTCACCTTTGTGGTAATGAATATATCTTTCCTTGTAATCGTCTTGTCCTTGATCTTGTCCGTAATGGCTTGACCCACTTCATCTTCGTTGTCGTAAACCCAAGCACAGTCAATGTGTCGATAGCCGTTCGCAATGGCCGTCTTGACACACTCGTACACCTCTCCGGGCTTGTTCTGGCAGACAAACACAGAACCCCCCACCCAGCTGATCGAACATCTTTCAAAATAGAGTGACGTATTAGTCAGACGTCGTCTGGGCAAGCAAACACACAGCTGGATGAAGTGAACTGGCAGTAAAGTAAAAATAGAACTTGCAGAACAATCTCTTTACAGCTCACAATAAGTCCAGATTGAAGATTAGTTCAATGACATCAGAAGAGTATTGAGATGTGTAGTCTGTTTACAAAGCGATTAGTTAGTTAATTCGTTTGTTTGTCATAAAGAACCCCACCCATACTCACAAACATAAACACTCACGCACGCACACAAACTTTCCAACCCTACATTAGGCGGTGCTATTGAAGCCAGTCTATCAATCTACACCTGTACTATAATACAAGTACGTGTAGTCATAACTAGCAAAAGCAGTCCAGTTCTCTAATATAGAATTGTATTGAAGTTTTACTTGAGCCGCACAACACTCAAGTCGGAGTCATTGGGGTGGAAATAAAAAAGTCGATAACATCAAGGTAGATGTCGTCAGGTTTGGTAACAAAATATGACTGTAACATCGGTACCATCGTGATTGGTAGTAAAAATGTCGACAATGGAAGTGTTGACAGGAAAAACGTCAGTAAAAGCAGGTTGTAGTAAAATGGCGATAACAGCAGGGTTGATTTAAGCAACGTTTGTGCCACCAGGATTGGTTTAAGCAGCATTGGTGCTATCAGGATTGGTGTAAGCAACACTGCTGCCATAGGGGGTTGGTCTAAGCAACACTGGTATTATCAGGATTGGTGTAAGCAACACTGCTGCCATAGGGGGTTGGTCTAAGCAACACTGGTATTATCAGGATTGGTGTAAGCAGCATTGGTGCTATCAGGATTGGTGTAAGCAACACTGCTGCCATAGGGGGTTGGTCTAAGCAACACTGGTATTATCAGGATTGGTGTAAGCAACGTTGGTGCTATCAGAGTTGGTTTTGCAACATCGGTGCTGTAGGGGTAGGTTAAACAACATTCGCGTTAACATGATTGATAGCAACATCGGTACTGTAGGGGTAGGTTAAACAACATTCGCGTTAACATGATTGATAGCAACATCGGTACTGTAGGGGTAGGTTAAACAACATTCGCGTTAACATGATTGATAGCAACATCGGTACTGTAGGGGTAGGTTAAACAACATTCGCGTTAACATGATTGATAGCAACATCGGTACTGTAGGGGTAGGTTAAACAACATTCGCGTTAACATGATTGATAGCAACATCGGTACTGTAGGGGTAGGTTAAACAACATTCGCGTTAACATGATTGATAGCAACATCGGTACTGTAGGGGTAGGTTAAACAACATTCGCGTTAACATGATTGATAGCAACATCGGTACTGTAGGGGTAGGTTAAGCAACATTCGCGTTAACATGATTGATAGCAACATCGGTACTGTAGGGGTAGGTTAAACAACATTCGCGTTAACATGATTGATAGCAACATCGGTACTGTAGGGGTAGGTTAAACAACATTCGCGTTAACATGATTGATAGCAACATCGGTACTGTAGGGGTAGGTTAAACAACATTCGCGTTAACATGATTGATAGCAACAACGTTAATTCTAACAGGATATGTCATAACAACGCTTTGTTTTATTGTTTCTCAAATATTGTGGATGGTTATAAAACTGCTGAGGATTATCGGGGGTGATGGAGGTCGTTAACAACAGAAATAATATTAGGGCTTGTAGCAGATTTTATTAGGCTGATGTAACAACACTGGTGTAATCAAGATTGTTTGTAACTACAACGGTTTTTTTGAAGGTGGTCGTAGCGATATCGGTACTATCAAGTTTGGTAATAAATATGGTAATCCTCAAGGCTAATCAAACTGTTAGAGTTAGTCCCAACAGCGCCAGATAACTACACAGTGCATGCGCTAGCTCAGATTTCTTTGTCCTATTAGGACAAAAGTTATCTTTCAAGCAACTTAATAGGACAAAAGTTATCTTTCAAGCAACTTAATAGGACAAAAGTTATCTTTCAAGCAACTTAATAGGACAAAAGTTATCTTTCAAGCAACTTAATAGGACAAAAGTTATCTTTCAAGCAACATAATTGGACAAAATCTGCTAGTTCAGTCGACTTTGTAGAACAAAGTTGCCTATCGATCGAATTAACAGGACAAAGGTTACCGGTCAATTAAAACTTAACAGGACAAAGGTTACCGGCCAATTAAAACTTAACAGGACAAAGGTTACCGGTCAATTATAACTTAACAGGACAAAATTTACCAATCGATCGACATAACAAGACAAAAATTATCTTTGATCCACTTAACAGATAGGAAAAACCTGCTATATATCGAATTACAGAACAAATGTTGCTTATCGATTGATTTGAGAAGATAAAAATTGCCTATCGATCGACTTAACAGAACAAAAGTTAGCTAACGAATGAAAAGGGAGTGAATTAGGTATTTAGGTATTTCGACATTTTGACCTCTATGTTTGCTTGTTGCTCAGTAAACAGACTAAAAATATTACTATCGAGATTAAAAGAAAGAAAAAAAATTATATATATCGTATAACTTACTGCCGACATTACAAGAAAGAAATAAACTAGTGTATCTAACATATTACTTACTTTGTCGAGATTTCAAGAAAGGAATAAATTAGTATATCTAACATATTACTTACTTTGTCGAGATTTCAAGAAAGGAATAAACTATTATATCTAACATATTACTTGCTTTGTCGAGATTTCAAGAAAGGAATAAACTATTTTATGTAACATTGCATTTACTTTGTCGAGATTTCAAGAAAGGAATAAAATATTTTATGTAACATTGCATTTACTTTGTCGAGATTTCAAGAAAGGAATACATTACTATTCTATCTAACATATTATTTACTGTCTAGATTCAAAGAAAGAAATAAACTATTATATATAACATATTACTTACTGTCTAGATTCAAAGAAAGAAATAAACTATTCTATCTAACATATTACTTACTGTCGAGATTAAAGGAAAGAAACAAAATATTAAGTCTAACATATTGCTTACTATGGAGATTAAAAGGAAAAAAAACAAATTATTAAATCTAACTTAATACTATCGAGAGTAAAAGAAAGAAACACATTACTTACCGCGTGACAATGAAAAAATTGTCTAAGTAATATTTAATACGAACCATAATTTTCTTATTGTATGCAGTAATTTACAAGACGGCCCATGTGACTTTACACCTGAACATTTCTATTTGTGAGTATGCAATACTCAGAGAGCTTACTCTGTCTTACCTGCCAAACTGTCCACGTTCCATATGCAATCGTGGGCATTTTGTCCCCAGTCCCAGGCAGGGTGACAGTCTTTGGTGCAGACATTATTGGTGTTTTTCTGTTTCTCGAGTCTTTTGTGGTCGGGGAAGAAAGACTTTTCGCCCTTGATGTCACGTCACTCAAAACTGGAAAAATAGGCGTCAATCCAGATGTCTGCGACGACCCTTGGATAACTCTCTGCTTTCTCGTCAGACTAAAGTTCCCAAAGAAAAAAAAAAGTATATCAAATGTATTTCATGTGCACTGCGTTGACCTACTTTGATGCGCTGTATAATCTGTCAGTGAGACTGATTCGTTGTAACTGCGATTACATTACCTGACCTGACCTAAAAGATAGGGTGACCAGGCCAAAGATAGACATGCACATACGCGTAAGCCCACAGGAAGAAGCAGGTGGAATGCTTATAACTGTTCCTTAAACGGGGAATCATGTGAAATGAATTAATTAAAAAGATTTTTGCCGATCCAACCGCTAACCCATTTTACGTTGACCATCAGCGCCGAAGTTGGTAGTGAGTGTGAACGTGAGTGGCAAGATGGACAGAAGAAAATATATTTAAAAGCTCCGTGGAAACAATATTTAACAGTAAATTTTTTCAGCCATCAACGGCATACGGTACTATACAATTGTAAACTTTAATGTTAATAAAATCGCTCTAAAATCTAAAATGAACAATTATAACAAGTTTGATTCGGAATGCCACAAAAGCACAGATATCCACTGAAAGATTGAACTGGTTCACTTGAGTTCCGTTTCGGGCTCTTTTGACTGGCTGATTCGTTCAAGTAGTCACGACAGTACATCGGAAGGTTGAGTCATTTAGCTTCTCGTTGATTGGACACGGAATTGTTGTCAGTTATAAGTTTGGTGTCACTTAACCCTGTGCTGATTTAATGTTTGATCATTTTCCAGTTTCAATGTTTTGTGCTACTTTACACTGAGCTGGCTTGACAAGAGGCAATTTGACAAGTGTAAATGTGTTGTGTTTTTTTCACTGTGCTGTTCTCTTTGTACTTACTCGACAACAGACCGTTTACTAGTGGTAAGTGGTTTTGTGCTGTTCACATTGTACTTACTGCACAACAGGCCGTTTACTAGTTGTAAGTGGTTTTGTGTGGTTCATATTTCACTTACTGGACAACAAGCCGTTTGGTGGTTGTAAGCATTTTTTGTCGTATACATTGCACTTATCAGACAACAGGCCATTTGCTAGTTTTGAGCTATTCTCAGTGCACTTACTCGACAACAGGCCGTTTGCTAGTTGTAAGTGGTTTTGTGCTGTTCTTAGTGCCCTGTTTTGTTAAAATACAATAAATGAAACAAGCGCAATGGTAGTCCAGAAATAAAGGATGTTGTAATGATTAGAAAAATTTCTATTAACAGAAATAAAGGATGTTGTAATGGTTAGAAAAATTTCTATTAACAGAAATAAAGGATGTTGTAATGATTAGAAAAATTTCTATTAACAGAAATAAAGGATGTTGTAATGGTTAGAAAATTTTCTATTAACAGAAATAAAGGATGTTGTAATGATTAGAAAATTTCTATTAACAGAAGTAAAGGATGTTGTAATGATTAGAAAAATTTCTATTAACAGAAACAAAGGATGATGATGATAATTAGAAACGTCATTGCTAGAAACAGCATGAACAAAAGAAGCAATGGACATCAGATAGTGATTATGAACAGTAATACTGCAGTGTGAAATAACGGTTTCTAGTGGTCAGATTAGAAAGTCACTGGCAAAAGCTTCACGACGTAATACTTACACGTTAATCACTCGAGAAATGACAGTAAATGATTTTTGCCATTGTGCGCTGGCTGCACTCATGATAATGACTTATTTTCTTGTTGACAATCACTGATCTCATTCTACAAGAATGCACGCATGATAACAGTTGACAGTCAGTGTTGACTTTGGTTACAAGTATGCACGCATGATAACAGTTGACAGTCAGTGTTGACTTTAGTTACAAGTATGCACGCATGATAACAGTTGACAGTCAGTGTTGACTTTGGTTACAAGTATGCACGCATGATAACAGTTGACAGTCAGTGTTGACTTTGGTTACAAGTATGCACGTAGAATGCCGATAATTTTCTTAGAAAACACGTTTTTCTTTGTAGTACTTAGGGCAATTAATCAAGTGATTATTGAAGAGATAATTCAGTATCCACTGCTTGCATCAAGGACAATTAGTCGGGTTACAAATACATAAATTGTAAAAATCACTTTAGCATCCACTTTCCATATCAAGGGCAAGGGCAATTAATCAATTGATATTTGTAAAGTTACTTCGGCATTAATTACTCTTCACTCTCTGCACCAAAGGCAATTAATGAGATAATAATAGCAAAGTTACTCTTCACTGTCTGCACCAAGGGCAATTAATGAGATAATAATTGTAAAGTTACTCTATTTTGTTTGCACCAAGGAGAACTTTTCGAGTAGAAATTCTAGTCACCTCAACAGCCTCAAAAGAATTACTGCACCAGATATATGTGCAATTATAATTGTAAAACCACTCAACACTGACCGCGCCAAGGAAAATGAATCTAGTCATAATTGTAAAGTCACTTTGTTTTACACACAAAGCTGTCGGCACCAAATGAAAGGAATAGAGTGTAAAGTTAGGGCTAATGTACTAGGTCTCAAGAAACATAACTCAGAGAGAATTATAAAGCTATTATACTATGTCTATAATAACACATACTCGAGAGATAATATTATAGCTATTATACAATGTCTCTAATAACATAATCGAGAGATGATTATAAAGTCATTACACTATGTCTATAATAACACATACTCGAGAGATAATATTATAGCTATTATACAATGTCTCTAATAACATAATCGAGAGATGCTTATAAAGTCATTACACTATGTCTATAATAACACATACTCGAGAGATAATATTATAGCTATTATACAATGTCTCTAATAACATAATCGAGAGATGATTATAAAGTCATTACACTATGTCTCATAATAACACAATCGAGAGATAATTATAAATCTATTCCACATCGACGTCACCAAGACCGAACTATAAATAATTAATAATTGTAAAGCCACACCAATTTGTAATAAAGACAAGTACTCGAGTTTTAATTGTAAAGCCACACCAATTTGTAATAAAGACAAGTACTCGAGTTTTAATTGTAAAGCCACTCTGTAACAAAAACAAATGCTCGAGTTTTAATTGTAAAGATATTTACACTGTTAGCATCTAAGAACATATTATCGAGTGATAATTGTATAGTTTTTATTTTAGTGTGGTTCAATGAAAAATTAATAATCAATTGATAATTTTATAGTCACTCTAGAGTCTAGACTCTTTCTGGTTTGCACCAGAGACATAATTAATTATCGAGTGGTGAATCTATTAATAAAGTCAATTTAAAACCCACACTGCCTATAAGTGCCTATAGCATCTAACTGCCCCAACGCATTCCCCCCTCCCCCCCGCTCCTTCGATTATTTTTTCAATCATATAGATGACATTGACCTTCTATTGACCTAATTTGTGCCAGAGCTCAGCGCAAGCCAAGGAATATATCTGCGGCGCTCACAAACCATATAGGGCTATTTTTTCCCCTCTTAACTTTTCTCTTCTTCCTGTTTGTGTACTGAATCAGTACACCCACAACTAAAGACGAAAGTACGAATATTATTTGGTGTTGGGCTTTATCTGATCTTTCTCCCAACTCATCGGTCTTGTCTTAGAGTAATATCAGACTTCCAACTACTTCCGACAAATGCCGTCAGGATACAGCACAATCATACAAGCTGAGTCATCACCCTGGCAGTTACTCAGAGTCAACTGAGACTGATCTCCATTGCCTGTTGGAAACAATTGTCCTCTAATCCAACCCGATCTGATGTGGACTCTGACTCTGGAAATCAACCAATCGGATAGCCAGGTTTCAGCTTGAAAGTAACTAATTCCTTCCTGAGAACACATTTTGGTATTCATTTATTCTGCTGCTGTCTCGGGACGTCATTTTACCCCATCGTCTGCCAAATTTCATATTCTGACAAGTGTTTTAGTTTTCCTTTCCCAACTCCTGCTCCCCACTCCCCCAGCCGAAATAAGAGCAGCAGAAATCATTAACAAAAGTGAGTAGTTGGTATTTTGAATGACTCCAGTATTAAGAATGAAATTCAGCTAACTCATGTTCATCACACTTCACTAGAATTATTGCTCACCCTTTCAGTATCATACAGAGTGCCACTAGAATTATTGATCGTACCACCAGTATTAAACAAAGTGCCACTAGAATTGATTATTGATCGTACCACCAGTATTATACAACGTGCCACTAGAACTAATTGATCGTACCACCAGTATTATACAACGTGCCACTAGAATTGATTATTGATCGTACCACCAGTATTATACAACATGCCACTAGAACTAATTGATCGTACCACCAGTATTATACAACGTGCCACTAGAATTGATTATTGATCGTACCACCAGTATTATACAACGTGCCACTAGAATGACTACTTACACCTTCAATATTGCGTGCCGTTAGAATTGTCAGTGTAACAACAACTAATTAATGCACAAGTACATATTGTATATCATATATATATATATATATTGTAGTTGCAAATTCAAGCGTGTGGGTTTGCCTTGCTTGGGATTCTGTGATATATCAAAGTTGCAAATAGAGTTTAATGTACAGAAAATGTGATTATAGCTCTGTGTTCGAGTGTTGTGTGAGGTGTACGTACATGAATAAGTCTATATGTATCTGTAGCTGTTTCTGTATTGTGTTCATATCTGCATGTGTGTGTGTGTGTGTTTGTGTGTGTCTGTCTTTGTGTGATATGGCTTAGTTTGACTTTATTTGCAACCAAAAGTGAATTTATACATTTAAAAAAAATAAAATGTAAAAACCGCGCCCATTAACGGAATAGGAGGTCGGTGTCGTGCCGCTCTTCCTGGATCTGCAGGCCGTTTGAACTGCGTGCACATTTTGAAAGAAAGAAAGAAAGAAAGAAAGAAGAAAGAAAGAAAGAAAGAAAGAAAGAAAGAAAGAAAGAAAGAAAGAAAGACTTGCTAAATCTATTGGGACAATTTTGGGGCATTTAAAATAATAATAATTTTTTAATAACTAATACAAAAAGTAGAGTTGGACAATATGGAAAATACTGGAAGTCTAGTGTGGGTGGAGCAATGTTGGGACTGGGAGAGTGCGATTGATACCAACGGGTTCTGTCCCTTTTATTTGACAGCGGGATATGGTAAACTATTGATTTAACAAAACATAACAAACAGATGACGAAATCCAGAGTGACAAATATGTCAGTATAAACTCAATTTACATCAACTTAACAACAACCAAATACATGGCTCTTTTCTCTAATAGTTAGGAAGGCTTGAAGCAAAAATAAAGTAAATAATAGACAGACAGACAGACAGACAGATAGATAGATAGAGAGATAGATAGATAGATAGATAGATAGATAGATAGATAGATAGATAGATAGATAGATAGATAGATAGATAGTATTAATTGCAGTGTTCTAAACAGTTCTTGGTGTAATGCGTTCACTGAGTTAGAGATGTTTTAAAGTTCCTATAAACGCAGTACCCTAAATGTAACTGTTGCCTAATCAGAAATAATAAAATTTAGAAATTTAGAGAGTTGCCACTCATATTAATAACAAATATCCATACATAATGTTAATTTTCAGAAAATGTTAAATTTTAACAGGGGCAATATATCAGGAAGACAGCGAACGATAAATTAGTGAATGGATAGGCGCGAAGAGACACTTGCTAATATGTGTTACATATCAAATTGCATACAATGTACCTAGTGTTACATATCAAATTGCATACAATGTACCTAGTGTTACATATCAAATTGCATACAATGTACCTAGTGTTACATATCAAATTGCATACAATGTACCTAGTGTTATATATCAAATTGCATACAATGTACCTAGTGTTACATATCAATTGCATACAATGTACCTAGTGTCACATACCAATTGCATAAATGTAGCTAGTGTTACATACCAATTGCATACAATGTACCTAGTGTTATATATCAAATTGCAAAGAATGTACCTAGTGTTACATACCAATTGCATACAATGACTTAGTGTTACATATCAAAATGCATACAATGTACCTAGCGTTACATATCAAGCAGGGCTGATAAAACAAATAAATGTTACATATTGTAGCCGGGCTACATATGTATACGTACTGTTGAATGACAATAACACCAACTGTAGCGTTAAAACTTTAACCACTCGCCAAGTTACCAGAACAGAGTTTCCTTTGACTGTTGAGGTACGGATCCGGATCTTATTACAACTCACGTTTATCTAAATCTGCCTCAAAACAGGATCTGCGAACAGCCAATCAAACGCGCCCGTACCGGGAATTCCCCAAAGTAACCGTGACTATGCAAAATCGTTATGTCCGCTTACATCCAGGTGGCTATTTTCTTTTATCTGTTAACCAAATAAACCAGTGGCCGAGAGACGGTACTAAAATAATTGCATAACTCTTTAAGATCTGCGTAAAATCCTTGTTTAAACCGTTACCCGGAAGACACAACACAACTTACACACACACACACACACACACACATACACACAAACACACACACACATGCACGGACACACACACACACATGCACGGACACACACACACATGCTCGCAAGAAACAAATCTAAAATAGATTCCACCAGTCAGCTATTGACAAATCAAATGAAAACCGAATTTTATAACCACTAGAAAATACCAAATGGTCCAGTTGGACGATTTGAGTGTATAGAGAACTTGTGACACCTCTCTGGGCACCCTTCACTCGTAATGATTATTATTTATTAATTAATAACTAATTATAAGTTATCAAGAATCTTAATTTATAGTTGTTAATAATTCTCCCACAAGACCAGTATGTCTCTCACCTGGCGGATTATAAGGGTGTTGTAAAACTCTACTCTTTACACAGTAATATGATAGACGTTTAGGGGCTTAATGTTTCAGCAGGGTGGAAACTTCTTACTGAAGGAGTAATAAAAATCCGTCTTTTATTTATATTTAACGAGCTCCTGTCTACCCACTATTACTCCAACATAAGTTTTAATATATGTGCAATATGGTTAATAACTTTAACAATAGATTTATTAACAAATTTATTTTATTTTTACAAGATTTATTAACAATCAAATATACAGCATATGAATATAATCAAAAGAGCGTTTTCGTTTAGATCACTTTAAAACAATGTTTGATTAAACATTAGACACGCATTCAGTTTATCCTAGCATAGACATCAGCAGTCAAATTAACATATATATATAATCAAGTTCATAGATATAATTCATCATAGAAATGAGAGTACAGCTTGAGAGATTTAATTATTATCAATGTACATAAACTTTTCAATGATGGCTTCTGTCACCAACACATGTTCACAATCAAGCAGTTTGCTACAAACCACTTTCTTTCTTATTAGATGATGGTCTAACGTACCTCTTCTAGGCATGTTACACAACTGTTCCAGAATCTTCGATGCACTCACAAAGCACACAGCGGAGAATCGTCCAGATCTTTGCACTGTCAAAGCATTCTCATGGAGTGCTATAGAATCTTCATGTGTGCTATTTAAGCACGCCATGAGGAATGTTCAAAATGTCTTTGTGAATTCTCAAGACCAAACTCAACTTCAATTTCCATTGTATTGGCTCTCTAACAGAATTAAAAGGAACCAACTTAACAGCAACACGTTTACTGATAAGTTCGACAACAACATTGGATGCACACACGAATGTGGTCTGGCAGCGTACAGTAGTCACTCTGGACTGAAGTAGATACAAGGTTATGAAACAAACAAACAAACAAAAACAAGAAACAAGAAACAAAAAGGCGCACTCCTTTCTGCAAAAGTCAAATTCAGGCAGCACTAAATTTCAGACATATTTTATCTCTAAACTCCTTTCTCTCTTACATACATTCTCAACTTACAAATCCTGCAACACTTTCGTTAGCCCGATATACACACGGTATAAGACATATAGCATCGATCAAAATTCACAAGTATAATGTACAATGTAATCAGATTAGTGAACATAGAAATAATGGTTCAATTACATAAGCATTCTCTAATTAAAATCATAGATCAATAGCAAACAAACGAAATATTTCTTAGTCCATAAGTTGATAATCCATTCTTTCTTTATCAGTCAGTTAACTTACAATAAGCTAATGATTGCCTTTATGACAGGACTTGAGTGAGATATGTTGAAATCAAAGTGATTAAAATATAGGACTTTCTTCAACAAAATAATTTTGGTCCATCCCCATTGGATTAAATTGTTATGAACAAGTGTGAGACTATTAGTCAGAAAAACTACTCATCCACTTGGAACTGGTTTGGATTGAATCAGCAAGTTCTAGCATAGTCTTCACCAGAGTTGTTTACTTGCATTTACAAAAATATCATCATATAAGTAGTGCCCAAAGGTCGGGTCATGTTAACATTGACAACAAATATATAATTATAAAGTTTAGAAGTAGGGATAAGCAAATTTACTCCGCCACAGCATGTAAAGGTGAAGGAGCAAATCTCCAACAACGAATACCAAGCCACATGTAGACAATAGAGCCAACTCGATCCAAAAAGATGCCCTTGAATTTCTAACAGCAACCTCCAAGCCTGGAAAACAAAAGCACACAGAGTGGCATGACTTCAAAGAAAAACAAGCAACAACTTATCTCCACTCCCACACCCTCCAAACCATCAGTCCTCTTTCCCACCCCACCCCACGAAATCCTACCACTGTTGGAAGTGCTCCCCATAAGAAAACAACAACAATCATTTCAGTAGCAATACAACGTCGATACATATGTAAACGGGGGCAAATGATAGCAATAGTATCCGTGGGGTCCCTATACAAAAATCCCATATTAGTAAAATGTCCTTAGGGTTTCTCACAAAGAAACCTGAGAAATTGTAATTTATTGACTACCTTTTAAAAACGTCTACTGTAAACTACATGAATAAATGGGCAAAGAACATCACTGTGTGTGTGTGTATCTGCCTGTAATAGTCACGGTCAAAACAAATATGCGCTATGTCTATATTTTGTGCTGTGCGTACGCATGCATCTGTGTGTGTGTGTGTGTGTGTGTGTGTGTGTGTGTGTGTGTGTGTGTGTGTGTGTGTGTGTGTGTAGGTCTACTACGATTTCTCCCTTTCTTTCTTTATGTTTACTTTTCTTTCTTTCATATTTCATAATCTACATCTAGACTATGGTGTGACGTAACTGCTCCACAATGCAGCGCATTAATGTTGGCCTATAACTAACGTGCGCTATATTGACTTCTGGTTATTGCCAACAAAGGAAATGTTTACAAGTACGGGCCCATGTTCACCAGTTATAAAATTCAGCATTAGTTCACGTTGCTACATTACCCAGGCCAATCCGATGAGGTCAGTATCTGTAAATACACAACCAGGAACCGACACTGAGATTGGATAGATCAATCGGTTAAATAGTTCAGCAGTCCAACTGTCCAACTGTCCGACTGTCCACACATCACAGGTGAAAATATGTTCGTGTTGCAGACTTTCGATACAGCATTTATTCAAGCAGTTCTGAAGAACTGATCTAAATCTTTATTTTTAGCTGTGTTTGAAAGACGTCATTCAAATTCGTCATATATTTATGACGTAATATTCATCTGCCTCTTATTGGAAGACTTAACATGGACTTCTATCTGTCTATCTATCTATCTATCTGTCTGTTTGTCTATCTGTCTATCCATGTTGGTGGGAATAATTTGGAAAGTATAGGCATCCAAAGTTAAAGGCTAATTGTGTGTGTGTGTGTCCAATTGTGGATTCTGGGTTAGTGACTAAATATAGACATATAAATGCTGATATAGTACGGTTGTAGTTCCGTGCCAAGGAGTGATCGAAGGGCTGAATACGACCTGTCTGTATGAAGACAAAGGGTCAAGCGTCGTCTCGTTGCACAAAAAAGTATGTCCCCAAAAATAATCCTGACAGTTAGCTCTCTTGTATTGCGATGCATAAATCGCTTGTTCTGCCCTGAAATACAATAATTCTCCGACCTGCTCATAGGCTATAGCCAAAGAAACACTAAATGGACAAACTTACAAATAAACTGATCACACACACACACACACACACACACACACACACACACACACACACACACACACACACACGCACGCACATTGAAACATTGAATATTTGAATTCGTAAAATTAAAATAAGCGAAACACAAACAATGAGGTGATTTGTCAGTGTTTTATTTATTTTATTTATTTTTTAGGAAGAATGTGAGACTTATTTCATTGCCTTGATCCTTAAAACCTGAAATTTGTTCTTACTTATATTTTCAATTCTAGACCTAGTGAATGAATAAGAATACAACAACAAAAAATAGTTTAGTACTGATTGAATGAGAAAGGAAAAAATTCGGAAACGGTTGTCATTGTCCAGCACCTGTCTACAGGTGTCAGTCAGAACTAAGTAATTCGGTGGTGGAAAACTCGGTACGGAACGGAATTTGGGGGAACATTTCCCGCCCGGTCCTCTGCGAAAGTCAATTTTTTTCTGCCCTATCAGAATTTTGTTTCTAAATATTTTACTTTATCTTGTTAATTGACTTGCGCAGAGCGAGTTTTTTTAGGTTCCTAGTTGGTTTGCTCTTAACTGTCCTCATTCTTACTTTGAAGGATTATCATTTTATATATAGTTCAGCGATGAGAAGTCAGCGGCGTGGAACTTCCGGTTGAGACTTACCGACGAAAAGCTATCAACAAACAAGCAGAATGCTTTGACTTTCGTTGCCGTTATTTTTGTTCGCAAATTGATTCTTATAATTAAACACTCAAAATGATTCAAATTACAGATTTTCAGAGTAAGTATTCTGGATTGGATATGACTTTTCAAAGTGTTACATTGTACGCAGCATAAGCTTGTTACTGTTTGGAATTAACTTTTTTTTTTGTTGTTGGTTTTGTTCTGACACGTCACTGAATTAGATTAAAAATTAAATAAAATAATAAAGAATTTATTAGTACGTGTATCGCTTTGTATTTCTTTCTTATCTAACAAATGTATTTTTAATTTAACGAGAACAACAATGTTCCTTGTTTAATTATTTAATAATAAGCGACTTTTTCAGTCTACTCTA
This sequence comes from Sinotaia quadrata, assembly GCA_028829895.1. NCBI lineage: Eukaryota > Metazoa > Mollusca > Gastropoda > Architaenioglossa > Viviparidae > Sinotaia > Sinotaia quadrata. Next base: position 50,747,657 of record CM054184.1, on the reverse strand, counting down.
AACGTCAGTTTATTATCACTATTAGTATTACCAAAGTCTATGAAGAAAGAACTGATATTTTCTATAGTGAAGTAAATTTATGTTTATACCTAAGACTTCAAGAAAATTTGGGCTTTAAAACCAATGGGTGAACTTTTTTGATACATTTTACAAATTTGTGGGATATACTCATATAGGCCTAATTACAGAATTCCCTATTTCCGAAGAGGAAGAACGTACTGACCGTTCATAATGAAACCACTAGTATTATAAGCTGTTAGGTGCATATTCATTTTTTGGGACATACTTAACACTCCAGATAATTTAATTTGGATAAATATTACTTTTCATTATTGTTTCAGTTTTAAAAACAAAGAAGAGATTTTCAGTCTAAAAGGACAAATATAGTTTACTTGTTAATTTTGGCAGATATTAATTATTATATCAAAGACGCACAACATCAGTATCAAGCTGAATGACCTGTATGCTGCAGCTGCCATAATCCCTTGTAAATCTGCTTAGTTTTCTAATTCTCTGATGTTTATTTTATTAATATTAATATTATGTTTGGATGTGCCATGAGTTTAAATTAGAATTTCCCAGGATTCTGTATGGTTTGATATTACATTGATCTTAGATCATTAACCCATACAAGCATTGTATCCCTAATGAGGTACGCCACATATTATTCATTGTAAAAAACATTCTTTAGACATTTAAATGAATTGTCATATACAAATTGTTAAAGATAGTTCCCTCCCTTTAGCATTTCCAGGCTTTGCCGACCAAAACTTGCATAAAAATGGCAGGAAAAGGTGAAACTGTTTTTCAAAGAAAAAGGTGAGTAATAACTCTTGTACCAATGGCTTTTATAATGTAACCAAAGAAGAAATGTTGTTGATATACTTAAAAATGTTAATATTATGATTTCACATAGTGCCAGGGCTTGATAATAGCTTTGGATTGTGTGGGGAAGTGCTGTCCCTCCCAAGGGACATAAGGCACGAATGGGTACAGATTTTGCACTTCATCATTGGAGTACACATTTATATTTAGGTGTCTAATTTTACTATTTTAGTGGTGTTAATAGTTTATTAAGCCCCATTTTTTTTTAAAGTTAAAAACTGAGTCTTATAATGTGGCCACATAGAGTAGAGATTGATGCAAACATCATGTTTTGTTCGACCGCTTGCTTGGCGTTGAAAATTATTTTTGTATTCTACAGGTATGCTGTAAGCCAAGTGCTAGATATGCTGGAGGATAGTGACTTTAATTCAGCAGACATATTCATAAAGCCATCAGAAGACCATGAACTCCATAAACATTACAATCAGACCATGGGTGGAGTTAATAGCTTGATTAGATTGTTGAAAAATACAGTTGTGGCATTTGTTCAAAGAAGTGGTGGCCCCATTTGCTATATTGTCTGGACCTTTGTGTTTAGCAAGCTTGGCATCAGTATCATTCTACGCTACAGGGGCTTGAGAGTCTCAAGGAATTGCTGGCTGTCATGAAGAAAATTGCCAAAGTATTGGATGTTGCAGGCACTGGTAGTCGAAACAAGGAGAGTTGGGAGGAAAATATGCTGCTCTTGACAATCGTGTTCTTCCTGAGGTATGGCTTGACCAGCTTGACCATCTGAAAAGCAAGCATGTTATGTATGCTGTAATATGAAGTGCAGACAGTGCTGTATCAAATGCAAAGTTGGCATTCAAGACTGCTGCTTTATTTCTTTCACTCTGGATCTCAATGAGTTCAGACATGACAGCTGAGTATCATTAGCCACAAGTGTCTGTATCACTAATCTGTACTTTCATTTCTTTGTATAAGATATACACACTTTCAAGTCATCTTATGCCATTGTCAATTACATTATGTTAAGTGAACTGTCAAGTTTTCATTAATTACATGTTGCTGTGTTATATGTCGGACATTGCCGATTTAATTTTTTCACAATATATAACTTCTGAATAAATCTAAAGCCACTGTAAAATGTTATTTTGTTGATTTCTTTGTTATGTGCTACAATCCATTTACTAATGACAAGAAAACACATACCTGCTTGTGCCTTATGTACCTGTAGAGGAACAGCACTAAAACACTCCAGAAGTCAAAATATCTGACTGCTTGTGAAAAGATTATGATTTTCCATCTTTATACATTAAATCTAAACCCCAAACAAATATTATACTTAACAACAATTTCATAATAAATAGGTTAATAAAGATGTGTCAGAAATTTAATCATAGTCCTTGGGATTTTTCTATAATTAATACCAAAACATAATGAAAAATTTACTTGTTATCTCAGTAACTTTTACTATTACTGTACTTACAGTAACATTGACACATATTAACTACCAGTTAACAATTAATTACAAATAAATAGATTGGTATAAAATGGACTGTCATTTAAATTTAATGGGTTTTTTTCTTCTGCAGAAATAGGGGTTGGATTAGCAGGATTTGGAATAGCTTTCCTTTTCCTTGGGATGCTGCTCTTTTTTGACAAAGGCCTACTTGCAATTGGCAATGTAAGTTGTTTTGGCAAAGGCCAAATGTAAGTTTGTTTACCCATCATATACATACTAGTTAACCAAGTTTACTCACATTATACATACTAGTTAACTAAGTTTCCCATCTATGTACATACTAGTTAACCAAGTTTACCCATCATATACATACTATTTAACTAAGTTTACCCATCATATACATACTAGTTAACTAAGTTTACCATCTATGTACATACTAGTTAACCAAGTTTACCCATCATATACATACTAGTTAACCAAGTTTACCCATCATATACATACTAGTTAACCAAGTTTACCTATCATATAAATACTAGTTAACTAAGTTTACCATCTATGTACATACTGGAAACCAAATTTACCATACATAAACTTAAAATAAATAAATGCATGTGGGTGAATCAGTTTATGAAATAAGCAACTTTTTATTACTTTTAGGATAAAGTAATTATTAATAATTATACTTACATGTTTAAGTGAATTAAAATCTAGAACATTTTAATCATATCACTATTGGTGCTTCAACCAACAACAGTAGAAACTGCAGCATAATGGAGGATGGGTTTTATAATTTAGCACAACATATGAAAAACTAATTCCATATGTGACTGAACATACAAACATTTTAGTTCTAAAGTGATAAGTTTGTTTTTTTTTAAATGTGGTATGGTAAACATACCATTTAAAAACAAAAAACAAAAGCATGTGAAATTAAGCTTGTAAAAAAAAAAAAAATGTCCTCGCAAAATCTCTTAAAGAAATGCAAAATAACAATTCTAAGTATTATTTTTTAATATTCTTGAATCACAAAAAGAGTAAAATCGCGGTCCACCATTTTATAATGAACTCTGTGTCAATAATATATAAGCTAATTAGGATCAATTTGAAGAAGAAATTGAGCATAACTTTACATTGAAATTCACTAAATTTAAATTACTTTAAGTTTAACTCGTAGAAATATTGAATTAGATAGAAATGTGCATATAGAAAACTTCAAATGAAATTAATAATACTAAAGAAGTAAAAAAAAAAAATATGGCTTTGCTTTCAATTTAAATTAAAATAAATCTATGTCTGAAACTGGTTCTAAGGAATTGTTTTGAAAATATACTTTGTAGCCATCTGGATGCTTTCATTAAATTAACAGATTCATTATGTTGAACTTTTATGTTTTGTTTTTGTCTTTTTTTTATGCATAATATATACTTTAAATATCTTTGGTTTTATCTTTAATGGAATTTTCTGACTGCATTCCAGATACTCTTCATTTCCGGTCTGGCTTTTGTAATTGGGCTTGAGAGGACATTTAGGTTCTTTTTCCAGAGGCACAAAATCAAGGCTACAGGGTTCTTTGCTGGCGGCATGTTGATAGTACTGATAGGTTGGCCTGTAGTAGGCATGTGTATCGAGATGTATGGATTTTTTCTTCTCTTTAGGTGAGCATTCATTGTTGTGCAAATCTATAAACTCTGCTCTTGTTATATAGACTGTGAACACTTACTATGTGGACTGTAAGAACTTGTTATGCAAAATTGTAAAGAACACTGGTTATGTACACTGTAAACACTGGTTATGTATATTGTAAGCACTTAAGTTTTAAGTTAATTAAAATAATTTATTCAATATATTTATATGTTTACTTACATGTTTCCTAAGTATCCCTTTTAAGAATTTATTCTTATTGGCAAACATAGGCAAAGATAATTTAAGAATAGTTTTAATAAAACTTTTTTATCTAGATTCTGATAATATAACATATGGTGTTGATTTAATATATAATAAAAGTTATACAGTATACTATGTATAGAACTAATAATTTAAGAAATAATTAAAATAATGGAAACAATAATAAAAATCAACAGACTTTTTTTTACAGGACAACATGTTTGCATATTGGATTTGTAACAGTTTGAAATTAAAGCTTGCATACTAAGTAGTGAAAAAAGCACTCCATCCACACACAGTATATTTAAAAAAGCAAAAAATACTGTGGCTACCACTGACATCTTTTATTAGTTAGTTTAAATATATAATGTTTTATTTAAACACCCACGCACAGAGAGAGAAATGGTATAAAATTAAATAATTAAAATTATCAACTTTTCCTTAAAATGATTTCAGCCATGGCACACACATTTGTGCATTAACAGGAACCATTGCATCTTGTTTATTTACAGGTTTCTTTAATTGTTTGTTTATGTTTGTTTACAATTACATGTTTGTGTATACTGTATACTCTTGGTGTAGATTCAGCAGACAGGAAATCTAAACATTTTCTGTTCGCAGTGTATACACTGTGGAGTCTCTAAATACTTGCTTTGCCAACTGTAATGTAAAATTAAAGCCTGCATGCATTTGATGTGCAGATTACCATTCTCCATGTTCACCCAGCTTGTTAATTGTTTACTTGTTCATCACTTATTGATACTTGTTAAAATAAGTTCTTGTTTCTTAATTCACCAATTTAATTTTTAACAAGAAGGTGAAGGTGAATTTAATATTTTAAACACATTATTTCTTTTCAGTGGATTTTTTCCTGTTGCTGTAAACTTTTTGAGACGAGTACCAGTGATTGGAACTGTATTGAATCTCCCTGGAATACGATCAGTAAGTAACAGATTGGTTACTATATTTTGGGGGAGTTAGTAAATAATGTATTTTTCAGACTGATTATTTCTGAGCAATCAGTAAGTACCAAAAATACATAATTGTAGTCATTTGAAGGCAAATTTTGTTGCACATAATTACGGTAGTAGAATCATTTAAAAAAACATTTATTAAAAGCCCATTTTTAATATTTAATCCACAATGATTAATTTAAATTAACAATAATTATTTTCTTATGGCTATTGCTGTTTTTAAAATTATTATTAATTGTTTATATTTAGTAGGTATTACTTAACTTAATATTTTTCTTATATGTACATGGCCACATTAACAAGATTAAAATGGCATTAAAATTGAACCACACTTTGTATTGTCAGTATTTGAAATATGCTATGTCCAGTCTTTTAATTATTTTCTGTTTTTGTATTGTAGGTGGCTGACAAAGTTGGAGAATCAAACTCCATGGTATAGATATCTTTGTTTGGTGCTGGGAGTATAAATGGTTGAATGTGTGATGCACATATTAAAAAACATGTTGAAGAGTGGATTATCAGACCTCTTGTTCATGATCAAATTTTTTTTTTTTATTATTAAAGACAAATTGTACAACTTTTCATTTATAAGCATTTTATGTTGCAAATCCAGGTCACACTTTTCTACTGTATTATTTATTTAATCTTATTTACAAACTTAAAAAAAAAAAGTTTTCTCCCTTCTTATATGAAAATATAAAATAGTGATATATATTTCAGTATTGAAATATAAAATATTATGATCTCTTTGTGCTGTGTCATGATTCCCCCCCCCCCCCCCCCCCCAATAGAGCACACCTGAGTACCTGTTCAGGTGACCATACCTTGTAAATGTACGAACTGTAACAGTTTTGATGTCAGTAATAGAACAACAAACATTATAAACAATACTAAATGTGACATTATAAAACAAGATGTGTCCTACAATGGATAACTGTGGATAGGATTTCAATAACGTTTCAGGAACAACATTTAAATATAATGTTATGAAATGAATGTATGTCATATGGTATATAACTAAGAATGATATTAAAATTACAACTGTCAGAATCGTCAGTAAATGTGATTACTAATGAAATGTTATGAAATGAATGTGTGTCATATAGTGGATAACAACAAACTGTGTTACAATAACAAATGCCAGAAACAACATTAAATTTGATATTATGGATGACTATTGACGTTTCGATAATATCAGAAAGAACATTAAGAGGCCAAATGCCAGAAACAACACAAGTGTGCTGCTATAAAATGAAAATGCCACACGAGGGATAATGCTATATGCCTTGCCACATGAATTTTTGTCTCATTGTGTAGAATTTGCTGTGTGTGTTGGTGGTAGTTATGTTCAGTCATAATTTTTATTATTTTACATGGTTTTTTTAGTTGTAATTAATTTTCCTTATAAAGAAATAAAATGCTTCTTGTTAACTTATTTTGGAGTATAGTTTGACTACAAGTTTCACTTGTCTTTTAAAACTGTCCTTGTGCAAATGCTTAATCTGGTAATTCTCATAAACACACACACACATACATACAGAATTTAGAGAGATTGTTTGTCTCATAGTAGTTTTAAAAGAGGAGTACAGCAAATAAATATTTTTTAACAGTGTACCTTTTTTCTTGCCACAAGGGATTTCATAAGGTAAAATTAAATGAAACAGTCCACTTCTAATCAGATTTCAAACCGTTTTTCACCACCATTTTTTGTTTTGGATAAAGTATAAAAAATATCAGAAATGTTTAAACATAATTTTCACATTTTGAACAGTAAAAAGGGCAGGTTTCTCCATCCTTCTTACAATTCATTAATATGTTTATGCATTTGGTTAGTCGAACTTGATACTATAATTGGTAGTAAATCATCTGTATTTTTGTGTGTATTGTTTTCAAGCAGCTTTTGTTGTTGCTTCAGTTTTCCATGGTGGGCAAAATAAAATATAGTGCTCTTTAAGTGAATTGTAATTTTAAAAAATACAGGAATGATGATATCAAGTCGGACCTCATTGGAAGCATTTATAAATTTTTTATTGTTTCAGATATGTAAAAACAATATGTTCAGGCTAATATCAAGTTTTAAAAAGTCAATATTTTATCAAATAAAATAAAAAAGATGTGAAAGTCAAGTACTTGAAACTTCAATGACTGACAAAACCTGAGGAAGGAAGAAAGTTTGTGTATGTGGGAATATTTTATTAATCTGAAAATGTGGAATGAGAAGAAAAGAATTTGAAATGCAAATTTGATTTTAAAGTGTATGAAAGAAAAATATAGCATTTATGCAGTATTGTAAATTACACAGTTTGTTCTTGGCTTATCTGTATATGGTTTCAGGCTGTTCAAATATAATATGCAGTTTTTATGTGTTTTATGCATACATTTATATGATGTAAGCTGGACATAAAATATTTTAACTTGAGCTTGCAATTTTATTTTTACTTGAAAATTTTCTACTGAACCCTACTGTATTTAGAACCAAAATTTAGCAGTGTCATGAGAAAGCTGTATGAATGATGATTTTTAGAAACTGATAAGGAAAAAAGGTAAATAAATCATATTATTTTGATATAAATTTCTTTGAGGTTTTATGCTGATTGGTGTGAAAATATTTTTTATTTGTTATCAAGAGTAAAACTACAGAAACTTTGGGGTATAACTTTTAAAAACTATTTCTTTTCTTTTTTCTTTTGATGTTTCTGACTAATTTCGTTTTTTTATTTGTATTTTATAATTTGACTTTATTTCCTCATTTGTCACTAAATTATATCAGTGCAAAAAAAGAAAAAATTGTATCACATCTCATAGGTTAATATTTCCTTTAGATCAAAAGTGGCATTTTAAAAATTTTCAACAGGTGTATTCAAGAATTTCTAAGCAGTGCTGCCAGAGACCACATGGAGAAGGGTGGTGGTGAATGTTAATGTGCAACTTACGTTGCAAAGAAAGCAGCAAAACTGATCAGTTGATACCTCCTCTCAATCCTCCCCCCAAATTTTGTCTAATTGTTGTTTTGAAGTGTGTATCCTGTTTTCATCCAATTGCTTAATTGTAGTATTCAGGACACAGTGTAATTGTATTTGGAACAAATTTTGGGTGTTTCTCTCTGCATATAATACAATACACTGCACTTTCTCCTACACCATTTTACTTTACAGATTAGATTATAGAATCACGCACACACACACACACACATGCATGCATGCACACATGCCCTGGATAACCTACTCCACTAATAGAGTTTAACTGAAATTGTTAGAAGTTACAAGAGAACTTCTGCTGAACATTTTATTAATATATTTAAGATATTCTCTGGAAACTTGTAATATGTATATTTTTCATATTGTCACCCTTGTGTATTAAAACACAAAGACTTTTAGTGCATTACCAGTCCTGTGCCAGTGATATTTTAAAGTGTTTGTAATCTTTAATTCTATTGTACACTAGCACAAATTAAAGAAGCCTCTTTCTTTTCTTTTCAGGATCCAGTTTGAGTGTGCAAGTTTTCATCCTAACAGAAAATTCAGTTTTGCATCTTTTTAACTTTATTTATTTTGTAAATTTCAGTCTGAAATTTAAGCTGTCTTCTAATTCAAATGAGATCTTTGTCTTTTGTTCTTTAATTAGTTTTTGGAACATCTTTTCAAATAATTATCTAGCACAACATGATTTAAAATTACTCTTGAAAATATATATGCCACATTAACTTCTTGAATGTTTTGAGAAATACTCATTTTCTTCATTCACATAAATTTAGCAGATTAAAATTTTTAATATACTCCAACAATCACCTTAAATAACTTTATCACTTTGTGCAATATTGTATATGTACATTATGTACAAAACAAAAGCATGTTTCAAATTTTTTTCATTCTCTTTTTTTTTTTTTTTAAAGAGATAATTTAATCATTTAAAAAAAAAAATTGTTCTAAAGCCATGGAAACACAATCAATTGTCTGACAACACACACCCCAGCTAAATATGAAGAGCTTTGTATAAAATTGTGGACAAATCCCTACCGAGCCCCCCCCCCCCCCATGATGACTTGATCGGGGGGGGGGGGGGGTGTCTTGTTTTTGTTGTTTTAGTAGCAGTTACTTGGTTACAGGTTATTTTCAGGGATGTGAGTGGCATCTTACACAGGGTTTAATGAGACAGACACGTGTGCACGCATATCGGGTGAGTGAATTGGGGGGGGGGGAGAGGGGAATCAAAGAACACAAATCCAAACTAACGAGAATAATAACAACAACAAAGAGAGAAATATAGCACACACAGAAACAAAATCAGTTAGTTAACGAGGAAAAAATAATAATAGTAAAAGAAAATAGTGATAGAAGCAACCATTCATCCCCCCCCCCCCAACCAAAAAAAAAAAAAAATCTAAACGAACGAGAACAAAATGACAACAATAATAATAACATAGACAGAAAACTAGCACAAACAAAAGCAGTTAACAAGGAAGAAAAAATAATAATAGTAAAAGAAAATAGCAAGAGAAGCAAGCACTTGTCGAAAAAAACAACAAAAGAAATCTAAACGAACGAGAAAATGACAATAATAATAATAATAGCAGCAAAGACAGAAACAACAACAATAAAAATGTCAGATTCTTTAAGACGCAAGAAAGTCCTCCACTTCTGTGCTATGAAATTTATTTATAAATTTTTTTTTAATTTTTAAAAAATATTGCCGAAGTGTCATGCACACGCCATCAGAAAGTCCTCCACCTCTGTGCTATGAACTTAAAAACAACATTTTATAAAATTTATTTATAATTTTTTTCTTATTTAAAAAAAAAAAAATATTGCCGAAGCGTCATGCACACGCCATCCTAAAATATTTTAAATCCAATTTAAAGCGTGCATGCAATGAATTCATTTTATATATATATATATTATAAATATAACATGAAAAGGGGGGGGGGGCGGTCGTGGATCACTTCGTTATGGTGAAGTTATTCTTAACGCACAAACAAACAAAAATTCAAACAAAATAAAAATTATAAAAAAAAAAAAAAAGTAAAATGTCAGATTCTTTAAGACGCAAGAAAGTCCTCCACCTCTGTGCTATGAAATTAAAAACAGAACAAATAATAAGCGAAATGATAAAAGATTAAGATTTGAACGCACCCATCACAGAAACAGAAGTCAAACACATAATAAAGACTAAAAAGAACACAGCCCCAGGCCAAGATAGAATACCATACCAATTCCTCAGATGACTACCAGACAACATAATATACAACATAACAAAATTATTCAACAAAATATGGCAAACAGGCGAAATTCCGAAGAGATTAACACACTACCTAGAAACAAACTCCCTCCTATCGCCAGTACAACACGGATTCAGACCGAAATGCTCCACCATAGACGCAACAAACAGACTAACGGACAACATAATGATAGATAGACTACAGGGCAAACACTCAATAGCCATATTCATAGACATTTCCAAAGCTTTCGATACAGTATGGCACCAAACAATACTGCTCAAAGCACTACAACTAGAAATAAGGGGAAACATATCAAATACATTAAAAACTTCCTCAAGAACCGAACATTCAAAGTACAGATAGGAGAAACATTTTCCACCACAAGAGAAACAACACATGGCAGCCCCCAGGGGAGCGTGCTTAGCCCCACCCTCTTCAACATAGCCACCTATGACCTAAATACAATCACAGTACAAACCAACACACAGCTAACACAATTCGCTGATGACTCATCACTTTACAGCGCACACAGAGACCACAGGAGACTGATAGACAACATGCAACTAACTCTAAAAACTCTAGAAGACTGGACGGACAAGTGGGGACTGGATTTGGCACCCGATAAAACAACAGCCATAGACTTCTCAGCCCGCAAAAACAAAACGTACCCAACACTACACCTAAAGCAAACAAAAATAAAATATACAAAAACGCACAAATTTTTAGGAATCACATTCGACAAAAACATCAGATTCAACAAACATATAGAAAACACACTAACCAAAGTCAACAAAACACTTAACATTTTAAAAATGACGAAGGGGAAAGAATGGGGTGCAGACACCCAAACACTTCTAACGGTCACAAGAGCGCTAATCTACTCCATCATAGATTACGGCAGCGCGACATACACAGCCACGGACAACCCAAAAATAAAAGCGCTTGAAGTGGCACAAAACAAGGCCCTAAGAATTAGCACGTACGCACTACGAAACACCAAAAACGCGGACCTATATCACCAAACAGGACACCTAACGCTAAGAGAAAGAAGAGACAAATACTAAGACAATGGGTCAACAGAACATTGCACGGAAAAAACCTCCCCACAAACTTACACCTACTAAACAAAAGAGGCTACAAAGGACAGAAAACAAAGAGAAATAACCCTAACAAATGGACGGAAAACAAAACCCCCCCTTACCAACTAACCAAAGGACTGATAGAAAAACACAAACTAGACAAAATCAAAACCGAAAACAAAACCCCGACCCCCTTGGACACCCCCCCCCCCCAGAAATAGACCTAAAATTACTTAAACATCCCAAAAAATTCAGCAATCCTCCAAGAGCCAAACAAAAAGCACTCGAACACATAAAAAAATCCTACCCCAACCACCGCCACATATACACAGATAGTTCAAAAAACAAAATAGGAACAGGGGCAGCAGCACACACACACACAGGCACGTATACATATAAATTAGACGAAAAACACTCAATACTAACAGCAGAACTCATAGCGATCAATCAAGCACTAACATTAGCAACCAACTCCACACAAACAGGCAGACGCAACTCCTAATATTAACTAACTCACTAACATCGTTACAAAATATAGCAAACCCCTTCCAAACAAGAACACACATAACAAATCAAATAACAAAGATACAAACACTAGAGAAAAAAGGAATAAAAACAACGCTACTCTGGATCCCCAGCCACACCAACATTACTGGAAATGAAACAGCAGACAAGGGAGCTAAATACGGAATCAAACAAGGCAAACAACTACACACACCAATACACACAAATTAAAAACACATACAAAAGAAAGACCCCCACCCCAACCATAAACCATAACAGAGCGATATACAGATTGAGATACAACACAAGATATACACACAAAATAAACAACGAAACAAAAACATGCACGCATTGCATAACGGACAACACAATCGAACACTTCCTACTCCAATGCAATAAATACATGGAAGAAAGGAAATTCATCAAATATACAACAGACCTATTAAATCTACCATTCACCACCCAAGCACTCCTATACCCCAAAGAACACAATCAAAGCCACGTTCACCTAGCACTTATCACCTTTCTCCTAGAAACACACACACTGCATTTACTTTAAAATAAATATATATAATTTTTAAAAAATTAAAATAAAAAAAAACCCACGCTAATACGCACAAACATAAATCTCAAACTCGCTGGTCTAATATGCAAGCGGTACGCAAATTCACACACACAAGGTGACTCCGAAAAAAGCCTAAGAGGAACCTTAAAAAAAAAAACAAAACAAACCAGTAACTGGGAACATGATGCCACACCAGTCGATTCATCAAGTCGAATTGAAAATAAGTCACGCGATGCAGACTTGACCTCCTGCACAATTTGATCCTTGACGTCAATGGCCATGTCACTGATTCTCCTTTGAACAGTTCTGTTTGACAGTGAAACTACTGTAAGTGTGTTCTCCAATCCATTTCCCAATAAATTTCCACCACTTTGAGAGCGCAAGTTCTCCCAGAAACCCTAAAATTCCACAACCACCACCCCGACATAAATGATCATTATTGAAGTTTTAAAGTAGCTACCTACACTGGGTGCCTATTGGATTGAAGTCCGCCTAGAAAATAAAATGTTATCTACTTGCCTCCACCAAGGTACATCATATCTCTGAAACTATACAGCAAACAGAGCTGGTTCACACATCAAAATGATCAGCAAACTATACTCTGTTTGTTAATTTGTGTTTTTGTGTTAATTTGTGATAATTTGTGTTTAATCATATATTAAGTTACATTTTTCATTTTATGGAATAATTTTTATTTACAAAGAAAATGAAAATGGATAGTCACAACGCTAAAACTACGCAACACAATTATGGTTCACATGTGAAAATGATCTAGAATGCTATTTATTTAATTAAAGATTTGATATGTATAACTTTATTTGTTTTAATATTTTACAACAAACTTTCATATTTAAGAAAATCTTATTCATTATTTCATTTTTAACAATATACTTGTTATAAAAGTATTCTATGTGGCTAATTCTCTGGACAAGTGTGGGTCCGTTGGAAACCTTTTAAAAATAAAGCACTGAAATATCTTGTGTTTATATTCTATATATTCAGAATCGATGTGAGGGATACATACATAAAATAGTTATTACAAATAATTACAAAATAAATAAATCATGAAAATGTGTTTATTTCATTTTCATGATTTATTTATTTTGTAATTATTTGTAATAGAAATTTGTTGGTTTTTTTACTGAAAAATGGCACCTCTTTTTGTTACAAGGATACATTTTCTTCAATTTCCATTTTTATAAATAATCCAACAAAATTACCTGTCAAGGATATCTTTAGAAGCGATAATGCATTAAAAGAACAATCAACATTTCTTTTATCTGCAAACGGTCAGTTTTGTGAAGAAAATTTTTTAAAAGTTATAATCTTCATAAGATGTAGTTTCTTCATAAATCAGATCCAAAACTTTTATTCTTTTACCAAAATGGGGTATGTCACACGAATGTGCCATGTGGATTTTTAATATGTTATTTTCACCTCGGAAAGTATTCATACACTAATGTTTTTCAAATTTATTTTCAGCTTTAAGAAAATTAATTGGACTTTGTTTCCTCTTTATCACATTTCAATGGAACTAATAAATTTGTAAATATAAAATAATGACAATAATATCGTGAACTACTTACATTTTTCTAAGGCACCATATTCCGGAAAGATAATTAAAATAATTAGAATTAATCCACTTTATTTTTTGCACTTCATGTAACAAAAATGTTACATTTCCCCAAAGAATGAGCTGTATACATAATTCATAGATATAAAAAGATGCTTAACATATAAACTATTACCAACAATAACAAAATAATAAGCAAAACATATTTTTATTTTGAAGGTTTTGTGACAAATATTAAAACAATGACA